>CAMTDV010000010.1:32844088-33515315 GCA_947069175.1 Scalesia atractyloides
AGAATCAGAATCCAGAAAGGGAGCATATAGGCTCAAGACAATGGATGGGGATATGCTACTAAGATCTTGGAACGCCATACACCTCAAAGCTTATTACAAGTGAGTCTGGAATTTAAATTCTAACTCAGAATGGTATGAACCCTATCTTATTTGAATTTATTAATTTATTATTATTTTTATTTGAAACTCTATACTGACTTAGCATCGAAAGGGTGTTAGACAAGCTAACACCCACTCTCATCCTAGTTTGAAGATGTTTTGTAGGGATATGTTTCAGGATGACACTCCAAGATATTTTCTCAAGATAAGATCGAAAGACTAGAGGATTGGCCCCCTCTCTCATGTTTAAGGGTGTTACATCCCTTCTAAGGCATAACGGGAGGTTATCATATGATCATCAATTACAATTACCAACCCTAATCCCATGTCAAATATATCCTGATTACTAGAACTCTCGAGAATTGAATGCTTAAGAATTAAGGATAAATAAATGTAATCAGTTACAATCAATCAATTAAATTCATGGTGAAAAGCATCGAATGCTTAGATCACCAAGTTACAATGATCAAAAACACATAAAAGTACCAAGTTATGCAAAACCCTCCAACCGGAGGAAACCATAGAAGTTTAGCCACTCATCTTGCACACGAGATTAACCAAAGTCTTGATTGAAGATGAACTCATGATCTTGATCTTGGAATGATGGAAGATTATGATGACATGGATGAGAAAGTCTTCAACTTTGGTGCTCTGGAGTCCTCAAATCGTCCTTAGAGTTGAAAGATATCCTAGTTCTATGCTTCCAAAACCTTAATATACCCAAAAAGACCACATTTTCACGTTTTTCGGGAAATAAAACCATCACTGACGGTCCTGGACTTGCTGTTTGCTTGTGACGGTCCAGACTTGCTGTCTGCTTCACCTGACCCAACCGTCAGTGACGGTCCAGACATGCTGTTTGCTTCACCTGACCCAACCGTCAGTGACGATGCGTTGTTGCTGTTGTTTTTTTGGCTTAAACCTCCTAACCGTCAGTGATGGTTAGAGGACCGTCACCGACGGTCGTGATCTCTAACTCTTTCTCTTCTATAATTCAACTTTCAACAAATGAATTTTTGACCCCTGAACTTTTAATCTTTCATTTCCTCACATAACAAAGCACAAGTCACTATAAGTTAAGAACCAATAACTCCTAGACTTCATTCATTCATGTGTCTTGCACTCCTACATCTTGTAATCACTCAAACAGCCTCCGAATCACACTTCCAATTGTACCTTTCATCTTCAAGCATTCCACTTTCACTTTAACTCTCGTAACTTTGCCAAGTTACATGTTTTACCTGCAAAACAACTACATCTCGTAGTTAGCTTATTCTAGGCACGTAAATACATAAAACACACATAAGATTCATCATTTAAACACTCTAATACTCGGCTTTCACCCCTTACATCACATTCCCACACTTGCCTTTGATTGTCCTCAAGCAAACCAACTAGAACTAATCACCACAGAATCAATACCTCTAGACCCTTAACCAATTCAACCTGTTTAGTTCCCAAGTCATACCCGTCCCATAGACTGACACAATCAAGATTGACAGCCTGATAAGCAAATCATGCAATTTAAAAAACATAAGACTTGTCTATCTAAAACTAATATGTTTAAAATACTACACATGCTACACCTCTCTCACAATATTCTCTCCTCTCGGGTTAATATCTGGACTAGCGTGTAATGTGCTAGTATATATAATCACTCCAATCAAGCACACATGAATCCTGCAATCATAAGCTTGTGTGACAATCTCACCTCCATTGTATCATCTAACCTGGCACATATCAAAGGACTTTTCGGTTTTGGGCTTAAGCTAAGGTAGGGAAAATTTTTATTTTCTTTTCTAATTGGCTCACAAACAATAACCAGAACCGTAACAACTTATTCAAATTCATATTTGGGTTGGTATCTACCCCACAACAAATAACAATCAGCTTTCTTTTTGTTCTTTTCTCTTCATTTTCTATATTTTTGTAATTTCCTGATTTTCTCTTTTTTTTCAGTTCAAATCTTTTTACTATCATCACGATCGGTCTTCACAAAACAGTGGGTAAACAAACGAAATATAATTAGGCTCAACAGGGCTACTAAAGGAATTTGGTGAGCACACGCAACAAACACAAACTCGAATGAAGAACAAATATCCTAATGCCTTTATCACCTATGTGCACATGTCAAACCCACAGTCTCAGTACGCATCAAATCACACAAGTTCTAACACAAGATAACACTTAGCCTGCACTCAACAAATGAATTCATCATAAAATGCATCCTATCCATCTACAGGCTCAAGATCTCACCAAGAAAAGGTAAAAAGGGTTAACGACATGTAGCATATGAAATTAGAGACATGTTACCCCTAGATAGACATCTCTTTTCAACTCTTTTCTATAAAAACACTTGCCAAGCCTACTCTCATGAAACTTAAAGGAACAACCATGACAAGGGAACTAATCTAGTCTACTAGGTTTTCATATCCAATTAGCATACTTAAGACCATGAAAAATTCAGCGAAATTTTCAAAAATTTCAAATTTTCAGTTTTCATCGATTTCCAATCACTAATTCATCTCTTCAAACTCTATCCACCAATCCCTTCCCGGGCTTCCCATCCCCACACTTGGGATACATTGTCCCTAATGTATGGTGCTTTAAAATTTTGCCCGAGGAATCCAACCAAACAAACCTAACTGAGCGGCTAACTCCTAACAAATAAATAACACTCATTCCTATAACACAACATAATAAGTTTAAACACCACCAAAACACAAAAACACGCCAAAATAAAGCAGTAAATTGTTTAACACAAATAAGAAAAAGCACATGGACTTGAACGGGTCAGAGAGTGCTCACTGATACACGGACCCGGTTGTCCACCGTAATACTCGCCAAGATGTTCATAAAAGGAGCTCATGTAAAAAATATCCGCTAAGCCTCCTGCTTGCGGGTTCTGCTGCT
This sequence comes from Scalesia atractyloides, assembly GCA_947069175.1. Classification (NCBI taxonomy): domain Eukaryota; kingdom Viridiplantae; phylum Streptophyta; class Magnoliopsida; order Asterales; family Asteraceae; genus Scalesia; species Scalesia atractyloides. The sequence goes on from CAMTDV010000010.1 coordinate 32,847,101, forward strand.
GAGACGAAGCTGACAACTGAGCTCCTTGCTGTTGCTGCTGAGACGGGTACTCGTAGGGCGGTGGCTGGTATGGGTAAGAGCTCTGAAAGTGTGGCCCTGAATACTCTCTCGGCAACCACATTGATCCACTTCACGAGATATATACCAATGTATTGTAGCTTCGCCCTTTTCATCTTCTTCCTCGAACCCTCTTCCCCACACTTGTTAATTGAAATGATTGATATGGGAAGAGGTTTTGTACACACATTCATCTCATCAGACTGCTCTGCCTCATCATCCTCACACACCATTTGATCCGCCAGTGACTCTTTATCAGATAAATGATTCATTGGTGTGGTATTATCCTCCACAACCTCGTCCCATACTTGAGAAGGAGACATCTGTAGAGACACCCATCTATCCATGGCTTGGCGTTTTTCCATTGGAGTCATTCTTGGCCCATCATCCTTCACTTCAACATCAAAAGATAATACTTCAGAATCCACATCTCCAACTGGTCCTCTATTGACAGGTCAGGTTTCGCCAATTCCTCTTCAACGTATGCCAGGTCTCTTTGTCTCATATATTCAATAAGACTTACAAATTGGGGTGATTGCTAGTAACTATGTGACTGAGGTTCACATTCGTTCTCACCCTGATCAAATGTATGCTGGGTATGATAGGCATCCTGATAGTGTACTGGATGGTCTTCCTAAGAAAGTCGAGAGTATTTATCATAACAATCGCCATACTCCTCTTGGTAGCTCATACCTTGCACCATCCCCGGATCATAGCTACACTCATCCAATGTCTGCTCATCATAACAATAATTCGTATCCGATTGGTTATCATATGTAACTTGCGGCGAATCAGAATAAGAATAGTGCGGGTGGACATGATCATCAGAATAAAAATCTAACTCAATTGTTCTCCTCTGTTCTTCTCTACGCCTGTATCGAGCCTCCCAACAGGTGATTCCCGGATGCAACGGATTCTTACAAAACATACATGTATAGTACTCGGGAAATCTTCTTCTCAAAAAACTTGCCATTCTGCAAAAACACAGAAACAAAAGCATCAAGCATAAATCTGAACAAAATAAAACAAAACTGACACTATTTTTTTTACTAAAAACTTAATACTAAACACTTTGGGCACGCCTCCCTGGCAACGGCGCCATTTTGATGATTGTCGTAAGTGTCGTGCAAAACCGAAATAAACTAGTAGCTAGAGTAAGTCGGATATTGAACCAGAGGAGGATTGTCGAAAGTGTTATAATGCAAAGTATGAATTAACTATTACTGAAATGGAAAATCTGTTTGTTTGATTGTCGAAATTATCTAAATTTAACGAATTAAAATGAGATTGTAATCAAATGGAGGAAGAATGGTTCCTCCGGAATTCAGTGTTATAAACGAGTTACAGTTATGTGCTGATCAAAACATTCACATAGACGTAAATGTTAAACCTAACCGATCAATTGTGATAATCAAAAACTAAGTACTCCGGTTAGTACATAACGGGAGGTTATCATATGATCATCAATTACAATTACCAACCCTAATCACATGTCAATATATCTTGATTACTAAAACTCTCAGGAATTGAATGCTTAAGAATTAAGGATAAATAAATGTAATCAGTTACAATCAATCAATTAGTTCTTGGTAAAAAGCATCGAATGCTTCGATGACCAAGTTACAATGATCAAAAACACATAAAAGTACCAATTTATGCAAAACCCTCCAACCAGAGGAAACCACAGAAGTTTAGCCACTCATCTCGCACACGAGATCAACAAAAGTCTTGATTGAATATGAACTCATGATCTTGATCTTGGAATGATGGAAGATTATGATGATATGGATGAGAAACCATTCTACTTTGGTGCTCTAGAGTCCTCAATTCGTCCTTAGAGTTGAAAGATATCCTAATTCTATGCTTCCAAAACCATAATATACCCAAAAAGACCACATTCTCGCGTTTTTCCGGAAATAAAACCGTCACCAACAGTCCTGGACCGTCAGTGACGGTCCAAACTTGCTGTTTGCTTCACCTGACCCAACCGTCAGTGACGGTTGGCCACCGTTAGTGATGGTTCGTTGTTGCTGTTGTTTTTTGGCTTAAACCTCCTAATCGTCGGTGACGGTTAGAGGACCGTCGCCGACGGTCGCGATCTCTAACTCATTCTCTTCTCTAATTCAACTTTCAACAAATGACTTTTTGACCCCTGAACTTTTAATCTCTCATTTCCTCACATAAGTTAAGAACCGAATAGCTCCTAGACTTCATTCATTCATGTGTCTTGCACTCCTACATCTTGTAATCACTCAAACAGCTTTCGAATCACACTTCCAATTGCACCTTTCATCTTCAAGGGTTCCACTTTCACTTTAACTCTCGTAACTTTGCCAAGTTACATATTTTACATGCAAAACAACTACATCTCGTAGTTAACTTAGTCTAGCACCTAAATACATAAATCACGCATAAGATTCATCATTTAAACACTCCAATACTCGGCTTTCACCCCCTACATCAGGTTCATACGTTAAAAGAATATCTAATGTCCTTTTCACGTTTTAACATAAACGATGTAAATTCACGTTTCAACCTAAAGTTTTCCATAAACAAGTCGGGTCAAATATAATACGTTTTCTTTCTTATTTTTATATTTTGTTTTCAGTTGTTCTATGTTTTAACGTAAATGAAAAAAAAACATTATTACTAACGTGCTTACTTTTACGTTGTGTCGGCATAAATTCAGGTTTCAACACAAACAACATAAAGTTACGTTTTGAGGTACTTTTTATTAGGATTTGAGTTTAATTGTTGTGACAGTTAAGATGAAATCAATGAAAGAAGATAGAACAAAGATGAAATATGCAGCGGAGTAATAAACTTTCAACAATGAAGATATTGCTTTCATCAAAATGATTTTATAAATCATAAATTTGCGTATGCATGAAGAATTGCTACTCCCCCTCAGCCTGATCACTTCTAATTTGTTCGTACAAAAAGGTCAAGAAGCTAATTGATAAATAGAACAGTACAGGCACTGTTCTATTTATAGTACAAACAAAACATCTGAGGAATCTAAGCTGACGTCACCTGGACAGCGACATCTGACTACCTAACAAACTCTAACATCTGCTAGACCTAAGTACTGGTACATTGAAATACGAATATAAACTCTATTGAATATCATCTGTTGAGAAACCTCTGTTTAGTCTTATCATCTGTTGAGCCCAGCAGACTTTAGCTTCAACAGTCTTTAATCTTCACAGAAGAGGTTCTTATTAGTAGACTTTGACATTCAGCAGAGCTTGTCTTGAACAGATCTTGTTAACAGACTTTGGCTTTGGCAGACCTTAGAGAAGCATATGTTGCGTCTTTGCCTTTGGGAGGAGCAGATCTTCAAAGCACTATTATTTGTAATCAAATGTTATAGATTATTTTGGCTTTCCAGTCATCTGTTCTTTTGTGAGGTCCACTAAATCCAACAATTTCCCCAAGAATAGATGATACCAAAACACTTCTTTATTTCTGATCTTTATTTCTCATTAGCATTTCCATAATTTGGCCTTTGAATTGTAATTCAAAGTACATGGAAAGCATATCTTCATAATCCCTTTAGAGTTCAAGGTTCAACAGAATCTTAGAGGTCACCTGCATCCAGACCATATGCATCCTCCATTCTTATCCTTTGAACATCACCATCTGATCTGAGCAAATTCAATTCATGGGTGTCTGAGGATGACTTCCACTTTAGAATTTCCGAATCAGGTGATTTTCTTGGGTGAAAAATTATTTTTGATGAGTTGGGTGATTATGGCCTGCTCATAAGGTTTGTAAGTGTTTCTTGCAATTTAGTACTAGCAGGATTTGTGTGATATAGTAGTTCGTTTTTCAATCCCTTTTTCCTGTGTTCTTCATACATTTTATCATCATCCTCAGACATCTGCTTCTGCCTTTTTGCTTGGCTTAAGGCAGCTATGCATAAGCCAGATGCTGAGGTCTGCTTTTGAAATGTAAGGATCTGTTGAGGGACAACCACTATTGGATATGTTGGGTTCTTTGGAACTGTAGGATCCTTTTCTCTTAGCTGTGCCAATCTCTTGTAAGTTTCACCAATTCTTGAGTCTGACCATCTGGCAACAGACCTTGCATTACCATACTTTGCAGCAACTAGCTCTTCTCTCATTCTCTCTAGCTTCAATGCCTTGTTTTGATCAACTTGTTTATATTTCTTCCAATTTGGTGGAGTTGGCTTTTGTAAAGGATCATTGAGCATCTTTTGAATTCTTTCTATTTCTTCTTTAAAAGCATTTGTTGACCAATCTTTGAACTGTGCCTTGGTTGCTTTATATGGTTTATGTTTCATGATGTGATCAAGGTAATCATGTCTTAGTTCCTTATCAAGCTCAACATTTATTGGCTTCTCAGACATGGACTTGCTCAGGTCCATAGCAAAATTCTATCTTTCTCACCTTGCTAAGTTCTAGTGACAAGATTCCCTCAGCAATCTGGTCATCCTTCCCTTTGCACAACTTTTTTCCAATATTCTCAGCATGTCTTGCTTTTAGCTTCAAATACTCATCTAAGTTCTTAGGCTTGCGATAACCAAAGAGAGATGGGAAGGATCGTTTTGATGGATCCACTATAGTATAAAAATATTCAATTTTACCTTTAACAACATGAATCTCTAGAGGATACTGAGTAGCCAGTGGGATGACTGTTGATGGTTGATAGAATGGAAGTGAAGTAGATCTTGGTGGAAATGATGAGAGTGGTGTGGCTGGAATGGGGGCATATGATAAGGGGATTGGTGATGGAGTCTCCTCATCATCTTCTTCCACAACAAAAGTTTTTCTTTTGCGTGTGAATTTTATTTTAGGTGAAGGTGGACGTGTTGGAATTCTTGGTGGTGTGGACATTGGTTATGTTAGTATGGGAAAGGTTATCATGGCAGTGGTTTGTGGAACATCTGTTGATACATCTGTTGTACCAACATCTGTTGGTGGTGGTTGTCATGATGGTTTTGGAACATCTGCTGATACATCTGTTGTACCAGCATCTGTTGGTTGATTTGGTGATGGTGATGGTTTCTTTTGATGTGATTTCTGTGGTGAGGGTTTGGTTTTGGTTTTAGCAGAGGATACACTTCTTGTAGACCTAGCAATGGTTTTTGGAGAGGCGGTGATTAGCTTTCTAACATTTGTTGGTTGACTTTCTCCTTTTTGAAGTGCTTATTTTTCCATCTGTTTAGCATGTTCTTCTTCAATTAGCCTGGAAGCTTTGCTTTCGAGTGTATCTTGCCTTCTCTGCTTTTCTGAGGCAATCTCTTCTGCTATCTTGTTTAGGGTCTCATGCCTTAGTTGAGGTTTTGGTTGGAACAGACCCTGGCTTTTGTTGTTGCACCTTTGATGGTTTTGCTTGTGAAGAAGGCTTCAACTTTCTCATTTTTTTCATTCTCCTCCTTTTTGGCATCATCTTCTACTTCCTTGAAGTACTGTTGGATGGGTAGAGCCAGTAGTCTGTAAGAGATGTTCTCTAATTGCCTTGATGTCAACTTGTGTAATCTTGTATCTGGCCTCAACCATGTTTCTTATCAACTCCATGTGGGAGTTGGGATTAATATCAACCAAATTTCTTTGAGCTTGGATAATGGGTTACACTGATTTCCCCAGCTCAGTGGCAATTTGCTGAGTAGAAGGTTAACTTTCAGAATTCTTCAACAGCTGTTTCATCATGCATTTCACTTCCTCCATTGAGGATTCCATAGAAGTCATTCTCTCCGTCAAATCTTTGTATCGTAGTTCATCACCTAACTTAAGAGGATCATCTGAATTCCTACCAAAGGTATTTGGATTTTGTTCCATAACAGGAGAAGACTCCAAATTATCAGAACCAAATGCCCCTTTTTCTTGGTACTGGGGACTTTCAACTGAAACAGAGGTTACAATTGTATCCTCAACAGTTATTGCCCTCAAGGAAGTCTTATAGAGTAAACCCCTGTCCAACTGAAACACTGTTGTGTCATCAGTTGTAGCAGCTGCTTCACTTGATCTACCACTAAGAGTTACATGTAAACCTTGGGGTGTAGCTTCCTCAGATGTTTGTGGGCTAGCAGATTGATTTTTCTCACACTCAGTCACTTGTGGAAGTTTGCTCTCTATTGGTGATTGAGAGGAATTGATTTGTATCTGAGTATTATCAATTTCAGCAAACAGAGGTATAAATGTTGGTGAAATTGGAGTGGAGGGTTGTGAAAAAGACATTAAGGATGGAACAGGGATATTTATAAAGTGAAAAAGTAAATGCTGACATGCCGTCTGTTTGAAAGATCCGGTGATTAACATCTGTCCACGTGGTAACCTTTGTTTGATAATGGATGACAGTTGTTAGATAACTCTGTTGGAAAGCAACAGAGGTTGGGAACAATGGATAGGAACAGTGGTGATTTTAGTCTATCAGAGCATAGAGATCAGAGGTTAGGGCAAACGGTGGTGAATGAGAACACATGATACCTTTTAGCAGTGGAGAGAGATAACCAAACAGAGGTTTTGAAAATGAAGCAGACGTTAGGGATTATTGAAAATTTTTTCAATCAAAGTTATTTTTAAGGATGGATTTTTTATTTTATGAAAACATTTTAATGCTTTTTATTCATGGAAAACAAAATTTTTCTTTTAATCCATGTTTAGCATGCCAACCCTAGAGATCAAGCTTTCAAAGGTGGATGTGTCTAAAGCTTTTATTAACACATCTGCCAGCTGATCCTTAGTTGGAACATGATGCAGAGATCTCAAACCTTTTTCATAGCTATCCTTAGTTGAATGAGAGACTGGATTTTTAATGATGTTTTCAGCTGCTTGACTGTCCAACATGAGAGGAGTCTTTAAGGCAGTTACACCAAAATCCAAACAATTGATTTGAAGCTATAGGAGTTGAGCTGTACAGCTTTGCAACAACAATAAACTCAACCTCTGTTGTTGATGTTGAATCTGCTGCTTGCTTTTTTACTTTGCCAAGAAACCAAGCAATTGCCTAGAAACTGGCATCCTCGTGAAGTGAACTTCCTTGTAGCATGACAACCAGCAAAGTCATTATCTGAGTAACCTGAAAGCTTAGTATTCTCATTAGCAGGATACCAGATACCAAGTGTGAGAGCACCTTTTATGTATCTGAATAGCCTTTTCACAGCTATAAGATTTGTCTTTCTAGATGCTGACTGGGATCTTGCACAACACATGTGGCAAACATGATGTCTGGTCTTGATGCAGTTAGGTACAATAATGACCCAATCATGCTTTTATAAAGTGTTTGATCAACCAAGTCATCTTTATCATCAACAGTGACTAGTTTTGTGGTGGCCATGAGTGTAGTACATGGTTTACAATCATTCATATCAAATTTTGTTAATAGTTCTTTGACATATTTACTATGATGAATGAATGTACCATTTTGCAATTGCTTAACTTGGAGACCAAGAAAGCATTGAAGTTCAACCGTGGCACTCATCTCAAAATCTGTTGTCCTGAGTTTTCTAAGCTCTTCACACATGGAAGTACATGTGGATCTAAAATGATACCATCCACATAAATTCGGACAATCATCAAATCCTGTCCTTTCCATTTTAAAAACAAAGTTTTATCAATTTTACCTCTTGTGAAGCCTATGGATAAGAGAAAGGTGGATAAAGTTTCATACCAGACTCTTGGTGTTTGTTTCAAGCCATACAAAGCTTTATTAAGCTTATAAACATGATCCGGATGAAAGGCATCTTCAAAACCATGAGGTTGGCATACATATACCTCTTCCTGGATCTTACCATAAAGGAATGCACATTTGATATCCATTTGATACACCTTGATATTGTGGTTGAAAGTAAAGGCTAAAAATTTTTGATGGCCTCCAATCTGGCTACATTAGCAAATGTTTCATCATAATCAATGTCTTCTTCTTGTGTAAAGCCTTGAACCACAAGCCTAGCTTTGTTCTTGACAACAATGCCCCTTTCATCTGTTTTGTTTTTGAAGAGCCATTTTGTGTCAATTTGACATACATCCTTAGGCAATGGTACAAGTTTCCATACTTGTTGTCTCTTGAACTGTTGGAGCTTTTCCTACATGGCATCTACCCAACTATTGACTTTTAGTGCCTCTTGGTACTTGACAGGTTGTGTGAGTGATAGAAAACCAGCAAAAAGACAAATGTTTTGGGATTGACTTATGTGAGTACCCCTTCATTGATGTTGCTAATAACTTGGTCTGGTGGATGATTTTTAAGGTAGATTAGATCTCCCTTGTATGGAATGATAGCATTTAAAGGTGAAGGCTGCAGATGGGAATCACCTGAGCTAACATCTTTTGGCAATTTGAAGAGTCAACAGATGTTTGGAATGGAGGTGGAGGTATGGGTGGGATAGGTGTAAAAATAGGTTGAATTTTGTCCATAGAAGATGGACTTTTGTCAAACAGAGGTTTGAGGATCAACAATTGTTGATGCAGCAGTGGCAAAGTTTTGACAGTTGTTGTCACACCCTCAATTTCCACTTGCGGAGTTTTACCGCGAGGCGTGTGAACAAACCAGAATCTGAGACACTAGTACGTCGAACGACTCTATATGATTTGATAATACGTTTTCCAAAATCATTTGTTTAACCATTCATTGTAGATTTTATATTGTCTTAGTTAGTTTCCAATGTTTAGCGGAAGCATTAGTTTTTATGGTTGAGCGGAAGCATAAAAATAAGTAGAGAAACGGGCGCCAAATGAAAAACCTAAAACAATGCTTGTAAATGAGACTCGATAAAAGGTGTCTTGATCAATGCATGTGAGTGCACCTAGAGCTCCTAGCGTCCTGAGAAACATGTAAAGAAACAAGTGTCAACATTAAAGAAGAGTGAGTTCACAGGTTTTCATAAATTCGTTTGTTTCCCCCGTTATCCCTAACCCGGGATAACGGTTTAGTTCCATTATTCCCAACGCGGAATATTACTGATAGTTCCATTATTCCCAACCTGGAATAATACTGATAGTTCCATTATTCCTTACCCGGAATAATAATGATGTTCCATTATTCCTAACCTGGAATAATAACGTTGTTGGTTCCATTATCCCTAACCCGGGATAATATTGTTGATTCATAATTAAGTTCAATGTTAATATATATAGGTAGCTAGCCTAAAGTTATGTCACGTAAGTGTTCGCGATCGAAGCTGACTGTTGTGCCTCCGTGTTGCCAGGCCTATCACTGACCATGGCGAAGTTAGGCCAAATTATTCACCCGTTGACCATACCCGGTCGGCTAGCGCGACTAGCTCGGATGGGGCTTGTCGGGCCCAGTAGTACTACTTATAATTTCCCCGCTATTTAAACCCAATACTAACGATCCGAGAGATTGTCGAGGACTTGTGTGATATAGCTGCTTAGTGACCATAACGTACATTAACATTAACTTAGTTACCGAATAGTTAAGTGAGGTTAATTTCGTATAACGTAAAGAGATAGAGTTGTAGAGTGTATACATGTTTCTCCCCCTGTTGTTTAAAACCGGATAAAATTAGGGGCCGTGAACTCACCTTTAGTTGCTCGGTTAGTGTAAGACGGAAGTTGCAAATGATGGGACCGCTAATTGCGTCCTAACAAGTCAATTGATTTCAAGTTAGTGTGTGAACACACCAATACAAATCCTACACATAATTAACGTACAAAGCGGTACACACAATCACAAATCCTAACACTCAAACATGCATGCAAGTATCCTCATATGAACATAGTGATCAAAACAATTTATCATGTACACAAAATCAATTCATACAACACTTTGGTACATACATTCGCAAGTTATCAAGTTTCAGCTCATATACTCATAATTAGGCTGTTTTCAAGGATTTTTATAAAATAGTTCCAACATTCCAAAAATTCCAATTATTTTACAGAAGGTGACAACTATACTGTAGAATTTTATATAAATTTTTCAAGTCCTAAGACTTTACCAATTATTCGTAAATATTAATATACTAGGCTGCAGTCAGATTCGTCGCTTTCTGACTGCAGTCCACGGAAGAATTTGTTTAAAAATCACCGTTCGTCCAATTAACAAATTTCCAGTGGGAGTTTCCCGGAAATTTCCATATCTAGTTGCTGTACAAATTTCATGACTCGACTCCCTACAGATTATTAGATCCGACTTGATAAACAACTAACAAATATTCAGGATTTTCACAGCTTTAGTTACTGAACTTAATTGGCCACTTAAAAATATCAAACGACTTCAGAAAAATATGAATCCAGCGCCATGAGAATCGTTTTTCAAAATTCTACGTTTTAGACTTCAGAAATCCGTTTTTCGATAAATAATAACCAAGTTACAGCCAGTTGAAGTTGGCTGATCTAACCCGCTTAAACCATCGATACATTGAACATATGCGACCAAAAACAGAATTTCCAATCATATACTATCATATATATCATACCCATGCAAACCCTAATTATAACCTATAGTTTTTATCAAACAAAACGCAGCCTAACGTTTCTAGATTCGCCAATCATCTTAACCACAAACATCATAAATAAATCGGCTAACATAACACTACATTCAAACATATAAATCCGAATATGATCTTGCAAACAATGATAATCCTAACCTTTAATAACAAGATCAATGAGCCAAGACTTAGACAAGAGCCGAGAACTAGATGGGACTGATTCGGATGTTGGCGAGGCTTGCGACCGAGAAGAAGAATGGTGAGGGGAGGGCTGCCGCGATTCAGGAGGAGTGTAACAAGGCTGTCTTGCGATCGAAAGGATGAATGAGGGCTGCCGTCGGCTGTTTTCTCCACTAGGGTTTTGTGTTTTGTTTTTGTGAAGCAAGCTCATGCATGTGTATGTATATATAGCGCAAGGGATGAAGGAAGGGAAGGGTTTACGGTTTGGGATACTCGCGGCCGCAAAGGGGTTCGGGTGGGTTGGTTTGGGTCTAACACTTGGTCCTCAAGTTTGGTTAACTCCTTGAGTCGTAAGGTATTGAGGCCGGCTCGTGTCGCGGTTCGGTTCGATTCGTCTATATATTTACTATATATATTTCATAACTAAAACAAATCACGAAATCGAACATCACATAATGATTCACCAACTTATAAATGTTTAATACACATAGCACGTAATTCATTTGACAAGTTCACGAAATTATCGTAATTATTTCGAGCGTGCAATTTAAGTCTCCGAATCAATTTAACGTAGGAACGAATAACCGTGAAGTAGTGCATTTAAGATATCTGAAAAACCGGGATGTCACATTATCCCCATGTTGAAAGAATTTTCGTCCCGAAAATTGAGTAAACGCGGTTTAGAATGCAGCGTACATGTTTAGAGTGCCACGCACAAAGATTTAGTTCGTTAACAATGGTACGCGAAATTACAAGAGATTCCCAAGTGCCATGCACAAAGATTCCCAAGTGCCATGCACCAGGATTTAGTTAACAATGGTACGCGAAATTATGAGAAATTCCCAGGTTGTCACATCATCCCCATGTTGAAAGAATTTTCGTCCCGAAAATTTAGTTGCTGGTATCATTAGTTCGCTGCTCAGCTGCAAAGAGGTGTGGGTATTTGCTTTTCATTTGGTCCTCTCTTTCCCACGTGAACTCCGGTCTACGCTTAGAGTCCCAACGAACCTTAACGATCGGAATCTTGCTATGCCTTCGAGTCTTGATCTCACGATCCATGATTTCGATAGGTTGTTCCACAAAGTGCAGTTGTTCATCCACTTGGATCTCATCCAATGGAATGACTAGGGTTTCATCTGATAGACACTTCTTCAGATTTGACACGTGAAAAACGTTGTGAACTCCACTGAGTTCGGCAGGAAGGTCTAATTGATAAGCTACGGGTCCAATACGTTTCAAGATCACAAACGGACCTACGTACCGTGGGTTTAGTTTGCCTCATTTTCCAAAGCGGATTACACCCTTCCAGGGTGACACCTTCAGTAGGACGCGGTCGCCTACTTGAAATTCGAGCGGTTTGCGTCATTGATCAGCGTAGCTTTTCTGTCAGTCTCGTGCCGCCGCCATGCAGTTTCTGATTTGTACAACCTTTTCAGTAGCCTCAAGTATCAACTCAGGGCCTGTGAGTTGACTGTCACCGACTTCTGCCCAACAGACCGGTGATCTACATTTACGACCGTATAATGCCTCAAACGGTGCTGCCGATATACTCGTATGGTAACTGTTGTTATACGAGAATTCCACTAAAGGCAGGTGGATTTCCCAACTATTTCCGAAGTCTACTACGCATGCCCTAAGCATGTCTTCCAAGGTCTGTATGGTCCTTTCGCTTTGACCATCAGTCTGAGAGTGATAAGCAGTGCTCATATCTAAGCGTGTGCCCAACGCTTTCTGAAGTGACTGCCAAAAGTTGGACGTGAAGCGAGCATCTCTATCTAAGATGATGGACGTTGGCACTCCGTGCCGAGAAACTACTTCCTTAATGTAGATGCGAGTCAACTTCTCCATCTTATCTGTTTCTTTAATAGCTAGGAAGTGTGCGGACTTAGTTAAACGATCCACGATTACCCAGATGGTATCGCAACCACCCAAAGTTCGCGGGAGTTTAGTGATGAAATCCATCGAGATCTGATCCCATTTCCATACTGGGATCTCAGGTTGTTGGAGTAGCCCCGATGGCTTTTGATACTCTACCTTGACTTTTACACAAGTCAAACACTTACTCACGTAGGTGGCTATATCAGCTTTCATGTTGGGCCACCAATACGCAGCTTTAAGGTCTTGATACATCTTATCCGAACCAGGATGGACAGAGTATCGGGATTTGTGAGCTTCGTCCATGACTAGCTCTCTGAGGTTTCCGTAGAGAGGTACCCATATGCGATTCATGAAATACCGGGCTCCATTGGGTTTAACTTCCCAATCGCGTTCCATTTTTCCCACCGATTCGGCCTTGATGTTTTCTTCCTTAACTGCTTCTAACTGGCGTCGCGTATCCGTTCGGGTAACCCCGAATGAATGGTGAGCTGTAATGCTCGTACCCGACGCGGTTTCAAGTGTTCCTTCCTACTGAGGGCATCAGCTACCACGTTAGCTTTACCCGGGTGATACCGAATGGCACACTCATAATCGTTCAAAAGTTCGACCCAGCGACGCTGTCGCATGTTCAACTCCTTCTGATCAAAGATGTGTTGAAGGCTCTTGTGGTCTGTAAAGATTGTGCACTTCGTTCCATAGAGGTAGTGTCTCCAAATCTTAAGTGCAAACACTACTGCTCCCAATTCCAGGTCATGCTTTGTGTAGTTTTTCTCGTGAACCTTAAATTGTCGGGACGCATACGCGATGACCTTATCGCGTTGCATGAGTACGCATCTTTGAAAATCCCTCGATGAAACGTCTGTAATATCCAGCCAAACCCAAAAATTGGCGGATCTCCGTCGGTGTCCTGGGTGCTTCCCAGTTTTTGATATCTTCAATCTTGGCAGGGTCGACGTGGATACCCTTTTCATTTACGATATGCCCGAGGAACTGAACTTCCCGAATCCAGAAATCACACTTTGAAAGATTGGCATATAGCTTCTCCTGTTGAAGTAATCCTAGCAGTAATCGTAGATGTTCAGCATGTTCTTCTTCACCTTTAGAGTAGATGAGTATGTCATCGATGAACACAATGACAAACTTGTCGAGGTATGGTTTACACACACGGTTCATGAGGTCCATGAACACCGCGGGTGCGTTGGTGAGACCGAAGGGCATGACCAAGAACTCATAATGGCCATACCGAATACGAAATGCCGTCTTAGCGATATCCTCCTCCCTGACGCGTAACTGGTGGTAACCGGACCGTATATCAATTTTGGAGTAGTAGCTTGACCTTTGAAGTTTGTCGAAGAGATCGTCGATGCAAGGTAACGGGTATCGGTTCTTGACAGTAACCTTGTTGAGTTCCCTGTAGTCGATGCACATGCGGAAGGTCCCGTCCTTCTTCTTGACAAAAAGGATGGAGCTCCCCATGGTGAAGTGCTTGGTCGGATAAATCCTTTTTCTAACAGCTCCGGCTGGAGCTAGGCGGTATGGGGCTTTGGCGATAGGAGTTGCATGGTTCGCCAATTCAATTTCAAACTCCAATTGTCGATGGGGTGGGAGACCAGGTAACTCCTCTGGGAATACATCAGAAAAATCACGGACGACGGGGATGTCTTCTATACGTTTCTCGTCCTTAGGCTGTTCGGTAACCAGTGCGAGTAAAGTGAAAGAGTTCTTCCTCCGAAGATACTTCTGCGCTTGCATGTAAGAGATGATGTTTGTGACGGCGCCTGCCTTCTCGCCTTGCACCGTCAAGATTTCGTCGTTAGTGAGCGGAATACGGATAGATTTTTCGAAACAGAGAACTTCAGCTTGGACGTCGGATAGCCAGTCCATTCCGACTACCACGTCAAAACTTCCCAGGGTAGTTGTCATCAGATCATTGGTAAAGGTGTGACCCGCGAGTTTGAGTTGACAGCCGGATACTATATGGGTTACATCTACAGACTTACCATCGGCTAGTTCTATGATATAAGGGGCCTCTAGGGGTTTGGGCGTGAGATTTAGGTTCTTCCTAAAAGACTCAGATATAAAACTCCTATCCGCACCCGTATCAAAAAGCACAGAAGCAAAATGTTCATTAAGGGGAAACTTACCGGTGACCACGTTCGAGTCGCTTCTGGCCTCTCCGCGGCCCAACGTAAATGCGCGACCTTTGGCACCTCCTGTGCCACCATTTCCATTATTGTTGTTGTTATTGTTGTTGTGGTTATTGTGGTTGTGGTTGTTCCCACCATTGTTGTTGTTGTTGTTACGGAGCTGTGGGCAGTCTCTTTTGAAGTGGGCAGTGCTACCACACTGATAGCATCCCCGGTTAACACCCTGTTGCTGGCCCTGGGGTTGATTTTGGTTTTGTCGGGACATGATTTCCCCGCGACAATCCTTTGCCGCATGTCCCACTTTGCCACATCGTTGGCAGCGATTCCCGGCACAAGGGCCGTGATGATGAAGATTACAGCGATTGCACTGCGGCTTTCGACCTACATAGCCGCTTGCGTTCTGGTTGTTGTTGGCGGGCTGATTTTTGTGACCCCGATGGCTGTTGTAATTATTGAACCGTTTCTGGTTCCCCTGTTGTGGCTGGGATGATGAAGACTGTCGAACAGACGAGTCTTCAAACTTTCTTTTATTATCAGGGGCAACTTCAGTTGTACCCCGAGCTGGCAACTTCTTTTGTTCCACCGTCTTATCGGTGAGTTTGTGCGCCAACCTGATTGCTTGATGTTCAGTTGCAGGGTTGCTAGCCATTACCATACCCTGAATCTCCGGGACCAGACCCCCAAGGTAGAACCCGAGTCGTTTCTCCACAATGTTGGCCAGATCGGGACACAGAAATACCAAGTCGTGATGTTTCGCTGTGTATGCTTCGATTTCGGATCCCACCATCTTGTGGTTCCATAATGTCTGCTCCAATTGTTGAACTCTGTCTCGCGGACAGTACTCTTCTTTGATTAGGGCCTTAAACTCGGCCCAGGCCATTGCATTTGCAGCAATAAGTCCACGCGTTTGGACTTGCGCATTCCACCAAGTTAGTGCCCCATCTTCCAGTGTTGAGGCTGCATACTTGACCTTGTTGGCCTCCAGACAGTTGCACATTTCAAATACTGATTCAGATTTTTCAATCTAGCGCACCAATCCTATTGGTCCTTCAGCCCCCGTGAATCTGCTTGGCTTCGCGTCGTGGAACATCTTGTAGGGGTTAAGACCCCCTCCTGCTGACAGAGGACAGGTAGTCAGCGAGGAATTCTACTAGCCCAACTATTAGATTTTCCCATGAAAATTTAATAATGGTTACCTGCCGGTTGGTTCTGAACATCCGCTAGAGCTGCGTTCACGTGCCCTTGGATCATTGCAGCTAATTCTTCGGGCGTCATGTTAAGGTTCCCGCGACGTCCAGTTTCCATTTGGATCTTCGTAAGACAACATAAACACACACCGATAAGTCTATATATCCAATATAGTTATCCTATTCCGTACTTAAATAATTCTTCAAGTTATGCCAACTCAAATAAATTAAATAGTCAAAAGAAATACTTGATTAAATAAAGTTTCAACGTCTTACAAAGTGCCAACTAAACATATGAGTTCACTATAAAGTCTCAAGTTTAAACACAAGTGGGAAAATAAATAGACTGAAGGAAAGTAAATAAAATAAGCGAGACGTGTCAGTCTTCTACGTCTCCATCCCCCAAATCACTATCGTTGCCGTCATCCTGCGCGGCATTTCCAGCTTCTACAGCTGGGTCCTCCTCCGGATCCTCCTCTGGATCCTCCTCTGGGTCCTCTTCTGGATCCTCTTCTGGATCCTCTTCCGGATCCTCTTCCGGATCCTCTTCTGGATCCTCTTCCGGATCCTCCTCTACCGGCACTGGAGGGGCCGGTGCTGGGGCAGGTACTGGTGCAGGTGCCTGATTTTGTTCCAGTTCTTGAATTCTCCAGCTAGACTCAAGAACTCTGTCTTCTAGCCAGTCAGCCCTTAGCTTCTCAGCACGAAGATCTCTGGCTAAGGTGTTACGAGCTATCTTACTCGTATGTTGCTCTTCCTCGAGCGATCCAGTTTTACCTGTCAGTTGTCGTATCATCCATCCCTGAGCTAGGATGGTTTCATGCATTCTTTCTATTTGTTCTTGTTGTTTCCGTATCATATCTCTAAGTAGGTCGTTTCCTACTTCTACAGAGTTAACCGGTTTGACCGGCACAGCGATGGTTGGGCGTGATGACGACTCCTCCCCTAGAGCGAGCCTTTTCCTCGCAGCTGAGCGTGTCTCCACGCCATAAGATGGTAAAGGTTCCACCATAGGTGCCTTTCCTGGCGCCCTTGGTTGCGTAAGTTTGTCGGATGATGATGAGGATGATGATGACATTGCCTGTTAGGTTGTGTAGTTAGTTACGAGTTGCATTCATTTCTTACTATGCATTCATATTCTACATTACACAGTTGTGGTACATCACATAACAAGATATAACAGTTCGGTGCCAAACTACGTCTAGTGTCGTGTAATCAGCTATAGTTTAGGTCTACTTTTAATGCAAACCTGGTTCTCTATAGCTAGTGGCTCTGATACCAATCTGTCACACCCTCAATTTCCACTTGCGGAGTTTTACCGCGAGGCGTGTGAACAAACCAGAATCTGAGACACTAGTACGTCGAACGACTCTATATGATTTGATAATACGTTTTCCAAAATCATTTGTTTAACCATTCATTGTAGATTTTATATTGTCTTAGTTAGTTTCCAATGTTTAGCGGAAGCATTAGTTTTTATGGTTGAGCGGAAGCATAAAAATAAGTAGAGAAACGGGCGCCAACACAAACGCCAAAACAAATGAAAAACCCAAAACAATGTTTGTAAATGAGACTCGATAAAAGGTGTCTTGATCAATGCATGTGAGTGCACCTAGAGCTCCTAGCGTCCTGAGAAACATGTAAAGAAACATGTGTCAACATTAAAGAAGAGTGAGTTCACAGGTTTTCATAAATTTGTTTGTTCGGTTGTAAGTTTGTTTCCCCCGTTATCCCTAACCCGGGATAACGGTTTAGTTCCATTATTCCCAACGCGGAATATTACTGATAGTTCCATTATTCCCAACCCGGAATAATACTGATAGTTCCATTATTCCTTACCCGGAATAATAATGATGTTCCATTATTCCTAACCTAGAACAATATCGTTGTTGGTTCCATTATCCCTAACCCGGGATAATATTGTTGATTCGTAATTAAGTTCAATGTTAATATATATAGGTAGCTAGCCTAAAGTTATGTCACGTAAGTGTTCGCGATCGAAGCTGACTGTTGTGCCTCCGTGTTGCCAGGCCTATCACTGACCATGGCGAAGTTAGGCCAAATTATTCACCCGTTGACCATACCCGGTCGGCTAGCGCGACTAGCTCGGATGGGGCTTGTCGGGCCCAGTAGTACTACTTATAATTTCCCCGCTATTTAAACCCAATACTAACGATCCGAGAGATTGTCGAGGACTTGTGTGATATAGCTGCTTAGTGACCATAACGTACATTAACATTAACTTAGTTACCGAATAGTTAAGTGAGGTTAATTTCGTATAACGTAAAGAGATAGAGTTGTAGAGTGTATACATGTTTCTCCCCCTGTTGTTTAAAACCGGATAAAATTAGGGGCCGTGAACTCACCTTTAGTTGCTCGGTTAGTGTAAGACGGAAGTTGCAAATGATGGGACCGCTAATTGCGTCCTAACAAGTCAATTGATTTCAAGTTAGTGTGTGAACACACCAATACAAATCCTACACATAATTAACGTACAAAGCGGTACACACAATCACAAATCCTAACACTCAAACATGCATGCAAGTATCCTCATATGAACATAGTGATCAAAACAATTTATCATGTACACAAAATCAATTCATACAACACTTTGGTACATACATTCGCAAGTTATCAAGTTTCAGTTCATATACTCATAATTAGGCTGTTTTCAAGGATTTTTATAAAATAGTTCCAACGTTCCAAAAATTCCAATTATTTTACAGAAGGTGACAACTATACTGTAGAATTTTATTTAAATTTTTCAAGTCCTAAGACTTTACCAATTATTCGTAAATATTAATATACTAGGCTGCAGTCAGATTCGTCGCTTTCTGACTGCAGTCCACGGAAGAATTTGTTTAAAAATCACCGTTCGTCCAATTAACAAATTTCCAGTGGGAGTTTCCCGGAAATTTCCATATCTAGTTGCTGTACAAATTTCATGACTCGACTCCCTACAGATTATTAGATCCGACTTGATAAACAACTAACAAATATTCAGGATTTTCACAGCTTTAGTTACTGAACTTAATTGGCCACTTAAAAATATCAAACGACTTCAGAAAAATATGAATCCAGCGCCATTAGAATCGTTTTTCAAAATTCTACGTTTTAGACGTCAGAAAATCCGTTTTTCGATAAATAATAACCAAGTTACAGCCAGTTGAAGTTGGCTGTAACCACCATTCAGCATCCTGATTCAGCACTTTATCACGATCTAACCCGCTTAAACCATCGATACATTGAACATATGCGACCAAAAACACAATTTCCAATCATATACTATCATATATATCATACCCATGCAAACCCTAATTATAACCTATAGTTTTTATCAAACAAAACGCAGCCTAACGTTTCTAGATTCGCCAATCATCTTAACCACAAATATCATAAATAAATCGGCTAACATAACACTACATTCAAACATATAAATCCGAATATGATCTTGCAAACAATGATAATCCTAAACTTTAATAACAAGATCAATGAGCCGAGACTTGGACAAGAGCCGAGAACTAGATGGGAATGATTCGGATGTTGGCGAGGCTTGCGACCGAGAAGAAGAATGGTGAGGGGAGGGATGCCGCGATTCAGGAGGAGTGTAACAAGGCTGTCTTGCGATCAAAAGGATGAATGAGGGCTGCCGTCGGCTGTTTTCTCCACTAGGGTTTTGTGTTTTGTTTTTGTGAAGCAAGCTCATGCATGTGTATGTATATATAGCGCAAGGGATGAAGGGAAGGGAAGGGTTTACGGTTTGGGATACTCGCGGCCGCAAAGGGGTTCGGGTGGGTTGGTTTGGGTCTAACACTTGGTCCTCAAGTTTGGTTAACTCCTTGAGTCGTAAGGTATTGAGGCCGGCTCGTGTCACGGTTCGGTTCGATTCGTCTATATATTTACTATATATATTTCATAACTAAAACAAATCACGAAATCGAACATCACATAATGATTCACCAACTTATAAACGTTTAATACACATAGCACGTAATTCATTTGACAAGTTCACGAAATTATCGTAATTATTTCGAGCGTGCAATTTAAGTCTCCGAATCAATTTAACGTAGGAACGAATAACCGTGAAGTAGTGCGTTTAAGATATCTGAAAAACCGGGATGTCACAGTTGTTTTGAACATGTATATTGTGGGATCACAGTGTGAAATCCATAATCTTGATTGAAGACTGTAGTGTACCTGCATTGTTAGTCTTGATTGAAGACTGTAGTGAAATCCACATCTTCAAATGTAAATCTATCTAAATCAAATAATTCAGTAGGATTTGCTGGGATTTTTAAGGAAGAAGTTCAATGAACTTTACATTCAAAGTCTCTTCTACACACCTAGTCCTTGTGTTAAACACTTTGTAGGATTTGGCAGTAGTTGAGTATCCCAGAAAATAACCACAATCTACTTTGGTTGCAAATTTTGAAATTGAATCTTTGAAGTTTAAAATGAAACATGGGCAGCCAAAGATTTTGAAATAAGAGATCAGTGGTTTGATTTTGAACAGAGTTTCATAAGCAGTCTTTTGATGTCTAGGGTTAATTAAAACTCTGTTTTGCACATAGAAAGCAGTGTTTACAGCCTCTGCCCAAAAAGACAATGGTAAACCTGAATCTGCAAGCATTGTTCTAGTAGCCTCAATTAAAGTCTTGTTCTTTCTTTCAACGATCCCATTTTGTTATGTTGCTTGGGATGCTGTATTGCCTTACAATCCCTTTTGACATACAGAAGTCATCCAACTCTTTATTTTTAAACTCTGTTCCATTGTCACTCCTGAAGATTTTTACTGGCAGGTCAAATTGCTTTTCAACTTTTCTTACAAAGTCCTGCAAAATGCCTGCAATCTCATCTTTGGAGTGTAAAAAGTAAGTCCATGTAAACCTTGAAAAATCATCAAATATGACAAGACAATACCTCTTCTTTTTAAGACTCATGATTTTAACAGGGCCAAACAAGTCCATGTGTAACAATTGTAAACACTAACTAGTTTTGGACTCGTCAATGGACTTGAATGAACTTTTGTGTTGTTTACCTTTTAGACAAGAAACACAATGTTCATCACATGTGAATTGCTTTGGTGGGATGCCTCTTACAAGGCCTTGTTTTTAGAGTGTGGTGATAGTTTTGAGATTTGTGTGACCAAGTCTTCTATGCCATAGTTCTGTCTCTTTGGTAGAGGCAGTTGAGAATGGACAAGCATTTAACATTGGATTATCTTTCAACATATATACCACATACACATTGCCACTGCTTTGAGCAACAAGCTGTGTTTTACTCCTGACTATGATTTTTTCAATCTTATTCACCACTTCTAGTCCAATAATCTTACAAGTTTCCTTTGTGAAGAATGACCTATAGCCTTTGTCACTCATCTAAGATACACTAAAGAGGTTAAATTTTAGATTGTCATTAAGATTGACATGTTCAAACTTGAGTTTCCCAGAATGGTAAGAATGTTGGGAATGCGATTGAGGCGGGGAGTATTCATGTGAGATCGAATGTCGGTAAGGTTCAAAGGGGGATGAAGAATCTCCGGAACCTTCGTAAGGGTTTTTTCAGGCAAATTGCTGCTCCAGCCAGAGAGGGTCTGTATGGTGGTCTAAAGGATGGTCCAGTGAAAGATGGTCCGGTCATTGAGGGTCCACCCCTCATGGGTCCTTTGCCTTTTCCTCCACGTCTGAATTTAGGCGGCATGTTCCTGCTTCAAAAACAAGTTAAATATAGTACAAAGCTAGAACAATAAGATGGAAATGATTAAGGCTAGGTCAAAGTCTAGACTCAAAAGTCTAAGAGATGTGTGTTATTATGTATTCCCGAGACTAAACACAAAAGGCTAGTGTTTAATTCACTCGAAAGTTGGCTCAGATACCAACCTGTCACACCCCTAATTTCCACGTATAACCCGGTGGGCCTGGTTGGGGAATATCGTGACGTAAGTTGATATCATCATTACCAAACAATACAATAATACACAGCGAAGTCTGGATATTTACTATTATAAACGTTCGAATGTTCAAAGTTCAAATAATAAATACAACGCTTGTAACTAGATCCACAGGCGGATCGAAATGTGAATACAAAAGAAAATTTGACAGACTAAGGCCTTCTAAGCAAAGGGTTGCAATTCCTCTTAAGCTTCGTCGAGTACTTCCAGCCTATTTACGTATACTTGTCACCTGCGCTTAATCTTTTGAAAATACGTCAGTTTTCACTGGTAAATACATTTAACCGACTCATTTTGAAAACATTGTGAAAACATTTTAAGTACACAATAGTACTTTGTTTTATAAATAACTTGGGATAAATAATTTTCATGTTATCAATTTTACATGCTAATAATACATTTAGAGCCCGAAAACTATGTCGGGATTGTGATTAATTGACACACCACTTTAACACCTTTAATAGGTGTACCCCTAATGGGTAATACTTTATTTTAGCATCTGATGGGTGTATGCCTACACCCCGTGCTTAGGTCGTGGCCATTTGCAATTAAATGAGCCGTGGATATCCAGGACACGGTCGTTTTAACCCCCAAATGTTTAATATTAAGCAATACGAATTAAAATGTATTATTTGAATTCCCGACTCATTGGTCTTCAATCCCATATCCAACCACGCGGTATTAGTATACCGTATCCCAAGCCCGTATAAGGGAAAATAAGTTAAAGTATTTACCTGGCTTGCAATAGTCTCTAGTAATAAGAAAATAAGCAAAGCACAGCCGTAATCAAAACAAACTAGCTTGGCGACAATCTACCATAAGTCTCTAGTCTGGATTGGATGGTATTATTAACCGATTAGTTAGTTAGCGGGTCTTTATTTAGTCATTGACTTAGACTGGCTAACTTAAAATAAAGATAACGGTATGAAAACGCTAGATTAAGCGATGACCGAAAAAGAATGTAATTTGGACCCGACAAGTACTAGGACTTGTATAATATGGGTTACCATTTCACATTCTGGAATTTGAGAATATTTTGATATGGTTAAACCCGTTTTGGTTAAATTACGTAAATTAGTCACGTAGGCTTAACCGTACGCATATAAGCAAAAACCTGGTAACCGGGTGAGTCCTATACAAGTTCCATATGCCATTAAGTTTAAAATATGCTATTATAACAGTAGGTTATTGATATGACGGCCCGTTATGGTTTTAAAAGTAAATTATGCCTTTAAGGGATTTTCGTCATTTTTAAAATGTAATAAACAGGCTTATATGTAAACTGATGTTATTTAATTTAAACATTCTGTAAAAATAACTATTTTTTGGTGTTATATCAATAGGACATCAATTATATGTGTGGTTTATAGTTTAAGACCAAACTATGTCCCGAAAAGGGTAATTTGGTCATTTCACATATAATTGATAACTTGGGAATCTGAGTTTGGGACATGTACCCACTATTAATAATTTGAAAATATGTTTTGAAATAAGTATGTATCAAGTCTCAATGCTCCAATATGGTTTTAAGCCACATTATGCGCCGAAATGGCGATTAAGTCGCTAAATGACAATTTAGACCATATTTAAGTAAAATTGTTGTTGTGACCAGGTTTGAATGACCAAAATATGTTAAGAGATATTTGCATCAGTAAGTACGATATTTTGATTCATAAAAATGTTCATAACCCATTTAAAGTGTCGGAAGGGCAATAATCGTCATTTAAAGGCATAGTGGGCAAACTATAGCTTAAACTCAGTTTGCAACCTGAATGAATATCCTAAAAAGTCCTAATAATGATATTACATCAGTAGGTATTAAGTTTTGATGTCAAAATATATTTTAAACCATTTCATGTGTTAAAAGGGCGTTTTAGGCATATTTAACGGATACTTGCATAATGACTCGGATTTCTACATGACCATGTCCCATAACTCCAAAGGGTTATAGTATACTAAATCATGGTCATAATGCAATTTAGGAACAGAAGCTAATGTTGCTAAATCGGGTCAGAACTGAAAGTCAAAGCAGAAGTAAACTTTTACGACTTACGGTTACGAACCGACCTTAGACCTGGACTTGATGGGCCGAACATGTTGATATATGTTCTAATACTTATTACCAAGTTATTAAAGTGTCAAAAATGTATTTTGTAACACATACATTATCATATATGAACTTTATTTTAAAAACTCACCCAGTTTGACTTTCTATCTGTAACTTTGACCCGTCAATTGACCAAGCAAACGTGGTAATCAGGAGGTGCCCTCTTGAGGGATTAACACCTACCTAATTACGATCACGTACCATGTTCGTACCAAACAATGTCTGGACCGTAATGGTCTTAGCCGAAAGTCAAAGCGTTTTTACGTCAACGCCTTGACTTTCGCTTAAAGCCTAATAAAACTTAAAGAAAAGGGTTGGAACACTTACAAGTGATCCAAATAAAATATTAGAACTTAGGGGAGGTTTCCTTATGCCAGGAAACAACTCCAAGAGAGAGTAGAGAAGAAATGAGGTGAATGAGCAAGGATTGAAGCTCAACATTGAGCTTATTTATAGGTGAGGGGCATGAACCAAGATCAAGACAAGTGTTGGAAGTGTTTTAAGATCACTCCAAGTCTAGTATGAGGTGTCCAATACCAGGCATGAGGCCATGGTTTCGAAATTCAAGAGCTGAAGTGGTTTAAGTGGTGGCCAAGGCTGCAGGCTGTAGCTGGGATGCCGAATTCTGCGAAACGCATGCCGTCACACCACGCGAGGGAACAACATGTTCCCGCGCGACACGCGGGGGTGACTATTTCTCAAAATTTTCAATTTTGGTCCCTAGACTTCCCAAACTTCCATATTTTGACATAAAAGCATGTTTTATTCAATATGGCATCTGTTTAGCACTCTCGGGAGTATAACCGAACATCATTAGGCTCCGGTTCATTAAAAGGTCACTCAGAGGCATAGATTAAGCATGTTGACACGTTTAACACCTCGACTTTAATATTCACCACTCAGAGGTTATAAAATAACATGTTAGCGATTTTAGTCCCTCTCGTCTAGCACACGGCATACGAGGATCAGCGGGACACGCGTCGGGATTTTATAGGACGTGAAAACACAGGGTGTTACATCCTCACCCCCTTAAAAGAAATCTCAACCTCGAGATTTATTCAAAAAGATAGGGGTACTTTTGTCGCATAGTGGACTTGACCTCCCAAGTATATTCGGGTCCCCGAACGGCATCCCATTTGACCTTCACAATTGGCACGTGCTTCCTATGAAGTTTCTTAACTTGCCGATCTTCGATCATAATTGGTTTTCTATGAAACGCAAGTTTTCATCGATTTGTATATCCTCGTGAGGCATTGCTAGCGACTCATCCACGAGGCATGTCTTCAAATTGCTGACGTGGAAAACATCATGGATTCCACTAAGCTTTTCCGGTAGCTTAAGCCTGTAAGCTATGGGTCCGACACATTCGATTATTTCGAATGGTCCGATGTACCTTGGGCTTAACTTACCCTTCTTCCCAAAACGCATTACACCTTTCCAAGGTGATACTTTCAACATAACTTTGTCCCCAACTTGGAACTGTAAAGGTTTACGCCTTTTGTCGGCATAGCTCTTTTGTCTATCTCGAGCTGCCTTAAGTCGATCACGGATTTGAACAATCTTTTCTGTGGTTTCGAGGACGATTTCAGGTCCAGATAGTTGGGTTTCTCCAACTTCGGCCCAACATACAGGCGTTCTACATTTTCTTCCATATAAGGCTTCAAAAGGAGCGGCCTTAATACTTGTGTGATAACTATTATTGTAAGAGAATTCGATTAGGGGTAAGTGATCATCCCAACTTCCACCTAAATCGATCACACAAGCTCGAAGCATGTCCTCCAAGGTTTGAATGTCCGTCTGCGGATGGTAAGCCGTACTGAAGTTTAATCTCGTGCCTAGAGATTGTTGGAAGCTTTTCCAAAAGTGAGATGTGTATCTTGTATCTCTATCAGATACAATGGATACCGGCACACCATGTAAGGACACAATCTCATCGACATAAAGCTTTGCCAACTTATCGGAATCATATGTTTCTTAAATTGGCAAGAAGTGAACAGATTTGGTTAATCTATCCACGATAACCCATATTGTGTCATTGCCACGCTTGGTCTTAGGTAACTTAGTGATAAAGTCCATAGTTACCATTTCCCATTTCCATATTGGGATTTCAAGTCGTTGTAGAAGTCCTGACAGTTTCTGGTGTTCTGCCTTAATTTGATAACACGTCAAGCATTTTGCTACATGATTGGCTATATCTTTCTTCATACCCATCCACCAATAGCTGGGTTTAAGATCTTGATACATCTTGTCGCCACCCGGGTGAACCGAGTATTTTGAGCTATGTGCTTCCTGGAGGATTACACCTCTAAGTCCTCCGTAGATCGGAACCCAGATCCGATCATTCATCCTAAACATTTCGTCCTTTCTAGATGCTAACAGATCGATGGTTGCACCTAATCCTTCCTTGGCAATGTTATCCTTAGACATGGCTTGTTTTTGTGCATTTAGCAGCTTTTCATTCAAGTTGTTCTTCAGTTCAATGCTCTTGGCATTGATCCTTAAAGGTTTGATTCTTTCCTTGCTACTAAGCGCATCAGCGACTACATTCGCCTTTCCTGGATGATACCAAATCTCGCAATCATAGTCGTTGAGTGTTTCCATACAATGACGTTGCCTCATGTTCAAATCCTTTTGATTGAACAAGTGTTGCAGACTTTTATGGTCAGTGTAGATGATACACTTTGTTCCATATAAATAGTGCCTCCAAAGTTTAAGTGCGAATACTACCGCACCCAATTCTAAATCATGGGTGGTGTAGTTTCACTCGTGCACTTTTAGTTGTCGTGATGCATAGGCAATCACTTTGCCTCTCTCCATAAGCACACATATCATGCCAGTGTGCGATGCATCACAATAAACCACGAACTCCTCCACACCTTCTTGCAGGGTTAACACCGGGGCATTGCTCAACTTATGCTTTAGCGTCTCAAAGGATTCTTGTTGTTTTAGACCCCAGTTGAATTTAGCATCCTTATGAGTCAAGATTGTCAAAGGAGCGGCTATTCATGAGAAGTTCTCAATGAACCTTCGATAATAACCAGCCAGTCGTAAGAAACTACGTATCTCGGAAGGTGTCTTTGGGGCTTCCCAATTCATTATTACTTCTATCTTTGCTGGACCTACTTGGATACCATGTTCAGTTACTATGTGACCAAGGAACTGAACCTCACGTAGCTGGAATTCGCATTTGGAAAATTTTGCATATAACTTTTCCTGACGCAGAATTTCAAGAATACATCTCAAATGTTTCTCGTGATCAGATTGATTATGAGAGTAGATGAGTATGTCGTCTATGAAGACAATGACAAACTTATCTAAGTATGTCTTGCAGACTCTATTCATGAGATCCATGAATGTTGCGGGTGCATTAGTGAGTCCGAAAGGCATCACTAGGAACTTGTAATGTCCGTATCTTGTCCTGATTGCAGTTTTCGGAACATCTTCATTTCTAACTTTAAGCTGGTGATATCCCGATCTTAAATCAATCTTTGAGAAGTAGCTTGCGCCTTGTAATTGATCAAACAAGTCATCCATCATGGGCAAAGGATAACGATTCTTGATTGTTATCTTATTGAGTTCACGGTAATCAATACACATCCGCATTGATCCGTGCTTCTTTTTGACGAAAAGGATAGGAGCTCCCCAAGGCGAAGAGCTAGGTTGAATAAAACCTTTCTCTAAAAGTTCGTCTAGTTGGGTTCTTAATTCTTTCATCTCGGTTGGCGCTAAACGGTACGGAGCTTTAGCTATGGGAGCTGCTCCAGGTATGATGTCAATTCGAAACTCTACCTGCCTATCCGAAGGTAGGCCAGGTAATTCTTCTAGAAATACGTCGTGGTATTCGGAAATGATAGGTATATCTTCAATCTTTGGTTTGGGTTCATCAATGGTGACTTGTGCCATATAGATGACACATCCCTTCGTCATACATCTAGATGCCTTAAGCAAAACGGCTTTATCAGGCAATTCAAAGTGTTTGTCTCCATGAATGGTAAGAGTTTTACCAGACGGGGATTTGATTTCAATGAGTCTCTTATCGCAGGCAATGCGAGCTTGGTTATGCGATAACTAGTCCATGCCTAAGACTACATCGAATCCCGCTAGTTTCATGGGTAAAAGAGAGACAACAATAGAATGATTCTTGATGGATATGGAGCATCTGTCAAGAATGGAAGAAGCGGTTTCTATAGTCCCATCAGCGAGCTCTACTTCATAGGTTATGTCTAGAGTTATTACGGGCAAGTTCAATAGTTCGCTAAACTTATGATCTACAAACAATTTATCGGCGCCCGAATCGAAAAGAACTCTAGCAAAAGCGTCCTTGATAAGAAACGTACTTGTTATGATATTGTTATCCTTTACTGCTTCCTTAGCACACATTTGGAAGGCTCTAGTAGTGGCTTCTTTGACTCTGAGGTTTTGGGTTTACCCTCGGTATTTGCTTTTGGGCAACTTGTTTTGATGTGGCCCTTCTCACCATATCCAAAGCAAGTAGTATTCTTAATATTCCGGCACTCATGAGACCGATGCCCAGTTTTCTTGCAGATATTACATTGCCTCGACTTCTGGTCTAAGCGACACTGCCCATAGTGTTGCTTCCCACACGTTTTGCAAGTGGGTTTGTCGCCCGATTTCTGATTGCCTTTGCTAAACTCATACTTACCTTTCTTGTTAAGTTTCTGGGAGTTTCCGTCCGCCCGTTTCCTCTTTCCATCATTGTCAGTCTTAACTGACATTTGCCTCACATAGTCCTGTGTGAGGGAGAGAGATAGCTCTACCGCAGATTTATAAGTGCCAGGCTGCACCGCTTTAACCATACTCCTGATTTCGGGAGCTAGCCCGTTGATAAAACGTGCGATACGTTTGGGCTCCGAGGTAACTAGATAAGGCACTAGTCTGGAGAGAGAGTTGTAGTCGGTGACAAACTTCCGACAATCCATGTCCTTTCATGGTCAGATTTAGAAAATCTGACTCGATTTTCTCCACCTCATGAGGTGGACAGTAGGTATCCTTCACAAGATCTACAAACTTGGACCAACTCAAGTTGTAGAGATGAACCTTGCCTGTAGATTGGACTAAGGCTTTCCACCAGATAAGGGCATCGCCCTTGAACGATTGAGATACATAACCACATATTTATCAGCGCAACCGTTGATATCCACCACCGTTTCCATCTCATCCAACCATCTCAAACATTCTACTGCTCCTTTCTCCCCGTTAAAGTCTCGGGGTCTACAAGATACAAAGTATTTGTAGGAGCATCCATCGCCATTAACACTCGGTTTCTTAGGTTGTGGATCGCTCTTCACATTTGAAGAGTGTGCCTCACTCTTCTTTGACTTTGAGTGGCTGGGCTGAGATTTGGGTTTAGTAATAGGCTTGGAGCGAAAAGCACTCGACTCCGGTTGACGTTCAGATTTATCTTTTAAAGCCATGCCGATTTCTGCGGCAATAAGTTCTCTCAAGTCATTCTTACTAATGACGATGTTCTCATTGGCATCATCATTCTTGCGTTTGCTATTTAATTCGTTGGAATCCACCATTGTTGCACTTTCGATTCTAAATATTGAGATGTATTTGGTTAGTTGCTATGGCGTACCCTTATTCATGACAGGGTTCTATTACCATATAGAATTTAAATATTAAATGTGGTATATTTATGTATAACCTAGGTCTCGAAGGACCATCATAGGTATTTATAGATTGGATATAGTCCAGAATTTATCAGCTAGGGCATCAAGTGTCACTACTGTATTTTGCACATTGGCTTTACACTACTATTGAGTATTTGAATAATTTTGCCAAGATCTAACTTGATCACTTTAGGCGACAGGGTGTGAACATTGTCATTTACCCATTTGATTAGTGTGGCAATAATCGTCACAGGAAATTAAGGGTAACTCCACATTAAGAGTTAATATAGAGAAATGATAAATTTGGAAGTCGAACATTGTTCACCTTTGCTAGACAGAAGGTTATTCCGAAATTTTCATTTGCCAATTTCTAATTGATCATAGTTATTGGATAATAGATATTGGGATAAATATAGCGGAGCAATAAAACTTAAATAAAATCGGGACGATTGATATAACACATAAAGAAATTTCACTAGATAGAACGCTACAAAATTGCCTAATATATAGGACTTGAAATAACAAAAGTAGTTCGCGCATGAAATTAATAGAAATAACAATGTCCACGCAGGGACTTAAAAGAAAACAACAATGTCCAGCAGGGACTTTTGGAATTTAAATTACATATATGAAATACAAAACTAGTCATCCTTCCTCCCTTTCACAGCCTTGTAAAGTTTCTTGATGAACTTGGTTGTTTTCTTCTCCGACTTCTTGACTTGTATTCACATTTCTCTGACCTGGTCGAAGGCTTCATTAATAGCCTCAAGTGGTGCTTGTGGTTGAGGCTAAGGGGGAGGTGGTTGCGGCTGAGGTGCAACTGGGTACGGATACCCGTAAGGCGGATACCCGGTAGTGGCATAAGGAGGTGGGTAATTAGGGTAAGAAGAATGGTAAAGGTTATTATGAATGACTGCATCATAATAAGGGTCCTGCTCCATTCCATGATGGATATAGCTATATAGACCAGGAGGGTCAATAGTGTTAAACCCTGATGGCCCCGTGTAAGTGGGTATTGGATTAGGAAAATCCTGTGGTGGTAGTGATGGTTGAGGTTGAGGTTCAACTGCTGGTTGCGGCGGGGGTTCCACCACTAGCGAGGTGTTTGAGGGCCCACCCATTTGCGGGTCCTCAGGGATAACTGGGTATGAGGGCGGTAAAGGTGGTAGTGAACCCGACCTTTGACCAGCACGTACTGACATACGTGCTCCACGCCTCCGGCGTGATTGTGATGATGATTCAGGTGGTGGCTGAGGTTGATCCACCTGTTGCATATCAACATCCTCTTGATGAGGATGGGTGATGGGTTTTGATGACGGGGAGTGCTATGGTGTGAGGGCGTGTTGACGAACACATATTGTGCCCATCTTTGGTCAAATTCATCGGGACCTCTAAATGGAGATCCCGCCATGGAGTTCGAGCCGCTAGACAGCTCGATTGGATGACCATACGATCTAGTTTGCGGGAATTCCTCCGGATCGGAATCCTCCTCCATATGTGTCGGTGAGTTAACTGGAGGGGTTTCAGGTGAGGGTTGGTTAACAGGGTTATCAAATTTAAAGTTGAAGTATTCTTGGTGTGAATGGGAGTGTGAATGGTGCGATTGGTGGGAGTGGTGAGAATGGTGAGAATGGTAAGAATGTTGGGAATGCGATTGAGGCGGGGAGTATTCATGTGAGATCGAATGTCGGTAAGGTTCAAAGGGGGATGAAGAATCTCTGGATCCTTCGTAAGGGTTGTTTTCAGGCAAATTGCTGCTCCAGCCAGAGAGGGTCTGTATGGTGGTCTAAAGGATGGTCCAGTGAAAGATGGTCCGGTCATTGAGGGTCCACCCCTCATGGGTCCTTTGCCTTTTCCTCCACGTCTGAATTTAGGTGGCATGTTCCTGCTTAAAAACCAAGTTAAATATAATACAAAGCTAGAACAATAAGATGGAAATGATTAAGCCTAGGTCAAAGTCTAGACCCAAAAGTCTAAGAGATGTGTGTTATTATGTATTCCCGAGACTAAACACAAAAGGCTAGTGTTTAATTCACTCGAAAGTTGGCTCTGATACCAACCTGTCACACCCCTAATTTCCACGTATAACCCGGTGGGCCCGGTTGGGGAATATCGTGACGTAAGTTGATATCATCATTACCAAACAATACAATAATACACATCGGAAGTCTGGATATTTACTATTACAAACATTCAAATGTTCAAAGTTCAAATAATAAATACAACGCTTGTAACTAGATCCACAGGCAGATCGAAATGTGAATACAAAAGGAAATTTGACAGACTAAGGCCTTCTGAGCAAAGGGTTGCAATTCCTCTTAAGCTTCGCCAAGTACTTCCAGCCTATATACGTATACTTGTCACCTACGCTTAGTCTTTTGAAAATACGTCAGTTTTCACTGGTAAATACATTTAACCGACTCATTTTGAAAACATTATGAAAACATTTGAGTACACAATGGTACTTTGTTTTATAAATTACTTGGGATAAATAGTTTTCATGTTATCAGTTTTACATGCTAAAAATACATTTAGAGCCTGAAAACTATGTCGGGATCGTGATTAATCGACACACCACTTTAACACCTTTAATAGGTGCACCCCTAATGGGTAATACTTTATTTTAGCATCTGATGGGTGTATGCCTACACCCCGTGCTTAGGTCGTGGCCATTTGCAATTAAATGAGCCGTGGATATCCAAGACACGGTCGTTTTAACCCCCAAATGTTTAATATTAAGCAATACGAATTAAAATGTATTATTTGAATTCCCGACTCATTGGTCTTCAATCCCATATCCAACCACGCGGTATTAGTATACCGTATCCCAAGCCCGTATAAGGGAAAACAAGTTAAAGTATTTACCTTGCTTGCAAAAGTCTCTAGTAATAAGAAAATAAGCAAAGCACAGCCGTAATAAAAATAAACTAGCTTGGCGACAATCTACCGGAAGTCTCTAGTCTGGATTGGATGGTATTATTAACTGATTAGTTAGTTAGCGGGTCTTTATTTAGTCATTGAATTAGACCGGCTAACTTAAAATTAAGATAACGGTATGAAAACGCTAGATTAAGCGATGACCGAAAAAGAATGTATTTTGGACCCAACAAGTACTAGGACTTGTATAATATGGGTTACCATTTTACATTCTGGAATTTGAGAATATTTTGATATGGTTAAACCCTTTTTTGGTTAAATTACTTAAATTAGTCACGTAGGCTTAACCGTACGCATATAAGTGAAAGCCGGGTAACCGGGTGAGTCCTATACAAGTTCCATATGCCATTAAGTTTAAATATGCTATTATAACAGTAGGTTATTGATATGACGGCCCGTTATGGTTATAAAAGTAAATTATGCCTTTAAGGGATTTTCGTCATTTTTAAAATGTAATAAACGGGCTTATTTGTAAACTGATGTTATTAATATAAACATTCTGTAAAAATAACTATTTATGATGTTATATCAATAGGACATCAATTATATGTGTGGTTTATAGTTTAAGACCAAACTATGTCCCGAAAGGGTAATTTGGTCATTTCACATATAATTGATAACTTATTTGGGACTCTGAGTTTGAGACATGTACCCACTATTAATAATTTGAAAATATGTTTTGAAATAAGTAGGTATCAAGTCTCAATGCTCCAATATGGTTTTAAGGCACATTATGCGCCGAAATGGCGATTAAGTCGCTAAATGGCGATTTAGACCATATTTAGTAAAACTGTTGTTGTGACCAGGTTTGAATGACCAAAATATGTTAAGATATATATTGCATCAGCAAGTACGATATTTTGATTCATAAAAATGTTCATAACCCATTTAAAGTGTCGGAAGGGCAATATCGTCATTTAAAGGCATAGTTGGCAAACTATAGCTTAAACTCAGTTTGCAACCTGAATGAATATCCCAAATTGTCCTAATAATGATATTACATCAGTAGGTATTAAGTTTTGATGTCAAAATTATGTTTAAACCATTTCATGTGTTAAAAGGGCGTTTTAGGCATATTTAACGGATACTTGCGTAATGACTCGGATTTCTACATGACCATGTCCCATAACTCCAAAGGGTTATAGTATACTAAATCATGGTCAAAATGCAATTTAGGAACAGAAGCTAATGTTGCTAAATCGGGTCAGAACTGAAAGTCAAAGCAGAAGTAAACTTTTACGACTTACGGTTACGAACCGACCTTAGACCTGGACTTGATGGGCCGAACATGTTGATATATGTTCTAATACTTATTACCAAGTTATTGAAGTGTCAAAAATGTATTTTATAACACATACATTATCATATATGAACTTTATTTTAAAAACTCACCCAGTTTAACTTTCTATCTGTAACTTTGACCCGTCAATTGACCAAGCAAACTTGGTAATCAGGAGGTGCCCTCTTGAGGGATTAACACCTACCTAATTACGATCACGTAGCCACGCTCGTACCGAACAATGGCTAGACAGTAATGGTCTTAGCCGAAAGTCAAAGCGTTTTTTTCGTCAACGCTTTGACTTTGGCTTAAAGCCTAATAAAACTTAAAGAAAAGGGTTGGAACACTTACAAGTGATCCAAATAAAATATTAGAACTTAGGGGAGGTCTCCTTAAGCCAGGAAACAACTCCAAGAGAGAGTAGAGAAGAAATGAGGTGAATGAGCAAGGATTGAAGCTCAACATTGAGCTCTATTTATAGGTAGGGGCATGAATCAAGATCAAGACAAGTGTTGGATGTGTTTTAAGATCACTCCAAGTGTAGTATGAGGTGTCCAATACCAGGCATGAGGCCATGGTTTCGATATTCAGGAGCTGTATTGGTTTGAATGGTGGCCAAGGCTGCAGGCTGTAGCTGGCATGCAGAATTCTGCGAAACGCATGCCGTCACGCCACGCGAGGGAACAACATGTTCCCACGCGACACGCGGGGGTGACCATTTCTAAAAATTTTCAATTTTGGTCCCTGGACTTCCCAAACTTCCATATTTTGACATAAAAGCATGTTTTATTCAATATGGCATCTGTTTAGCTCTCTCGGGAGTATAACCGAACATCATTAGGCTCCGAGTTCGTTAAGGTCACTCAGAGGCATAGATTAAGCATGTTGACACGTTTAACCCCTCGACTTTAATATTCACTACTCAGAGGTTATAAAATAACATGTTGGCGATTTTAGTCCCTCTCGTCTAGCACACAGCATACGAGGATCAGCGGGACACGCGTTGGAATTTTATAGGACGTGAAAACACAGGGTGTTACACTTAGAAAAATATCGGGCTCCTTGTAGCTGATCGAAAAGATCATCGGTCCTTGGAAGAGGGTAAAAATTCTTAATAGTGACCTTGTTCAACTCCCTGTAGTCGATGCACATTCGGAAGCTACTGTCCTTCTTCATTACAGACAAAACTGGGGCTCCCCAAGGAGAATAGCTAGGACGGATGAAACCACGATCAAGTAACTCCTACAGCTGCGTCGATAGTTCTTGCATCTCAGACGGTGCAAGGCGATATGGGGCTTTGGCAACGGGTGCCGTTCCCGGTATTAAGTCGATGCGAAACTCAACTTGCCGATTGGGCGGCAATCCAGGCAATTCCTCCTGGAACACATCAGGGTATTCACATACTATCGGGATGTCTTCAATATGCTTCTCGGCTGGTTCCTTGGTCGTGACGCTGGCCAAAAACACGTCACCTCCTTGTCGTATACACTTCAACGCCTTGAGGTGAGATATGAGGTTCAGCGTGGCACCTAACTTTTCTCCTTGTACCATTTTTGCATCGTGGGGGATAAAGGAATCTTCATAACCTTTCATTCACATAACACCTCCGCACGATGGTTGGACAGCTAGTCCATTCCTATGACGATATCAAAACTACCCAATTCTACTTGTAAAAGGTTAATAGTATACTGGTAACCGTTAAGGGTTATTGGGCAATTAGCAATAAGTTGGTGACTGGTAATCGGTTTCCCGCTGGCAAGTTTGACGGTATAGGGTTGTTTCAGGTCAATAGTAGGCATATTCAAGAGTGGCAAAAATGCAATCGACACATAACTTCTATCGGCTCCCGTATCAAATAACACTGACGCAAATTGATTAGAAACGAGGAACGTAACTGAAACCACGTTAGGATCTTGGCGTGCGTCACCAGGTCCCATGACAAAGGCACGACCTCGAGCTGCATTCGAGGTAGATGCTTGGTTCTGGGTGTTCCTTCCTGTCATCTGCTGGGCTAACTTCGGACAACTATTGCAAAAATGCTCTGTGGTGCCACATCCAAAGCACGCACGGGGGTAGGTAACCTGTGGTGCTGGTTGTTGAGGTCGCTGCTGAAGAGATTGAGGCCTAGGAGGTTGAAAACGGGTTGGTTTGGGATTCGATTCCATGGGCACCCTACAGTCCCGGGAAAAATGTCTATCTTAGTGACACCTCAAGCATCTCACTGCTCGACACACTCTAGTGTGGTGGGAAGCGCACTTGTTGCACTTCGGGGCCTTTCCTTTGTAGCCATCAGAGTTACCCGCGGGGGTAGTCATGGCGTAGTTCTGGCTAGTATTTCTCCCCTCTTTGGTGCTACTGCCCTTGGGCAACTACTCTCTGGAACTTCCGCTTGTTCCTAGCCTGCTCTCCCGGCATTGTCAGAATCTTACTCTAACCATGTCATATGTAACAGTACCTGACCTGGCTACCACCTCGTGCATGGTCAGGTATCCCACCGAGTTAATGATACTCCTCACTTCTGGGGCCAGTCCCCAGATATACCTTTCAATCCTCTTGGACTCTGGTTGGACCATGTCTGGCAATATGCATGACAGTTCATTGAAGCGATTTGTGTAACCTGCGTGGTCGGCACCTTGCATCTGCAGGTTCCAAAACTCATGTTCAAGCTTCTGAATTTCATGAGCTGGGCAAAACCTTTCCCTCATCAGTATCTTGAGATCACCCCAAGTCATAGCATTAATCGTGTCCTGTCCGCGAGCTTGAACAATAGTGTTCCACCAGTTTAAAGCATGGTCGATAAAGGTACAAGTTGTATACTTAACTACACAATCACCGGGAAAATAACTTATGTTAAGTACCGATTCCGACTTCTCGATCCATTTCACAAACCCATTTGGTCCTTCAGTACCATTGAATTCCATCGGTTTGCATTCCATGAAATGCTTATATGTGCAAACCGCCCTACCATTATTCTGATTATTGTTTTGATTATCGTTCTGGCCCACTGGTCCGGTTGCGGATTAACATTAATACCGGCGCTAACCTACGCCACAATCGTGGGAATGACAGCCTGGAGTTGCTGCGCTATCATTTGCGCAATTTCTGCCTCAGTATTCTGTGGTGCGCGTTTCGGGGCCATTCTATTATAAACAATAGATGTGTATGTACCAAAGTCACGTATCCAGTTAACACATATCACATATTCGGCTAAAACATATCACACACTTCATCACACACATGAGTCCACGACACATATAGTCAAAAGCATCATCATATATATATGTAATATCATCATCATACAACGTCAAAATTTGCACATAGACTTAACCCATAAGGGCCAGTGCTTAAATGTGCTGTCAAAATATGTCACCAAAGTGACATACAGACTCGATGCAACGAAAGTACTAACTAGGAAAACGTGAAAACACTATGACTTCATCACCACCTCGACATGGGTATAACCCAGTGCTTGGTAGGATGTACAAAAGATACATCACCGCTATCTATACTAGAAAGAAACCATGATAGGAAAGCCACATCCACCATGCCAACCCTCCAAAACGTACTACCAAACCTACAATGGCACCGATACATCCGTATCCCAACGCCCGGAAATGATCCTGCTCATGATGAACATATCCCATACCCTGTTGTAAGGCGATGATTTCCTTCTGTAAGACGATCAGGTAGTCTCCCATCAACCTCCTCTGCTGCTCATCCTCATCCCATGCCATCCGGAATAATGAAATTTGCTCAAATAAAAACCCCATCAAGCTGCTCTCGGTGATGGGAGCAGGCACCTCCTGAGGAGGAACAGGTATGCCCCAGACGGGTCGAAAAGGCTCTCTAAACGACTGGGAAAGGCCACCTCGCTCGTAAGTATGAAACGGGGAAGGGTCCTCCCGAGGTGGTGTCAGAAAACGGGCGGTAAAATGCTGCTGGGTCCCTATAGGTACGGGTATCGGACGAATAGGGGAAACGGGTGGTGTGAACACAGGTACAGGTGTAAGTACCCTCCGACGAGCCGTCTGTCGGAGGCCAAAGATGGGTATCTCAAGAGGGCTAGATGAAGAGGGTGAATAAGCACTCGAAATGGAAGGAGTATAAGGGTCAGGCGGTGTCTCTGGTGATGGTAAGCGGGGTGCTACCGACTTCCACTCCCAGTGCCACGTGGCGGGAGTAGGGCTCCGAGGAATAGGTCCTACTGGTATGGCAACGTCCGGGGTACGACTATGCTCCGAGGAGCTAGTCAGGTGGTGAGGTGGGGAATGGTAGGCGCTCGAGGCCTCTCCCTCCACGCCTAGTGTGGGTAAGGACCACAACAGTATCAAGAGAGATCTGGCTCGTTGCTCGATGTCAAAAGGGGTGTCTGCGGATCCTCCTCAGGATCGGTCTCCATATGCGAAGTAGTCGGGTGACTCGAATGATATGACATGCTACCTATAAAAAGAAAACCACACATAACGCTGATTTGCCTGACCAAATTACTGAACTCAACATTCCACGAATATACACATAAGCACGTATTGCACGTAGTTTTGATTTTTAAGATTTATAAAAAAAATTATTTGTGGTTGGTGACGTAAATAGACGGATTTCCGTCCTATCTCAATGACGTTCCCAGAACCCCCAAGTATGAGCAGATAAATTATGGTGTTCCGGACCACAATAATTTATTTGCCCCACCAGGGCTTCCTGGTAATAGCCATACTACTCAGTTTCCAGAGGTTCTCAGCGTGTGGAGACTAACTTATGATTAAAGTCTAGGTTCTTTAGAGATACCTAGTTTGCTATAACCGAAGGCTCTGATACCATCTTCTGTCACTCCCCGACTCGCAGAGGAAGATAACTACAGGGTGCAGCAGACACCTGGTAATTCCCGATAATTTAAAAACATGATATCACTTAAAAAGGGAACCTCGGTTACAACATACTATTAGTATCATATTACAAACCATAAGTTCAAGTACGGTACTATGAGCTATCACAGCTCTTATTCTGCTACAGTTCACTACCAAAGCCATCCACACGCACGTTCCTTACTCCTGTTTAGTTTTACCTGAAATGCATGTTAGTTTCAAAAAGGGTCAGCTAAACGATGCGTGAGTTCCACTGGTTTAATTGTTGTGTAACAATATGTGTTAACAAGTTTAATTGCACTGGTCACAGTCATAGTCACAGATGGAATTACACGAGTATACAAGTGAACCCTTGACTGTTTTCCCCGAGCCGTGTCATCCCAGACACTCCCGGCCACCGGACCGTGTCACCAAGACACTCCCAGCCCATCAACTGCGTCACGTGCAGTTCAACACCCCATAGTAGTTATGCCTAACAACACAACCAAATTAGGACGAGTTCAGTAGCCTAGTGCCGACACACCGTCAGATGTGGCACTAGGTTGGTCAAACCGATAGTACTATCCACTGTCCACAGGCTTACGTTAATCACTTGTCTTGCAGTGGGGAAGTGGTTCGTATGTTAGATAATTCACATCATATGTTGGTGCAATTAACACAGTTTCGTAACATCCCAATCATCTCAGAACAGTATCACAGTTTAGAAGTGGGGGAGTAAGATTCACTCCCAGGTTGGTGTAATCAACACAGTTTGCAATATGCAATTTACTTCAGAAAATAGTAACCTCGTTTAAAAGTGGGAGAGTACAACTCACTCCCAGATTTGTGTAATCAACACAGTTTATAACATGTAAGTCCCCGGAAAACAGTAAAATCATTCAAAAGTGGGGAAGTGAAACTCACAGTGAACGTTGTGGTCTAAACACAAGAGTGTCAGACGACTGGATCAACTTTAATAACACACATGCAAGTATGGACTCAAATCAGTATCTAAGTTGATAATAGTTATAACTTGGATCTGGTCAGGAGTTTTTACTCAAGATTGAGTCTATAGGACACTGGTATGGTGATGGACGTCAGGGTATATTAGTTTTCAGTTTCGCTTCTAGGCACCGTTTCGCGTGCCAGCGAAAGTCAGTAGTTTAACATGATCGGATAATGGTATGGGAATACCAATGATGCCAACACGTTGTTATTTAAGAATGATTACTTTTCATCAAGGGAATTTGAGTGTTTTGGAAGTCTAAGTTGCCCAAATTTAAGTTTCCATTTTCACCATCGGGAATTCCCCCGAACTGTCTTGGGACACTCCCATAGTGTCCAATTTGCCCGGGAATCTCCCGGAACACTCCCAGTGTTCCAATTATAGTGTTTGTCGGGTTGGGTCAGTTCCCGGTTCCGGCAGGTTCGTTATACGGTAAACCGCCGAAATTGATTTAAAATAACTCATTTTTAAATCCATAAATTCCCATTTAATCTATAACT
Source organism: Scalesia atractyloides (assembly GCA_947069175.1). Lineage (NCBI taxonomy): Eukaryota > Viridiplantae > Streptophyta > Magnoliopsida > Asterales > Asteraceae > Scalesia > Scalesia atractyloides. The sequence continues at coordinate 32,887,217 of CAMTDV010000010.1, forward strand.
TGAATAAAAATCTGTAAATTTTATATAACTCAGTAAAAATCTGTAGATGGAAATTTTTTTTGGAATTTATTTTGCCATTTTACTTATTTAAATAAATTATTTATAAAACCATTTTTAACCACATAAATACCATTAAATACCAACAGTGGTCCAAAAATTCCAAAAACACTCCAGAACACCTTTTAAATATCCAGGAAATTCTCACAAAAATTTGAGATTTTTCGATTACGTTTCGGTGCGTTTCCGGCTACTAAAAACTCGCAAAAACGCGGATTTTTAACCCAAATCAAAACGCAACCAATGGACTCCGAATTTTTACAGAACATTTCCCATATGTTCCTTAGTGTCTCTGTAAACTTTGGTGACTTATTGAATTCGTTTGATAATTTTTCCGAAATTCTTTCTGTAAAACAGTCAAAAATTCACCAAAAATCGTAGAAAATCCAAAAATTCTAAAATGAGAATAAAATGAAAAAACAAAATATATATATATATATATATATATATATATGGGGGTGGCGGTTTGGGTGTGGGTCCCAAGGGACACCTCGTGCTTCGTTATACATGTTAAAAGGTGATGTTTATCTTCCGTTTGCGTTTAGGTTTGTTTTCGGGTCCCGGACGCGTTCTCAATTTGCGAAACAGGCTCCGTTTTTCACGTTTTTAGTGTCAAAAGACTCGGTTTTAAAAACTGAGCATAACCGTCTCGAAATCCGAGCATGGTTACGTCTTAATAATAAAAGTCCCGTATGACGTTGGTTTAAGGGTTTTTAAGCTTGATCGATCGTTCCTTGAACATTTGGTTGCCTTATGTTATGCCTAAAATGAAGGTGTTTCCCTAACTGGGAAGCTACTTCGTTTTGCATGCCCAGGCTTCGATTATCTTTAAACCTTATGTCGCAGTCTATGGCACAATACTAAGTTGTTTCTGGAACTCAGAATCTTAAATGATGCTACCGATAACCTAATAATCAACGTCAAAGGTTAATGTGCTGTTAAATGTCAAGTCTCCATTTAACACGTTGTTCAACGCTAAGGGCACCAACCTCGCATCGTTGTTCCTTAATAATGTCATGGTAACCATGACGGGCTCTCGGATTCCTCCGAGACATAATAACGAGTATAGCACACAAGTCATACAAGTTTGCAAAGTTTACGCACAATTATTGTTTTAATCATGCTTAAAGTTTAGGACCAATTAAGTGGTACCTGGTTTCGTCATGGGTATCACAGTTTCAAAGCTCTGACCCAACCCTATGATGAAGCCAAGGTCTGCTATACAAGTATTGTTGAAGCTAAGGTCTAATAATGCAAAGCTCTGATGAAGAATAAAGTCAAAGGGCTGATGAAGGCCAACAGAGTTTAAGGATATCAGTGTTTTAGTGTTTATCAATGTAACAGTGTTTTCATTTAGTAGATGATAGGTTAATTAGTGGTTAGGGTTAGTTATTTTGTTAGCTGTCACTTTCACCTTTGACATCAGCAAAGATGCTCAGAGGTTTACATTGTACTATAAATACTTGCCTTCATTGTACAGTTTTATATATCTATTAAAAGATCATTCACCAGTCATCTTCTTTGCATTTCTGTACTATCAAACTTAGTTATAAAAGGCTGAGGGGGAGTTTGGGATTCACATGAAAACTATATGTTTGAAAGCATGATGGTTAAAACAATCTTCCATTGATTGTAATACAAAGTTTTCTATTTCCGATGCAATTAACTCTGTTTTTATCTTCTTCCATTTACCGTCTTTTAAACAATTACAATCAATTAAACTCAGATCCTAACAAGATATCATTCAGTAGAGCCTTAGCAACAATGCTAAATACTTTGGCATCTAGCTCGATTTTCTTGAAATCTTACTCGAAGTAGTTTTTAAGCTTCATTGGTACTTGAACTTGGTCTTCAGCACTCTCGGTACCATCGGAACATGTGGTCCGAAGATAACCGATTTCCAACACCCCATGTTCTGTTGAGCAAGTATGTGACCCATCCGACGTTGCCCGATATTATATTCTGATTTGACAAGCATCAGAGGTTTGTACAGAGTACCAGTGTTCTGTGGATCTTGTGAATTTTGAGACATTTTTGATTGTTTACAAACATGTTTTTGTTTAAAGTACTTTTGAACATAAATAAACTTTTACTCTGTTTTCAATCCAACGAACAAACGATATCAGTAGTAGGACCGGATCTATTTATATCAAATTGATTGTTTAGATAGAATTTGATTGACCAAGCTCTGATACCAATTGTTAGGATCTGAGTTTAATTGTTGTGACAGTTAAGATGAAATCAATGAAATAAGATAGAACAAAGATGAAATATGCAGCGGGATAATAAACTTTTAAATCACAACAATGAAGATATTTCTTTCATCAACATGCTTTTATAAATCATAAATTTACGTATGCATGAAGAATTACAACTCCCTGTCAGCCTGATCACTTCTAATTTGTTCGTACAAAAATGTCAAGAAGATAAGTGATAAATAGAACAGTACAGGCACTGCTCGATTTATATTACAAACGAAACATCTGAGGAATCTAAGATGACGTCACCTAGACAGCGACATCTAACGACCTTACAAACTCTAACATCTGCTAGACCTAAGTACTATTACATTGAAATACAAATATAAACTCTGTTGAATATCATTTGTTGAGAAACCTCTGTTGAGTCTTATCATTTGTTGAGCCCAGCAGACTTTAGCTTCAACAGTCTTTAGTCTTCACAGCAGAGGTTCTTATTAGCAGACCTTTGACTTTCAGCAGAGCTTCTCTTGAACATATCTCGTTAATAGACTTTAGCTTGGGCAGACCTTAGAGAAGCAGATGTTGAGTCTTTGCCTTTGGGAGGAGCTGATCTTCAAAGCACAGTTATTTGTAATCAGATGTTATAGATTATTTTGGCTTTCCAGTCATCTATTCTTTTATTGGGTCGACTAGATCAAACACTTTTTTTTTCAGAAATGAGTTGGGTCAAATATAATATGTTTTGATGCATTATATAAGTATGTGTTTAGCTGTTCTATGTTTTTATGCTTTTTATATGTATGTTTTTAGCTGTTCTTTTGTGGGGTCCCTTCCACCCCATGCTTTTTTTTTTAAAAACGCCCCCTGCTAACGTGGTTGCCACGTGACGCTACTTGCCCCACCATTATAATGGTAGTCTTTACTTCACTCAAAGTACCCCTAGTTAGTTTTTTAAAGAAAGAAATTCGAATGACTTAAAAAAGCATTCACATCTCATCCATCATTCTTAAAGTTGAGGGAACATGAAAAAAAGAAGCATACGAAACACCTTCACATCCCATCTGTGATTCTTATTTCATCCTTTTATTATGGGTAAACAAACTAATCCGCTAAATTTTTTCCTCACTATTCACCCGTTGTATCTTTTTTTAATATATTTTACGGGTGGATGTGAGTGGAAAAAAGAGAAAAAAATAAAAAAAGAATAAGAAAGTACTAGTTAATTGAATAGAGATAAATATGGGGGATATATGTAGAAGGCTTTTTATTAGTGCGAAACAAATTTAGGAGTGTAAGGCCCCAAACCTGGCTCACTACAGTTGGACATCATCACACGATTGGTTTAAAAGACAATTCATGAGTTCGAAATACGCAGCAGAAAAATTTACTAAAAACCATATTCAATTAAAACAAGACTATCTAAACATCCAATATTAATACAACACATAAAAGGTATACGAATGTCACGCCACACCACACCTACGAGAAGCTTCATGCACAAGCTAAGAGCTTCACGGCACCACAATCACCAACCTGCAAGCAATTTTAACATACATGCAAAAGTCAACTACACTTGATGACACTTAAGTTTAACATGATTACACCCGTATTAAAACCCTATTATTATAAACATACGAACTCGGTTTAAGTAAAAGTCGTAATTACATAAACCCAACACAACCCATCCGACAACTGCCCGTAAACACGAGTCCACCTAAATTGACCTGTTGTCTACAACCTCAAATGTCTAGATCATGACTCACTTCTAGAGCTCCATACCAGCCCATAAATCAACACAGACCACTATGTTGCTAAGACCGCCACTCTACACCGCATAAGTGTTCTAATACATCACATTGATCAGAGCACAAGATCAATGATAGCAAAGGTTGCACATAATTGCATATGTTCATTTATATGAATGTAAGTAAGACACATAATGGTAGAAACCTAACATATATGTAAACATATTGTAACCGTGATGCAACATTTTCTACTTAGACACTTGGCCACCTCGATGCAACGACTGTCCACATCATCTTAGCCACATTCCCACCTTGACGCAGCTATCGTCTACGTCATTGGAAATAATACCACTATGATGTAGCAATTGTTAACTCGCATAAAGGCTCATGTCACCTCGACGCAACATGTGCCCACGTAATTCAACATCACTTGAATGCTCCATGTGACATCCATCAACTATCCATATATGTAAACCTGCCCATTTTTATAATTTATTTTAAATTCCCAATTAATCTTATCAAAGTTCTATTGCTATTTATTTATAAAAAAATCATAATAAAAGAATATTTTTTTTTATAAAATGTTGTTGATCATATATAATTGTATATTGTTGGTGCAGAATGTCTATGTCTTAGTCTTATATCGAGTCTGTATAGATTAGATGTGAATAGGCTAGAGAAATCAAGTATTTATGTATTAGAAGGTCAAGTTCGCTCGTGATGAATTTGTGAAGTCAAGTTCGACCGAACTTGACATAGTCAAGTTCCCCGAACAACCTCTCACACCAGCGAACTTAGATGCCTATAAATAGCTAGCATGTCTTGTCATTTGTAACTTTGTGCTCTAAATTAGCGAAGCTCTGTCAAATTGGAGACTTGATGTTTATCAATAAAATTGACGTTTAATTGAGTAATTCTTGTTATTTGGTAATCATGTCGTAATATTTCCGCTATTATGGACATTAGATATCAAATCTAGGTTCCTATGCTATCAGGATCGGTCCTACAAGTGGTATCAGAGCTAGAATAGCCTGATTTGATTGAGATATCAAGACAAGAATAACTCAATTCTAATACATTCTTCTTATTTTCTTAACTTTTACAGTAAAATGAAGAATTCACGGGCAGATTCTGTCCAAATTTGAATATGTCATGTTAAATACATCATAGATAAACCCCTGAGAGTTTGGAGGCAAAAATCAAACGAATTGGTGTCAAATCATTGCAAAAACCATGTTTTCAAAACTCAATTTGATCGAACTTGTTAGCCTAGAAACTCACTTTCTGAGTGATTTTCTATCAAGTTCGCTCGAACTTGAGGGTTTTTGAGAGAAATTGTGTTAAGTTCGCTCGAACTTAATAAGTTTTCATTGAAATTTTATCAAGTTCGCTCGAACTTGATAAAAATCAAGAATCTTAAGCTAAGTTCACCCGAACTTGCGAATTTTTCCTTAAAACCTTTAGTAAGTTTGCTCGAAGTGAACCTCAGGTCATTTTCAAATCTCATCACATACGTTCGACCGAACTTGTGTGTTAAATCTAAAAATTTTCATCCATTCACTACAAGTTCGACCGAACTTGTAGTAAATCTAATCATTTTCAAAGTTTGAACGTGTTTTCAGCGTACGTGTGTCGATATTCGCGATGGATGATCTTCAGAGAGTGTTTATGTCAGGAGCGGGTACGTCCAATGCCAATGTGATACAACAAGTCAACGTTGACAACGAAATGGGCACGTCCGTCAGACCTCCAAAGTTAATGAGTATGGACGAGTATGAATGATGGAAGGAAAAGTTCAGTTATTGGGTTCAAGCCATGCATTTCCAAAGCTGGGTGGCTATTGAGAGAGGTTATGTCGTTTCGTTAGATGAAAATCAGCAAGTTCTAGAAAAGTAGAAGTACACAACAATACAAAAAGATGAGTACATTGCCGAGAAAAGATGATCAGTCTGGTCTTATTGCCCGAATACACGACTGCGAGAGAGCTATGGTTATCATTGCAAAAGAAATACCAAGGAAGCGCAGAGATGATCAAGAGTAAAAAAGCTCTTATCTTGAAGGAATTCGATATTTTTACCATGTTGAAGGGCGAGATAATGAAACAGATGATTGAGCGTTTTTATCATCTGAAAGTCCAAATGATGAGACACGGTCTAGAGAAGACAGAACCAGAGTACATCGATAAGCTTGCTGATGCGTTACCTGACGGAGAGTGGACTACTTACCTCATGGTCTTGAAAGAAAGTCCGAATTGGGAATTTTTCAAGTTGGCTACATTCAGCGACAAACTCGAAGGTCATGAGATGGAACTTCTAAAGATCGCAAAGTTGAAGAATGCTAACATTGTTCAAGATGTTGGTCTGTATTACAAGAACGGAATGCAAGACACATTTCAAGTCCAAAGATACAAACAGCATTCAGTGCAAATATGAACTCTTCACCACAGAATCAGAATCAATCATATCCACAATATGATCAAAGTCCGCAAAGTTCTTCGTTTTCGAGCACTATTCAAATTCTTCATATCAAGCAAATCAGAATCAATAGACGAATTCTGATCCGAATGTGTACAAGTGTAACATTGCTGTCAATCTAAACAATGTTGTTTCTGAGCAAGTTGCAAAACAACACATGGCACTTCTCGCCACAGTTCTAGAATCGTATAAAAGTCTGGTAGCAGGAAAAATTGGCAATCTTGAAATGACTGCCGAAGACTACGATCAGGTGGACGAAGAAGAACTTGAACTGATGGACATTAAATGGTCCTTAGCTTCTATCATTCGAAGGGTGACAAAGTTTGTTGCACTCACAAGCCGAGATATCGGAAATTCAAGCAACAAGCTAGGGTTCGACAAATCAAAGGTCACTTGTTTTAAATGCCAACATAAAGGGCATTTAAAGAGAGAATGCAAAAATCCTGAAGCAACGGGCAATCAAAGTCCATTTGGAGGTAGCAACGAATACTACAAGAAATCGCTACAGTATAAACCATTTCCGAAGAAGACTCAAGTTGAGATTCAAGAAAAATCATCCTACAATACCGAGAAGGCGATGGTTGCTACCAACAAAGATGATGGTATTGATTGGAATTCTTATATTGGAAAGAAGACAGGAGTTGCATTGATGGTTGAGATTGTCGAAGATACATCTGCAGAAGACGCAGCTCTGGAGAATATTCTACTGGAACAGTATCTGCAACAACAAGAAGAACAGGAGACTTATCTTCACATGAAGACACAAGGCATTTTATCTTCTAACTCAACTTCTAGTTTTGCAGGTAACTTTGACGGAAGATCTCAGGAGAAAATGGTCGAGGAGAAACCGATTGATGAAGATGTTATCATTGATGTTGCTCAAGAAGTGAATGCTGAAAACCTCATGGACATTGCCAATAAAGCTATGATGGCAAATCTTACCAAGGTAGGTCCCGAGGTAAAGGAAGTTGTCAAAGTGCGAGTTGTGGAGGTTGTAAAACCTTGCACAAAATGTACCGAGCCAAGCGAATTTTTTCGTTATCTAAAGGGATGTCCAAGCACTTGCTTGTGGTATCCAAAGAACGACAATTCTGATCTAACGGGATACGCTGACTCAGACTTCGGAGTGGACAAGCTGAACTCAAAATCTACGACGGCAGGATGCCAGTTCTTCGGAACACGTTTGGTAACGTGGCAGTGCAAGAAACAGACCACGGTCTCTCTCTCTCTACCTTTGAGGCAGAATACATCTCTGCTTCCAGCTGTTATTCTCAAATCCTCTGGATTCAACAACAGATAAGGGATTATGGTCTGCAGTTTCTTGATACGCCTTTATTCGTAGATAATAAGGCAGCTATCGATATAACCAAAAACCTGGTTCATCACTCACGTACTAAACATATTGAAATTCGTTATCATTTCATTCGTGACGGCTACGAAATGAAGTTGGTGCGAATAGAAAAAATCCACACATATGAACAAAAGGCTGATTTTTATACCAAAGCATTTCCTTTAACAAGATTTAAATATCTAATGAGGCTTAACGGTATTAAAAATTTGCTGTGAGGTGCGGAAGCTGAGGTTGAATACCGATCAGACGACGAGTTCACGTGATCCACATTGGCTTGTCATATCTTTCTAGATTAGTATATCTTAAAAATCTAAAATACAAAAATATGTTTTTGATTTTAGGGGGAGAAATATTTGAGAAAATACAAAAACATATGAAAAAATTCAAAAAGTACAAAAACATTGAAAAAGACAAAAAGAATTCGGTGTCACAAAAACGAAATGATAGTACATCAATGGACTATCACAGTATGCTAAAGAAATGTAAAGTTTAAAAGTGATAAACAAGTCTTACTATGGATGTGTCGATAGGCTTAACACGTTTAGTAAATTGTTTCCGGGATATAAACAAAATTTTACAACTGCTTAATCTTGTGGATTAACACATCTTGGATATATGGACTTAGTACTCTGAAATTTCGTTTGAGAGATTGCCTGATTCTGAGATACGAGGTCTTTATAGATAGTTGATATCTGGGGTATTATACAAGTTCTTCTGATTTTGCGAAAGCAAAGCCTAGAACTTCTATAATACTTTCGCTATAAACGCCGAAACTGCATGCAACCTTAAAAAGTATCAAAAGATCTAATCACTTGCAATGCTAAAAAGATTTCTTAAATGGAACACACCTTAAGTCGAGCCTTCATCTCTTTATCTGTACGATAGTACTAACCTGAGCTCTTAAGGCCTTGCACAACCCAGATACAGATATCAATTATGCTATATTCACCTGTAAGATGAAATCTAGGGAATCTTGATACGGGAGTATATTCAAGAAGTGGGAACCGCAGATAAGTCAAGTTTCATAAATCTTACATTAACATATCTTGGAACAATTGAGAAACATGATGAAGTTTAAGTGGACCAACATATCGACAATCTAGGTAAACGAATTTAAAACTTAAAGTCATCTAAAGGTCAATGGTACTGGTGATATGTCTCAATCAATTGATATGATCCTTAGACACGAATTCACAAAAATATGTCTGTAAATATGTTTGTACATAGTTTATTTTGTCCTGTACATAGTTTTTCTGCTTTACAGATTAAAACCAAAAAGATTTTAAGTGTGTTTTAGCATAAACTTACAAAAATACAAAAAGATTTTGTTTCTACATTGTTTGCAGCAAACCAATGTTGGAGAACGGGTCTTCGAAGTCTGGTAAGGTGCTAAACTGGTGGGAATCTAATTGACAATAAGCTGGGACCTAATTTGTAAAAACTGATAAGCGAAAACGATGAAAAGTTCATTAATTTGAAACTTTGATTTTGAAAATATCAACATTTTGTTCATAACGGGTTAAAACCGGGTCATTAACTTAGACTCGGCAAACAAATCGGTTAACCAAGGCCATTAGCTGGACTTGGTCAACTGAGTGGATTTTCAGAACTGATAAAATGTGAAAAGTTCAGGGACTAAAATTGCAAAAACTTGAAATTTGAAATTGAGTTTAGGCAAGTTCGGCCGAACTTGCATAAGGTTCATAGGTTTGTATTAAGACAAGTTCGACCGAACTTGTGTGATAGCTGTTGGATTTGTGTAAGTTCGCTCAAACATATCATGGGCTTTCAGGTAATGGGCTCTTAAGATCGCTCGAACTTGCTAGGGTATATATACCTTGCAAGTTCGGCCGAACTTCATAATCACTGAACTTTATTCTCTGAGCGAACTTAGTGTTTGTGTGCGATTTTTTCAAAATTGACAAGTTAGTGTCGTTGTGCTGCCAAAATTTTCATTTTTTGTGGTGATTTGCACACCATCTACAATGGCTGAGGTGAGATATCATAATTTGAACCGTTAATTGGATCTTAATTGATTAACTTAGATCTAAAACCGTTAAAACTAATAGATCTAGGGTTCTTTTGGACAAATTGAACTTATAATTGATATAATCATCAAAAATCGACCAGGGATTTGAAAGGAATTTGATAAGTTTGGTCATTACAGATGTTGTAAGTTTTGATTGGAGAATATGACAAGTTCGCCCGAACTTTGTCACACCCTCAATTTCCACTTGCGGAGTTTTACCGTGAGGCGTGTGAACAAACCAGAATCTGAAACACTAGTACGTCGAACGACTCTATATGATTTGATAATACGTTTTCCAAAAATCATTTGATTAACCAATTATCGTAGATTTTAGATTGTCTTAGTTAGTTACTAAAGTTTAGCGGAAGCATTAGTTTAAGTGGTTGAGCGGAAGCATAAAATAAGTAGAGAAACGGGCGCCAACACAAACGCCAAAACAAATGAAAAACCCAAAACAATGTTTGTAAATGAGACTCGATAAAAGATGTCTTGTTCAATGCATGTGAGTGCACCTAGAGCTCCTAGCGTCCTAAGAAACATGTAAAGAAACAAGTGTCAACATTAAAGATGAGTGAGTTCACAGGTTTTCATAAATTCGTTTGTTCGGTTATGAGTTTGTTTCCCCTGTTATCCCTAACCCGGGATAACGATTTAGTCCATTATTCCCAACCCGGAATAATACCGATAGTTCCATTATTCCTTAACCGGAATAATAATGATGTTGGTTCCATTATTCCAAACCCTGAATAATAAAGTTGTTGTTTCCATTATCCCCAACCCGAGATAATATAGTTGTTGTTTCCATTATCCCCAACCCGGGATAATATAGTTGTTTCGTAATTAAGTTCAATGTTAACATATATAGGTAGCTAGCCTAAAGTTATGTCAGTAAGAGTTCGCGATCGAAGCTGACTGTTGTGCCTCCGTGTTGCCAGGCCTATCACTGACCATGGCGAAGTTAGGCCAAATTATTCACCCGTTGACCATACCCGGTCGGCTAGCGCGACTAGCTCGGATGGGGCTTGTCGGGCCCAGTAGTACTACTTATAATTCCCCCGCTATTAAAACCCAATACTAACGATCCGAGAGATTGATGAGGACTTAAGTGATATAGCTGCTTAGTGACCATAACATTACATTAACATCAACTTAGTTACCGAATAGTTATGTGACGTTAATTTCGTATAACGTAAAGAGATTGAGTTTGAAGAGTGTATACATGTTTCTCCCCCTGTTGTTTAAAAACCGGATAAAGTTAGGGGCCGTGAACTCACCTTTAGTTGCTCGGTTAGTGTAGCAAAGAAGTTGTAAGGGATGGGACCGCTAATTGCGTCCTAACAAACCAATTGATTTCAAGTCAGTGTGTGAACACACCAATACAAATTCTACACTTAATTTACGCACAAAGTGATACACATAAACAACATACCTAACACTCAAACATGCATGCAAGTATCCTCATGTGATCATAGTAATCAAAACAATTTATTATGAACATAATCCAATCCATGCAACACTTTGGTGCACACAATCACAAGTTATCAAATCTCAGCTTACATACTCATAATTCAGCTGTTTTCTAGGATTTTTATAAAATAGTTCCAACGTTCCAAAAATTCCAATTATTTTACAGCAGGTGACACTTATACTGTAGAAATTTATATAAATTTTCTAAGTCCTAAATCTTTACCAATTAACCATAAATATTAATATACTAGGCTGCAGTCAGATTCGTCGCTTTCTGACTGCAGTCCACGGAAGAATTTATTTAAAAATCACTGATCGTCCAATTAATAAAATTCCAGTGGGAGTTGGCCGGAAATTGCCATACCTAGTTTCTGTACAAATTTCATGATTCGACTCCCTACTGATTATGAAATCCAACTCGATAAACAACTAACAAAATTTCAGGATTTTCACAGCTTTAGTTACTGAATTTATTTGGCCACTTAAAAATATCAAACGACTTCAGAAAAATATGAATCCAGCGCCATTAGATTCGTTATTCAAATCTCTACGTTCTAGACATCATAAAATCCGTTTTTCGACAACTAATGACCGAGTTACAGCCAGATGAAGTCGGCTGTAACTATTACTCAGCAACCTGTTTCAGCATATTGTTACCATTAATTCGCATAAACCGTCAATATAATTAACCTAGGCGATCAAGAACTGATTTTCTAATCATAGATCAATACCAATATCACATCCATGCAAACCCTAATCCATACCTCTAGTTTTTATAAACAAAACATACTTGGCAAACTTATAAGTTCCGAAAACAATCATACATGTAAACAATGATCAATCAGCCGATTACATTAAAACACATATAATCCGAAAACAAACCAATCACTTCATTCAAGCACATATATCCGAACATGATCTTGTAATCAAAAGATAAATCCTAACCTTTACTATCAAGCGTAATGAACCGTGAGTAGACGAGGAACCGGTGATCAAAGATAGTTGCGACCGAGAGATGATGATGAAGTAGGCTGTTTGTGATCGAGGAAGTGAACAAATGGGCTGATCTCGCGATCGAATGGAGGTGAACAAGGGGCTGCCGTCGGCTTCTTTCTCACTAGGGTTTTGTGTTTTGAAGGGGCATGCATGTGTTAGTATATATAGGCGCAAAGAGATGAGGGAATGGGTTGCGGTTTGGGTTTGATCCTTGTTCTCGGCCGAGAGTGGTTTGGGTTGGTTCGGTTTGGGTTGCATGCGGCCGAAGGGACTTGGGTTGGTTTGGTTTGGGTTGCACGCGGCCGAGTAGTTTGAGTTTAAGGTTTAAAACTTGGTCAACTCCTAGAGTCACAAGGAATCGAGGTTGGTTCGTGTCGCGGTTCGGTTTGGTTCGTCTACATATTTACTATAAATATTTTATAACTAAAACAATCACATAATCGCACATTACGTATTCACTAACTCGTACACGTTTAATACGTAGCATACAATTTATTCGACAAGTATTGCGTTTAAGTTATCCGAAAAGCCGGGATGTCACATTATCCCCATGTTGAAAGAATTTTCGTCCCGAAAATTGAGTAAACGCGGTTTAGAATGTAGCGTACATGTTTAGAGTGCCACGCACAAAGAGTTAGTTCGTTTATGATGGTACGCGAACTTACAAGAAGTTCCCAAGTGCCATGCACAAAGATTCCCAAGTGCCATGCACAAGGACTTAGTTAACAATGGTACGCGAAAGTATGAGAAATTTCCAGGTTGTCACATCATCCCCATGTTGAAAGAATTTTCGTCCCGAAAATTTAGTTGTTGGTATCGTTAGTTTGCTGCTCAGTTGCGAAGAGGTGTGGGTATTTGCTTTTCATTTGGTCCTCTCTTTCCCACGTGAACTCCGGTCCACGCTTAGAGTCCCAACGAACCTTAACGATCGGAATCTTGCTGTGCCTTCGGGTCTTGATCTCACGATCCATGATCTCGATAGGCTGTTCCACAAAGTGCAGTTGTTCATCCACTTGGATCTCATCCAATGGAATGACTAGAGTTTCATCTAGACACTTCTTCAAATTTGACACGTGAAATACGTTGTGAACTCCACTGAGTTCGGCAGGAAGGTCTAATTGATAAGCTACGGGTCCAATACGTTTCAAGATTACAAACGGACCTACGTACCGTGGGTTTAGTTTGCCCCGTTTTCCGAAGCAGATTACACCCTTCCAGGGTGACACCTTCAGTAGGACGCGGTCACCAACTTGAAATTCGAGCGGTTTGCGTCGTTGATCAGCGTAGCTTTTCTGTCGATCTCGTGCCGCCTCCATGCAGTTTCTGATCTGTACAATCTTTTCAGTAGCCTCAAGTATTAACTCAGGGCCTGTGAGTTGACTGTCACCGACTTCTGCCCAACAGACCGGTGATCTACATTTACGACCGTATAGTGCCTCAAACGGTGCTGCCGAAATACTCGTATGATAACTGTTGTTATATGAGAATTCTACTAGAGGCAGGTGGATTTCCCAACTATTTCCAAAGTCTACTACGCATGCCCTAAGCATGTCTTCCAAGGTCTGTATGGTCCTTTTGCTTTGACCATCAGTCTGAGGGTGATAGGCTGTGCTCATATCTAAGTGTGTTCCCAACGCTTTCTGAAGTGACTGCCAAAAGTTGGATGTGAAGCGAGCATCTCTGTCTGAGATGAAGGACGTTGGCACTCCGTGCCGAGAAACTACTTCCTTAATGTAGATGCGAGTCAACTTCTCCATCTTATCAGTTTCTTTAATAGCTAGGAAGTGTGCGGACTTAGTTAAACGATCCACAATTACCCAGATGGTATCGCAACCACCCAAAGTTCGCGGGAGTTTAGTGATGAAGTCCATTGAGATCTGATCCCATTTCCACACTGGGATCTCAGGTTGTTGGAGTAGCCCCGATGGCTTTTGATACTCTACCTTGACTTTTGCACAAGTCAAACACTTACTCACGTAGGTGGCTATATCAGCTTTCATGTTGGGCCACCAATACGCAGCTTTAAGGTCTTGATACATCTTATCCGAACCCGGATGGACAGAGTATCGGGATTTGTGAGCTTCATCCATGACTAGCTCTCTGAGGTTTCCGTAGAGAGGTATCCATATGCGATTCATGAAATACCGGGCTCCATTGGGTTTTACTTCCCAATCACGTTCCATTTTTCCCACCGATTCGGCCTTGATGTTTTCCTCCTTAACTGCTTCTAACTAGGCGTCGCGTATTTGTTCGGGTAGCCCCGAATGAATAGTGAGTTGTAATGCTCGTACACGACGAGGTTTCAAGTGTTCCTTCCTACTGAGGGCATAAGCTACCACGTTAGCTTTACCCGGGTGATACCGAATGGCACACTCATAATCGTTCAAGAGTTCGACCCAGCGACGCTGTCGCATGTTCAACTCCTTCTGATCAAAGATGTGTTGGAGGCTCTTGTGGTCTGTAAAGATTGTGCACTTCATCCCATAGAGGTAGTGTCTCCAAATCTTAAGTGCAAACACTACTGTTCCCAATTCCAGGTCATGCTTCGTGTAGTTTTTCTCGTGAATCTTCAGTTGTCGCGACGCATACGCGATGACCTTATCGCGTTGCATGAGTACGCATCCCAACCCCTGAATGGAAGCATCACAATATACTACAAAGTCATCTGTCCCTTCCGGCAAGGACAGAATGGGTGCACTGCAAAGTTTCTGTTTCAGCAATTGAAATGCTGCTTCTTGCTTGTCACCCCAAGCATACTTGATGCCTTTCTGGGTGAGGGTAGTAAGCGGTTGTGCGATCTTTGAAAATCCCTCGATGAAACGTCTATAGTAACCAGCCAAACCCAAAAATTGGCGGATCTCCGTCGGTGTCCTGGGTGCTTCCCAGTTTTTGATGGCTTCAATCTTGGCAGGCTCTACGTGGATACCCTTTTCATTTACGATATGCCCAAGAAACTGAACTTCCCGAATCCAGAAGTCACACTTTGAAAGCTTGGCATATAGTTTCTCCTGTTGAAGTAATCCTAGCAGTAATCGTAGATGTTCAGCATGTTCTTCTTCACTTTTGGAATAGATGAGTATGTCATCGATGAACACAATGACAAACTCGTCGAGGTATGGTTTACACACACGGTTCATGAGGTCCATGAACACCGCAGGTGCGTTGGTGAGGCCGAAGGGCATGACCAAGAACTCATAATGGCCATACCTAGTACGAAATGCCTTCTTGGCGATATCTTCCTCCCTGACGCGTAGCTGGTGGTAACCGGACCGAAGGTCAATCTTGGAGTAGTAGCTTGACCCTTGAAGTTGGTCAAAAAGATCGTCGATGCGAGGTAACGGGTATCGGTTCTTGACAGTAACCTTGTTGAGTTCCCTGTAGTCGATGCACATGCGGAAGGTCCCGTCCTTCTTCTTGACAAAAAGGACTGGAGCTCCCCATGGCGAAGCGCTTGGTCGGATAAATCCCTTTTCTAACAGCTCCTGAAGTTGGGTAGACAGCTCCTGCAGTTCGGCTGGAGCTAGGCGGTATGGAGCCTTGGCGATAGGAGTTGCATGGTTCGCCAATTCGATTTCAAACTCCAATTGTCGATGGGGTGGAAGACCAGGTAATTCCTCTGGGAATACATCGGAAAAATCACGGACGACAGGGATGTCTTCTATACGTTTCTCGTCCTTAGGCTGTTCGGTAACCAGTGCGAGTAAAGCGAAGGAGTTCTTCCTCCAAAGATACTTCTGCGCTTGCATGTAAGAGATGATGTTGGTGACGGCGCCTGCCTTCTCGCCTTGCACCGTCAAGATTTCGTCGTTAGAGAGCGGAATACGGATAGATTTTTCGAAGCAGAGAACTTCAGCCCGGACGTCGGATAGCCAGTCCATTCCGACTACCACGTCAAAACTACCGAGGGTAGTTGTCATCAGATCAATGGTAAAAGTGTGACCCGCGAGTTTGAGTTGACAGCCGGATACTATATGGGTCACATCTACAGAATTACCATCGGCTAATTCTATAACATAAGGGGTCTCTAATGGTTTAGGCGTGAGATTTAGGTTCCTCCTAAAAGACTCAGATATAAAGCTCCTATCCGCACCCGTATCAAAAAGCACAGTAGCAAAATGTTCATTAAGGGGAAACTTACCGGTGACCACGTTCGAGTCGTTTCTGGCCTCTCCGCGGCCCAATGTAAATGCGCGACCTTTGGCGCCTCTTGTGCCACCGTTTCCATTATTGTTGTTGTTATTATTGTTGTTGTGGTTATTGTGGTTGTGGTTGTTCCCACCATTGTTGTTGGTGTTACGCAGCTGTGGGCAATCTCTTTTGAAGTGGGCAGTGCTACCACACTGATAGCATCCCCGGTTAACACCCTGTTGTGGGCCTTGGGGTTGATTTTGGTTCTGTCGGGACATGATTTCCCCACGACAATCCTTTGCCGCATGTCCCATCTTGCCACATCGTTGGCAGCGATTTCCGGCACAAGGGCCGTTATGATGAAGATTACAGCGGTTGCACTGCGGCTTTCGACCTGCATAGCCGCTTGCGTTCTGGTTGTTGTTGTTGTTGTTGGCGGGCTGATTTTGGTGACCTCGGTGGCTGTTGTAATGATTGAACCGTTTCTGGTTCCCCTGTTGCGGCTGGGATGACGAAGACTGTCGAGCAGACGAGTCTTCAAACTTTCTTTTGTTATCAGGGGCAACTTCAGTTGTACCCCGTGCTGGCAACTTCTTTTGCTCCACCGCCTTATCGGTGAGTTTGTACGCCAATCGGATTGCTTGATGTTCAGTTACAGGGTTACTAGCCATTACCATACCGTGAATCTCCGGGACCAGACCCCCAAGATAGAACTCGAGTCTTTTCTCCACAGTGTTGGCCAAATCGGGACATAGAAATACCAAGTCATGATGTTTTGCTGTGTATGCCTCTATTTCAGATCCCACCATCTTGTGGTTCCATAAAGTTTGCTCCAACTGTTGCACTCTGTCTCGCGGACAGTACTCTTCTTTGATTAGGGCCTTAAACTCGGCCCAGGCCATAGCATTTGCAGCAATAAGTCCACGCGTTTGGACTTGTGCATTCCACCAAGTTAGTGCCCCATCTTCCAGTGTTGAGGCTGCGTACTTGACCTTGTTGGCCTCTAGACAGTTGCACATTTCAAATACTGATTCAGATTTTTCGATCCAGCGGACCAGTCCAATGGGTCCTTCTGCCCCCGAGTATTTGCTTGGTTTCGCGTCGAGGAACATCTTGTAGGGGTTAAACCCCCTCCTGCTGATAGAGAACAGGTAGTCAGCGAGGAATTCTACTAGCCCAACTATTAGATTTTCACACGAAAATTTAATAATGGTTACCTGCTGGTTGGTTCTGAACACCCGCTAAAGCTGCGTTCACGTGCTCTTGAATCATGGCAGCTAGTTCTTCGGGCGTCAAGTTAAGGTTTCCACGTCGTCCAGTTGCCATTTAGATCTTCGAAACACAACACAAACACACCCCGATAAGTCTATACATCCAATATAGTTATCCTACTTCGTACTTTAATAATTATCAAGTTATGTCAGCTCAATATATTAAATAGTCAAAAGAAATACTTGATTAAATGAAATTTCAACATCTTACAAAGTGCCAACCAAACATATGAATTCACTATAAAGTCTCAAATTTAAACACAAGTGGGAAAATAAATAGACTGGAGGAAAGTAAATAAAATAAGCGAGACGTGTCAGTCGTCTACGTCTCCATCCCCCAAATCACTGTCGTTGCCGTCATCCTGCGCGGCATTTCCAGCTTCTACAGCTGGGTCCTCCTCCGGATCCTCCTCTGGATCCTCCTCTGGGTCCTCTTCTGG
The DNA here is from genome assembly GCA_947069175.1 of Scalesia atractyloides. Classification (NCBI taxonomy): domain Eukaryota; kingdom Viridiplantae; phylum Streptophyta; class Magnoliopsida; order Asterales; family Asteraceae; genus Scalesia; species Scalesia atractyloides. The sequence continues at coordinate 32,905,376 of CAMTDV010000010.1, forward strand.
GTCCTCTTCTGGATCCTCTTCTGGATCCTCTTCAGGGTCCTCCTCTGGATCCTCTTCCGGATCCTCCTCTACCGGCACTGGAGGGGCCGGTGCTGGTGCAGGTGCTTGATTTTGCTGTAGCTCCTGAATGTTCCAACTATTTTCCAGGACTCTGTCTTCGAGCCAGTCGGCTCTTATCTGCTCAGCACGCAGATCTCTGGCTAAGGTGTTACGAGCTATCTTACTCGTATGTTGCTCTTCCTCGAGCGAGTCGGTTTTACCTGTCAGTTGTCGGATCATCCATCCTTGTGCTAGGATGGTTTCCCGCATTCTTTCCAATTGTTCTTGTTGTTTCTGTATCATGTTTCTAAGTAGGTCATCTCCTACTTCTACAGGGTTAACCGGTTTGACCGGCACAGCGATGATTGGGCGTGATGACGACTCCTCCCCCAGAGCGAGCCTTTTCCTCGCAGCCGAGCGTGCTTCCACGCCATAAGATGGTAAGGGTCCCACCATAGGTGCCTTTCCTGGCGCTCTTGGTGGCGTAAGTTTGTCGGATGATGATGACGATGATGATGATGACATTGCCTGTTAGGTCGTGTAGTTAGTTACGAATTGTTTTCATTTCTTATTATTAAGTCATAACCTACATAACACAGTTGTGGTACATCGCATAACAAGATATAACAGTTCGGTGCCAAACTACGTCTAGTGTCGTGTATTCAGCTATAGTTTAGGTCTACTTCTAATGCAAACCTGGTTCTCTATAGCTAGTGGCTCTGATACCAATCTGTCACACCCTCAATTTCCACTTGCGGAGTTTTACCGCGAGGCGTGTGAACAAACCAGAATCTGAAACACTAGTACGTCGAACGACTCTATATGATTAGATAATACGTTTTCCAAAAATCATTTGATTAACCAATTATCGTAGATTTTAGATTGTCTTAGTTAGTTACCAAAGTTTAGCGGAAGCATTAGTTTAAGTGGTTGAGCGGAAGCATAAAATAAGTAGAGAAACGGGCTCCAACACAAACGCCAAAACAAATGAAAAACCCAAAACAATGTTTGTAAATGAGACTCGATAAAAGATGTCTTGTTCAATGCATGTGAGTGCACCTAGAGCTCCTAGCGTCCTGAGAAACATGTAAAGAAACAAGTGTCAACATTAAAGATGAGTGAGTTCACAGGTTTTCATAAATTCGTTTGTTCGGTTATGAGTTTGTTTCCCCTGTTATCCCTAACCCGGGATAACGATTTAGTCCATTATTCCCAACCCGGAATAATACCGATAGTTCCATTATTCCTTAACCGGAATAATAATGATGTTGGTTCCATTATTCCAAACCCGGAATAATAAAGTTGTTGTTTCCATTATCCCCAACCCGGGATAATATAGTTGTTGTTTCCATTATCCCCAACCCGGGATAATATAGTTGTTGTTTCCATTATCTCCAACCCGGGATAATATAGTTGTTTCGTAATTAAGTTCAATGTTAACATATATAGGTAGCTAGCCTAAAGTTATGTCACGTAAGAGTTCGCGATCGAAGCTGACTGTTGTGCCTCCGTGTTGCCAGGCCTATCACTGACCATGGCGAAATTAGGCCAAATTATTCACCCGTTGACCATACCCGGTCGGCTAGCGCGACTAGCTCGGATGGGGCTTGTCGGGCCCAGTAGTACTACTTATAATTTCCCCGCTATTAAAACCCAATACTAACGATCCGAGAGATTGACGAGGACTTAAGTGATATAGCTGCTTAGTGACCATAACATTACATTAACATCAACTTAGTTACCGAATAGTTATGTGACGTTAATTTCGTATAACGTAAAGAGATTGAGTTTGAAGAGTGTATACATGTTTCTCCCCCTGTTGTTTAAAAACCGGATAAAGTTAGGGGCCGTGAACTCACCTTTAGTTGCTCGGTTAGTGTAGCAAAGAAGTTGTAAGGGATGGGACCGCTAATTTCGTCCTAACAAACCAATTGATTTCAAGTCAGTGTGTGAACACACCAATACAAATTCTACACTTAATTTACGCACAAAGTGATACACATAAACAACATACCTAACACTCAAACATGCATGCAAGTATCCTCATGTGATCATAGTAATCAAAACAATTTATTATGAACATAATCCAATCCATGCAACACTTTGGTGCACACAATCACAAGTTATCAAATCTCAGCTTACATACTCATAATTCAGCTGTTTTCTAGGATTTTTATAAAATAGTTCCAACGTTCAAAAAATTCCAATTATTTTACAGCAGGTGACACTTATACTGTAGAAATTTATATAAATTTTCTAAGTCCTAAATCTTTACCAATTAACCATAAATATTAATATACTAGGCTGCAGTCAGATTCGTCGCTTTCTGACTGCAGTCCACAGAAGAATTTATTTAAAAATCACTGATCGTCCAATTAATAAAATTCCAGTGGGAGTTGGCCGGAAATTGCCATACCTAGTTTCTGTACAAATTTCATGATTCGACTCCCTACTGATTATGAAATCCAACTCGATAAACAACTAACAAAATTTCAGGATTTTCACAGCTTTAGTTACTGAACTTATTTGGCCACTTAAAAATATCAAACGACTTCAGAAAAATATGAATCCAGCGCCATTAGATTCGTTATTCAAATCTCTACGTTCTAGACATCAGAAAATCCGTTTTTCGACAACTAATGACCGAGTTACAGCCAGATGAAGTCGGCTGTAACTATTACTCAGCAACCTGTTTCAGCATATTGTTACCATTAATTCGCATAAACCGTCAATATAATTAACCTAGGCGATCAAGAACTGATTTTCTAATCATAGATCAATACCAATATCACATCCATGCAAACCCTAATCCATACCTCTAGTTTTTATAAACAAAACATACTTGGCAAACTTATAAGTTCCGAAAACAATCATACATGTAAACAATGATCAATCAGCCGATTACATTAAAACACATATAATCCGAAAACAAACCAATCACTTCATTCAAGCACATATATCCGAACATGATCTTGTAATCAAAAGATAAATCCTAACCTTTACTATCAAGCGTAATGAACCGTGAGTAGACGAGGAACCGGTGATCAAAGATAGTTGCGACCGAGAGATGATGATGAAGTAGGCTGTTTGTGATCGAGGAAGTGAACAAATGGGCTGATCTCGCGACCGAATGGAGGTGAACAAGGGGCTGCCGTCGGCTTCTTTCTCACTAGGGTTTTGTGTTTTGAAGGGGATGCATGTGTTAGTATATATAGGCGCAAAGAGATGAGGGAATGGGTTGCGGTTTGGGTTTGATCCTTGTTCTCGGCCGAGAGTGGTTTGGGTTGGTTCGGTTTGGGTTGCACGCGGCCGAAGGGACTTGGGTTGGTTTGGTTTGGGTTGCACGCGGCCGAGTAGTTTGAGTTTAAGGTTTAAAACTTGGTTAACTCCTAGAGTCACAAGAAATCGAGGTTGGTTCGTGTCGCGGTTCGGTTTGGTTCGTCTACATATTTATTATAAATATTTTATAACTAAAACAATCACATAATCGCACATTACGTATTCACTAACTCGTACACGTTTAATACGTAGCATACAATTTATTCGACAAGTATTGCGTTTAAGTTATCTGAAAAACCGGGATGTCACATTATCCCCATGTTGAAAGAATTTTCGTCCCGAAAATTGAGTAAACGCGGTTTAGAATGTAGCGTAGATGTTTAGAGTGCCACGCACAAAGAGTTAGTTCGTTTATGATGGTACGCGAAGTTACAAGAAGTTCCCAAGTGCCATGCACAAAGATTCCCAAGTGCCATGCACAAGGACTTAGTTAACAATGGTACGCGAAAGTATGAGAAATTTCCAGGTTGTCACAAACTTGTTCATCAAGTTCGGCCGAACTTGCATCATTAATACAAATGAAATCTATGATCAATCTTTAAGTTCGTCCGAACTTAGTTTTAAAATCTGAAAAATTTGCTTTGAAGGGAAGTTCGCACGAACTTATTATATCAAATTTGAAATGTTTAATTACAAGTTTGCCCGAACTTGTAAATGATTTGATTGAACATGTTGTATAGCATGTCCGGGCGAACTTGCAATAACCTGTTTGCAATATCAACATCAAGTTCGCCCGAACTTGATGTAATGTGTTGAAAATTTTGTAATTTTTTCTCGAAATGCGTTCTAAATGTTTTGCTTCGATTTTCAGGTTCAAGTTCCAGCGCGAGTAATAACGATGGATTTTTCTAAGTTCCACAACACTTGTATTACGCTTGACAAGGCATTGTGTCCATCGCTGAAAGAATATGAAAGCATTCTGAAGTTTCTGAAGGATTGTCTGATTCATCGAGCTATTACTGAGCGAACGGTGTCTTATCGATCGTACACTTATCATTTCTGGATGAATGCAAGTTTAAGCGAAGATAAAAAAAACTATTACGTCGTCAGTTCAAGTCGGAAATGACAACAAAGAGATCACAGTCACGGAAGATGATATTCGCAGGATCTTACAATTCAACGACGACAAAGATGATCCTATTTTTCTAGACGAGAAGATGGTTGGGGTTGTTTTTATCATATGGGTTATAAAGGAAGCGTTAATAAGCCTATGTTGAAGAAAGGGGAAGTTCCAAACCCCTATAAGCTTCTTATGCATGCAATCATTTATACTTTTAGTCATCGTAAAGCGGGTCTTGATGATGTACAAGATTATATGGCCTGCATGGCAACGGCGTTGATTTTGAAGAAGCCGTATAACTATTCGAAGCTTGTATTCACTCATATGTCGAAGAATATGGATGATACAAGATTGTGTTTATATCCGAGGTTTGTGCAAATGCTCATGACGAGAAGTTTACAGACATTGCACGTGATCCAAATGACATTTAATACTTCAGTCACCTTGATGAGACCACTGTAAAGAAGTTGTTAAAGTTTTAGAAGCAGGATTCAGCACCAGTAGCGAAACCAATATTTTGGGCGTTGAAAGATGAAAATTATGTTGCGCCGACTGAAAACAAGTGGAGAAATGATGGTAGTGATTATGAGAAGGAATTGAATGCTAAGAAAGAATGGTTTAAAACGTTCAAGCCGAAAGCTCGCAGTGAATGGTTCTTAAAAGCTGAGGTAGAGAAGAAAAAGAAGCGTGTGGCTAAAAAGATTGATACTATGCTTATAGATGAAGATGAGCTTGTAAATGTGCAAACAGAGGCTGGACGAGCGCAACAGTTGTTATTGAGAGTCAGGAAGCAGAAAAGACTACTCAAGGAGATGATGTGATTTCTGCAACTTTTGAGAACGATGATGATAGTGATGATTCTCTCGAGAAGGAAACCAAGAAAGCTATAGCAGAAAAAGAAGCAGAAAAGATCAAAGAAACTGACGTGATTTTGATCCAGAACAAGAAATAGAATCTGACGAAGAGAGACCTAAGAAAAGAGCGAAACGTGTGAAGTCTGCAGTAACTTCAACGACAAAGACTACAGGGTCTCCAACGGCAAAAGGCAAAAAGACAAAGAAAGCTCGGAAACCAGCAAGCAGGAGATATATGGGAAAGCCTAAAAGCGCAGAAGTTACACAAGAACCTTCTGGTGCACAAGAGAAAGGAGTTACACAAGAACCTCATGTTATCATTACATCTGAAGCTGAAAGGCCAGGAGAAACACAAGAACCTCCTGAGTCTTATTTACTTGAAGTGTCAGTGATACAATCTCTTGATCCTAAAGATGTTCTTCTAGAAAGTTCAACTTCAAAGAAGAGTACACCAAAGGCTGCTACTCCTAAATCAACACCAAAAACTCCAAAGTCAAAGATATTTGGTGATATTCCGAATGTGCCGGTGGATCTTCAATATTTAGATGATTTCTTTCCTGAATCAGACGTAGACATTATTGAAAAGCGTGTCAAGATTTTGGAAGATAAAGTAGCGAAGAATGAATCTGAAAAGGCTGAGCTAGAAAAGTTGATGAAACAGAGTGAAGTGGAAAAGGAAATGTTATCTGACAAGGTGAAATTTCTTGAAGGAGACAGAGGTTATCTGAAAGCGCTATTTGAAAGTCTGCAGGAAGCGAATGAAAGATTGGTCAAAGAGATTGCAGAGCTTCGTTTTGAAAAAGATATGAATGATAAGAGATTTGACAGACTTCAGAAGGTATTATCTAACAGTCTGGGGATTAATTTCAAAGAAGAATATGCTCGTTTAGATCTTCAAGAAGCAAAAGAGAAAGCTGCAAGAGAGCTAGCTGAACAGGGTAAGGGGAAGCATGTAATCGAAGGTAAGATCACTGAACATGTTAAAGAGATTGAATCTGCGAAAGCTTCGGAGTCTGAAATTTCTAAGGTTGACGAATCTGTCAAGCCTTCTGATGCTGCAAATGTTACTGAAGAAAAGGACGATGATGAAGCAGAAGATGAGGAAAAAGATGATGAACCACCAACTGATGATCCGAAAGATGATTCTGACCACGATGGGGGTAATGATGACGATCCGAGTGGTACAGGGATAAAGGTGGTTAATGCAACAGTGAATGAAAGTTTTGATTTCTCTAATCTTCTGAATGATGAGGCGAATGCTATGAATGATCAAGATCAGGGGGAGTCAGGGCAAACAGGGCCATCTGATGATATTGTTATGTCTGACGCTATTACTATTGCAAATCCTGTTGCTGCAGTCTCGACAAAGCCGTTGATACTCATGCTTGAGCATAATGTTGAAGAGGGAGAATATGTTCACAATTATACTAAAGAAGATTTGGCTTAGTTGATTGAAGTTGATACTGAAGCATTAGATTTTGATTTCGAAGAACAAGTCCTTAATGTGAACACATTTGAGCCTAACGAGTATCATTATCAGCGAAGATATGAGGCAAATCAGTATAACAGGGTGATAGTGGAAGATTAGTCTTCTGATGAAAAGAAAGACGAAGCTGAGAAGTACGTCGGTCCTAATACGGATAGTTTTCCTACGGTCGAGGAAATGTACAAGCAATTAGACGAGGATATGTTAAAGGAAAAGATAGAAGAATCAATAAGGGAAGGTAAAGTGCCTGAGCCAATGACAAAGGAAGAAATTGCTCAAGCAAAGAAATCCTAGTTTAAAGAGATGCCTCGTGAAAGAAAGTTTCGACGACCTCTAGCATTCTTCACTAGAGATAAAGATGTGTCATTAGGTGATATTCAAGCTGGGGTTGGTTTAAGGAGCTGAATGTGTATGCTATCAAACGAGAATTTGGAGTTCAATACTTCAAATATCTAGAAGATTTCAAGACACTACCCTATTGGGATGTTGAAGAGCTTGTTCAAACGAGGAATGTTACTTACCACATGAAGTTCATTGATCAATTACTCTGGAATATGATCAAATTTGAAGCTACAAAAGGTTTTAGATATTGGAAGCCTTTCATCCCAGGACGTCATATCAAAAAGAACAAGAAAATAGGGGAGAAAGATATCACTTTGATCATGAAACGACCAAGAGCAATGAGAAACATGCCTTTGATGCCAATCGAACAAAATTTTTATCCTTTATTCAAGTGGTGGCAGATTGATCCAAATACGTGTGAAGCTGTGATTGTGTTACGATTTGAGGATCATCTGGATATAACTAAGGAGAGGGTTGAAATGTTTGGGGTGCAAGGTATGAGAGGGCTGTGGAGGACGATCAGGATACTAGACCCGATGTGGCTAGTGAATTGCTCGAGAGAAGATATCAAGTGCTTGTTCTACAGCAAGATAGTGTTTGAGGAATGTGAAAAAGAACAAGCCATGCAATATCAAAGGGTCGTCAATGTATGCTATGCACGTGAAGTAAACTCTGGTAAGATGTGGGAAACAAGCTGGAGGGATCTTGAACATGTAGAATTTTTAAAGGAAGAAAAGTGTCTCGAAGAGATACATGAAAGAGGTAGGCAGCAAGGCTCAGAAAGTTTAAATGTATGAATAAAGTGCCGCCTACTGACCAGACGCTAGACCAAAAGCAGGAAAGACGAAAGAAGCCGTACAAGAACTTCTTTGGTCGTACGCGTTAAAGTTTTATTGAAGACAGAGTTTTGAAGACTGATAAAAGACGAAGACAATATCGAAGGGGAAGTCTGTTGGTGCAGAATATCTATGTCTTAGTCTTATATCGAGTTTGTATCGATTAGATGTGACTAGGCTAGCGAAATCAAGTATTTATGTATTAGAAGGTCAAGTTCACTCATGATGAATTTGTGAAGTCAAGTTCGGCGTCAAGTTAACCCGAACTCCCTCTCACACCAGCGAACTTAGATGCCTATAAATAGCTAGCATGTCTTGTCATTTGTAACTTTGTGCTCTGAAGTAGCGAAGCTCTGTCAAATTGGAGACTTGATGTTTATCAATAAAATTAACATTTAATTGAGTAATTCTTGTTATTTGGTAATAGTGTCGTAATATTTCCGCTATTATGGACATTAGATATCAGATCTAGGTTCCTATGCTATCAGGATCGGTCCTACATATATATATTATTGGTGCATATTATGTCCGTCACTGTGAGAATAGGCTAGATAGAGTGTGTGTTGAATATTGTATAGTTGAGATATGAACACACGACTTAAGTGCGAATGTGAGTGGTGTATATGTGTCACTTCGTACGAAGGTAACTCACTTCGTACGAAGGTATCTCAGTTTGTACGAAGTTAAATATGCTCACTTCGCGCGAGGGTAAAAGTCTATAAATAATGTTGTGTGTTCATAGTTTTGTAAGTTTTAGAGTTCCTAGAGGGGAAACGTTGGAGAAATTACTCCAGAATTTCGCCAGCTTAACCAGATGTATACTCTTTCGGTATTAATGGAAGTTTATGACTTATGACAATTAATCTGCTTCTACTCCATTCTTAATAGTATTCTACCGAATTAGTACTATTATACCCAAACTTCCGTATAGAACCGCCGGATCCTGGAATCTCAATTTGTATCAGAGCTTGGGTACTGATTCAATTCATCTAACAGTTGATTGAATCACCTACGTATAACCCTTGTGCAATTTTGATCGTTTCTATACTCAATAAAGTTTTATGTTTTAATTTGTTATTTTACATTTGTGACATTATTCACAGTAATTTGTGTTAAATTATGATATTTGAAGTATTGGCGAGTCCAAACTTTATTTAAATTTCTGTTAGCAAAAAAATGCGATACAAGCTTATCACGTATCAATCAAATTGCGAAACGAACGTAGGTGACCGTCCGATTAATGTTAAAATCCTAATAATATTCCGTTATGATTAAAACGTTATTATTAATCATATTCGTGAGGAAAAATTATTTAAAACGCTTAAAAACTCTATTTTCAAGTTTTAGCGCATACTGCACAGTACAGCGCGTATACTACAAAATACAGACAACGCAGCCGGTCTTGGCAAATAAAATATAATTCAGCAATATTTTTCAAGTTTATAGTATGATAAAAATAATTTTAAACGCCATAATACGCAAATAAAACGCTAGATAAAATACCCGGTAGTCAGTTAAATACCTGTTTTTACCAATTATATATCATATATATGTATGATATGCATATATATGTGTGTGTTTCGTGTGTATAAGAGAGAGATCCCACCTCTCACACATTCATGCCACTTGTCGAAATGCATGCAATCTTCCAAATCTCCACATCTTTTAAATTCCAACACAATCTTCCATAAATCCAAGGCAAATCATAAAACAAAATAAAAAATCTCTCTCTCTCTTGCAAAAAGTTCAGCCGAACACCCTCCATAACACACCCGTTTCAGATTTTTGAAACCATTTCTTGAAGATCCAAAAGAATTTCAAGGTGATTTCAAGTTTATATGAAGGTTTAAAGGTGATTCCAAGGAGTTTCAAGCAAGAACCAACCTTTGTATCATCATTTTCATTCAAAACCCCACTTGAATCTTGAAAGATATAAAACCATCTCTTTTTAAAATGTTCTTGATTCATGGTGATGAAGACGATAGTAAAAAAGTTTCTCTTGTTCTTAGATTTAAACACAAACTTGAAACTAAAACAAATGGGTTTTTAAATAAAATAAAAATGGATGTGTGTGGGTATATATATGTGGCCATATGTATGTATACATATATTATATTGAGTTTGATTTTAGATTAAATCTTGTTTGATTGGATTCTTGAAAGGTACATAAATGTGGGAAATTTTGTCATATGTCCATAAATAGAGTGAATCTTGCATTTTTGTTAGCATGATGTTTATGTGATGAAGATGTCTTTGAACATTTGAACATGAATTTAAGATGGGTATAGATGCATTTAGTTCATATGAAATGATGATAATATGATGACATGTATTAGATGCATGTACATAAGCATGCATGATGGTTAAATGATCAAAAGATGATGAAATTGAAATGATATGACAAATGTGGTTTGAATCTTATTATGAACACCAAAAATATTATTATTCTAAGTGTTAAAATATCATGAAGCTTTGTCATAGAGTTTACTAGCTTTGCATGTTGTACATTGTGCTTAAAGAGTTGTAAAATATGTGAAATCGCATGATTTATATGACTTACACAAAAACTGCACTAGTTTGATTATAACCATCATTTTATTCAGTAAATGACATGAATTATGCTAAAATATCAAGACGTTTCGATTTGGGATAGTTACGGTAAAGTTCGGTACGAAACTATGCGTTAAAACGGTAAAAATCGGTTGTTCAAGAGATCTTTATAAAACTGTTTTAGATCAGTGAATAAACTGATATTTTTGATGTAAATATAAGTATTTTAACTTATATTAAGTATCTTTGGTGTTTCGCCAGTCGTACGTGACTTCCGACGCCCGAAAACGTTACCGAAAACGCTAAATACGCATATTTCAATGTACACAAACATGGATTGTTCAAGAGTGAACTTGGTATATTATGATGTGATATGTGATTATGAGAATATTTTATGTGATATGCTAGGTGATAACATGATAGTAAGAGTTTAAACTATGCATGTGCACTTATGCGGTTAAAACGGTGAATATCACATTATATGTGTAACTTTTTTGTCGAGCATGAAAATGATACATAGGTTAATTTGATAAATTATTTTATGTATGAATGCTTTAGAAATGATAATATATATGTATGTATGTATGTATCTATGTTTACAAAATACGAGTATTTTGATATTTGTTTATATGTTCACGTTTATGTATATATATTACGACGCTCAAATTGTAGATATATTGCTTATTAACGGGTGTGATAACGGATATAACATTTTGAGGGTCACCACTAAAATCGTTCAAGTCGCGAAAATCTTAATATATATGAACACATATATATAAATACACCAACATAATCAAAACAAAGACTTTTCGAGAAAATCACACACTATGTGAAAATTCTAAGTATTGGAGAAACTTAGGAATTTTGTAATATATTGTTTGATTATTAAATAGTTCTTGCTTAATTTAGGACGAATAAACAATGGAGGGATTGTGTTAACACATAAAAACGCACCCAAAGGTGAGAACATAGTCCCCTCTTTTGCGTTTTTCTAATGTTTTGGGTTGATACATATGTGTCTATCACTACTTTCATGCTTTCATGACATTATACCCGCTTGGATAACGTAGTACATATTGAACATGATTTCAATTGCATTATGCTTCGTATGTTGACTTAGCATGCTGAGCACATTGATTTAAAGGATCCTTTTTGCTTCATTTGTTGACTTAGCATATCTAGCACCTTGATTTCATGAACACTTTACTAAATACATGGTTTACAAAAACATTTTACATGACATGCTTACATTGATTATGACAATTTGTTATGTTGAACGAAACAAGATACATTTATTAAAATTATCCCGCCGACCGGTAGTATGTCATGGTACCATAGGTTTCGTAACCTCATTCTTGCTTCCTATTTTGTTTGGAAGTACCCATTGGGGAATGACAGAATCCGATTAACTAGGAAGCGAGAATGAGGTTACGAAACCTATGGGTACTTTTGCAAATTCTGCGAAACTATGCCGTTACGCGTATTTCCTAATCCAGAACATATACGCACATCCAAAAGTTTTTGTAATCATTAAAATATAGCATTTTAGTTATTGGAATGCAAAAATTTCATTCATTACGGGATTACGATCATTTGCGCGATCGTTACGATGTTCGTCGTAATTAACCGAAAACTGCAACCGTACAACCAAACGAGCCGACATCCGTGACATTTCCGAGCATATTTCAAGTTCCCTATACTTTAACATCCTTGTAAAACCTAAATTTGGGTTAACGGGGGTTAAACGCGTCAAAAACACCTTAAACGTGCTGCAGGGACCTGTTTTGCCAAATCTGAAACTTTGGAATCCCAGGCGCCACGCGAGAGACTCACCCAGATCTTCCGTGACCCGCGGGGGATGCCCTGTTGCAGCAGAAAATGGCAGACAACTGTTTTACAGCCTTGAAGCTCAAGAATTCGTGTTCTTCAAGTTCTAGCACGATTTTGACACGTTTATGGACATGTGTAATGATCCTAAACTGATCCATGACACTTGTGATCACCAAATTAATCTCCAAAAACTATAAATAGGAAGCCATTTCACCCATTTCAATTGTTCATTCCCATATTTCTTCTCTCTAAACTCTAAGTGGAGTTGCTACCTATTTAGGAGGCCTCCCATCTGAGTTTTTCTAGTAATCTTGGCTTCCTTGAGCACAAGTAAGTGTTCTATCCAAGCCTTCTTATTTATTTTAGCTTCTTATGAGCTAAAAGTCAAACAATTGACTTTTTGTTTGACCATCGGTTCTGACCATTTTGGTCAAAGTCAAAGTTCAATTGAACTATGTAACGTGATCGTAATCACGAAGGTTATATCTCTTGTGATTATACCTACTGATTACCAGGTTAACTAGTCGAAGTGACGAGTCAAAGTTTCGGTCAAATTGCGCACTATGTGCATTTTGTGACGGAACTATTTTTGGGTATCAAAACACCAAGTTTTGATACCAAAACATTTTTATAACTTAGTTAGACATGTTTTGACATGTCTAACTCATCACTTTTAGTTTAGTTCTTATTTAGTGTCGTAAGTCGAGCGGTCTTGATCACCGCTTTGACTTTCAAATCCGACGCATTTGGTAGATCTTAGTGTAACACCCCAAATCGCGTATAACTACAACACACGGCGGAAACACTTGGGGAGTCACGTTACAAATTGTTTCACAACACCTGATATTTCAAGTTTTGTTTTATTGAATAACGAATTACATTGTCTTGGATAACGAAAACGAAATACAAATTGTCTGTCAAATTTTAAAGTCACTAAGGCCCGAGTCCATCCTATGTGTAGCACGCAACAACAATCATCACATAGACAAACCTGAAACATATGTGAAAATAGGTACGTCAGCATAAAAATGCCTGTGAGTAACATAGGTTTTGTTGTTTAGATTCATGGCTTTGAGTATTTAAAGAAATGTTTAAATGGTTTCAAAATAGCCATGAATCAATATAAAATGTTTTTCTTTTATAAATCATATGAAAATCAATGATATGAAAGAAGTAATGTAGGGTTATCTTAATAACCAAAAGGTGTCATGAATAAACCATTGTTTTTGTGTAAACCAAATCGTCAAGTATAAATCAAATGTCAAGTAACTCAATGTCAAGTAACCAATGTCGAGTAAACCATTGTCATGTAAATCAATGTCAAGTAACCAATGTCGAGTAAATCAAAGTCATGTAAATCATTGTCAAGTAACCAATGTCGAGTAAACCAAAGTCATGTAAATCATTGTTAAGTAACCAATGTCGAGCAAACCAAAGTTATGTAAATCATTGTCAAGTAACCAATATCGAGCAAACCAAAGTCATGTAAATCATTGTCAAGTAACCAATGTCTCGTATAGTCAAAATGTCTTGTATAAAACAACGTCTTTGAATAAACAAAAGTTTTGTTCAAATCAAAGTTATGTTTTATAAGCCGTTGCTTTTTATTGTTAAAACATATCTTATGGTTTGTTGGCGAATACATTCAAACCTTGTTAATTGTTGGATAAACCATTATAAAGATAAAGGTTTACCAATGTTCATCGGATTCCGTCATTCCCCAATGGATACTTCCAAAACTAGGAAGCGGGAATGAGGTGTCAAACCTATGGTACCATTACATACTACCGGTTGGTCATAAATGTTAATGAATGTATCATTGTCGAGTTCAATGCACCAATATGTCAATTACAAAGCAAACATGTATGAAAATTTTTGGAACCATGTACTAGTATGCTCAGTCAACATACATAGCAAGAAATGTCTTTGAAAATCAAGGTGCTAAATATGCTAAGACAACATATAAAGCAAATGCAATTGAAATCATGTATTATATGTACTATGTAATCAAAGCATGTATTGTGTCATGAAAACACGAAAGTAGACATAGGGACATATGTTTCACCCCAAAACATTTGAAAACGTAAAAGAGGGGACTATGTACTCACTTGGGATTGCAAGAACGTCCTTGTTCAAGAAGATAAACCAAAGCTCAAGAGTCTGAGAAATTATGTATGTCCTAATATCGGACAACTATGTTAATATCGAGACTTTAATCGGAGGATTTGGATAGAATGAAGCCTTATAAACCAAACGAGTATTGGAACTCATATGAAATGGTTTAATAAAGTTTACATTCTGGTTTGTAAAGGATCCTAAGTGCTTTTTGACCCATAATGGCTCGTTAAGGTAGTTTACGCTACTTTAACGTATCATTTGCGTAAACGCGTGATCGGATGGTTAGATATGCCCTATGATAAGTCTTATATGCCAAAACAAGTTTAATATAGTTGTAACATCAGTCTATATGGCAAAACATTGGTTACATAAGCTTAGAATCAATTTATGCGCAAAAAGGGCATTTTGGTCATTTATAAAGGCATACTAGGCGACTTAACATAATGCTAACCAAACGACGTGACCATAAGGTATAACCTCAGAGGGTTATTCCCTATACAACTATGGTCCCTAATATGAGTTTGGCCGGATCCTAAGATCGACCAAACGGGTTAGATTCGAAAGTCGAAGCGGTGGTCGAGAACGCTCGACTTACGACCCTAAGCAAGCACTAAACTAAAAGTGACGAGTTAGATATGTTAAGCATGCCTAACCTAGTTTATAAAACTGATTTGGTATCAAAACAAAGTGTTTTGATACCCGAAAATAGTTCCGTCGTATAATGCGCAAAAGTGCGCATTATTGACTGAAACTTTGACTCGTCACTACAACTAGCAAACGTGGTATTCAGTAGGTATGATCGCTATGGATCATAACCATCGTGATTACGATCACGTTGCAAAGTTCAATTGGACTTTGACTTGACCAATTAATGGTTGTTGGTGCATAAGTCTATGTCTTAGTCTTATATTGAGTCTGTATAGAATAGAGCTGAATAGGCTAGTCGTATGAATATTTATGTAATAGTGATACAAGTTCGCTTGAGATTGTCATGTGTAGAAAAGTTCGCCGAACTTACTAAGGCAAGTTTGGGCGAACTTACAACTCCTTATAGCAAACTTGATCATCTATAAATACCTAGCTAGCCTCTCTCATTTGTAACTTTGGCATTTTGGATGCGAAGCTCTGCCAGTTTGTACTCTTGACGTTTGATCAATAAAACTGATGTTAAACTGATTAATTATTGTCTATTGGTAAACACGACGTAATATTTCCGCTATTATGGATGTTAGTTATCAAATTTAGGTTCCTTAGCATCGAGGATCGGTCCTAAAAAGTGGTATCAGAGCTAGAACAACCTGATTTGATAGTATTAAGACAATAACACTTCTGTTTCATCTCCATTCTTCTATTTTTCAATACTTTTTCACAAAAAATGAAGAATTCACGGTCAAAATCTTTTCAGTTTTTTGTATATCATGTAAAATACAACAAAGATAAACCCTTGAAAGATTGGAGACCAAATTCAACCGAATTGATGTCAAAATTTTGAAAAAACCATGTTTTGCAAAACTTTTCAATCGAACTTGTTTAATCAAGTTCGACCGAACATATGCTAGAAAGTCAGTTTTCAAGTGGATTTCTATCAAGTTCGCTCGAACTTGAGTGAATTTTGAGGAATTTTGAGTGAAGTTCGCTCGAAGTTGTAAAAGTTTCATTGATTTTCTATCAAGTTCGACCGAACTTGATAAAAATTCAAGAAATTTTACTAAGTTCGTCCGAACTTGCATTATTTTCATCAAATTTCTTGTGTAAGTTCGCTCGAAGTTAATTCAAAAGGTGTTTGTCAAAACTGTCATAAGTTCGACCGAACTTAAAGGAAATTTTTCAAAACAAAAATCACAAGTTCGACCGAACTTGTGATCAAAACTGAGAATTCTTCATTCCTACTACAAGTTCGACCGAACTTGAAGTTGAACTAATTGTTTTCAAAGTTTTCAAGTGTTTTCAGTGTATACGTCTCGTTATTAACAATGGATGATATTCAAAGAGCTTTTATGTCTAGAGCCAGTTCGTCGAATGCCAATGTGATCCATCAAGTCAATCTTGATAACGAAATGGCCACGACTGTTAAACCGCCCAAGCTAATGAGCATGGACGAGTATGAAGCATGGAGAGAGAAATTTACATATTGGGTTCAAGCCATGCAATTTGCAGGCTGGGTGTCGATTGAAAGAGGTTACACTGTTCCGGTAGATGAACATCAGGAAGTTCTTGAAAAGTACAATTACTCGATGGTACAGAAAGAGGAATACATTGCTAAAAAAAAGATGATTAGTCTTATCCAACAATCCGTCAAAGAAGATATTCTCGTCTTGCTACCGGAATAACAACTGCAATAGATCTTTGGCTCTCGCTTCAAAAGAAGTATCAAGGAAGTGCGGAGATGATGAAGAGCAAGAAAGCGCTTATTATGAAAGAGTTCGATATCTTCAACATGCTGAAGGCCGACACCATGAAGCAGATGATTGAACGCTTCTGTCATCTTAAAGTCCAAATGCGAAGACACGGTCTTGAGAAGACGGAACAAAAGTGCATCGACAAGCTTGCAGACGCTCTACCAGATGGAGAGTGGACTACTTATCTAATGGTTCTGAAGGAAAGCAAAAATGGGAATTCTTCAAGCTGTCGACATTTATCGATAAACTCGGAGGCCGTGAAATGGAACTCTTGAAGATTGCAAAGTCAAAGAACGCTAATGTTGTTCAATACGTTGGTTTGTACTACAAACGTGGAATGCAAGATAACATTTCAAGCCCAAAGATTCAGACAGCATTCAACGCAAGTATGAATTCTTCGAACAATTCGCAGCAGAATCAGAATCAGAATCAGTCATATTCTCAATATGATCAAAGTCCACAGTCTTCATTTTCCAGTACTGGATCAAATTCATCTATCAAAGTCAATCAGAATCAACAAACAAATTCTGATTCGAATGTATACAAGTGCAACATCGCAGTGAATTTGAACAATGTTGTTTCGGAACAAGTCGCTAAACAACATATGTCGCTTCTCGCCACTGTTCTAGAATCGTACGAAAGTCTAGTAGCTGGGAAAATCGGTAACCCCGAGATGACCGCTGAAGACTACGACCAGGTGGACGAAGATGAACTGGAGCTCATGGATATAAAGTGGTGTTTAGCTTCTATTATCCGTAGAGTCACAAATTTTGTTGCTCTCACATGTTGAGAGATCGGAAACTCAAGCAACAAACTAGGTTTTGACAAGACAAAAGTCACGTGCTTCAGATGTCGCCAAAAGGGACATTTCAAGAGAGAGTGCAAAAATCCTGAAGCAACGGGAAATCAAAGTCCATTCGGAGGAGGCAACGAGTATTACAAGAAGTCACTTCAGTACAAGCCTTTCCCGAAGAAGACTCAGGTTGAAATCTAAGAGAAACTGAATAGCAGTAACACTGAGAAAGCTATGGTTGCATCAAACGAAGATGACGGATTCGACTGGAACTCCTACATCGGTAAAAAGACCGGAGTTGCATTAATGGCTGAAATTGTTGAAGATACTTCTACAGAAGAAGCAGGGGCTATGGAGAATATTCTGCTGGAACAATATCTACAACAACAACGTGAAGAAGAGGAGTATATCCACATGCAGAAGAAGGGAATTTTATCTCCTAATTCTCGTGATAGTTTTGCAAGTCATTTCGATGGAAGTTCTCAAGAGCAAGTTCCCGAGAAGAAATCAACTGATGAAGTGGTCATTGATGTTACTCAAGAAGTGAATGCCAAAAACCTCAAGGACATTGCTAACAAAGCTTTAATGGCAAATTTAACCAAGGTAGGTCCAGAGGTAAAGATTGTCCAGAAAGAGGTTGTCAAAGTACAAGTTGTAAAGGTTGAGAAACCTTGTACAAAATGTACTGAACCATGTATCGAATGTGCCGAAAAATCAAAGATCATCGCTGAAATCAATGTGCATAATGAACTTTTAAAATATGATTATCACAAAATGATAGAAGCATATGACAAAATGAAAGATGATTATGGCAGGCTCGATCGAAACAATGTCGAACAACACGACACTGTGAGGATGTTGAAAGGAACAGTAATGGATAAGCAAAAAGCAATTAATATCTATACTAACACCATTGCTGAAACTAAGCAACAACTCCAGGACATGAAAATTGAAAAAGAGCGTGTTCAACAACTTTGAGAAGTTACACTTGTAACGCATAAGTCATTAATCACATCCTTCCGACAATTCCATTGGAAGAGAAACCTAAAAAGAAAGTTGGTAAAGAATACAGCAATGTTCCTCCACCCCTATGCGAGAAGTATTGTCGCAAATCCGCTGATGGGATGGATAAGGCACTCAACATTGAGTTGTTATCTGAAAAGAAAACTGAGTTGCCAGAGAACATTGATGTAATCTATACTAAAACAGATGATGGCAATGCTGTGGTTAAAAAATTTGTTGAAAACGTTTTGAACGATTCTGATGAAGGCAGCTTTAAAAGCGCCGACTCGAGTTCAAAGAATTCTGATTCACAGTCCGAAGATGATGATCTAAGTGATGATCCTAATGTTGTTATGTACAAAGTTAAGGATTCTGATAGATTATACTTTGATGATAGTTTTTCGATTCAGCACGTGAAGGAAGAATTGTTAGACAAATTCTTTAAACTCGTGGAAGTCACATCAGATGATCTGGAGATCAATGAAAGGAAATTCTATTCCAAACCTAAAAGAAACAACTACCGAAGGAATGGTGGTGATCATCCGGAAAACCTGAGAGCTGGGTTGGGTCTAGAAGAATCAGATGAACCTAAAAAGAAACAGTCACCATATCACGAATACAAAAATAAAAATATGAATTTTGTATATGGGACGAGCACGGTTCATGAGGAAAGTTTGATTGGTAAACAATCAAATGATGAGTTTAAGAAACAAAAAGAACTTCGAGATAAAGCCAAAATTACTAGTGATGCCAAAACAAGTGGTGTAAAACCCACTAAAGGACATCCACATGATTCTCGGACTTGTTTCAAGTGCAACAAAATTCTTCATATTGCACGTTACTGTCCAAAATCAAAGCCGGCTTATCTTTGAAGGAAAGAAAGTTCAAATGTTGTGAAACCGAAGCAACCAGAGTTTGTAAAACCTGTAAAGATTTTGAAAAGAAACGAATCAAAAGATGAAGTTAAACCTAAACCAATTTTCAAAAAAGGTGAAACTTCAAAAGCTAATGAAAACAAGTTTTACATCAGAAAGGCTAACATAAAATCTCAAGCCTGGATTGCAAAGAAACGGTCAACAACATCCGATGTTATTAGTTTGAGCCTATAAAGACTGATAACACGAAAGAGTCAAAATCTAAAATTGAAATCAACACTATCAAATCTACAAGTGGTAATGTTTCAAAAGATAAAAAGAAAGTAAAGTTTTCAAACATTAACATCGTCGAAAATCCAAAAGATGAATATGAATTTGATTATGCTGACGAATGTGAGTTTGATTACAATGATGGTTATCCAATTCAACCTAAGACCAAAAAGGCTTGGGTAGCACTGTTTAACTAATTGTTGAAATATGCAGGGGCTCCAAAGATCCGTACTTTCCAAGTGGATTTTGGATAGCGGAGCGTCCAGGCATATGACGGGTATGAAAGCGTTGCTATTCGACATAAAAGCTATCCATGGTGGATATGTTGGATTTGCGGGTAACCAAGGTGGAAGGATAGTCACCGAGGGAAAACTCTCCAATGGTGTCATTTCATTCGATCGCATGAATTATATTGCAGAGTTGGAGAATAATCTTCTGAGCATATCGCAGATTTGCGACAAGAAGTTCACGGTGCATTTCAACGACAAAGAATGTATTATCTTGAAGTTGGGTTTTGAAATACCAGATGAGTGGATTCTGATGAGAGCACCGCGAGAGAATGATCTATATGTTCTTGATATGGGCATCGCTACCACTTCATCAAAAACAGCGCAATGTTTTGTGACAAAGGCTACTGAAAAGATTCTATTCTTTGATATCGTAAGATGGGGCATATTCATTTGCGAAAAATGAATTTCTTGGTTCATAATGATCTTGTAGATGGTGTAAATCTTCGGAGCTTTCATATGTCTGATCACTGCTTAGAGTGTAAAAAGGGAAAGCAGATCAAGAAATCTCATCCGAAGAAAATTTTGAACTCAATCAAGTTGCCATTAGAACGTCTCCACATGGATTTATTTGGTCCTGTCAATATTCGAAGTATCTCAGGAGACTTATATTGTTTGTTCGTGACAGATGACTATTCGAGATATTCGTGGGTATTCTTTCAGGAATCAAAAGACGAAACGTTTGAAAACTTGGTGATTCTATTCAAGAAACTCGAGATTCTTTATCATCTGCCGGTCCGACGCATTAGAAGTGACAATGGCACAGAGTTTAAGAATAGCAAAATGAAGGAATTCTGCAACGCAAAAGGGATTCTGCACGAGTTTAGTGCTCCCTACACTCCACAGCAAAATGGTGGTGCTGAACGGAAGAACAAAACTTTGATTGAAACTGCGAGAACCATGCTTGCAGATTCTAAACTTCCAGTCAGCTTCTGGAGTGAAGCGGTTGCTGCGGCTTTCTACACGCTAAACAGAGTTCTCACTGTTAAACCAACAAAGAAAACATGTTTTGAGATGATAAACCGACGGAAGTCAAACTTGAAGTTCTTAGAACCATTTGGTGCGCCATGTATTATAGTCGATCAAGATGGCAAATTCGGAGCTAAATCTCTTGAAGGTTTCTTTGTAGGATATGCGAGTCCGCTAAGAAGAGTATATGTTCCTTCATTGAGAAAGGTTATTGAAGCACAGCACGTGGATTGTTTCAACTATACGGATCCTATTCAAAGGAGAGGTGACGCATGGCTGTTTAACTACCAAGATCTGTGGAAATCATCCGACTTTCCGGAAGAACCGTCTGAAGAGGAAATTGCAGCGTTATACTATCTTCAACAGTCGGCGAATCAAGAACAAATCGTTAGACCAATTGTGGTTAATCAACCCACGTTGGATTCTTCATCTTCCGGAGGAGGTCCAAGCAATTGTAGCGTTGTTCAAGTTGAAAATGTTTCTGAAACATTAGCAACACCTACTACTCCTCCAACAAATACTTCTACTAAACCAGTGAATGCAACATCAGAGCCTAACGAGCCTCAGAATCAGAATTCTGATTCAGATGAAGCACCAACATTTGATGCTGATAATGAAACTTCATCGAACGAAGAAGTTGAGCAGATATCTAATTTGTTGAATCAATCTGCTAGTCCGAGAAATCAGAACGAAGCTTCATCAAGTACTCCTAATGTTGATGTGAACAGTGATCTGATTGTTTCAAATCAGCACAGCTCAGTTGATGTTCCAACAGAAGAAATGCCGCGATCATATTCTTATCATCCGTAAACGAATATTATAGGAGAACTACAAACTGGTGTGCGTACACGAAGCCAAATCAATAACGCACTTAGTTGTTTCTACACCCGAGTTGCACCAACTTAGAATTACTGCTACTACTCATGTTTCATTTCTCAAATAGAGCCAAAGACCGTTAATGAGGCTCTAGCTGACGAGAATTGGGTGATAGCAATGCAAGAGGAATTTTTACAGTTCGAGAAGTTGGGTATTAGGAAACTTGTAGACTAGCCACCGAAGCAGAAAGCTATTGATACAAAGTGGGTCTTCAAGTGTAAAAGAGACGATCGGGGGGTTATAGTCAGAAACAAAGCTTGGCTGGTTGTCAAGGAATTCCACCAGCAAGAAGGTATAGATTATACGGAGGTATACGCACCGGTTGCGAGATTAGAATCTATCCGCATTTTCCTAGCGTTCGCAGCTTGGAAAGGATTTAAGGTGTACCAGTTGGATGTAAAATCTGCATTTCTCTATGGTAAACTTCGTGAACAAGTGTACGTCGGCCAACCACCGGGTCTCGTTGATCCACTGAACAAGAATAAAGCATATCTCCTGGATAAAGCCTTGTACAGTTTACACCAAGCCCCGAGAGCTTGGTATGAGATGTTTCTCAACATCTCGTTGGAAATGACTTTACGCGAGGAATAGTGGACAGCACTTTGTTTACCAGAGAAGTTGGATCGCATCTGATTATAGTACAAATCTATGTGGACGACATCATTTTCGGTTCTACGGATGACAGTCTGTGCAAAGATTTTGAAAAGATCATGAAGAAGAAATTTAAGATGTCCTCGATGGGCGAAATGAAGTTCTTCTTAGGTCTTCAAGTAGATCAGTGTTGGTGCATAATGTCTATGTCTTAGTCTTATATCGAGTCTGTATTGTATAGAGCTGAATAGGCTAGGTATACGAAATATTTATGTTTAGCTTAGCCAAGTTTGCTCATAAGCAACATGTTTATGCATGTTCGGCCGAACTTGCTTATGCAAGTTCGGGCGAACTTGTGTTCCCCTGGGGCGAACTTGCATTAGTATAAATACCTAGCTAGCCTACTTCATTTGTAACTTTGGCATTTCAGAGGCGAAGCTCTGTCAGTTTGTAACCAGAGCTATAAAACTGACGTTTAACTGATTAAATCTTGTCTATTGGTAAACACGACGTAATATTTCCGCTATTATAGACGTTAGATATCAAATTTAGGTTCCTAAGCATCGAGGATCGGTCCTACAAGTGGTATCAGAGCTAGAACAGCCTGATTTGATAGTATCAAGACAAGAACACTTCTATTTCTACTCCATTCTTCTCTTTTTCTTAACTTTTGAACATAAAATGAAGAATTCACGGTCAAAATCTTTTGAATTTTGAATATATCATGTAAAATACAACAAAGATAAACCCTTGAAAGATTGGAGACCAAATTCAACCGAAATCATGTAAAAATTTTTAAAAAACCATGTTTTTGAAAACCCTAAGGATCGAACTTATTGGCCATGTTCGGCCGAACTTATACTAAAACATCACTTTTCAAGTGATTTTTTAGCAAGTTCGCCCGAACTTGAGTAGTTTTTGAAGAAATTTCAGCTAAGTTCGCTCGAAGTTACACAATTTTTCATTGATTTTACATCAAGTTTGACCGAACTTGTGTAAATTTCAAAGAAACTTTAAGTAAGTTCGCCCGAAGTTCTGTTGGATTTGTGTCTCAAGTTCGACCGAACTTAAAGCAAAGTTTTCAAAACAAATCTAGCAAGTTCGAACGAACTTGTTAGAAAAGCCGATAATTCTTCATTTGTTGCTACAAGGTCGACCGAACTTGTAGTAGGACTAATTGTTTTCAAAGTTTTTGAAAATTTTCAGAGTACACGTTTTGTTATTCACAATGGAGGATCAACTAACAGCTTTTATGTCCGGGGCTAGTTCGTCAAATGCCAATGTGATTAATCAAGTCAATCTTGATAATGAAATGGGAACGACTGTCAAACCGCCCAAGCTGATGAGCATGGATGAGTATGAAGCATGGAAAGAGAAGTTTTCCGATTGGGTTCAAGCCATGCACTTCGCTGGCTGGGTGTCAATTGAAAGAGGCTACACTATTCTGGTAGATGAACATCAACGAGTTCTTGAAAAGTACAACTACTCGAAGGTTCAGAAAAAAGAATATATCTCCGAGAAAAGATGATCAGTCTCATCCACCAGTCTGAATATCCTGATTTTGCTACCAGAGTATACTACTGTAAGAGATCTTTGGTTGTCATTACAGAAGAAGTATCTAGGCAGCGCCAAAATGATCAAAAGTAAAAAGGCACTTATCCTGAAAGAGTTCGATATCTTCACTATGCTAAAGAATGAGACCATAAAGCAAATGATCGAGCGTTTCTGTCATCTTAAAGTGCAAATGCGAAGACACGGTCTCGAAAAGACAGAACAAGAATACATCTACAAACTTGCTGACGCACTACCAGAGGGTGAATGGACTACATATTTGATGGTTCTGAAGAACAGTGATAAGTGGGAATTTTTCAAGTTGTCGACGTTTATCGATAAACTCGAAGGCCACGAAATGGAACTTCTGAAGATGGCGAAGTCAAAAAACACTAATATTGTTCAAGACGTTGGTCTGTATTACAAAGCCGGAATGCTAGATAGTGTTTCGAGTCCTAAAATTCAGACGGATTTTAGTGAAAACATAAATGCTTCTCCACAGAATCAGAATCAATCACAGCCTCAGTATGATCAGAGTCCTCAAAGTTCTTATTCAAGCAGTGGTTCAAATTCAACTTATCAAAGCCAAGCGAATCAGAATCAAAAATGCAACATCGCAGTGAATTTGAACAATGTTGTTTCTAAACAAGTTTAAAACAACATATGTCACTACTCGCTACCGTATTAGAATCTTATGAATGTCTTGTTGCCGGTAAGATCGAAAACCCCGAGATGACCGCAGAAGATTATGACCAGGTAGACGAGGAAGAACTCGAATTAATGTACATCAAATGGTCCTTAGCTTCGATCATCAGGAGAGTGACAAAGTTCGTTGCACTCACAGGCCGTGACATAGGAAATTCCAACAACAAATTAGGTTTTGACAAAACCAAAGTCACGTGCTTTAAATGTCGTCAAAAGGGGCATTTTAAAAGAGAGTGTAAGAACGCTGAAGCAACCGGGAATGAAAGTTCTTTCGGAAGAGGAAATGAATATTACAAAAGGGCACTTCAAACCATTTCCAAAGAAAACTCGGGTTGAAATCCAAGAAAAACCTGACAATAGCACCATTGAGAAAGCTATGGTGGCATCCAGTGAAGATGATGGTTTTGATTGGAATTCTTACATTGGGAAAAAGACCGGGGTTGCTTTGATGGCAGAGATAGTTGAAGATAATTCTGCAGAGGAAGCAGCGGCAGCAGCTGAAGCAGCAGCTTTTGAACAAGCTCTTTTGGAACAATACTTGCATCAACAACAGGAAGAAGATGAATATATTCATATGCAGAGATAAGGAATTTTATCCTCTAATTCTTGTGACAGTTTTGCAGGTCATTTTGATGGAAGTTCGAAAGAACAAATCGTTGAGGAAAAAACGATTGATGAAGTGATCATTGATGTCACTCAAGAAATGAAAGTCGAAGACCTCAAGGACATGGCAGATAAAGCTTTAATGGCGAATCTAACCAAGGTAGGTCCAGAGGTAAAAATTGTCGAGAAAGAAGTTGTCAAAGTACAAGTTGTTGAGGTTGAGAAACCTTGTACAAAATGTACTGAACCTTGTGTCGAATGTGCCGAAAAATCAAAGATCGTCACTGAAAACAATGTGCATAATGAATTGTTGAAATATGATTATCCCACAATGAAAGAAGCGTATGACAAAATGTAAAATGATTATGGCAGACTCGACAGAAATAACATCGAACAACATGATAATATAAGGATGTTGAGTGGAACAGTAATGGATAAACAAAGGGCAATTAACATTTATATTAACACCATTGCTGAGACCAAACAAAAACTTCAAGATATGAGGATCGAAACTGAAAGAGTTCAACAGTTGTTGAGAAGTTATACCACAAATGCATATGTTATTGATCACATTCTTCCGACAATCTCATCGGAAGAAAAAAACTAAAAAGAAAACTTGCAAAGAATATAGCAGTGTTCATCCACCCCTTTGCGAGAAATACTGTCGCAAAACCGCAGACGGGATGGATAAGGCACTCAATGTTTAGTTACTTTTTGAGAAAAAAAGATGAGTTGCCAGAGAATATTGATATAATCTATGCTAAATCTGATGATGATAACAATGCGGTGGTTAACAAAGTGGTTGAAAATGTTCTAAGTGATTCTGATGAAGGCAGCTTCAAAAGCGCCGACTCGAGTTCAAAGAATTCCGATTCACAGTCTAAAAATGATGATAAGTCGTCAGAGAATGGTCTAAGTGAAGATCCTAATATTGTAATGTACAAAATTAAGGATTCGAATAGACTATACTTTGATGATAGCTTCCCGATTCAGAATGTGAAGGAAGAATTGCTTGATAAATTCTTTAAACTCGTGGAAGTCACATCAGAGGAATTGGAAATTAACAAACGAAAAGTCTATTCCAAACCTAAAAGAAACAACTACCGAAGGACTGGTGGTGATCATCCGGAAAACCGGAGAGCAGGGTTGGGTCTAGAAGAATCAGATGAACCAGTAAAGAAAGTGTCAGCATTTCATGAATACAAAAACAAAAACATAAATTTTGTATATGGGACAAACACGGTTCACGAAGAGAGTTTGATTGGTAAACAATCAGATGATGAGTTTAAAAAGGGGAAAGAAATCCGAGATAAAGCCAAGGTTACAAGTGGTGCCAAAACATCAAGTGAAAAAAACCACCCACTAAAGTACATCCACTTGATAATCGGACATGTTTCAAGTGCAATGAAATGGGTCACATTGCACGACAATGTCTAAAATCAAAACCGACTTATCCTCGAAGAAGAGAATCAAATGTTGTAAAACCAAGGTATCCAGTGTTTGAAAAACCAATCAAGATTTTGAAAAGAAATGAATCTTTGCCAGAAGTTAAACCTAAAATAGAAAAAAGGTTTGAGAATTCTACTTTTGAAAAAGGAGAAACTTCTAGGGCAAATGAAAACAAATTTTATATCAAGACGGCTAATATCGAATCTCAAGCCTAGATTACCATGAAAAGATCAACAACATCTGGTGTTATTAAGTCTGAGCTGGTAAAGACTGATAACACGAAAGAATCTAAACCTGAAATCACTAAGTCTGAGCCTGTTAAGTCTAGTGATAGCAAGAAAGAATCAAAATCTGAAATCATAATTGAAACCACATCTGAAACAGTCAAAAATACAAGTGGTAACAATAAAAAGATAAAAAGACGGTAAAGTTTTCAAACATAAACATCACATAAAACTCAGATGAAGAATTCGATTATGCTGATGAATGTGAATTTGATTTTGATGTTGATTATCCAATTCAACCCAAGACCAAAAAGGCTTGGGTCTCGCTTTTTAAATAGTTTGTTAAAATGTGCAGGGACTCCAGAGATCCGTATTTTCAAAGTGGATTTTGGATAGTGGAGCGTCCAGGCACATGACGGGAATGAAAGCTATTCGACATTAAAGCTATCAATGGTGGATATGTTGGATTTGCAGGAAATCAAGGTGGAAGGATAGTCGCCGAGGGAAAACTCTCCAATGGCGTAGTTTCATTTGATCGCGTGAACTATATTGCAAAACTTGAGAACAATCTTCTGAGTATATCGTAGATTTGTGACAAGAAATTTACAGTCCATTTCAACGATAAAGAGTGTATTATCTTGAAGCCGGGATTCAAAATACCAGATGAATGGATTCTGACGCGAGCACCACGAGAAAATGATTTATATGTTCTTGATATGGGTTTTGCTACCACTTCATCTAAATCAGCACAATGTTTTGTATCAAAGGCTACTGAAAAAGATTATATTCTCTGGCATCGTAAGATGGGGCATATTCATTTGCGAAAATGAATTTCTTGGTTCATAATGATCTTGTAGAAGGTGTAAATCTGCGAAGTTTTCAGATGTCTTATCATTGCTTGGAATGCAAAAATGGAAAACAGATCAAGAAATCTCATCCAAAAAAAATTCTAAACTCAATCACGTTGCCATTAGAATGTCTCCACATGGATTTATTTGGTCCTGTAAATGTTCAAAGCATCTCAGGCGACTTATATTGCTTGGTCGTGACATATGATTATTCGAGATATTCGTGGGTATTCTTTCAAGAATCAAAAGATGAAACGTTCGAGAACTTGGTAATTCTGTTCAAGAAACTCGAGAATCATTATTATCTGCCAGTCAGACGCATTAGAAGTGACAATGGCACAGAGTTTAAGAATAACAAAATGAAGGAATTCTGCAACGCAAAAGGGATTCTGCACGAGTTTAGCGCTCCCTATACTCCACAGCAAAATGGAGTAGCTGAACAGAAAAACAGAACTTTGATTGAAACTGCGAGAACCATGCTTGCAGATTCTAAACTTCCTATCAGCTTCTGGAGTGAAGTGGTTGTTGTGGCTTGCTACACGCTAAACAGGGTTCTCACTGTCAAACCAACAAAGAAAACATGGTTTGAGATGATAAACTGACGAAAGCCAAATTTGAAGTTCTTAGAACCATTCGATGCACTATGTACCGTAATAGACCAAGATGGCAAATTCGGAGCTAAGTCTCTTGAAGGTTTCTTTGTCAGATATGCGAGTCCGTTGAGAAGAGTATATGTTCCTTCATTAAGAAAGGTTATTGAAGCACAGCACGTGGATTGTTTCAATTACACGGATCCTATTCAAAGGAAAGGAGACGTGTGGCTGTTTAACTATCAAGACCTTTGGAAATCATTTGACTTGCCCAAAGAATCAACTGACGAAGAAGTTGCAACGTTATATTATCTTCACCAGTCAGCGAATCAAGAACAAATTGTTCGACCAATTGTGGTTAATCAACCCACGTTGGATCCATCTTCTTCTGGCGCAAGTTCAAGCAATAGTGGTGTTCCGGCTGAAATGTTTCTGAATCATTATCAACACCTGCGACTCCTCCAACGAATGCCTCTACTAAACCAGTGAATACAACAACGGAGCCTATGATGCCTCAGAATCAAAATTCTGATTCAGATGAAGCACCAACATTTGATGCTGATGGGGAATCATCTTCTTTGATGAAGAAGTGGAGCAGATAACAAGTCTTCTTAATCAATCTACAGTCCCGAACAACAGAAATGAAGCTTCATCAAGCTCTCCAGACATTGAATTGGTCGTTGATCTCAACATCACGAATCAGCAAAACTCAGTAGATGTTCCAAGTGAAGAATTGCCGCGATCATATTCCTATCATCCGTCAACAAATATTATCGGAGAACTTCAAACTGGTGTTAGAACTCGAGGGCAAATTAATAAAGCACTCAGTTGTTTCTACACACGCGTTGCTACAACCCAGAACTATTGCTTTTATTCATGTTTCATCTCTCAGAATGAGCCAAAGACAGTCAATGAAGCTTTAGCAGATGAAAATTGGGTACAAGGAATGTAAGAAGAATTATTACAGTTTGAGAAGTTGGGTGTGTGGAAACTTGAAGACCTACCAGAGAATCAGAAAGTGATTGATACAAAATGGGTCTTTAAGTGTAAACGTGATGATAGAGGAGTTAGTGTTCGTAACAAAGCTAGGCTTGTTGTCAAGGGATTTCACCAGCAGGAAGGGATAGACTACACGGAAGTCTATGCACCAGTAGCTCGATTGGAATCTATTCGAAGTTTTCTAGCTTTCGCATCATCGAAAGGACTTAAGGTCTATCAATTGGATGTCAAATCGGCTTTTCTGTACGGCAAATTACGCGAGAAGGTGTACGTTGGACAACCACCGGGGTTTGTCGATCCACTTAACAAGAAGAAAGCGTACCTACTGGATAAAGCTCTTTATAGACTACACCAAGCCCCGAGAGCTTGGTACGAGACGTTATCGCAACATCTCGTCGGAAACGGCTTTATCAGAGGAACTATGGATAGTACTCTTTTCACCAGAGAAGTTGATGGCCATCTGATTATAGTTCAAATCTACGTTGACGACATCATCTTTGGATCTACAAACGATAGTCTCTGCAAGGAGTTTGAGGGAATCATGAAAAAGAAATTCGAAATGTCCTCGATGGGCGAAATGAAGTTCTTTCTTGGTTTACAGGTAGATCAGCTTCCGGATGGTATTTTCATTCATCAGACTAAGTATGTTCACGCCATCTTGAAAAAGTTTGGAATGGAAAGCTTGAAGCCTTTATCTACGCCTCTTGCTCTAAATCACAGCATTTACGTTGACGAGACTGGAGCCAAAGTTGATGAGACATTACACATATCGATGATTGGATTGCTGATATATCTGAGGGCATCGCGCCCAGATATTATGTATCCAACCTGCCTATGCGCCAGATATCAGTCAAGCCCGAGGGTCTTACACATGCAGATCGTGAAGCGTATCTTCAGATATCTGAAAGGATGCCCAAGCACCGGCTTGTGGTACCCGAAGAACGACAATTTTGACCTCACACGCTATGCTGATTCCGATTTTGGTGTATATAAGTTGAATTCAAAATCAACTTCAGCGGGATACCAGTTCTTTAGAACAAGAATGGTAACCTGGCAGTGTAAGAAACAGACTACGGTCGCTCTCTCTCTACCTGTGAAGCTGAGTATATCTCGGCCTCCAGCTGTTGTTCACAGATTCTGTGGATTCAACAGCAGATGAGAGACTATGGTCTGCAATTTCTAGACACTCCACTATATGTTGATAACAAGGCATCCATAGATATAACTAAAAATCCGGTTCATCACTCACGCACAAAACACATTGAAATTCGTTATCATTTCATTCGTGATTGCTACGAAAAGAAATTGGTGCGAATAGAAAAAATCCACACTGATGAACAAAAGGCTGATTTTTATACCAAACCATTTTCTTTGTCATGATTAAATACTTGCTGAGAATTAACGGTATGAAAATTTTGCTGACAGGTGCGGACACTGAGGTTGAATACGGATCGGACGACGAGTTCGCGTGATCCACATTGGTTTGTAAATAGTTTTCTACTTTAGAATTTTGTTAAAAACTAAAATCCAAAAAAGATATTTTTTATTTTAGGGGGAGAAATGTTAGAGAAAATACAAAAACATTCGAAAATTTTAAAATCCAAAAACATATAAAAATTCAAAATGTACAAAAACATTGAAAAAGACAAAAAAGAGTTTTGTGTCATAAAAGGAAATGATAGTACATCAGTGGACTATCACAGTATGCTAAATTAATATAAAGTTTTAAAAGTGATAAACGAGTCTTACTGTGGATGTGTCGATAGGCTTAACACGTTCAGTAAATTGTTTTCGAGATATAAACTAAATTTACAACTGCTTAATCTTGTGGATTAACACATCTTGGATATATGGACTTAGTACTCCAAAATTTCGTTTGAAAGATTGCATAAGCCTGAGATACGAGGTCTTTATAGATAGTTGATATCTGGGGTATTATACAAGTTCTTCTGATTTTGCGGAAGCAATGGCCTAGAACTTCTATAATACCTCGCTATAAATCTCCAAACTGCAAGCAATATTGAAAAGAATCGAAGATCTAATAATTTGCATTGCTAAAAAGATTCCTTAAGTGGAACACACCTTAAAGACGAGCCTTCATCTCTTTGTCCGTACGGTAGTACCAACCTGAGCTCTCAAGGTCTCGCACAACCCAGATACAGATAGCAGTTACGCTATATTCACCTGTAAGATGAAATTTAGGGAATCTGGATACGGGAGTATATTCAAGAAGTGGGAACCACAGATAAGTCAAGTTTCATGAATTCTATCTTAACATATCTTGAAACAGTTGAAAAATGTGGTAAAGCTTAAGTTGACAAACATATCGACAATCTAGGTAAACGAGTTTAAAACTTAAAGTCTGTTAAAGGTCAACGGTACTGGTGATATGTCTCAATCAACTGATATGATCCTTAGACACGAATTCACAAAAATATGTCTGTAAATATGTTTGTACATAGTTCACATTGCTTATTACATTGTATTTCAGCTTTATAGATTAAAATCAGAAAGATTTTCGGTGAGTTTTAGCATAAACTTACAAAAATACAAAAAGATTTTATTTGTACATTGTTTTCAGCAAACCAATGTTGGAGAACGGATCTTCGAAGTCTGGTAAGATGCTAGAACTGGTGGGAATCTCTTTGACAACGGGCTGGGAGCTAATCTGTTAATTTGAAAAGTCAAAACGATGAAAAGTTCATTAATTTGAAACTTTGATTTTGAAAATATCAACAATTTGTTCGTAATGGGTCAAACCGGGGTCATTAACTTGGACTCGGCAGACAAATCGGTTAACCAAGGTCATTAGCTTGGACTTGGTCAACTAAGTGGATTTTCATAACTGATAAAAAGTTGGAAAGTTCAGGGGTTAAAATTGAAAATTGAAAAAGTTCAAAATTGTGGTTTGGCAAGTTCGGCCAAACTTTCTAAACAAATCAAGTTTAACAACAACAAGTTCGACCGAACTTGCAGATGGCTGTGTTGTTTTATTGTTAAGTTCACCCGAACTTAACTGGGCTTTCATAATTGGGCTTAGCAAGTTCGCCCGAACTTGAATTGGTATAAATACCAATCAAGTTCGGCTGAACTCACTTATCAGCAAACACATTCTCTGAGCGAACTTGAGCTTTGAGAGAATTTGAACGATTTTGGCATTTTCACACCTCCATTCAAAATGAAGATATACCCAGATTGTGATCGAGAATCATCTCGATCAGTTTGGAAACTTGCATCCGTGTAACCCTTTACAACGAGTTCCTCTTTACCAGATCCATATGTTAGAAACATATCCTTAGTCCTTCTAAGGTATTTCAATATGCTTTTAACAACCATCCAATGACTGTTACCTGGATTTTGCTGGTATCTACTTGTCATGCTTAAGGCACATGACACGTCCGGTCTTGTGCATATCATTGCATACATGATGGATCCTATAGCAGACGCATATGGGACTCCTTTCATTTTCTCTTGCTCATCCTTTGAGCTTGGACATTGAGACGCATTCAATATCGTTCCCTTTTGAATAGGTACCAAACCTTTCTTAGAGTTCTCCATCTTGAACCTTTTCAAGACTTTGTCAATGTATGCACTTTGGTTCAAAACTATCAAGCGAGTTGATCTATCCCTATAGATCTTTAATCCAAAAATATAGGCGGCTTCACCAAGATCCTTAATGGAAAAACAACTTCCAAGCCAGGTTTTAACACCCTCCATGGTTGGAATATCATTTCCAAATAGTAGAATGTCATCGACATACAGTACTAGGAAAGTGATGATGCTCCCACTAGCCTTCTTATACACACAAGCTTCATCAGCGTTCTTGATGAATCCAAAATTCCTAATTTCTTCATCAAAACGATGATTCCAACTTCTAGATGCTTGTTTCAATCCATATATTGATTTCCTTAACTTGCATACTTTGTTAGGATGTTTTGGATCGACAAAACCTTCAGGCTGAACCATGTAGACATCTTCATTAAAATATCCATTGAGGAAAGCCGTTTTGACATCCATTTGCCAAATCTCATAATCGCAGTATGCAGCTATGGCAAATAATATCCTAATTGACTTTAGCATCACCACGGGCGAGAAGGTCTCATCATAATCAACCCCTTGAGTTTGAGTGAAACCTTTTACTACAAGTCTCGCTTTATAAGTATCCAAGTTACCATGCATATCAGTTTTCTTCTTGAAAACCCACTTACTTCCAACTACTTTGGAGTTAAGAGGTGGCACAACCAACTCCCATACTTGGTTGTCATACATGGATTTCATCTCTATGTTCATGGCTTCAAGCCATTTGTCACAATCAGATTGTGACATTGCATCATGGTATGTGGTTGCTTCATCCGAATCTACCATGTAGCATCCATCCATGAAAAATCCATATGTTTCGGGTGGATTACTAATTCTACCAGATCTGTGAACGTTTTGTGTGTATTGATCAACCATTTGATCCTCTTCAACAACCTCTTGTTGAGTGCTAGTATCAACCAAACGTGTATCGGCTTGTGGTAAAACTAATGAAGTATCTTTCACCATTCCTAGTCATTGGCTTGTGGTAAACGACGACTATAGTCATTATGGTTATGTTTACTTGTTTATATGTCCAAGGCGACAATGCCAAAGATAGGAATCACTCAAATCTAATTTGAGTTTCTTGGTGGTTTCTTGGTACATTGAACTATCAAATGTATTATCCTGAACCAATTCATAAATACCATTTGAAGGCATAGCTTTAAAGTAAAACATGTCATTCATCAAAACATAAATGTCATCATGTACAAACTTTAAACTAAAACCATATTGTAGCAAGAGGGAAACTGAAATAATGTTCCTAGTCAAACTAGGAACATACAAAACATTTTTCAAGATGATTTCCAAACCACTTGGAAGTTTCAAAATATAGTCTCCTAGGGCTTCAACTTGAACCTTTGCTCCATTGCCCATGAAGAGACGAATGTCTCCCTACTTGTAATGTTTATTTCTTTTGAACCCCTGCAACAAATTGCAAATATGAGTTCCACACCCGGTATCCAATACCCATGTGTTTGAAGAAATAACATTAAGGTCAATATGTATCATAAATATTGTACCTGAGGTTTGCCCCGCATCCCTCTTGTTATTCAACTCTTTGAGATAGGTTGGACAATTTCTTTTCCAATGTCCTATCTCTCCACACTCAAAGCATGGGTCAGACGAAGCAACCTTTTGCTTCTTTTCCTTCGGTTTCGTGGGTTCTGCTTTGTCCTTTCCTTTTCCCTTCCCTTTGATGTAGCCCTTCCTTTTGGCAAAATTTACCTTGGAGTTGGGGTGGGGCCTCTTCTTGTTGCCTCCCTCATTAATCGTTAGAACGGGTAAAGCCTTTTTACCCATGCCCGCCTGGCAGTTTTGAGCATTGCATGAAGCTCACCAATGCTCTTGTCCCATCCGTTCATGTTATGATCATGATGAAAGTCTCAAACTTCTTTGTTAAAGAGTTGAGGATCAAATTCGTAGCCAACTCTTTAGAGACGGGACAATTAAGCCTTTCGAGGCGATCAATGTGGCTTTTCATCTTCAGGACATAAGATGAGACCGATTGGGTTTCCTCTATACGACATGCATGAAGCGCTCGAACCGTTTCGAAGCGTTCTACCCTTGCTTGTTGAAGGAACATTTCCTTCAATTGGTTAATCATGCCGTACGCCCCATGATGTTCCAAATCCTTTTGAATCTCAGGGATCATAATTCCCAACATGAGGCAAGAGGCTTGCATGGAGTCCTCGGTATACTTAATCCAATCGTTATAGGCCTCCTCATCTTCCACGTTAGGTTCATCGGGAATAGGATCGTCCAACACATAAGATATCTTTTCTTGCTTGAGAACGATTCTCAAGTTTCGATACCAATCCATGAAGTTATTATGGTTGAGACGATCCTTTTCAAGGATGGTTCTTAGTGATAGGTTAAGGACGGTTTGGGTAATGGTGTTTGCATTGTTAGCGGCCATCTACAAAATTTTAACAAAGTTTAATTTTAGTATTTTTGATATTATTAAATTTTAATTATTAATACCCTTTTGTGTCTCATAGACAATTAATAATTAAAATCTAGAATCCAACGTTACATTTAAATATTGGTTAGGTGACCTTTATCCCATTATTTAAATTAATAAGGTAGTCAACATTTGACAATTGCAAACCTTTGCAATTTCTAGCCATATGGGATCGGTTAAACATCTTAATGTTTAGTTGGCATGTTTAATACCATCAACACCTTTATACGCCATGCTTCGGTGACCCTAAGCACATGGTTTCCAAATCAAATCGTCCTACTTACACACACATGTAAGTTTACACATACAAGTGGTTAGGTGACCTTTATCCCACAAATATGGTAAGCCTACCTCAAACACACAAGTTCCTTCAAATGTGGTTAGGTGACCTTTATCCCACAAAGAATTCCCAAGTGATTCGAGTGTTGTATAAAAGGATGGTGTTTGACTTGTTTATAAAAGAGATTTAATGTTTTCAAAAATTCTAGTTTCAGAAAACTTTATGTACCATACATTTGCATGCATTCAAATTCATGGTACCTTAGTGAAAACCAATTTTCAAGGTTCTTTTAATAAAACTCATTTTATTATAAAATCATTAATTTTTAATAAAACCATTTTATTAACTACTTTAATGATTTTTTAAAGAACCAATTTTAAGCTTGTTATGGATTATAAGTTGTTAAGCATGCATCAAAGTATCATCTAAACAACCATAAATAAAACAACCATACAAGCATAACACACAAAAATAGGTGCATAACCATAGCCAACTATTTTTGACAACACTTGTTAGCCGAAACAAGTGTGCCAAAAGGTCCTTTCTAAAGGGTGAATATTGACACAAAATGTGTCGTTGAACTCCCACTTGAACCCGCATCCAAATGCTTCAAGTATTCCTTTTGTGTTGCGATTTCTTCAATTTCTTTGGGCTTCCAAATGGACTTTATATTCAGCTTCAAACTCCTTTGGGCCTCAAAAATGTGTTTTGATTATTAGGCTAAAATCCCGTTAAGAACCATAAGGTTCTTTAGGCCCAAAATTGGCCAAAATCAAAAACGCATTTTTGTGTGCATCTTCTTTTACAATGAAGTATCCTAATACATTTTTCTAGTAAAATAAAATGCGCCTAATCGATTTATTTACATACCAAATGAAAATAAATAAATTACAACTTTACAAATGGAAGAAGAAAGATAATTAATTATTACAACCCATTGAAATAATTAAATAAATCACAAACACAGTCATTCAACATATTCAAACACAAGGTCATGGCTAGGTTATGAACACCAAAATATATATCGACATATATATTTAAATTCAAGAGCAAAAATGGTTTCCTTTTTGTAACCCAATTTTCGGCCAAGTGAAAAACCGAAAAGATGGGTTTTTGTCCAAACAAACAAATCATCCAAATTATATAATTTTTCAAGATACTTTTATGCATGTATTATAAACATTGTGAAAAACAAAAGGAAAACCATGATTAAAATTTTCGGCCATAGGGTTTCCACAAACCCAAAATCCCGAAATTTTTAAATCCATTGAAGCATGCATTCATATAAGCGGCTCTGATACCACGGTTGGGGTTTTGACATGTTTATCAAAGTTATTTTATCCGTATAAAATAAAAACGCAGCGGAATAATTATTTAAAACATGTTACTTACAAGATATAAAACCCATTTTATATGTAAAACCAAAACCCGGATCCATATATGAACATGCATGCTATACAAAAGACAATCATAGGGTGTTTAGAAGAATACTACCTTTCAAGAACAAATAGATGAAAAGGATGATGCTTCTTGAATGTTAATCTTCTCAGTAGAAGACCTCAAGCTAGTATACCCCAAGCCTTCCAACAAACACTATGATTATGCTAGGATTTCTACACTTATGAACTCAAACTTGAACCCTCTTGGACAAAACCACTTTGGCCAATTTTTGAGAGCATTCACAAGAGTTCGTGAAACTTGAATTCTTGTGTGTGTATTAGAGAGTGTAAGAGAGTGTTAGAAAATGT
Organism: Scalesia atractyloides; assembly: GCA_947069175.1. NCBI lineage: Eukaryota > Viridiplantae > Streptophyta > Magnoliopsida > Asterales > Asteraceae > Scalesia > Scalesia atractyloides. The sequence continues at coordinate 32,942,929 of CAMTDV010000010.1, forward strand.
TAGAGAATATTTTTTAAATCATCATATGATCTTGTAGGATATTGTAGAAGATTTTGTGAAGATTGCATGCAAAACCATTGGTGGAAATCCACCTTGGGAAGACCCACACATGGTGGACGGTCCTAAGGGGTTCTTTAAGAAAAACTTTTTTTTTAAATTATATCTTGTATTTATATTTTATAACTTTTATAAAATATAACATAACTATTTATAATGTTATTTAACCTATTAAATAACAATATAAAATATTCTCTCAAAACAAATTATCCATATAATTTATTAGTTTCTCAAGTGTAATTATTTAGAAAACCAATTTCTAAATATTTTAAGTGTTAATATTTATTTGTTTGATCATATCATAAATAAATATTATAAGTGTTTGTCTAGCTTGTTATTGGGTATGACCCGACTTTGATCATAACGTACTAGCCACATCAATTTAATATGTGTCTTGGGCATACCGATTCCAACAACAATATCAAAATATCTTCCATTACTGATTGTTGAATCAAGCTAATCATTTTCTTCTCTGTGACATAATTTGCTTTGTCGGTTGGTGAGAACTTGTTCAACGGAAGATCTTGATCATGCTCATTCTTTGGTCATTTGTAACCATCCTCAACTGCAACCCAGTTGTCGAATTGATTTGCTTGTATCCAATTCACAAACTTTTCCTTCCATCCTTCAAACTCGTCTATACTCATTAGCTTCGGCGGTTTCTGAGTAGTACCCATTTCATTGTCGATATTCATCTGGTTCGCCACAAGAGTATTAGCATTTGATGAAGAAGCCATTTGAGAAACGAACACGTTGTGGAAATCTTCCATATTGACCTCCTGAAGACTTATCTGATAAACCGATCAAAAACACTTGACAATTGATTAGAAACAGACAAGTTCGATCGAACTTGTGTGAAAACAATTTTTGATTTCAGCTTTCACAAGTTCAGTCGAACTTGTGTGAAAACAATTTTTGATTTCAGCTTTCACAAGTTCGGTCAAACATATATGATAAGTTTCAAATTTTATCAAACACTCTCAAGTTAGGTCGAACTTGAGATCAACTTTGAGAAGAGATTACACTTGGAGCGGACTTATGATAAAATTTCAACAAAAACACTAAGTTCGGTCGAACTTAGGTGTAAGAATTTAACAATGAACGAACTTACAACTGATTCCAAGAGAGACTTGCAAGTTCTGGCGAACTTAGTTTATCAAGTTCGAGCGAACTTGATAAAATTTTCAATGAAATTTAAGTAAGTTCGGTCGAACTTAATACAAACTCTCACAAAAATCCACAAGTTCGGTCGAACTTGATAAGAAATCACTCAGAAAATGATTTCCTGAGTCAAGTTCGGTCGAACTTGGCTAACAAGTTCGATCCAAGAGGGTTTTGAAAACATGATTTTTCAATTTTTTGATGTCAATTTGATTGAATCTGATGTCCAAACTCTCTGGGGTTTGTTATTAGTGTGTTTTACATGACATATTTAAAAATCACCCATTTTGACCATGAAATCATCAAGTATGTGAAAATGTTAAGAAAAATGATAGAATGGAGATGAAATAGAGATATTCTTGTCTTGATTCCAGCAAATTTAGGTATCCAGGCTCTGATACCACTTGTAGGAACGTCCATGATTAGCACGGGAACCTAAATTTGTTATCTATTGTCCGATTAGGCGGAAAATAATGACATGTTAATCAAATAACAAGAATTACTCATTTAAATATTGTTTTCATTGATCTAAAGTTCAATACATTCGAGAACCGGATCCGACAGAGCTTCGCCGTCTCTGTGCCAAAATATCTAACTTTTGCAAATGAAATCCCAAGGCACCTAAATACGAGAGCAAGTTCGCTGGAAATGGACATGGGAAGGAGTAAGTTCGCCCGAACTTGGGTTAAGTTCGCCCGAACTTGACCTAGTCAAGTTTGGCCGAACTTGCCTTCTCACATGCTCTCATGGGCGAACTTGTCCTAAACTTTACATAAATACGCCTTGTTTCTAACAGATTAAGCCCTATTCGCTCAGACTCGATACATAATGACATTAATGACGAAGGCAACAGACATATATTTAGCTTATGACCTTGTTCCGGAGTGTGCGTTGCTACGAGAATCGGCAGACTTTCATAGTTTGTCGTAAATAGTCCCTGTGATCGAATAGGCTTGTTTTTGACATACCAAACCCTTCAAAACTTAATTCTAAGTTATGTAAAGGTTATGTAATGTATTTTAAGCTTGTGTCATTGTTCCGGAGTGTATGTCGCGTCAAACTGATTACGTTTGCGTAACGGTTTGCGATTTCACTTCCAGAAGCTGTTCGAAAGTTTGTTATCATGTAATAATCGAATATGTGCAATTGTTATGGATAAGTTCCATAATTCAATGAATAAAACACAAGGTTTTATTGCTTATGAAATTGTTTGAGATATGATAATGACAACTGGAGCCACAGTTGTCACAGTCTCCCCTACTTTAGGAAATTTCGTCCCGAAATTTATTCGTAGGAAACCGTTTGAATAAGTTGAATCAAGCCATCGTTTTGCGCGGAATCTGGGGTTTCATCTATTTTTATAGAATAGCCCATCAAAGATCTCCATGTAAGGCATAACTTTATCGTTCCCTAGTGGATACTTCCTCAGATAGTGTAGGAGGTGGGAATAGGCTGTTATACCTGATGATGCTCATCTCCTAATAGATACTTCCTTGATTAATGCAGAAAGTGGAGATGAGGGATTTGATTTATGGTAAAACCAAATTGACCAATAGTACTTTGAGTATCCTTTAAGAATCCGACTATTGAGATAAAGGTTCTGAAAAGATATAGCTTGTGTTTCATTCCTCCGTGGATGCTTCTTCGAAAGCGAAAATGAATGGATGATTCATTTTCTAATGGATTCTTCATCAGAAGTGGAAATGAAGGATTACGAATGGATAATTCATTTCGTGATGGATATTTCGTCAGAAGCGAAAATGAATCGCTAATTCATTTCCTGATGGATATTTCTTCAGAAGCGAAAATGAACGGATAATTCATTTTCCTATGGATACTTCGTCAGAAATGGAAATGAATGATTGGTGATTAGATTATTCATTTCTCCGATGGATATTTCTTCGGATGCGAAATAAATGGATAATTCATTTTTCAATGGATTCTTCATCAGAAGTGGAAATGAAGGATTATAAATGGATAATTCATTTCCTGATGGATATTTCTTCAGAAGCGAAAATGAAGGGATAATTCATTTTCCTAGGGATACTTCGTCAGAAATGGAAATGAATAATTGTTGATTAGATTATTCATTTCTCCGATGGATATTCCTTCGGATGCGAAAATAAATGGATAACTCATTTTCCAATGGATTCTTCATCAGGAGTGGAAATGAATTATTGTTGAATAGATTATTCATTTCCCTGATGGATATTTCTTCGGAAGCGAAAATAAATGAAAAATTCATTTTCCAATGGATACTTTGTCAGAAGTGCAAATGAGGGATTGTTGAATAGATTATTCATTTCCTCGATGGATATTTCTTTGGAAGCGAAAATGAACGGATAATTCATTTTCCAATGGATACTTTGTCAGAAGTGGAAATGAATGATTCTCGAATAGATTATTCATTTCCCTGATGGATATGTCTTCGGAAACAAAAATGAATGGATAATTCATTTTCGAATTATAACTTCGTCAGAAGTGGAAATGAAGGATTGTTGAATAGATTGTTCATTTCCCCGATGGATATTTCTTCTGAAGCAAAATGAACGGATAATTCATTTTCCAATGGATACTTTGTTAGAAGTGGAAATGAAGGATCAGAACAGGATTTATTCATTCCCCAATGGGTATTTCTTCAGAAGCGAAATTGAATGGATAATTCATTTTCCTCAATGGATACTTCTTCAGAAGCGGAATGAATTCATTCATTTTCCCAATGGATATTTCTTCAGAAGCGAAAATGAATGGATAATTCATTTTCCAATGGATACTTCATTAGAAACGACAATGAATGTGGACTTTGAATGGATTATTCATTTCCCAATGGATATCTCTGGAGAAGCGAAAAATGAGTAGCTAGTTCATTTTTCCTCAATGGATACTTCACCAGAAACGGAAATGAATATATATGGCTTTTGATTCTTGTTTAAGTTAACACATATGGGTCTAGGATAACATAAAATCCTCAAGTGATTTGGGTAACGCTACGACAGATAATACAATAAGAACAGTTATATATAGGAAGTACCAGTGGTGTATCCATCATGTTCTTATGATATTATAATCACCCTGTTATCTAATCACTCAAGATTTTATATCACCACACTTAACAGGACTCACTATGGTTTCCATCCATCGAATCTCATAATATCTGTGCATCCATAATTACTTAATCCGTTGCATAGTCTGCATAGCTTACCTTGTGAAGTGATAAATTATGGTCAAATAAAGATACTTTGTCTCGATAATTGAAATAATGCGTGCAATCTCACGTGTTTCACGCCAGCCAATAAAACTGTACGTTTTCGACGGATAGACGAGTTCATAGGTTTGGTAAAGAATGTGCGAGTGCAAAGAGGTACATTACCCGAGTCGTTCACTTTCGTAAAGAATGAGATTTCCCGCAATTGATATAACAACACACATTACACAACTAGGCATATAATTAAAATATCATTACATAAGTAACTAGAAAAAGTACATGAGTCTTGGATAACAAAAGAAACTGAAATGTAAAACCCTAGTTGTTTATAACTGCATTATTGTTGGCACGAGGCTCGTTAACTCCAGCGTTAGGAGCACGTCCCTGAGCAGGGATGTTAACAACTTGGTTTTGTGTAGCAGTAACTTGGCAAATGTTAGCTGTATGACCAATAAGCCCACAATTTAAACATTTGCGGCATTGACCATTTGGCATGATGATGAAGGTTACATTGGTTCCAAAAAGGGGCAGTTCCATTATATGGTCTTCTAGCAGGGGGTTGCTTTGGTTGGTTGGGAGCAGCTTGGTTGGGTCGAGTAACCACAGCAAGGTTTTGTGAAGCTTTATGCTTCCTAGATTTCTTGGAAGGTTCAACTTTGGTTTCTTTGGGTTTGTCTTGCATGGTTTTAGCAGCTTGTTCCTTGTCGCCTTTGCGAAACAATTTCCCTTTTCTGATTTGAGACTCAGTCAGGGTAGCAGATAGTTCGATAGCCTGTCGAACGGTGGTAGGGTTGCTACCAGTAACAATATTCTGAAGAGGGTCAGGCAGGCCATCAATGTACTTTTCAATTGCCTTGTCCAAAGGCATAACCATCGTAGGACACAACAAGCTTAGCTCCTCATATCGGTCGGTGTAGGCACGATGTTCTCCACTATCTTGTTTAAGATCATGGAACTCATTCTCAAGTGCCCTTTGCTCATGACGTGGGTAGAACTCTTTCATCATGAGAGCTCGAAGCTCTTCCCACGTTTGAACCATCGCTACCTCGGCACCCCGGTCTTTTTTCACAACATTCCACCATGTAAGTGCTCTCTTTTATAAGGACACTCGAACAAACTCTACCTTGCGTTCATTTAGGCACTGCACATAATGAAAAGTGCTTTTGTTACTTTCAAACCAATGTAGGAGCCCAGTAGCTCCCTCAGACCCAGAAAACTTGAGTGGTTTAGCTGAAAAAAATTGTTTATAGTTGCACTGAGCAGGTGCATTGTTGTTATTGTTATTGCAAGCTTGATTTAATTGGATCACAAGGTTCGGAAGTACGGCGGCCATTTGTTGCACAATTAAAGCCGCCATTTCGGCGTCTTGAGCAGTGTCCCGACGAGGAGGCATTCTAAAAGAAAGGAAACATGAGAGAAATGTGTGAGATTTATTTTGAATAAATGGAAGAGTTATCAAAATATCGTTGACATATAAGGATTGCGATCATTTGTTTGTTACTCAAAACCAACAAATGACACAGCGACTAATCAAAGTAAATGGGTCTTTATAATGTATCGCGAAGACATGTTTTAGCCTATAAGTGGACACTCACCCCAAGAGTCCCCAGGTAAGAGTGACTGGTCCGATAATGCGGATTTGTACGAACACTCTAGGCCTTAGACAGAAAACTCAGGGTACAGGCACCCACCCTTCTAGATTGCACGTGTTCACATTAATAAAACCCAAACTTTGACGAGATTTGAAAACCTTGAAGGCATCAAGCCCAAAAACAAACCATCTAAGGATAGATGATTTCTTGTGAGATTTTGGAAGAATTTGACTTTCAAAAAGGTGTTGCGTTCTGTTTTGCGTAATCACCTAAGAATAGGTGATGGTATAGTTTTAAGAATCTAAACGCAAGAAAACTCGCGTTAGGGTCCTAGGAAGGTTATAGACTAGGTCAAAGCATTACTAATAACATAATTCCCTATAACCAGTGCTCGGATACCACTCTGTAACACCCCAAATCGCGTATAACAACAACACACGGCGGAAACACTTGGGGAGTCACGTTACAAATTGTTTCACAACACCTAATATTTCAAGTTTTGTTATTGAATAACGAATTACATTGTCTTGGAATAACGAAAACGAAATACAATCAAATTCTCTTTCAAATTTTAAAGTCACTAAGGCCGAGTCCATCCTATGTATAGCACGCAGCAACAATCATCACATAGATAAGCCTGAAACATATGTGAAAATAGGTACGTCAGCATAAAAATGTCTGTGAGATACATAGGTTTTGTTGTTTAGATTCATGGCTTTGAGTATTTAAAGAAAGGTTTAAACGGTTTCAAAATAGCCATAAATCCATATAAAATGTTTTTCTTTTATAAATCATATGAAAATCAATGATATAAAAGAAGTAATGTAGGGTTATCTTAATAACCAAAAAGTGTCATGAATAAGCCATTGTTTTTGTGTAAACCAAATCGTCAAGTATAAATCAAATGTCAAGTAGCTCAATGTCAAGTAACCAATGTCGAGTAAACCATTGTCATGTAAATCAATGTCAAGTAACCAATGTCAAGTAAACCAAAGTCATGTAAATCATTGTTAAGTAACCAATGTCGAGCAAACCAAAGTTATGTAAATCATTGTCAAGTAACCAATGTCGAGTAAACCAAAGTCATGTAAATCATTGTCAAGTAACAAATGTCTCGTATAGTCAAAATGTCTTGTATAAAACAACTATTTGAATAAACAAAAGTTTTGTTCAAATCAAAGTTATGTTTTATAAGCCGTTGCTTTTTATTGTTAAAACATATCTTATGGTTTGTTGGCAAATACATTCAAACCTTGTTAATTTTCGGATAAACCTTTATAAAGATAAAGGTTTACCAATGTTCATCGGATTCTGTCATTCTCCAATGGATACTTCCAAAACTAGGAAGCGGGAATGAGGTGTCAAACCTATTGGTACCATTACATACTACCGGTCGGTCATAAATGTTAATGAATGTATCATTGTCGAGTTCAACGCACCAATATGTCAATTACAAAGCAAACATGTATAAAAATGTTTTGAAACCATTTACTAGTATGCTCAGTCAACATACATAGCAAGAAATGTCTTTGAAAATCAAGGTGCTAAATATGCTAAGACAACATATGAAGAAAATGCAATTGAAATCATGTACTATATGTACTATGTAATCAAAGCATGTATTGTGTCATGAAAACACGAAAGTAGAAATAGACACATATGTTTCACCCTAAAACATTTGAAAATGTAAAAGAGGGGACTATGTGCTCACTTGGGATTGCAAGAAAGTCCTTGTTCAAGAAGATAAACCAAAGCTCAAGAGTCCGAGAAATTATGTATGTCCTAATATCGGACAACTATGTTAATATCGAGACTTTAATCGGAGGATTTGGATAGAATGAAGCCTTATAAACCAAACGAGTATTGGAACTCATATGAAATGGTTTAATAAAGTTTACATTCTGGTTTGGAAAGGATCCTAAGTGCTTTTTAACCCATAATGGCTCGTTAAGGTAGTTTACGCTACTTTAACGTATCATTTGCGTAAACGCATGATCGGATGGTTAGATATGCCCTATGATAAGTCTTATATGCCAAAACAAGTTTAATATAGTTGTAACATCAGTCTATGTGGCAAAACATTGGTTACATAAGCTTAGAATCAATTTATGCACAAAAAGGGCATTTTGGTCATTTATAAAGACATACTAGGCGACTTAACATAATGCTAACCAAACAACGTGACCATAAGGTATAACCTCTGAGGGTTATTCCCTATACAACTATGGTCCCTAATATGAGTTTGGCCGGATCCTAAGATCGACCAAAAGGGTCGGATTCGAAAGTCGAAGCGGTGGTCGAGAACGCTCGATTTACGACCCTAAGCAAGCACTAAACTAAAAGTGACGAGTTAGACATGTTAAGCATTCTAAGCTAGTTTATAAAACTGATTTTGTATCAAAACAAAGTGTTTTGATACCCGAAAATAATTCCATCGTATAATGCGCAAAAGTACGCATTATTGACCGAAACTTTGACTCGTCACTACAACTAGCAAACGTGGTAATCAGTAGGTATGATCACTATGGATCACTACCATCGTGATTACGATCACGTTGCAAAGTCCAATTGGACTTTGACTTGACCAATTAATGGTCAAAGCTGGCTGTTTGACTTTTAGCTTGAAATAGCTAAACAAATGAAACAAGACAAGGATAGAGCACTTACTTGTTTTGTAGAACACCCAAGAGCTCCAAGAAGACAAGAACAACTCAGGTAGGAGGCATCCAACAATGTGGTAGCCTCCACTTAGAGTGTTTGAGAGAAAGAAAAGAATTGAGCAAGGAATGAGGTGAACTTTGATGGTATTTATAGTGTTCTTAGATCAACAAGATCATTCCAAGTGTCCCATGTGTTGGCATGATCTTATGGAAGTCCTAACAAGTGTCAAATGCAGGTGAATTGGTGGCAAAATTGATTTGCTTGGTGTCCAAGGAGTAAACAAGAAGCTGCCACCTATTTGCAACAAGTCTGATGAGCTGGGGACCACTTACGGACCATATGGGGTTTTGCCTTACGGTCCGTAAGGCCCTTGTAGGGGCTGAAGTTTCAAATTTGGCAGAAATGGCCCCTGAACTTGATTTTGACACGTTTTGGCACTTTTAACACCCGTTAACCCATTTTCAAGCTCTATAAGGACAATAAAGCATAGGGAACTTGAAATGTGCTCAAAAATATTCCGGATGTTGGTTCGTTTGGTCGTACGGTTGCGGTTTTCAGTTAATTACGACGAAAAGCGTAACGAACACGCAAATGGCCGTACATGTGTAACGAATGATATTTTTGCATTCCAATCATTAAAGTACAAGATTTTAATGATTACAAATTTTTTTGGATGTGCGTACATGTTCCGGATTAAGAAATACGCGAATTGGCATAGTTTCGCAGAAGTTGCAAAAGCATGTTTTTGCCATACCAAAGCCCTCAAAACTTATCTCTAAGCTATGTTAAGGGTATTTAGGGTATTTTTAGCTTATGACCTTGTTCCGGAATGTGCGTTGCTACGAGAATCGGCAGACTTTCGTAGTTTGTCGTAAATAGTCCATGTGATCGAATAGGCTTGTTTTTGACATACCAAACCCTTCAAAACTTAATTCTAAGTTATGTAAAGGTTATTTAAGGTATTTTAAGCTTGTGTCATTGTTCCGGAGTGTATGTCGTGTTAAACTGATTACGTTTGCATAACGGTTTGCGATTTCACTTCCAGAAGCTGTTCGAGAGTTTGTTATCGTGTAATAATCGAATATGTGCAATTGTTATGGATAAGCTCCATAATTAAATGAATAAAACACTAGGTTTTATTGCTTATGAAATTGTTCGAGATATGATAATGACAACTGGAGGCACAGTTGTCACCCTTAGGATCCGGCCAAACACATATTTGTGACCATAGTTATATAGGGAATAACCTTCTGAGGTTATACCTTATGGTCACGTCGTTTGGTTATTATTATGATAGGTCATTATTATGCCCTTTATAAATGACCAAAATGCCCTTTTGTGCATAAATTCATTTTAAGCATATGTGGCTAAAGGTTTGACATATAAACTGATATTACAACATTATTAAACATGTTTGGGCATTTAAGACTCATCATAGGACATGTTTAACAATCCGATCATGCGTTTACGCAAATGACACGTTAAAGTAGCGTAAACTACCTTAACGGTCATTATGGGTCAAAAGAACTTAGGATCACTTCCAAATCAGAATGTTGAGTTTATTAAATCATACCATATGAGTTCCAACACTCATTTGATTTATAAGACATCATTCTATCCAATTCGCCGATTAAAGTCCCGACTTATTAACATAGTTATCCGATCTTAGGAACCATTTGATTCCTCATACTCTTGAGCTTTATTATTCTTCTTTAACAAGGATACTTTTGCAACCCCAAGTGAGTACATAGTCCCCTCTTTTACGTTTTCAAATATTTTGGGGTGAAACACATGTGCCTACTCGACACTTTCACGTTTTCACACTTTCATGACATATACTTGCTATGTTCATCTAGTACAATATATAGTACATGGTTTTAATTATGTTTTGCTATGTATGTTGACTGAGCATGCTAGCACATTGATTTCAAATACACCTTTTGCGGCATATGTTGACAGAGCATATGAGCACATTGATTTACATTACATTTTGCTATGCATGTTGACTGAGCATGCTAGCACATTAATTTCATGGACATTTCTACTTTGTATGTTGACTTAGCATACTTAGTACATGGTTTAAAGACATTTTTCATGACATTGCTTACATTGACAATGACATTTGGTATGTTTAACGGGACATAATACATTCATTAACATTGATCACGCCGCTCGGTAGTATGTAATGGTACCATAGGACTTGACAAATCCCGTTCCCCGCTTCCTAGGTTTGTTTGAAGGTAAGGAATGACAGAATCCGAATACACTTTTGATAAACCTTTGACTTGATAAGGGTTTATCCGACAGTCTCAAGGGGTTGAATGTATGCGATAAACAAAACTCTGATAAATGTTCGTATCAAATAAAGCAATGGTTTTCAAAACATTACTTTTGATTTAAACCTTTGTTTATTCAAAGACATTGTTTTGTACAAGACATTTGTTATACAAAACATGGTTTATACCTAACATTGTGACACATTACATTGTTTACATATGACATTTGACATTTGTTAGACAAGACATTTTTGGTGGTTATTTGGTAAGTGACTTAAATAACGAGATGTGTGTAATATGATCAAAACATGGTGGATACGCCGCTGGTACTTCCTATATATAAGTGCTTTCATGATATTACATATCGTAACATTATTTAAACCACTTTGACAAAGACAAAGACATGACACATTTAGTACAAATAACATACATTTTCACAAGTCATTGTTTTTACAATGACATATTTTAGACAATTCATTTTCATCCGGTTAATTAATTAACCATACGTCCTTCTTTTACATCATTTGATTTTCATATTGATTTTCATATGATTTTATAAAAGAAAACATTTTATAGGGTTCATGACTACTTTTCGTTAAACTATTATTTTAACTTCAAGTCATGAATTCTCATCAACAAAACCTATGTATCTCACATGTATTTTTATGGTGACGTACCTATTTTCACATGTGTTTCAGGAGCTAATATCTGAGGTTGATCATGCTACACTTACGGGGACTTGGGCTTTAGTGACTTAAAAATTAGCAAGACAAATAAATTTATGTTATGTTTTCGTTAAATTCCAGAAAATGTAAACAATTTGAATCAGTAATACAAAACTTTAATTTCCATGGTTGTTGAAACAATACTTCTGTTACGACACTCCCCGACGTTTCCGCCGCGGTTTGTTGTTTTACGCGATCGGGGTGTGACTGAAAGATTGGTATCAGAGCCAATGGTTATAGGGAATTAGGTTATTAGAAAAGCTTTGACCTAGACTATAACTTTTCTAGGACCTTAACACAAGTTATCTTGTGTTTAGAATCTAAAACACTACCATCACCTATCCTAGGTTGATGCCAAAAACAAAACAAAACGGAAGGCGTAAAGTCAAAAATGAATCATTGATCTCTTTTAGCCTTCAAAAGTTTTCAAAATCTCGTCAAAGTTTGGGTTTTAATAATGTGAACACATGCAATCTAGAAGGGTGGGTGCCTGTACCCTGAGTTTTCTGTCTAAGGCAAGAGTGTTCGTACAAATCCACTTAATCGGACCAGTCACTATTACCTGGGAACTCTTGGGGTGAGTCTCCACCTATAGGCTAAAGCATGTCTTTGTGATACATTATAAAAACCCATTTACTTTGATTAGTCACTGTGTGTTGTTTGTTTGTTGTAAGTAAACGAACAAATGACCACCATCCTTTCATTTCGTTGATATTTATGACATCTCATTTTGGTTATCCAACATTCATCTCACTCGTTTTCTCTCATATTTCCTCTTTTAGAATGCCTCCTCGACGAAACGTACCACCACCTAACACTGAACTGGCAACTATCATAGCACAACAGATGGCTGCTATGCTACCAAATCTCATTACTCAAATCAATCAACCCAACAACAATAACAATGCACCTGTTATGTGCAACTTTAAACAGTTTAACTCGGCTAAACCATTCAAGTTTAGTGGTTCTGAAGGAACAACTAGGCTCCTACAGTGGTTTGAGAGTCTTGAGAGTACTTTTCGCCATGTTCAATGTCCTGATAATCGTAAAGTCGAGTTTGCTTCAAGTGTATTTCATAAGAGGGCACTCACATGGTGGAACGGAGTGGTGAGAGATAGGGGTGCTGATGTTGCGATTGGTCAGACATGGGATGAACTTAGAGCTCTAATGATGAAAGAGTTCTGCCCCCTTCATGAAAAGAGGGCGCTTGAGAATGAGTTCCATGACCTAAAGCAGGACAGTGGTGAGCACCGTGCGTATACCGATCGGTATGAGGAGTTGAGCCTATTATGTCCTGAGATGGTGACGCCTTTGGATAAGGCGATTGAAAAGTACATAGATGGTCTGCCAGATCCTGTCCAGGACATCGTCACTGGTAGTAATCCTACATCTGTCTGTCAAGCCATTGAGCTAGCTGCAACCCTTACTGAATCACAAGTCAAAAAGGGTAAGCTTCACCGAAAGGGTGACAAGAAACCGTCTATTAAACCTGAGAAGCAAAAGGGTAACAAAGCTGAAACCTCCAAGAGTCGAGGAAGCGCAAGGCTTCCAAGAACTTCGCTGTCACTACACAACCTAACCAAACTACTCCTAATCAGCCTGCTCAACCACCGGCCAAGAAACAATATGTTGGCAATGCACCTCTGTGCAACATCATAAACCACAATTACAGTGCCGCATTTGCACTAACTGTGGGAAATCTGGTCATCTTGCCAACACTTGTCGTTTTGCTCCTACCCAGAATCAAATACCCCAAAACCCTGCACAGCAGCCTGCACGACCTTACTATCCACCTGATTCTTGCTACAATTGTGGGGATCTTACCCACTACCGAAATAACTGCCCGAAGTTGGCAAATGCAAACCCGGCTTGTGGACGAGCATTTAACATCAATGCTAACGAGGCTCGGGCTGACAATGAAGTAGTCAACGGTACGTTCTTTGTTAACAACCATCCTGCTTCAATTCTTTTCGATTCAGGTGCCGATAAGAGTTTTGTATCCCTAGCTTTTGAACCTTTGCTTTCCATGCCTAGAACCAAACTAGGAAAGCCCTTAACAGTCGAAATAGCTAGTGGTGAACCCCTTGTTCTTGATTTTGTCATCCGTGATTGCCAATTGAACCTTAATAACCATCTTTTTGCCATTGACCTGACGCCAATGCAACTCGGGAGCTTTGATATCATAGTAGGGATGGACTGGTTATCTAAACACCATGCTGAGATGATTTGCTTTGATAAGATCGTTCGTATACCCCTTCCGTCTTGTGAAACCATAGATGTTCATGGAGAAAAACCCGTCAGTAGCCTTAAACTCATGACATGCACCCAAGCCCATAAATACCTATGAAAGAATTATGTTACTTTCTTGGCACATATCGTAGAGGAGAAAGGCAAGGGTAAATCTATTCAGGACATCCCTGTTGTTCAGGATTATCCTGAGGTGTTTCCAGAAGAACAACCCGATTTACCCCCAGCACGACAAGTCGAGTTTCGTATAGATCTTGTACCTGGTGCCAACCCTATAGGCAAATCCCCATACCGTCTTGCACCGTCTGAGATGCAAGAGCTATCTAAACAGCTTCAGGAGTTGTCTGACAAAGGATTCATTCGTCCAAGCTTTACACCAGGGGCGCTCCAGTCGTATTTGTGAAAAAGAAAGATGGATCATTCCGTATGTGTATTGATTACCGTGAGCTCAACAAACTCACAATCAAAAATCAATACCCCCTACCTCGCATCGATGATCTTTTTTATCAGCTACAAGGTGCTACTTGTTTCACAAAGATTGACCTATGTTCTGGGTATCACCAGCTTCGTGTTCTCGAATAAGATATTCCCTAAATTGCTTTCCACACTCGATACGGTCATTATGAGTTCATTGTTATGTCTTTTGGTCTGACAAATGCTCCTACTGTTTTCATGGACTTGATGAATAGGGTTTGTAAGCCTTATTTGGACAAGTTCATCATTATTTTCATTGATGACATTTTGATTTATTCAAAATCTCGAGCTGGTCACGAGCAACATCTCCGTTTAACGATGGAACTCCTAAAGAAAGAACAACTTTACGCCAAATTCTCCAAATATGAGTTTTGGCTTAAAGAAGTTCAATTTTTGGGACATATTGTCAACGAACAAGGTATTCATGTAGATCCCGCTAAAATCAGTGCGATTAAGGAATGGGATACACCTACTACTCCTACCGAAGTTCGTTCATTTCTTGGTCTCGCGAATCATTACCGTCACTTTATCACAAACTTCTCAAAGATTGCGGTTCCCCTCACTGCTTTGACTCAAAAGAATAAACCTTTTGAGTGGGGACCCAAACAAGAAGAAGCTTTTCAGACCTTGAAACAGAAACTTTGTAATGCTCCTATTTTATCCTTACCTGAAGGTAACGACGACTTTGTCGTATATTGTGATGCATCGAACTTAGGCCTTGGCTGTGTTCTCATGCAAAGGAACAAAGTTATAGCTTATGCATCAAGACAATTGAAGGTTCACGAAAAAAACTACAGCACTCATGATCTTGAGTTGGGTGTTGTTGTTTTCGCTCTTAAAATTTGGAGACACTATCTATACGGTACAAAATGTGTGGTTTTCACGGACCACAAAAGTCTCCAGCACATTTTCAATCAGAAAGAACTAAACATGAGACATCGACGATGGGTCAAACTTCTAAACGACTACGACTGTGAGATTCGCTACCATCCTGGTAAGGCGAATGTCGTAGCTGATGCTCTTAGTCGTAAAGAACGAGTCAAGCTACATTGTGTTCAAGTTCGATCTGATATTCAAAACCGTATCTCCCAAGCTCAACGAACTTGTGTTACACAAGGCATAAAGGGTGATGAATTACCACATCATCTTGAGCTTCAACTTGAGACGAAAGACAATGGGTTATTTTATTATCTGAATTGTTTATGGGTTCCAAGTCAAGATAATCTCTGCACCTTAATAATGGATGAAGCTCATAAGTCTCGTTATTCAATTCATCCAGGTGCAGACAAAATGTATAAGGATCTTCATACTCAATATTGGTGGCCGAGTATGAAGAAAGGCATTGCCTTGTACGTATCTAAATGTCTTACTTGTCTCAAAGTTAAGCTAGAACATCAATGCACTTCTAGTTTGCTTGAACAACCAGAAATTCCGGTTTGGAAATGGGAAAGCATTGCAATGGATCTCATTACCAAATTTCCACGTACATCTAGAGGTCATGATGCCATTTGGGTAATCATTGATCGTCTAACCAAGTCAGCACACTTTATAGCAATCCGTGAGGATTTCCCTGCTGACAAACTTCCTAAGATCTATGTGGATGAAATTGTATCTCATCATGGTGTCCCTTTGGACATCATGTCTGATCGTGATGCTCGATTCTCATCTCATTTTTGGAGGACCATGCAATCTGCCATGGAAACCAAACTTAACCTGAGCACTGCTTATCATCCTCAAACGGATGGACAGTCCGAAAGAACAATCCAGAGACTGAAGGATATGCTTAGAGCTTGTGTGATTGACTTTGGTGGTAGTTGGGATTCACATCTACCTTTGATTGAATTCTCCTACAATAACAGTTATCACACCAGTATTAACATGGCTCCTTTCGTAGCTCTTTATGGTCGAAAATGTCGTTCACCTGTCTGTTGGAATGAAATTGGTGAATCTCAATTCACCGGACCTGAACTCATTCAAGACACAACCGACAAAATCAAAACAATTCGTGAAAATCTTTTGACAGCTAGAAGCCGTCAAAAGAATTACGCGGACAAATGACGCAAGCCCTTAGAATTCCAAGTCGGTGATCATGTCCTACTCAAGGTATCCCCTTGGAAAGGCGTGGTTAGATTTGGGAAGAAAGGAAAACTTGCACCTAGATATGTTGGACCATTCAAGATCATTGAGAAAATCGGAATGGTGGCCTACAAACTTGAGCTACCTCCTGAACTTGGAAATGTTCATCCAACCTTCCACGAGTCCAATTTGAAAAAGTGTTTAGCTGATGAAAACCTCCACATCCCTCTTGATAAAATTCGTGTTAATGACACGTTACACTTTGTCGAGAAACCTGTGGAAATTTTGGATCGTGAAGTGAAAAAGCTTAAGCATAGACGTTTACCAATTGTTAAAGTTCACTGGGAGTCCAAACTTGGCCCTGAGTTTACCTGGGAACGAGAGGACCAGATGAAGGTGAAATATCCACATCTATTCTCACAAGTTTCCTCTAGTTAAATTCAGGACGAAATTTCCAAAAGTAGGGGAGACTGTGACATCTGTGTATTTTAATCATCGTACAATTCTGAAACAATTTTGTATTGAATAACATTGTGTTTTATTCCAAGATTTATTTTAATACTTACGACATTTCATGTTTTCAATCCTTGTTCAATTCTGATCTTCCAAATCACTTCTAGAAGTGAAATCGCAAACCATTACGCAAACGTAATCAGTTTAATGCGACGTACACTCCAGAACAATGGCATAAGCTAAACATACCGTAAATACCCTTTACATAACTTAGAAATAAGTTTTGAGGGATTGGTATGGCAAAAACATGCTTATGCAACTTCAGGGGCTATTTTGCAAATTCTACGAAACTATGTCGTTACGCGTATTTCCTAATCCGGAACATATACGCACATCCAAAAATTTTTGTAATCATTAAAATATAGCATTTTAGTGATTGGAATGCAAAAATTTCATTCGTTACGCGATTACAGTCATTTGCGCGATCGTTACGATTTTCGTCATAATTAACCGAAAACCGCAACTGTATGACCAAACGAGCCGACATCCGTGACATTTTAGAGCATATTTCAAGTTCCCTATACTTTAACATCCTTGTAAACCTAAATTATGTGTTAACGGGGGCTAAACGCGTTAAAAACACCTTAAACGTGCTGCAGGGACCTGTTCAGCCAAATCTGAAACTTTGGAATCCCCGGCGCCACGCGAGAGACTCACCTAGATCTCCCGCGACGCGTGGGGGATGCCTTGTTACAACAGAAAATGGCAGACAGCTGTTTTACAGCCTTAAAGCTCAAGAATTCATGTTCTCCAAGTTCTAGCACGATTTTGACACGTTTATGGACATGTGTAATGATCCTAAACTGATCCATGACACTTGTGATCACCAAATTCATCTCCAACAACTATAAATAGCAAGCCATTTCACCCATTTCAATTGCTCATCCCCATCTTTCTTCTCCCTAAACTCTAAGTGGAGTTGCTACCGATTTAGGAGGCCTCCCATCTGAGTTTTTCTAGTAATCTTGGCTTCCTTGAGCACAAGTAAGTGTTCTATCCACCTTCTTATTTATTTTAGCATCTTATGAGCTAAAAGTCAAACAATTGATTTTTGTTTGACCATCGGTTCTGACCATTTTGGTCAAAGTTCAATTGAACTTTGTAACGTGATCGTAATCAAAAAGGTTATCATCCCTTGTGATTATACCTACTGATTACCACGTTAACTAGTCGAAGTGACGAGTCAAAGTTTCGGTCAAAATTCGCATTATGTGCATTTTGCGACGGAACTATTTTCGGGTATCAAAACACCAAGTTTTGATACCAAAACATTTTGATAACTTAGTTAGACATGTTTTGACATGTCTAACTCGTCACTTTTAGTTTAGTGCTTATTTAGGGTCGTAAGTCGAGCGGTCTTGATCACCGCTTTGACTTTCGAATCCGACCCGTTTGGTCGATCTTAGGATCCGGCCAAACACATATTTGTGACCATAGTTATATAGGGAATAACCCTCTGAGGTTAAACCTTATGGTCACGTCGTTTGGTTAGTATTATGATAGGTCGTTATTATGCCCTTTATAAATGACCAAAATGCCCTTTTGCGCATAAATTCATTTTAAGCATAAGTGGTTAAATTTTTGACATATAAACTGATATTACAACATTATTAAACATGTTTGGGCATTTAAGACTCATCATATGACATATTTAGCCATCATCATGCGTTTACGCAAATGACACGTTAAAGTAGCATAAACTACCTTAACGGGTCATTACGGGTCGAAAGCACTTAGGATCACTTCCAAATCAAAATGTTGAGTTATTAAATCATACGATATGAGTTCCAACACTCATTTGATTTATAAGACATCATTCTATCCAATCCGCCGATTAAAGTCCCGACTTATTAACATAGTTATCCGATCCTAGGAACCATTTGATTTTTCATACTCTTGAGCTTTATTATTCGTCTTTAACAAGGATACTTTTGCAACCCAAGAGAGTACATAGTCCCCTCTTTTACGTTTTCAAATATCTTGGGGTGAAACACATGTGCCTAATCGATACTTTCACGTTTTCACACTTTCATGACATATACTTGCTTTATTCATCTAGTACAATATATAGTATATGATTTCAATTATGTTTTGCTATGTATGTTGACTAAGCATGCTAGCACATTGATTTCAAACACACCTTTTGGCGGCATATGTAGACTTAGCATATGAGCACATTGATTTAAATTACATTTTGCTATGTATGTTGACTGGGCATGCTAGCACATTGATTTCATGGACATTTCTACTTTGTATGTTGACTTAGCATACTTAGTACATGGTTTAAAGACATTTTTCATGACATTGCTTACATTGACAATGACATTTGGTATGTTTAACGGGACATAATACATGCATTAACATTGATCATGTCGCTCGGTAGTATGTAATGGTACCATAGGACTTGACAAATCCAGTTCCCCACTTCCTAGGTTTGTTTGGAACTAGGGAATGACAGATCCGAATACACTTTTGATAAACCTTTGACTTGATAAGGGTTTATCCGACAGTCTCAAGGCTTGAATGTATGCGAGAAACAAAACTCTAATAAATGTTCGTATCAAATAAAGCAATGGTTTTCGAAACATTACTTTTGATTTAAACCTTTGTTTATTCAAAGACATTGTTTTGTACAAGACATTTGTTATACAAGACATGGTTTATACCTAACATTGTGACACATTACATTGTTTACTTATGACATTTGACATTTGTTAGACAAGACATTTTTGGTGGTTATTTGGTAAGTGATTTAAATAACGAGATGTGTGTAATATGAAAAAAGCATGGTGGATACGCCGCTGGTACTTCCTATATATAAGTGCTTTCATGATATTACATATTGTAGCGTACTTATACCACTTTGACAAAACAAAGACATGACACATTTGGTACAAATAACATATATTTTTCACAAGTCATTGTTTTTACAAATGGCATATTTTATACAATTCATTTTCATCCGGTTAAATAATTAACCATACATCCTTCTTTTGTATCATTTGATTTTCATATTGATTTTCATATGATTTTATAAAAGAAAACATTTTATATGGTTCATGACTACTTTTCGTTAAACTATTATTTTAACTTCAAGTCATGAATTCTCATCAACAAAACCTATGTATCTCACAGGCATTTTTATGCTAACGTACCTATTTTTACATGTCTTTCAGGAGCTAATATCTGAGGTTGATCATGCTACACTTAGGCGGACTTGGGCTTTAGTGACTTAAAAATTAGCAAGACAAATAAATTTATGTTATGTTTCCGTTAAATTCCAGATAATGTAAACAATTTGAATCAATAATACAAAACTTTAGTTTCCATGGTTGTTGAAACAATACTTCTCTTACGACACTCCCCGACGTTTCCGCCGCGGTTTGTTGTTTTATGCGGTCGGGGTGTGACATTTTATGTATAGCAAATTTTATACAAGAACATGATACTTTTTATACAAAAACATGACACATTATATATATAAGACATGACATTTTATATAATACACGACATATTTTGGTTATTAAGTTAATCATGCATCATTTCTTTTAAATCATTGATTTTCATATGATTTCTTAAAAGAAATACTTTTATAACGATCCATGACTATTTTTGTATTAATCAAACTTTTTCTAAAACATTCAAGGCCATGAATCATCAATTCAAAACCTATGTTACTCACAAGCATTTTTATGCTGACGTACCTATTTTCACATATGTTTCCGGATACATTATTTGAAGTATTGGGTGCAAACTCCACATAGAATGGAAGCGGGCCTTAGTGACTTTAAAATCCGAAAGACAAAATGATTTTATTTCATTTCTATTATTTCAAGACAATGTAATTCGTTATTCAATAAAACAAAAATTTAAGTATCATGTATTGTGAAACAATTTGTAACGTGACTCCCCAAGTGTTTCCACCATGTGTTGTTTTTACGTGATTTAGGGTGTTACAGATTGGTATCAGAGCCATGGCTATAGGGAATTAAGATATTAGTAATGCTTTGACCTAGTCTATAACCTTCCTAGGACCCTAACGCGAGTTTATTTGCGTTTATATTCTTAATATAATACCATCACCTATTCTTATGTGAATCCCAAACAAGTTTACAAAATCTCGTCAAAGTTTGGGTTTTATTAATGTGAACACGTGCAATCTGGAAGGGTGGGTGCCTGTACCCTGATTTTTCTGTCTAAGGCTAGAGTATTCGTACAATCCGCATTATCGGACCAGTCACTCTTACCTAGGAACTCTTGGGGTGAGTGTCCACTTATAGGCTAAAGCATGTCTTCGCAATTGTGATATCTGTGGTGATTCTAGCATGTAATGATTATGAACAAGTTTATCAATCAATGAAATTTTGTGTTTTATTTATGAGTTTTGAGTTTTATCATGACAATTGCACATATTCAATTCTTGCACGATTCCGAACTCTTAAACAACACCTAGAAGTGAAATCGCAAACTATTACGTAAACATAATCTGTTTAACGCGACGTACACTCCGGAGCGATGACACAAGCTTAACATACTTTAAATTCCTTTGCATAACTTAGAAATAAGTTTTGAATGGTTTAGTATGTCAAAAACAAGCCTATGATCATAGGGACTATTTCGTAGCAATGCACGTTCTGGAACAAATTCATAAGCTAAACATACCCTAAATACCCTAAACATATCTTCGAAATAAGTTTCCAGGGCTTCGGTATGGCAAAATCCCAGTTTTGTAACTTCAGGGGCTATTTTGCAAATTCTGTGAAACTATGCCAATTCACGTATCTCTTAATCCAGGACATGTACGCGCATCCAAAAATTTTTGTAATCATTAAAATCTTGTATATTAATGATTGGAATGCAAAAAATCATTCGTTACACTTTTACGGTCACGCACGCGTTCGTTACGCTTTTCATCGTAATTAACCAAAAACCGCAACCGTACGACCAAACAAACTGACACCCAGAATATTTTTGAACATTTTTCAAGTTCCCTATACTTATTCTACCTTATGGAGCTTAAAAATGAGGTTAACGAGTGTTAGAAGTGCCAAAACGCGACAAAACGCGTGAAGGGGCCTGTTCTGTCAATTTCTGAAACTTGGGACCAGCTGAGGTGGATGTGGACCGCATCCACAAACCCATGCGGTCCGCATGGGGTGCCCAGCTCACCAGAAACATGGCAATACTGGTTAACTTGCTTGTTGACTTACCAAACGAACTTGCCACCCTATTTCCTGCTTCTAACATGTGTTGTGACACTAATCCAACTTAGTAATGATTCATGGACACTTGTCATGCTCTAATAACATCAAATTCAACTATAAATACCAAGTTGCTCTTCATTTTTGAACTTTTGCAACCATCTTCTTTGATCTATTCTGTTAATATCCGAATTTGCAACCATCTTTGGAACTTCCTCTGTGATTCTTTGGTAATCCTTGGTGTATTTCATTCAAGTCTTGTTCCATTTTTGTACCATTTTTTAGCTAAAAAACAAATAGTTTGACTTCTATTTGACTTTCAGTTTTGATCATAAATTGGTCAAAACAAAATCCAATTGAACTTGTTAATATGATCATAATCATGTTGGTCATAATCCCTAATGATCATACCTACTGATTTCTATCTTTTCTAGTCATTTTGACAAGTCAAAGTTTCGGTCAAAAATGCGATTTTTGCGCAATTTGCAACGGAACCATTTTCGAGTGTAAAAACAGTTTGTTTTGGTATTAAAAATCTTTTATAAACTTATTTAGACATGTCAAAACATGTCTAATTCGTCACTTTTGTTTTAGTGCTTGTTTAGAATCATAAGTCTAGGGGTTTTGACCACTGCTTTGACTTTCGAATCTGACCCGTTAGGTTGATCTTTGAATCCAACCAAATACATATTTATGACCATAATTATAAAGGGAATAACCCTCTGAGGTTATACCTTATGGTCATGTCATTGGTTAGTGTTATGATAATGAGTTGTTATGACTTTCAATAATGACCAAAATGCCCTTTTGACAAATAAATCAACTAAGAGCATATGTAACATAAAAATTGACATACAATCTGATGTAACAACAATATTTAACATATTTTGGTAATTAGGACTTATCATAACACATATCTAACCATCCGAATGCGTTGTTACGCAAATGACGCATTAAAGTTGCTTAAACTACCTTAACGGGTCAAAAGCACATAAAAATCTTTCCAACTCAGAATGTTAAGTTATTTACAACCATGTCATATGAGTTCCAATACTCATTTGTTTTATAAGGTATCATTCTATCCAAATCCTCCGATTTCAAGTCCCGACATTTACACAATTATCCATATTTAGGACACGCTTGATTTCTCGGACTTTTGAGCTTGTTTGTTCTTTGATTCAAGGTTACAATAGCAATCACAAGTGAGTACATAGTCCCCTCTTTTATGTTTTGCAAATATATGGGGTGATTCATATGTGCTAAATCATTTTCTAGTTTACAAAATACAAATACTATGGTTTATATAAACAATATGATTTCAATAATGTGAACGAACTTGTTGGTGTGTTGTATATGTAACAAGAATGACATTCATTAACAATGGCTAAGCCGACCGGTAGTAAGTTACGGCGCCTAGGACTGACAATCCCGTTTCCAAAATTCCCGGGGTTTGTGGGGAAGTTTGGGAAGCGACTGAAACTGTATTTGTAACAAACCCTTTGGTGGTTTGTTATTCGATTAAGGGACCCATGGGTGGTCTTGAACAAGTCAACAAAGGTTTGAATGTATTCACGAACCGACCAAAAGTTTTTCACAACTAAAACAAGTAAAGATGAACGATTCGTTTGTAACAATGAACAATGAACGATTGGTTTATAACAAGAAAACAAGAACGATGAACAATGGACGATTGGTTATGATAAGTGATTTAGATAACGGTATGAGTGTAATGTGATAAAAGCATGGTGGATACGCCGCTGGTACTTCCTATATATAAGTGCTTTTATCGTATTACATTCGTGGCGATATTTGCATCATTTGAACAAATGTTTTCAAACGATGAAATGCAACGATTTCAATTAAAGATATAAACCATACAAGTTATTTTAAGACGATTTACTGGATTTACGAAACAAGTGTTTTGGTCATGATTTATGGCTAGAAGTCTTTTATAAACTATAACTAACTTGTTTTAGATTTGTTAGTTATCATTGCAATATAAAATACTTTTCGATAACAAGATTTTCAATTAACGACTCTGGTAGTCTGACAAGGTATTGCAATACATATTCAAAGCCATAAACTTGACACACTCACAAAACCTACGTACTCGTTGGCATTCTTTTATGCTGACTCTTTTTCACATATGTTTTAGGGAACAATGCTTGATGATACTGATGCATGCTCATGTAGGATCGGACGTGGACCTTAGTTCTTATAAAATAAGAAAAACAATAAATATGCTTGTTTGTTTGTTTAAGTTTGTTTGAAAGTTCTAAAAACATATGACAATATAATATATGTTTAATATCCAATAAAAACAAAATATGAAATACCATGTGTTGTTGAAACAATCTGTTAACGTGACTCCCCAAGTGTTTCCGCCACGGTTTGTTGTTTTACACGATTTGGGGTGTTACAGGTTAGTATCAGAGCACTGGTTATAGGGAATTAGGTTATTAGTAATTGATTTGACCTAGACTATAACCTTCCTAGGACCCTAACACAAGTTTACTTGCGTTTAGATTCATAAAATACAATACTATCACCTATCCTTAGGTGATTACCAAAACAAATCCACAAATTTCAAATCCGTTTTCGAAAATCAATCATCTATCCTTAGATGATTTGTTTTGGCGTAAGCCTTCAAGATTTTCAAAATCCCGTCAAAGTTTGTGTTTTAATAATGTGAACACGTGCAATCTGGAAGGGTGGATGCCTGTACCCTGAGTTTTTGTCTAACGCTAGAGTGTTCGTACAAATCCACTTAATCGGACCAGTCACTCTTACCTGGGAACTCTTGGGGGTGAGTGTCCACTTATAGGCTAAAGCATGTCTTCGCGATACATTATAAGACCCATTTACTTTGATCAGTCACCGTGCGTCATTTGTGTATTTTGAGAAACAAACAAGTGACCACCATCCTTAAGTTTCGTCGATATTTTGATGCCTCTATTGATTTTTCCGAATGTCAACCTCAGATATCTTTCATCATGTTTCTTTTCTAGAATGCCTCCTCGACGTGATACAACTCAAAATGCCGAAATGGCAGCCATGATCGCTCAACAAATTGTTGCCGTACTCCAGAACCTAGTAACTCAAATGAATCAAGCGAACAACAATAACAACAATAACAACCATGCACCAGCTCCGTGCAACTACAAACAATTTTGTTCCGCTAAACCTCTTTAGTTCACTGGGTCTGAGGGAGATACGGGACTTCTTCAATGGTTTGAGAGTCTCGAAAGCACGTTCCGTTTTGTTCAATGTCCAAATGAGCGAAAGGTCGAGTTTGCATCTAGTTTGTTCAAGAAAGGAGCTTTGACATGGTGGAATGGTATCATGAGGGATAGAGGTGCCGAAGTTGCATTAGCTCACACATGGGATGAGCTTCGGGCTCTTATGATGAAGGAGTTCTATCCTCGCCATGAGCAAAGGGCGCTCTAGAACGAATTTCATGATCTTAAGCAAGACAGTGGTGAGACGTGCTTATACCGACCGATATGAGGAGTTGAGTTTACTTTGTCATTCGATGGTAACGCCTTTGGATAAGGCGATCGAGAAGTTTATCGATGGTTTACCCGATCCTGTGCAAGATATCGTCACTGGTAGTAACCCTTCCACCGTTTGACAAGCTATTGAGTTAGCTGTAACCTTAACCCATTCACAAGTCAGTAAAGGTAACCTCCATCGCAAGGGCGATAAGAAATTCTCTGCTAAGTCAACTTATGATGAAGGAGTTCTATCCTCGCCATGAGCAAAGGGCGCTCTAGAACGAATTTCATGATCTTAAGCAAGACAGTGGTGAGACGTGCTTATACCGACCGATATGAGGAGTTGAGTTTACTTTGTCATTCGATGGTAACGCCTTTGGATAAGGCGATCGAGAAGTATATCGATGGTTTACCCGATCCTGTGCAAGATATCGTCACTGGTAGTAACCCTTCCACCGTTTGACAAGCTATTGAGTTAGCTGTAACCTTAACCCATTCACAAGTCAGTAAAGGTAACCTCCATCGCAAGGGCGATAAGAAATTCTCTGCTAAGTCAACTCAAGAGAAACCTAAGGGAAACAAAGCCGAGCCTTCCAAACGATCGAAGAAGCTTAAGGCTTCTCAAAACTTTGTTGTTACTGCTCAACCGGCACAACCCGTTCCAACTGCTCCCCAAAACCAACCAGCTCAACCTCCAGCAAAGAAACCTTATGCGGGAACTGCACCGCTTTGCAACCGTTGTAATGGTCATCATCAAGTTCATATACCATGTCGACAGTGTACTACCTGTGGAAAACTTGGTCACCTGGAAAATATTTGTCACTTTAACCCAAACCCAGCGGTTCAGAACCCTGCTCAACCACAAGTCAATCCTGCTCGACCTCACTTTCCGCCTGGTTCATGTTTTAATTGCGGTGAAATGGGTCACTATAAAAACAATTTCCCGAGACTAGCCAATGCAAACGCAGCCTGTGGACACGCCTTTAACATCAACGCCAACAAGGCCCATGCTGATAACGAAGTCGTTAATGGTACGTTCTTTGTTAACAATCATGCTGCTACTATTCTTTTTTATTCGGGTGCTGATAGAAGTTTTGTACCATTAGCCTTTGAGCCTTTGCTTTCGATGCCTAGAACTAAAATAGGAAAGCCCTTTTCAGTCGAAATAGCCAATGGTGAACCTCTCGTACTTGATTCCGTCATTCGTAACTGCCAGTTGAAACTCAACAACCATCTTTTTCCTATCGACCTTACACCAATGCAACTTGGAAGTTTCGATATTATCTTAGAGGAGAAAGTAAAGAACAAAAGTATTCAAGATATTCCTGTTATCCGATATTATCTTGAGGTTTTTCCTAAAGAACTCCCTGGTTTACCCCCAGTATGTCAAGTTGAATTCAAATTGATCTAGTACCTGGTGCCAACCCAATAGCCAAATCTCCTTACCGTCTTGCACCGTCAGAAATGCAAGAGTTATCGAAACAACTACAAGAGTTATGTAAACCTTATTTGGATAAGTTCATCATTGTTTTCATCGTTGACATTTTGATTTATTCCAAGTCTCGAGCCGAGGACGAACAACATCTTCGTTTGACAATGGAACTTCTAAAGAAAGAACAACTTTATGCCAAATTCTCCAAATGTGAGTTCTGGCTGAAAGAAGTTCAGTTTTTGGGTCACATTGTCAATGAGCAAGGTATTCATGTGGATCCTTCCAAAATCGTTGCGATTAAGGATTGGAAAATACCCCCTACTCCCACAGAAGTTCACTTATTTCTCGGTCTTGCTGGTTACTATCGACGATTTATTGCGAACTTCTCAAAGATCGTTGTTCCCCTCAATGCTTTGACTCAGAAGAATAAGTCTTTTGAGTGGGGACCCAAACAAGAGGAAGCTTTCTAAACTTTGAAACTAAAACTCTGTGATGCTCCTATTTTGTCTTTACCCGATGGCAATGATGATTTCGTGGCTTATTGTGACGCGTCGAATTTAGGTCTTGGTTGTGTTCTAAAGCTATGGGATAAAGTCATCGCATATGCGTCAAGACAATTGAAAGTCCAGGAGAAGAATTATACAACTCATGATCTTGAGTTAAGAGCTGTTGTCTTTGCTCTCAAAATTTGGAGACACTATCTTTATGGAACGAAGTGTGTGGTTTTCACGGACCACAAAAGTCTCCAACACACATTCAATCAAACGGAGCTAAACATGAGACAACGACGTTGCGAAGAGCTTCTAAATGATTATGACTGCGAAATTCGCTACCATCCTGGTAAGGCGAATGTTGTGGCTGACGCGCTTAGTCATAAAGAACGTGTCAAGCTTCATTGTTTTCGAGTTCGATCCGATATCCAAACACGTATTCTTGAAGCCCAACGCACTTGTGTAACCCAATGTTTGTTGAAAGACGAACTACCTCACCAACTCGAACTTCAAACTGAAACGTTAGACGATGGATTACGTTACTACATGAATCGTTTGTGGGTTCCAAATCAACTCAATCTCCGTACTCTATTAATGGACGAAGCACATAAGTCTCGTTATTCGATTCATCATGTTGCTACAAAAATGTACAAGGATCTTCGTACCCAGTATTGGTGGCCGAGTATGAAGAATGACATTGCCTTGTATGTATCTAAATGCCTTACTTGTCTCAAAGTCAAGGCCGAGCATCAACATCCATCTGGGTTATTGGAACAACCAGAAATACCAGTTTGGAAATGGGAAAACATTGCAATGGATCTCATTACCAAGTTACCTCACACATCTAGAGGTCATGATGTGATTTGGGTTATCATTGATCGTCTAACGAATTCAGCACACTTTATAGCGATTCGTGAAGATTACTCTGCTGACTAACTTGCCAAGATCTATGTTGATGAGATTGTGTCTCGTCATGGTGTTCCTTTGAATATCATATCTGACCGAGATGCTCGGTTCTCATCTCATTTCTGGAAGACTATGCAATCTGCTATGGAACCAAACTCAATTTGAGCACTGCTTATCATCCTCAAACGATGGACAATCTGAGAGGACGATACATGTAACCCTTGTGCCAAAATTTCGGGATTTCAAAAACTTTTTCTTTGAAGGCTTTTCGATAACTGATACTTAAACTTAACCCGTTAAACATAACGTACACACTGGGACGATGACATAAGCTAAACATACCCTAAATATCCTTTATATAACTTAGATATAAGTTTTTAGGGCTTCGGTATGGCAAAAACACTCCATTTTAATTCTAGGGACTATTTTGCAAATTCTGTGAAACTTTGCCAATTCGCGTATTTCGCTATCTGGAACATGTACAGACACCCAAATATTTTTTCCATCATTAAAATCTTGTATTTTAATGATTGGGATGCAAAAATATCATTCGTCACACATTTACAGTCATTTGCACGTCTGTTACGACTTTTGTCGCAATTAACCGAAAAAACGCAATCGTACGACCAAACGAACCAACACCCGAAATATTTTTGGACATATTTCAAGTTCCCTATGCTTATTCAACGTTATAAAGCTTAGAAATTAGGTTCACAGGTGTTAGAAACGACGAAACGTGACAATACAAGTTCAGGGGCCAAAGCAGCCAAAAAGCAAACTTCAGCCCCAGATCCCAGCTTACGGACCGTATGCCTGGACCCTTACGGTCCGTAAGGCATGCCCTGCTCACAAAAACTTGTCAAACAGCTATTTTGTTGCTTGGTGAACAAGTTGTGTGGTGATCAAGCCTTGAAACCTGGTTCTAACACTTGTTGCAATCCTATACAACCTTGGAGAACACTCTTGACACATGGATTGATCCTAGAGCTCCAAGAATACTATAAATAGCCACCAATTTCTTCATTCCAACTTGCTCATATTCATTCTTTTTCACTCTTGCTCTAAATTGAGGCTACCACATTAAGTTGGAGGCTTCATACTTGAGCATTCTTAGTCCATTTCCAGCCTAGAACACTTGTAAGTGTTCTTTCATGCTTGTTTATTTATTTCAAGCTAGAAAGTCAAACAGTGTTTGACTTTCAGCTTTGACCATGAATTGGTCAAGTCAAAGTTCGATTGAACTTTGCAACGTGAGCGTAATCACGATGGTTATAGTCTCTTGCGACTATACCAACTGTTACCACGTTGACTAGTCGAACAGACGAGTCAAAGTTTCGGTCAAAATGCACGTTTATGTGCATTTTGCGTCGAAACTATTTTCGGATATCAAAACATTTTGTTTTGATATCAAAATAGTTTTCTAACTTAGTTAAACATGTTTTAACATGTTTAACTCGTTACTTCTAGTTTAGTGCTTATTTAGGGTCGCAAGTCAAGCGGTCTAACCGCTTAGACTTTCGAATCCGACCCGTTTGGTCGATCATTAGGATCCGACAAAACATATTAGGTGACCATAGTTGTATAGGGAATAACCTTCCAAGGTTTTACCTTATGGTCACTTCGTTTAGTTAGTTGTATGATAGGTAGTTTATATACCTTAGGAAAATGGCCAAAATGCCCTTTTTGCATATAATATCATTATAAGCGTATTTAACCAAAGTTTTGACATCTAAACTGATTATGCAACATAATTAAACATTTTAGGGCATATAATACTTATCATAGGGCTAGTTAGACCGTCCGAATGCGCATTTTGCACAGATGACGCGTTAAAGTAGCGTAAACTACCTTAACGGGTCATAACGGGCCATAAGCACTTAGGATAGGTTTCAAATCAGAATGTAGGCTTTGTTAAACCATATCGTATGAGTTCCAACACTCATTTGGTTTACAATACCTCATTCTATTCGATTCCTCGATTTATGCCCCGTTACGCTAACATAGTATCCGATACACTAGGAACCGCTTCAACACTTGAACTCTTGATCCTTTGAGCTTTGTTATATCATTTGAACAAGATCTATATGCTATCCCAGGCGAGTACTTAGCTCCCCTCTTTTACGTTTTTCAAATGCTTTTGGGCTGATTCATATGTGTAATCAATTTTTCATAATGTATGGCAATTATGTGTTTACTAAGTGCATTTTTGTGTAATATTCCTTTTATGCAAAGACATGACAATTGAGGACATGAAACAAATCCTTATAGTATCCTTCTATCATTATAGATTGATTCTTGTAGGATACTTTAAGTACAGTCTTAAATCTTCCTAACTTCATAGTGAGATTTCTAAGAAGTACTATACAAGACAATGGTTATGGTTTATGTGTAGAATTGTTGGTGATTTATATAACGAAACTAGAATAATATAATATGGACATGGTGGATACGCCGCTGGTACTTCCTAAATATAAGTGTGCTTATTGTATTACCCTTTGTAGCCTTATCCGACTCACCATTAGGAATTTGGACTTTAGGATTCAATATGACTAAACCAAAGCATAGTTTGATATGCTAAACCAAAGTATAGCCTGATATACTGAACCAAAGCATAGCTTGATATGCTACCAAATCCTTAAAGTATCTACCTATCTTCATAGTTAGATTCTTGTAGGATGTTTAAAGTACTAATTGGTAGTCCTTCATTGGATTCTGTGTACTTTAATGTGCATGTGACAAGACAATGATACAAGACAAGTGGCTAAATTAAATCCTTAAAGTATCTATCTATCTTCATAGTTAGATTCTTGTAGGATGTTTAAAGTACTAATTGGTAGTCCTTCATTGGATTATGTGTACTTTAATGCGTATTTGACAAGACAATGTGACAAGTTGACGATTATTATGTGGTTATTGTGATTAGTTGTGATTTAGATAATGAAACGAGTGTAATACCATAAGAACATGGTGGATACGCCGCTGGTACTTCCTATATATAAGTCTTCTTATTGTATTACCCTTGTAGCGTTATCCGAATCAACTTAGGATTTTGTGTACAATTGATTTAAAGTACAATATTCAAATCCTTTTAAAACTCTTACATATTTTTATATGTTAGATTCTTAGAAGGATAACCAAAGTATTATTTTAAATCATTGATTTGATTTCTAATGATACTCACGCAAGTTATCACAAATTTTCAATATTGTTGTTATTAATCCTTGATTGGATTTCTAATAACATACTAACAAGTTTTATGATCAAATTCAAGACGATTACAATGAACAAAGTACGATTTTAAATGGCATAAAAATTACTTAGTATTAATCATGTTGCCATATACAAAACTATTTTGTCACAAGTTTCATAATCAAGTTAATGTATTGCAATACTAAATCTTTTTGCCATTCCTTGGCTTCAAAGAGTCCATTTTCAATAGACAACTCTCGTAGTTGTCGAAGTATTGCAACACTAAACTTTTTGCCATTTACTTGGCCAACAAAACTATGTACTCGCCAACATTGTTTGTTGACGTCTCGTTTTCACATATGTTTCAGGTTTCAACTATTCAAGCATGTTACACATAGGAATGCATACGGGCTTTAGACTTCCTTAAATAAAAGAAAGTTATGTGTATGCTTTGTATTGAAAACATTGTTAACAATAATGAAACATTTTAGTACCAGTAGTGGCTGAGCAATTTTGTAACATGACTCCCCAATATTTCCACCGCATGTTGTCGTATTACGCGATTGGGGTGTTACAGAATTGGTATCAGAGCCCTGGTTATAGGGAATTAGGTTATTAGAATGCCTTTAACTAGTCTATAACCATTCTACGGACCCGAACATGAGTAGACTTAGGATCTCTATCCAAATCCTCATCCTTACTCGTGCCACAACTATTCTATGAGTTACAAATCATCTATCCTTAGATGATTTATCCTAAATCCTTAGGCTTTATGCCTCAAAGTATTCCTCAAAATATTTTTTTCTCAAAACATTTTCATTAGAATACTTCTCAAATGTTTTCTCAAACGTTTTCATCGAAATGTTTTCTCAACTTACTTATCTCAAACATTTTATCAAATATTTCTCAAGATGTATTACTCTCAAACATTTTCATCCGAAATCTTGGGTTTTAATAATGTGAACACATGCAATCTGGAAGGGTGAATGCCTGTACCTCGAGTTTTCTGTCTAAGGCTAGAGTGTTCGTACTAATCTGCATTATCGGACCAGTCACTCTTACCTGGGAACTCTTAGGGTGAGTGTTCACTTATAGGCTAAATCATGTCTTCCCGAAACATTATGAAAACCCATCTACCTTGAACAGTCAAACAATTTCTAAACACTACAACCTTTGTGACACTATTCCATCATGTTACCTTCGTAATGTGTTTTTATCTCAAAACAATCGAAACAAATTTCTCTTTTTGTGACGCTACTCCAACATGTTACCTTCGGTAAGATGTTACGACTATATCCAATGCGTTTGAAACAAATTCTAGTTCATTTCACGATACTTTATATTCCAACTTCATTTTCAAATACTATTTTTCGCCTTTCAAATTTTCAAAAAAAAAAATTATTCACTTGGATGAGAATTTTGAAATTTTATACACGAAGTTTCTTTATTTTAAAAAAATTCGATTAAAGATATTTTTTATCTTAAAATTAATTTGAAAAGGTAAAGAATTTTCAACACAAACCATTAACTTGGTTTGTATTTTCTCATCCAAAAGTATAATAAAAGTTCATTTTCAAACAAGTTCGGAAACAAAACTTACAACACTATTTTCCTAAGTACAAGAACAAGATTTTTGAACGAATACCAAGTTGAGATTTTCAATTCACTATGGTGTTCAGATTTGTAACAATTTTACAAAATCTAACTTATTTTATTTTCATTATGGCTACTTCTTCAAGATGCCTCCTCACCGTGACGCCACATGGAACACTGAAATGGCAGCATTGATCGCTCAGCAGATAGCTACTGTACTCCCAAACCTTGTGGCCCAACTCAACCAAGTCTATTACAATAACAACAACAACAACAATGTTTTTACGCCATGTAACTACAAACAATTTAACTCGGCTAAGCCACTCAAGTTTAATGGGTCTGAAGGAGCAACTGTCTCTTACAATGGTTTGAGAATATAGAAAGCACATTCCTCCATGTTCAGTGTTCTAATTAGCGCAAGGTAGAGTTCGCCTCGAGTGTTTTCCAAAAGAGAGCACTCACTTGGTGGAACGGAGTCATGAGAGACAGAGGTGTAGAAATAGCTATGGCACAAACGTTGGAAGAATTCTGGAACCTTATGATGAAAGAATTCTGTCCGTGAAGCGAAATAAGGGCACTTGAAACCGAGTTCTATTACCTAAAACAAGATAGTGGTGGAAACCATGCTTACACGGATCGGTTTGAAGAGTTGAGCCTACTCTGCCCCACTATGGTCACACCTTTGGATCGGGCTATTGAGAAATACATTGATGCCCTACCTGATCCTGTCCAAGATATTGTCACTGGCAGCAAACCTGCAACACTTAGGGAGGCTAAGGAATTAGCCACAATCCTAACTAACTCCCAGGTTAGAAAAGGGAAACTTTTTCAAAAGGAGACAAGAAACGAAACATTGAAACTACTAAGGAGAAACCAAGGGAAACAAAGGCTGAATCTTCTAAAAATTCTAAGAAGCGTAAGACTTTAAAGAATTTTGCAATTTTTGCACCAATTCCACTAAACTCAGTACCCTTTAAGGGATTTTATCGTGGAAAGCAACCTCGGTGCAATCATTGCAACTATCATCATGCAACAAATTCTCTTTGTCGCCAATGTACAATCTATGGTCTATTTGGACATCTAGCTGTGACCTGTCGTGTCCAGAACCAAGCAGCCCCTACTCAGTCTCGCCCTCGAGCATGTTTCAGTTGTGGAGATATAAATCATTTCAAGCGAAACTGCCCTAAGCTTGCCAATGTTAATGACGAGTGTTCAATGTCAATGAGGCTCAAGCTGATGATCAAGCACTTATGATCATTTGAGCCTCTACATTTTCTGTTTATTTTCCGAAAACAATGGACATATTTCAATTATGTTTGCAATGACAGTATAAATTTCAAGAAGTCTATCCTTATCCTTGTTATTCGTATTTCAATTACAAATTCTAGTGTGATTACACTATGTGTGATTACAACTACAGGCCGACTTCGAGGATTCCGTTCTTTAGGAACCAAATCTTGTAATTTAGCATACTATAATTGCACTCTAGTGCATTCATACGAACTTGGCAACACGATCGCTACAAATACTATGTGCAAGTTACTACTATTTTGCGATCATGGTATTACATGCATGAATTGTTTGTCTAGTATGTATAATACATGATTACAAATACATCTTACTTCGTATGTTGACCAAGCATACTTAGTATACGATTTTCAAATACAGTTGCTAGTATGTTGACTTAGCATACCTAGCACATGATTTGAAAACATTTTCTCGATATGCTTACATTACGATGACAATGCATGTCCAATATATGTTGCATACAACCAATTGGGTTAGAATGAAACATGTATTAACATTTGTACTAGAATGAAATACCTACTACTAAATTTGTTGTATGCAAACCAAGTAATGCTATCATTGCTAGTATGAAAACACAATTCGATTTGACAGATGTTGTGTTGTGATGATGTTTATTTGATTTAGATGTTACTCCGACTTTATTATATGTTTCCCTTTTACTTAACAAGATGAGCTATGTGGACCATGTGACAAAACGTGTAATTATGGGTGCACACTTAATTACGGGAATCGACACATGAGAATCATAATAAGCCTTCTTAAGATGGTGGCATAAAATCTAGAGTGATTAGGTAACAGGAAGGGTATGACGCAATAAGACCATGGTGGATACGTTGATGGTACTTCCTATATATAAGTGTTCTTATTGTGTTATTCTTCAGAACATTACCAAGATCACTTAAAGATTTTATGTTATCTTGGACCATTATGTAATTATGTGATTATTTGTTATATGTGTAATTATTTGCAATAGACAATGACGAGTACATTCATTAACTCTAATCGAGCCGACCAGGAGTATATTATGGTGTTAAAGGTGACAATCTTGATGCCATAGGTATGTTGACCCGTCTCCTATGCATGAGATGCTCATGGTACATGGGATGTACCTCGTGGGACGTTAGAAACCATGTACGTATGGACAAGGCTTGAATGTACACCCCTTTTGGTTTGCTATGGATTTACACTAAGTGCCTATAGTATTACCTAGTGTCGTACAAAACAATTTTATACACTCGATGACATTTTAAAGATTCATAATTCTAAAGGTTGAACACCTTAAGATGTTTTGAATATCCTTGTTTACGCTTTGAATCCCCCAAACATTCCCAACACCAAATGATACTCCGCATCTTAGAAATCTCAAGTTTTGTATCTTTCAATTATTCCAAACACAATCAATGGTCTCCTTCGAATAAATTTCAGGACAAAATTTCCTAAAGTAGGGGAGACTGTAACCCTTGTGCCAAAATTTCGGGCTTTCAAAAACTTGTTCTTTGAAGGCTTTCCGATAACAAATACTTAAACTTAACCCGTTTAACGTAACGTACGCACCAGGATGAGGACATAAGCTAAACATACCCTAAATATCATATATATAACTTAGATATAAGTTTTGAGGGCTTCGGTATGGCAAAAACACTCTATTTTAATTCTAGTGACTATTTTGCAAATTCTGCGAAACTATGCCAATTCGCGTATTTCGCTATCTGGAACATGTACAGATACCCAAATATTTTTTCCATCATTAAAATCTTGTATTTTAATGATTGGGATGCAAAAATATCATTCGTCACACATTTACGGTCATTTGCGCGTCTGTTACGACTTTCGTCGTAATTAACCGAAAAACACAATCGTACGACCAAACGAACCGACATCCGAAATATTTTTGGACATATTTCAAGTTCCCTATGCTTATTCAACCTTATAAAGCTTAGAAATTAGGTTGACGGGTGTTAGAAACGACGAAACGTGACAATACAAGTTCAGGGACCAAAGCTGCCAAAAAGCAAACTTCAGCCCCAGATCCCAGCTTACGGACCGTATGCCTGGATCCTTATGGTTCGTAAGGCATGCCCTACTCACAAAAACTTGGCAGACAGCTATTTTCTTGCTTGGTGAACAAGTTGTGTGGTGATCAAGTCTTGAAACCTGGTTCTAACACTTGTTGCAATCCTATACAACCTTGGAGAACACTCTTGACACATGGATTGATCCTAGAGCTCCAAGAATACTATAAATAGCCACCAATTTCTCATTCCAACTTGCTCATATTCATTCTTTTTCACTCTTGCTCTAAATTGAGGCTACCACATTAAGTTGGAGGCTTCATACTTGAGCATTCTTAGTCCATTTCCAGCCTAGAACACTTGTAAGTGTTCTTTCATGCTTGTTTATTTATTTCAAGCAAGAAAGTCAAACAGTGTTTGACTTTCAGCTTTGACCATGAATTGGTCAAGTGAAAGTTTTTTTGAACTTTGCAACGTGTGCGTAATTACGATGGTTATAGTCTCTTGCGACTATACCTACTGATTACCACGTTGACTAGTCGAAGTGACGAGTCAAAGTTTCGGTCATGTGCATTTTGCGTCGAAACTATTTTCGGATATCAAAACATTTTGTTTTGATATCAAAACAGTTTTCTAACTTAGTTAAACATGTTTTAACATGTTTAACTCGTTACTTCTAGTTTAGGGCTTATTTAGGGTCGCAAGTCAAGCGGTCTAAACAACCGCTTAGACTATCGAATCCGACCCGTTTGGTCGATCATTAGGATCCGACCAAACATATTAGGTGACCATAGTTGTATAGGGAATAACCTTCCGAGGTTTTACCTTATGGTTACTTCGTTTAGTTAGTTGTATGATAGGTAGTTTATATGCCTTAGGAAAATGGCCAAAATGCCCTTTTTGCGCTTAATATCATTTTAAGCGTATGTAACCAAAGTTTTGACACCTAGACTGATTATGCAACATA
Organism: Scalesia atractyloides; assembly: GCA_947069175.1. NCBI lineage: Eukaryota > Viridiplantae > Streptophyta > Magnoliopsida > Asterales > Asteraceae > Scalesia > Scalesia atractyloides. The sequence goes on from CAMTDV010000010.1 coordinate 32,980,509, forward strand.
ATTAAACATGTTAGGGCATATAATTCAACACCGATTAAAATTAAGTGTTTTTAAATTTTAAATATAAACTAACTTCAAGTCTTTAATTGCATAAATATATGTAAATTCAAACCATGATTTTCCTATACAAATATCACCTGCACATAAATTCAAACCATGATTTTCAATAGGGCTAGTTAGACCGTCCGAATGCGCATTTGCGCAGATGACGCGTTAAAGTAGCGTAAACTACCTTAACGAGTCATAACAGGCCATAAGCACTTAGGATAGGTTTCAAATCAGAATGTAGGCTTTGTTAAACCATATCGTATGAGTTCTAACACTCATTTGGTTTACAATACCTCATTCTATCCGATTCCTCGATTTATGCCCCGTTACGCTAACATAGTATCCGATACACTAGGAACCACTTCAACACTTGAACTCTTGATCCTTTGAGCTTTGTTATATCATTTGAACAAGATCTATAAGCAATCCCAGGCAAGTACTAAGCTCCCCTCTTTTACGTTTTTCAAATGCTTTTGGGGTGATTCATATGTGTAATCAATTTTTCACAATGTATGGAAATTATGTGTTTACTAAGTGCATTTTTGTGTAATATTCCTTTTATGCAAAGACATGACAATTGGGGACATGAAACAAATCCTTATAGTATCCTTCTATCATTATAGATTGATTCTTGTAGGATACTTTAAGTACAGTCTTAAATCTTCCTAACTTCATAGTGAGATTTCTAAGAAGTACTTCACAAGTCAATGGTTATGGTTTATGTGTAGAATTGTTGGTGATTTAGATAACGAAACTAGAGCAATATAATAAGGACATGGTGGATACACCGCTCGTACATCCTATATATAAGTGTGCTTATTGTATTACCCTTCGTAGCCTTATCCGACTCACCATTAGGATTTAGGACTTTAGTATTCAATATGACTAAACCAAAGCATAGTTTAATATGCTAAACCAAAGTATAGCCTGATATACTAAACCAAAGCATAGCTTGATATGCTACCAAATCCTTAAAGTATCTACCTATCTTCATAGTTAGATTCTTGTAGGATGTTTAAAGTACTAATTGGTAGTCCTTCATTTGATTTTGTGTACTTTAATGCGCATGTGACAAGACAATGATACAAGACAAGTGGCTAAATTAAATCCTTAAAGTATTTATCTATCTTCATAGTTAGATTCTTGTAGGATGTTTAAAGTACTAATTGGTAGTCCTTCATTGGATTCTGTGTACTTTAATGCGTGTTTGACAAGACAATGTGACAAGTTGACGATTATTATGTGGTTATTGTGATTAGTTGTGATTTAGATAATGAAACGAGTGTAACACCATAAGAACATGGTGGATACGCCGCTGGTACTTCCTATATATAAGTCTTCTTATTGTATTACCCTTGTAGCGTTATCCGAATCACTTTAGGATTTTGTGTACAATTGATTTAAAGTACAATATTCAAATCCTTGTAGAACTCTTGCATATTTTTATATGTTAGATTCTTAGAAGGATAACCAAAGTATTATTTTAAATCATTGATTTGATTTCTAATGATACTCACGCAAGTTATGACAAAATTTCAATATTGTTGTTATTAATCCTTGATTGGATTTCTAATAACATACTCACAAGTTTTATGATCAAATTCAAGACGATTACAATGAACAAATTACGATTTTAAATGGCATAAAAATTACTTAGTATTAATCATGTTGCCATTTACAAAACTATTTTGTCACAAGTTTCATAATCAAGTTAATGTATTGCAATACTAAATCTTTTTGCCATTCCTTGGCTTCAAAGAGTCCATTTTCAATAGACAACTCTCGTAGTTGTCGAAGTATTGCAACACTAAACTTTTTGCCATTTACTTGGCCAACAAAACTATGTACCCGCCAACATTGTTTGTTGACGTCTCGTTTTCACATATGTTTCAGGTTTCGACTATTCAAGCATGCTACACATAGGAATGCATACGGGCTTTAGACTTCCTGAAATAAAAGAAAGTTATGTGTAAGCTTTGTATTGAAAACATTGTTAACAATAATGAAACATTTTAGTACCAGTTGTGGCTGAGCAATTTTTTAACGTGACTCCTTGATATTTCCGCCGCATGTTGTCATATTACGCGATTGGGGTGTTACAATACAAACACTGGAGGATATACTTAGAGCTTGTGTGATCAATTTTGGTGGTAGTTGGGATTCGCATCTACCATTGATCGAATTCTCCTACAACAATAGTTATCATGCCAGCATCAACATGGCGCCTTTCGAAGCTTTATACGGTCGAAAATGTCGTTCACCTATCTGTTGGAATGAGATCGGTGAGACACAGCTCACCTGACCTGAACTCATCCACGACACAACCGAGAAAGTCAAGAAAATTCGCGATAACCTTTTAATAGCTAGAAGCCGTCAAAAGAGTTATCCAGACAAACGACGCAAGCCCTTAGAATTTCAAGTTGGTGACTATGTCCTACTCAAGGTATCCCCTTGGAAAGGAGTGGTTAGATTTGTAAATAAAGGAAAACTTGCACCACGATATGTTGGACCATACAAGATCGTTGAAAGAATCAGAAAAGTGGCCTACCGACTTGAGCTACCTCCTAAACTCTGGAATATTCACCCAACATTCCACGTGTCCAATCTAAAGAAATGTTTAGCTGACGCAAATCTTCACATCCCACTCGACGAAATTCACGTTGATGATACAATGCACTTTGTCGACAAAACCGGTGAATGGACTGTGAAGTTAAGAAACTCAAGCGGAGACGAATTCCGATGGTCAAAGTTCGCTGGGAATCCAAACGTGGCCTAGAATTTACTTGGGAACGAGATGATCAAATGAAAGCGAAGTACCCACACTTATTCTCACAAGTTTCCTCTAATTAAATTTTGGGACGAAATTTCCTGAAGTATGGGAGACTGTGATATCTGTGGCGATTCTAGCATGTAACGATTATGAACAACTTTATCAATCAATGAAATTTTGTGTTTTATTTATGAGTTTTGTGTGTTTATCATGACAATTGCACATATTCAATTCTTGCATGATTCCGAACTCTTAAACGACTCCTGGAAGTGAAATCGCAAACTGTTATGTAAACATAATCAGTTTAACGTGATGTACACTCTGGAGCGATGACACAAGCTTAACATTTAAATATCCTTTGCATAACTTATAAATAAGTTTTGAGGGTTTAGTATGTCAAAAACAAGCTTAATCGATCACAGGGACTATTTATGACAAACTACGAAAGTCTGCCGATTCTCGTAGCAATGCACATTCCAGAACAAATTCATAAGCTAAACATACCCTAAATACCCTTAACATAGCTTAGAAATAAGTTTCGAGGGCTTCGGTATGGCAAAATCACAGTTTTGTAACTTTAGGGGCTATTTTGCAAATTCTGCAAAACTATGCCAATTCGCGTATATCTTAATCCAGGACATGTATGCGCATCCAAAAAATTTTGTAATCATTAAAATCTTATATATTAATTATTGGAATGCAAAAATATCATTAGTTACGCTTTTACGGTCACGCACGCGTTCGTTACGCTTTTCGTCGTAATTAACCTAAAACCGCAACCGTACGACCAAACGAACCGACACCCGGAACATTTTTGAACATTTTTCAAGTTCTCTATACTTATTCTACCTTATGGAGCTTAAAAATGAGGTTAACGAGTGTTAGAAGTGCCAAAATGCCACAAAACGCGTGAAGGGGTTGTTCTGCCAATTTCTGAAACTTGGGACCAGCTGAGGTGGATGCGGACCGGATCCACAAACCCATGTAGTCCGCATGGGGTGCCCAGCTCACCAGAAACATGGCAGCAGCTATTTATCTTGCTTGTTGACTCACCAAACGAACTTGCCACCCTATTTCCTGCTTCTAACATGTGTTGTGACACTAATCCAACTTAGTAATGATTCATGGACACTTGTCATGCTCTAATAACATCAAATTCAACTATAAATACCAAATTGTTCTTCATTTTTGAACTTTTGCAACCATATTCTTTAATCCATTCTGTTACAATCCGAATTTGCAACCATCTTTGGAACTTCCTCTGTGATTCTTTGGTAATCCTTGGTGCTTGTAAGTATTTCATTCAAGTCTTGTTCCATTTTTGTAGCATTTTTGAGCTAAAAATCAAATAGTTTGACTTCTATTTGACTTTCAATTTTGATCATAAATTGGTCAAAACAAAATCCAATTGAACTTGTTAATATGATCATAATCATGTTGGTCATAATCCCTAATGATCATACCTACTGATTTCTATCTTTTCTAGTCATTTTGACAAGTCAAAGTTTCGGTCAAAAATGCGATTTTTGCGCAATTTGCAATGGAACCATTTTCGAGTGTAAAAACAGTTTGTTTTGGTATTAAAAATCTTTTATAAACTTATTTAGACATGTCAAAACATGTCTAATTCGTCACTTTTGTTTTAGTGCTTGTTTAGAATCATAAGTCTAGGGGTTTTGACCACTGCTTTGACTTTCGAATCTGACCCGTTAGGTTGATCTTTGAATCCAACCAAATACATATTTATGACCATAATTATAAAGGGAATAACCCTCTGAGGTTATACCTTATGGTCATGTCATTGGTTAGTGTTATGATAATGAGTTGTTATGACTTTCAATAATGACCAAAATGCCCTTTTGACAAATAAATCAACTAAGAGCATATGTAACATAAAAATTGACATACAATCTGATGTAACAACAATATTTAACATATTTTGGTAATTAGGACTTACCATAACACATATCTAACAATCTGAATGCGTTGTTACGCAAATGACGCATTAAAGTTGCTTAAACTACCTTAACGGGTCATAACGGGTCAAAAGCACATAAAAATATTTCCAACTCGGAATGTTAAGTTATTTAAAACCATGCCATATGAGTTCCAATACTCATTGGTTTATAAGGTATCATTCTATCCAAATCCTCCGATTTAAAGTTCCGACATTTACACAATTATCCGTATTTAGGACAGGCTTGATTTCTCGGACTTTTGAGCTTGTTTGTTCTTCGATTCAAGGTTACAATAGCAATCACAAGTGAGTACATAGTCCCCTATTTTATGTTTTGAAAATATATGGGGTGATTCATATGTGCTAAATCATTTTCTAGTTTACAAAATACAAATACTATGGTTTATATAAACAATATGATTTCAATAATGTGAACGAACTTGTTGGTGTGTTCTATCCGTAACAAGAATGACATTCATTAACAATGGCCAAGCTGACCGGTAGTAAGTTACGGCGCCTAGGACTGACAATCCCGTTACCAAAATTCCCGGGGTTTGTGGGGAAGTTTGGGAAGCGACTGAAACTGTATTTGTAACAAATCCTTTGGTGGTTTGTTATTCTATTAAGGGACCCCATGGGTGGTCTTGAACAAGTCAACAAAGGTTTGAATGTATTCACGAAATGACCAAAAGTTTTTCACAACTAAAACAAGTAACGATGAACGATTGGTTTGTAACAATGAACAATGAACGATTGGTTTATAACAAGAATGATGAACAATGGATGATTGGTTATGATAAGTGATTTAGATAACGGTATGAGTGTAATGTGATAAAAGCATGGTTGATACGCCGCTGGTACTTCCTATATATAAGTGCTTTTATCGTATTACATTCGTGGCGATATTTGCATCACTTGAACAAATGTTTTTAAACGATGATATGCAACGATTTCAATTAAAGATATAAATCATACAAGTTATTTCAAGACGATTTACTACTCGGGTTTACGAAACAAATGTTTTGGTCAAGATTTATGGCTACAAGTCTTTTATAAACTATAACTAACTTGTTTTAGATTGGTTAGTTATCATTGCAATATCAAATACTTTTCGATAACAAGATTTTCAATTAACGACTCTGGTAGTCTGACAAGGTATTGCAATACATATTCAAAGCCATAAACTTGACACACTCACAAAACCTATGTACTCGTTGGCATTCTTTTATGCTGACTCTTTTTCACATATGTTTTAGGGAACAATGCTTGATGATACTGATGCATGCTCATGTAGGATCGGACATGGACCTTAGTGTTTATAAAATAAGAAAGACAATAAATATGCTTATTTGTTTGTTTAAGTTTGTTTGAAAGTTCTAAAACAATATGACAATATAATATATGTTTAATATCCAACAAAAACAAAATATGAAATACCATGTGTTGTTGAAACAATCTATTAACGTGACTCCCCAAGTGTTTCCGCCACGGTTTGTTGTTTTACGCGATTTTGGGTGTTACGGGTTGGTATCAGAGCACTGGTTAAGGGAATTAGGTTATTAGTAATTGCTTTGACCTAGACTATAACCTTCCTAGGACCCTAACACAAGTTTACTTGCGTTTAGATTCATAAAATACAATACTATCACCTATCCTTAGGTGATTACCAAAACAAATCCACAAATTTCAAATCCGTTTTCGAAAATCAATCATCTATCCTTAGATGATTTGTTTTGGCGTAAGCCTTCAAGATTTTCAAAATTCCGTCAAAGTTTGGGTTTTAATAATGTGAACACGTGCAATCTGGAAGGGTGGATGCCTGTACCCTGAGTTTTCTGTCTAAGGCCAGAGTGTTCGTACAAATCCACTTAATCGGACCAGTCACTCTTACCTGGGAACTCTTGGGGTGAGTGTCCACTTATAGGCTAAAGCATGACTTCACGATACATTATAAGACCCATTTACTTTGATCAGTCACCGTGCGTCATTTGTGTATTTTGAGAAACAAACAAGTGACCACCATCCTTATGTTTCGTCGATATTTTGATGCCTCTATTGATTTTTCCGAATGTCAATCTCAGATATCTTTCATCATGTTTCTTTTCTAGAATGCCTCCTCGACGTGATAAAACTCAAAATGCCGAAATGGCAGCCATGATCGCTCAACAAATTGCTGTCGTACTCCCAAACCTAGTAACTCAAATGAATCAAGCGAACAACAATAACAACAATAACAACCATGCACCAGCTCCGTGCAACTACAAACAATTCTGTTCGGCTAAACCTCTTCAGTTCACTGGGTCTGAGGGAGCTACGGGACTTCTTCAATGGTTTGAGAGTCTCGAAAGCACGTTCCGTTTTGTTCAATGTCCGAATGCGCGAAAGGTCGAGTTTGCATCTAGTGTGTTCAAGAAAAGAGCTTTGACATGGTGGAATGGTATAATGAGGGATAGAGGTGCCGAAGTTGCCTTAGCTCAAACATGGGAAGAGCTTCGGGCTCTTATGAAGGAGTTCTATCCTCACCATGAGCAAAGGGCGCTCGAGAATGAATTTCATGATCTTAAGCAAGACAGTGGTGAGAATCGTGCTTATACCAACCGATATGAGGAGTTGAGTTTACTTTGTCATTCGATGGTAACGCCTTTGGATAAGGCGATCGACAAGTATATAGATGGTTTACCTGATCCTGTGCAAGATATCGTCACTGGTAGTAACCCTACCACCGTTCGACAAGCTATTGAGTTAGCTGTAACCTTAACCCATTCACAAGTCAGTAAAGGTAACCTCCATCGCAAGGGCGATAAGAAATTCTCTGCTAAGTCAACGCAAGAAAAACCAAAGGGAAACAAAGCCAAGCCTTCCAAACGATCGAAGAAGCGTAAGGCTTCTCAAAACTTTGTTGTTACTGCTCAACCGGCACAACCCGCTCCAACTACTCCCCAAAACTAACCAGCTCAACCTCCAGCAAAGAAACCTTATGCGGGAACTGCACCGCTTTGCAACCGTTGTAATGGTCATCATCAAGTTCATATACCATGTCGACAGTGTACTACCTGTGGAAAACTTTGTCACCTGGCAAATATTTGTCGCTTTAACTCAAACCCAGCGGTTCAGAACCCTGCTCAACCACAAGTTAATCCTACTCGACCTCACTTTCCGCCTGGTTCATGTTTTAACTGCGGTGAAATGGGTCACTATAAAAACAATTTCCGAGACTAGCCAATGCAAACCAAGCCTGTGGACGCGCCTTTAACATCAACGCCAATGAGACCCATGATGATAAGAAGTCGTTAATGGTACGTTCTTTGTTAACAATCATGCTGCTACTATTCTTTTTTATTCGGGTGCTGATAGAAGTTTTGTATCATTAGCCTTTGAGCCTTTGCTTTCGATGCCTAGAACTAAACTAGGAAAGCCCTTTTCAGTCGAAATAGCCAATGGTGAACCTCTCGTACTTGATTCCATCATTCGTAACTGCCAGTTGAACCTCAATAACCATCTTTTTCCTATCGACCTTACACCAATGCAACTTGGAAGTTTCGATGTTATTATAGGAATGGATTGGTTAACCAAGCATCATGCCGAAGTTATTTGTTTTGACAACATAGTTCGAATACCTGTTTCTTCTGGTGAAACCTTAGAGGTTCGTGGAGAGAAAACCTCTAGCAACCTGAAACTCATGGCTTGGGTACAAGCCCAAAAGTACTTACGAAAGAATTATGTGTCGGTCTTGGCACATATCGTAGAGGAGTAAGTAAAGAACAAGTGTATTCAAGATATTCCTGTTATCCGATATTATCCTGAGGTTTTTCCTGAAGAACTCCCTGGTTTACCCCTAGTACGTCAAGTTGAATTTCGAATTGATCTAGTACCTGGTGCCAACCTAATAGCCAAATCTCCTTACCGTCTTGCACTGTCAGAAATGCAAGAGTTATCGAAACAACTACAAGAGTTATGTGACCAAGTTTTCATTCGTCCGACCTATTCTCCATGGGGTGCTCCTGTTTTATTTGTGAAAAAGAAGGATGGGTCTTTCCGAATGTATATCGATTATCGTGAGCTCAACAAACTCACGATCAAGAATCGATATCCCCTACCTCGCATTGATGATCTGTTTGATCAGCTTCAGGGTGCTACATGTTTTTCAAAGATCGTTCTACGTTATGGATATCATCAGCTTCGTGTTCACGAGGAAGATATTCCTAAGACTGCTTTCCGCACTCGATATGGCCATTATGAGTTCACCTTTATGCCTTTAGGGTTGACAAATGTTCCATCTGTATTCATGGACTTAATGAATCGGGTTTGTAAACCTTATTTGGATAAGTTCATCATTGTTTTCATCGTTGACATTTTGATTTATTCAAGGTCTCGAGCCGAGGACGAACAACATCTTCGTTTGACAATGGAACTTCTAAAGAAAGAACAACTTTATGCCAAATTCTCCAAATGTGAGTTCTGGCTGAAAGAAGTTCAGTTTTTGGGTCACATTGTCAATGAGCAAGGTATTCATGTGGATCCTTCCAAAATCGTTGCGATTAAGGATTGGAAAATACCCACTACTCCCACAGAAGTTCACTAATTTCTTGGTCTTGTGGTTACTATCAACGATTTATTGCGAACTTCTCAAAGATCGTTGTTACCCTTACTGCTTTGACTCAGAAGAATAAGTCTTTTGAGTGGGGACCCAAACAAGAGGAAGCTTTCTAAACTTTGAAACTAAAACTCTATGATGCTCCTATTTTGTCTTTACCCGATGGCAATGATGATTTCGTGGTTTATTGTGACGCGTCGAATTTAGGCCTTGGTTGTGTTCTAATGCAATGGGATAAAGTCATCGCATATACGTCAAGACAATTGAAAGTCCAGGAGAAGAATTATACAACTCATGATCTTGAGTTAGGAGCTGTTGTCTTTGCTCTCAAAATTTGGAGACACTATCTTTATGGAACGAAGTGTGTGGTTTTCACGAACCACAAAAGTCTCCAACACACATTCAATCAAAAGGAGCTAAACATGAGACAACGACGTTGCGTAGAGCTTCTAAATGATTCTGCATAATTCGCTACCATCCTGGTAAGGCGAATGTTGTGGCTGACGTGCTTAGTAATAAAGAACGTGTCAAGCTTCATTGTTTTCGAGTTCGATCCGATATCCAAACACGTATTCTTGAAGCCCAACGCACTTGTGTAACCCAAGGTTTGTTGAAAGACGAACTACCTCACCAACTCGAACTTCAACTGAAACGAAAGATGATGGATTACGTTACTACATGAATCGTTTGTGGGTTCCGAATCAACTCAATCTCCGTACTCTATTAATGGATGAAGCACATAAGTATCATTATTCGATTCATCCTGGTGCTACAAAAATGTACAAGGATCTTCGTACCCAGTATTGGTGGCCGGGTATGAAGAATGACATTGCCTTGTATGTATCTAAATGCCTTACTTGTCTCAAACTCAAGGCCGAGCATCAACATCCATCTGGGTTATTGGAACAACCAGAAATACCGGTTTGGAAATGGGAAAACATTGCAATGGATCTCATTACCAAGTTACCGCACACATGTAGAGGTCATGATGCGATTTGGGTTATCATTGATCGTCTAACGAATTCAGCACACTTTATAGCGATTCCTGAAGATTACTCTGCTGACAAACTTGCCAAGATCTATGTTGATGAGATTGTGTCTCTCATGGTGTTCCTTTGAATATCATATCTGACTGAGATGCTCGGTTCTCATCTCATTTCTGGAAGACTATGCAATCTGCTATGGGAACCAAACTCAATTTGAGCACTGCTTATCATCCTCAAACGGATGGACAATCTGAGAGGACAATACATGTAACCCTTGTGCCAAAATTTCGGGCTTTCAAAAACTTTTTCTTTGAAGGCTTTTCGATAACAGATACTTAAACTTAACCCGTTTAACGTAACGTATACACCGGGATGATGACATAAGCCAAACATACCCTAAATATCCTTTATATAACTTAGATATAAGTTTTAATAGCTTCGGTATAGCAAAAACACTCTATTTTAATTCTAGGAACTATTTTGCAAATTCTGCGAAACTTTGCCAATTCGCGTATTTCGCTATCTGGAACATGTACAGGCAACCAAATATTTTTTCCATCGTTAAAATCTAGTATTTTAATGATTGGGATACAAAAATATCATTCGTCACACATTTACGGTCATTTGCGCGTCTGTTACGACTTTCGTCGTAATTAACCGAAAAACGCAATCGTACGACCAAACGAACCGACACCCGAAATATTTTTGGACATATTTCAAGTTCCCTATGCTTATTCAACCATATAAAGCTTAGAAATTAGGTTGATGGGTGTTAGAAACGACAAAACGTGACAATACAAGTTCAGGGGCCAAAGCTGCCAAAAAGCAAACTTCAGCCCCAGATCCCAGCTTACGGGCCGTATGCCTGGACCCTTACGGTCCGTAAGGCATGCCCTGCTCACAGAAACTTGGCAGACAGCTATTTTCTTGCTTGGTGAACAAGTTGTGTGGTGATCAAGCCTTGAAACTTGGTTCTAACACTTGTTGCAATCCTATACAACCTTGGAGAACACTCTTGACACATGGGTTGATCCTAGAGCTCCAAGAATACTATAAATAGCCACCAATTTCTTCATTCCAACTTGCTCATATTCATTCTTTTTCACTCTTGCTCTAAATTGAGGCTACCACATTAAGTTGGAGGCTTCATACTTGAGCATTCTTAGTCCATTTCCAGCCTAGAACACCTGTAAAGTGTTCTTTCATGCTTGTTTATTTATTTCAAGAAAGAAAGTCAAACAGTGTTTGACTTTCAGCTTTGACCATGAATTGGTCAAGTCAAAGTTCGTTTGAACTTTGCAACGTGAGCGTAATCACGATGGTTATAGTCTCTTGCGACTATACCTACTGTTACCACGTTGACTAATCAAAGTAACGAGTCAAAGTTTCGGTCAAAATGCATGTTTATGTGCATTTTGCGTCGAAACTATTTTCGGATATCAAAACATTTTGTTTTGATATCAAAACAGTTTTCTAACTTAGTTAAACATGTTTTAACATGTTTAACTCGTTACTTCTAGTCTAGTGCTTATTTAGGGTCGCAAGTCAAGTGGTCTAAACAACCGCTTAGACTTTCGAATCCGACTCGTTTGGTCGATCATTAGGATCCGACCAAACATATTAGGTGACCATAGTTGTATAGGGAATAACCTTCCAAGGTTTTACCTTATGGTCACTTCGTTTAGTTAGTTGTATGATAGGTAGTTTATATGCCTTAGGAAAATGGCCAAAATGCCCTATTTGCGCATAATATCATTTTAAGCGTATGTAACCAAAGTTTTGACACCTAAACTGATTATCAACATAATTAAACATGTTAGGGCATATAATACTTATCATAGAGCTAGTTATACCGTCCGAATGCGCATTTGCGCAGATGACGCGTTAAAGTAGCGTAAACTATCTTAACGGGCCATAAGCACTTAGGATAGGTTTCAAATCAGAATGTAGGCTTTATTAAACCATATCGTATGAGTTCCAACACTCATTTGGTTTACAATACCTCATTCTATCCGATTCCTCGATTTATGCCCCGTGACGCTAACATAGTATCCGATACACAAGGAACCACTTCAACACTTGAACTCTTGATCCTTTGAGCTTTGTTATATCAGTTGAATAAGATCTATACGCAATCCCAGGCGAGTACTTAGCTCCCCTCTTTTATGTTTTTCAAATGCTTTTGGGGTGATTCATATGTGTAATCAATTTTTCACAATGTATGGCGATTATGTGTTTACTAAGTGCATATTTGTGTAATATTCCTTTTATGCAAAGACATGACAATTGGGGACATGAAACAAATCCTTATAGTATCCTTCTATCATTATAGATTGATTCTTGTAGGATATTTTAAGTACAGTCTTAAATCTTCCTAACTTCATAGTGAGATTTCTAAGATGTACTTTACAAGTCAATGGTTATGGTTTATGTGTAGAATTGTTGGTGATTTAGATAACGAAACTAGAGTAATATAATAAGGACATGGTGGATACGCTGCTGGTACTTCCTATATATAAGTGTGCTTATTGTATTACCCTTCGTAGCCTTATCCGACTCACCATTAGGATTTAGGACTTTGGGATTCAATATGACTAAACCAAAGCATAGTTTGATATGCTAAACCAAAGTATAGCCTTATATACTGAACCAAAGCATAGCTTGATATGCTACCAAATCCTTAAAGTATCTATCTATCTTCATAGTTAGATTCTTGTAGGATGTTTAAAGTACTAATCGGTAGTCCTTCATTGGATTCTGTGTGCTTTAATGCGCATGTGACAAGACAATGATACAAGACAAGTGGCTAAACTAAATCCTTAAAGTATCTATCTATCTTCATAGTTAGATTCTTGTAGGATGTTTAAAGTACTAATTATTGGATTCTGTGTACTTTAATGCGTATTTAACAAAACAATGTGACAAGTTAACGATTATTATGTGGTTATTGTGATTAGTTGTTATTTAGATAATTAAACGAGTGTAATACCATAAGAACATGGTGGATACGCCACTGGTACTTCCTATATATAAGTCTTCTTATTGTATTACCCTTGTAGCGTTATCCGAATCACTTTAGGATTTTGTGTACAATTGATTTAAAGTACAATATTCAAATCCCTTTAAAACTCTTACATATTTTTATATGTTAGATTCTTAGAAGGATAACCAAAGTATTATTTTAAATCATTGATTTGATTTCTAATGATACTCACGCAAGTTATCACAAATTTTCAATATTGTTGTTATTAATCCTTGATTGGATTTCTAATAACATACTAACAAGTTTTATGATCAAATTCAAGGTGATTACAATGAACAAAGTACGATTTTAAGTGGCATAAAAATTACTTAGTATTAATCATGTTGCCATATACAAAACTATTTTGTCACAAGTTTCATAATCAAGTTAATGTATTGCAATACTAAATCTTTTTGCCATTCCTTGGCTTCAAAGAGTCCATTTTCAATAGACAACTCTCATAGTTGTCGAAGTATTGCAACACTAAACTTTTTGCCATTTACTTGGCCAACAAAACTATGTACTCGCCAACATTGTTTGTTGACGTCTCGTTTTCACATATATTTCAGGTTTCGACTATTCAAGCATGCTACACATAGGAATGCATACGGGCTTTAGACTTCCTTAAATAAAAGAAAGTTATGTGTATGCTTTGTATTGAAAACATTGTTAACAATAATGAAACATTTTAGTACCAGTTGTGGCTGAGCAATTTTGTAACGTGACTCCCCGATATTTCTACCGTGTGTTGTCGTATGACGCGATGGGGTATTACAATACAAACACTGGAGGATATGCTTAGAGCTTGTGTGATCGATTTTGGTGGTAGTTGGGATTCGCATCTACCGTTGATCGAATTCTCCTACAACAATAGTTATCATGCCAACATCAACATGACACCTTTCGAAGATTTATACGGTCGAAAATTTCGTTCACCTGTCTGTTGGAATGAGATCGGTGAGACACAGCTCACTGGACCTGAACTCATCCACGACACAACCGAGAAAGTTAAGAAAATTCGTGATAACCTTTTAACAGCTAGAAGTCGTCAAAAGAGTTATGCAGACAAACGACGCAAGCCCTTAGAATTTCAAGTTAATGACTATGTCCTACTCAAGGTATCCCCTTGGAAAGGAGTGGTTAGATTTGTAAAGAAAGGAAAACTTGCACCATGATACGTTGGACCATACAAGATGGTTGAAAGAATCGGAAAGGTGGCCTACCGACTTGAGCTACCTCCTAAACTCGGGAATATTCACCCAACATTCCACGTGTCCAATCTAAAGAAATGTTTAGCTGACGCAAATCTTCACATCCGACTCGACGAAATTCACGTTGATGATACAATGCACTTTCTCGAGAAACCGGTGGAGATAATGGACTGTGAAGTTAAGAAACTCAAGCGGAGACGAATTCCGATAGTCAAATTTCGCTGGGAATCCAAATGTGGCCTAGAATTTACTTGGGAACGAGAGGATCAAATGAAAGCGAAGTACCCACACTTATTCTCACAAGTTTCCTCTAATTATATTTCGGGTCGAAATTTCCTGAAATATGGGAGACTATTATATCTGTGGCGATTCTAGCATGTAATGATTATGAACAAGTTTATCAATCAATTAAATTTTGTGTTTTATTTATGAGTTTTGTGTTAAATGGAATAACCCTCTGAGGTTATACCTTATGGTTATGTCATTGGTTAGTGTTATGATAATGAGTTGTTATGACTTTCAATAATGACCAAAATGCCCTTTTCGCAAATAAATCAACTAAGAGCATATGTAACATAAAAATTGACATTCAATCTGATGTAACAACAATATTAAACATATTTTGGTAATTAGGACTTATCATAACACATATCTAACCATCCAAATGCGTAGATATGCAAATGACGCATTAAAGTTGCTTAAACTACCTTAACGGGTCTTAACGGATTAAAAGCACATAAAAATCTTTCCAACTCCAATGTTAACTTATTTAAAACCATGTCATATGAGTTCCAATACTCATTTGGTTTAGAAGGTATCCTTCTATCCAAATCCTCTGATTTCAAGTCCCGACATTTACACAATTATCCGGTTTTAGGACACGCTTGATTTCTCAGACTTTTGAGCTTGTTTGATCTTCGATTCAAGGTTACAATAGCAATCACTAGTAAGTACATAGTCCCCTCTTTTATGTTTTGCAAATATTTTGGGTGATCCATATGTGCTAAATCATTTTCTAATTTACAAAATACAAATACTATGGTTTATATAAACAATATAATTTCAATAATGTGAACGAACGTGTTGGTGTGTTGTATCCATAACAAGAATGACATTCATTAACAATGGCCAAGACGACCAGTAGTAAGTTACGGCACCTAGGATTGACAATCCCGTTACCGAAATTCCCAAGGTTTGTGGGGAAGTTTGGGAAGCGACTGAAACTGTATTTGTAACAAACCCTTTGGTGGTTTGTTATACGATTAAGGGACCCCATGGGTGGTCTCGAACAAGTCAACAAAGGTTTGAATGTATTCACGAAACGACCAAAAGTTTTTCACAACTAAAACAAGGAACGATGAACGATTGGTTTGTAACAATGAACGATTGGTTTATAACAAGAACGATGAACAATGGCCGATTGGTTATGATAAGTGATTTAGATAACGGTATGAGTGTAATGTGATTAAAGCATGGTGGATACGCCGCCGGTACTTCCTATATATAAGTGCTTTTATCGTATTACATTTGTGGCGATATTTTCATCACTTGAACAAATGTTTTCAAACGATGACATGCAACGATTTCAATTAAAGATATATACCATACAAGTTATTTCAAGACGATTTACTACTCGGATTTACGAAACAAATGTTTTGGTCAAGATTTATGGCTACAAGTCTTTTATAAACTATAAGTAACTTGTTTTAGATTGGTTAGTTATCATTGCAATATCAATACTTTTCGATAACAAGATTTTCAATTAACGACTCTGGTAGTCTGACAAGGTATTGCAATACATATTCAAAGACATAAACTTGACACACTCACAAAACCTATGTACTCGCCGGCATTCTTTTATGCTGACTTGTTTTCAAATATGTTTCAGGGAACAATGCTTGATGATACTGATGCATGCTCATGTAGGATCGGACGTGTACCTTAGTGCTTATAAAATAAAAAAGAGAATAAATATACTTTTTTTTGTTTAAGTTTGTTTGAAAGTTTAAAACAATATGACAATATAATCTATGTTTAATATCCAATAAAAATGAAATATGAAATACCATGTGTTGTTGAAACAATCTGTTAACATGACTCCCCAAGTGTTTCCACCGTGGTTTGTTGTTTTACGCGATTTGGGGTGTTACAGCAATACATTATAAAGGCCCATTTACTTTGATTAGTCACTGTGTCGTTTGTTTGTTTTAAATAATGAACAAATTATCACAATCCTTATACTTCATCGATATTTATAACATTCATCTTTAATTATCCTTTATCAATCTAATTCGCTCTCTCACATATTTCCTCTCTCTTTTAGAATGCCTCCTCGTTGCAACATTGCTCAAGACGCCGAAATGGCAGCTTTAATTGCGCAACAAATGGCCGCTATACTTCTGAACCTTGTGACCCAACTAAATGAAGCTTACAATAACAATAACAACAACAATGCACCTGCTCAGTGCAACTATAAACAATTTTGTTTGGCTAAACCACTCAAGTTTTCTGGGTCTGCTACTGGGCTCCTACAATGGTTCGAGAGTATCAAAAGCACTTCCCGTTATGTGCAGTTCCCTATCCAAAGCAAGGTAGAGTTTGCTTCGAGTGTTTTCCAAAAGAGAGCACTCACGTGGTAGAACGGAGTGATGAGAGACAAGGGTGCTAATGTGGCGATGGCTCAAACATGGGAAGAGCTTAGAGCTCTTATGATGAAAAAGTTCTGCCCACGTCACGAGCAAAGGGCACTTGAGAATGAGTTCCATGATCTTAAACAGGATAGCGGAGAACATTGTGCCTACACTAACCGATATGAGGAGCTAAGTTTGTTGTGTCCTGTGATGGTTATGCCTTTGGTTAAGGCAATCGAAAAGTACATTGATTGCCTGCCTGACCCTGTTCAGGACATTGTTACTGGTAGCAACCCTACCATTGTTCGACAAGATATCGAACTCTCTGCTACCCTGACTGAGTCTCAAATCAAAAAGGGTAAACTTTTCTGCAAAGGCGATAAGAAACCATCTGATGAGACAATACAAGAGAAACCCAAAGAAATCAAAGCTGAACCTTCCAAGAAATTGAGGAAGCGTAAGGCTTCACAAAATTTTGCGAAGTTACTCAACCCAATCAAGCCCTCCCAATCAAATAGCACCGCCCCCTGCTAGGAAACCATACAATGGAACCGCACCTCTATGCAACCAATGTAACCTCCACCATCATGCCAATGTTCATTGTCGAAAATGCTTAATTTGTGTGCGTTTTGACATACGGCTAACATTAGTTGCATTGTTGCTGCAAAAAAACAAATTGATAACAACCCTGCTCAGGGACGTGCTTTTAACGCTGGAGTTAACGAGCCTCGTGCCAACAACAATGCAGTTATAAACAACTAGGAGTTTACATTTCGATTTATCTTGTTTTCGAAACTCATGAACACTTTTTCAGATATTATATATTTCATTTTCAAACTAATATACTTGTGCATGTATGTGTAATGTATATCCATATAAAAATTACAAAGTTCTCATTATTTACGAAATTTAACTACTCTCGTAATTCGTCTTGATTGTGAATGACATTCTTTATCGAATAACATGTGAGACACGCGCACTATTCCGATTATTGAAAAAAAGCATCCTTCTTTGACCCTGTCCATAATCCACCACTTGGCAAGATAAGCTACGCAGACTATGCAACGAGTTAAGTAATTATGGGTGCACCACATAATTATGAAATTCAATGCATAGAAACCATAGTAAGTCCTGCTAAGTGTGATGACATAAAATCTAGAGTGATTAAATAACAAGACGAATGTAATACAATAAGAACATGGTGGATGCCCCGTTGGTACTTCCTATATATACGTGTTCTTATTGTATTACCTGTCGTAGTGTTATCCAAATCACTTGAGGATTTTATGTTATCCTCAATCAATATGTGTTATTTTAAACGAGAAACCAAAACTATCTATATTCATTTCTGCTTCTAACGAAGTATCCACTGGAAAATGAATTATCCATTCATTTTCGCTTCTAAAGAAGTATCCACTGGGAAATGAATAACCTATTCATAATCCTTCATTTCCACTTCTGACGAAGTATCCACTGGAAAATGAAACTCATTCATTTTCACTTCTAAAGAAGTGTCCACTAGGAAATGGATAACCTATCCATTGCAATCCTTCATTTCCACTTCTAACGAAGTATCCACTGGAAAATGAATTATCCATTCATTTTCGCTTCTAAAGAAGTATCCACTGGGAAATGAATAATCTATTCATAATCCTTCATTTGACGAAGTACCCACTGGAAAATGAATTATCGATTCATTTTCGCTTCTAAAGAAGTATCCACTAGGAAATGAATAATCTATTCATAATCCTTCATTTTCGCTTCTAACGAAGTATCCACTGGAAAATGAATTATCCATTCATATTCGCTTCT
This sequence comes from Scalesia atractyloides, assembly GCA_947069175.1. NCBI lineage: Eukaryota > Viridiplantae > Streptophyta > Magnoliopsida > Asterales > Asteraceae > Scalesia > Scalesia atractyloides. Next base: position 32,999,539 of record CAMTDV010000010.1, read on the forward strand.
AAAGAAGTATCCGCTGGGAAATGAATAACCTATTCATAATCCTTCATTTCCGCTTCTGACGAAGTATCCACTGGAAAATGAAGTATCCATTCATTTTCGCTGTTAAAGAAGTATCCACTAGGAAATGAATAATATATTCATAATCCTTCATTTCCGCTTCTAACGAAGTATCCACTGGAAAATGAATTATCCATTCATTTTTGCTTCTATAGTATCCACTAGGAAAGGAATAATCTATTTATAATCCTTCATTTCCGTTTCTGCAGAAGTATCCATTAAGGAAAATGAATAACCCATTCATTTTCGCTTCTGAAGAAATATCCATTGGGAAATGAATTATCCATTTGTAATCCTTCATTTCCGTTTCTGCGGAAGTATCCATTGAGGAAAATGAATTATCCATTCATTTCGCTTCTGAAGAAATATCCAACGGGGAATCAATTATCCATTCATAATCCTTCATTTCCGTCTCTGCAGAAGTATCCATTGAGGAAAATGAATTACCCATTCATTTTTGCTTCTGAAGAAATATCCATTAGGAAATGAATTATCAATTTGTAATCCTTCATTTCCACTTCTGATGAAGTATCCACTGAGGCAATAAATTATCCATTTATTTTCGCTTCTGAAGGAACATCCACTAGAAATTAAACACAAGCTAAATCCTTATAGAATCTTTCTATATTTATAGTTAGGTTCTTAAAATACACTTAAAGTACTACTTTTAAATCCTTGATTGGATTTCTAAGAATACTTTACATAACACTGAAACAAAGAGCCAAATCCTTACAAGATCTTTCTATCTTAATAGTTGGATTCTTAAAGGATACTCGTGGTACTTTTGATTTATATAGTTTTACCATAGATCAATCTCTCATTCCCACTTCCTACATTACTTGAGGAAGTATCTACTAGGGGAATGATAAAGTTATGCCTTACACGGAAATCCACGATGGGTCATTTTATGCAATTGGATAAAACCCTAGATTCCATGTAAGACAATTGCTTGACACAACTCAGGTAAACAGTCTCCTACGGGTATACTCCATCTTTATACAAACAGACTCCTACGGATAAATTTCGGGACGAAATTTCCTAAAGGATGGGAGACTATAACCCTTGTGCAATTTCGATCGTTTTTGTAATTAATAAAGTTTTATGTTTTAATTTGTTATTTTACATTTATGACAGTATTCACAGTAATTGGTGTTAAATTATGATATTTGAAGTATTGGTGAGTCCAAACTTTATTTAAATTTATGTTGGCAAAAAATGCGATACAAGCTTATCGCGTATCAATCAAATTGCGAAACGAACGTCGATGGCCGTCCGATTAATGTTAAAATCCTAAAAATATTCCGTTATGATTAAAAAGTTATTCTTAATCATATTCATGAGGAAAAATTATTTAAAACGCTTAAAAACTCTATTTTTCGAGTTTTAGCGCATACTGCGCAGTACAGCGCGTATACTGCAAAATACAGACAACGCAGCCGGTCTTGGGAAATAAAATATAATTCAGCAATATTATGGCAAGTTTATTTTTATAGTATGATAAAAATAATTTTAAATGCCATAATGCGTAAATAAAACGCTAGATAAAATACCCGGTAGTCAGATAAATACTTGTTTTTACCTATTATATATCATATATATGTATGATATGCATATATATGTGTGTGTTGTCGTGTGTATATGAGAGAGATCCCACCTCTCACACATTCATGCCACTTGTCGAAATGCATGCAATCTTCCAAATCTCCATATCTTTCAAATTCCAACACAATCTTCCATAAATCCAAGGCAAATCATAAAACAAAATCAAAACTCTCTCTCTCTCTTGCAAAAATTCAGCCGAACACCCTCCATAACACACCCATTTCAGATTTTTGAAACCATTTCTTGAAGATCCAAAATCATTTCAAGGCAATTTCAAGTTTATATGAAGGTTTAAAGGTGATTCCAAGGAGTTTCAAGCAAGAACCAAGCTTTGTATCATCATTTTCATTCAAAAACCCACTTGAATCTTGAAAGGTATAAAACCATCTCTTTTAAAAATGTTTTTGATTCATGGTGATGAAGATGATAGTAAAAAGTTTCTCGTGTTCTTGGATTTAAACACAAACTTGAAAACTAAAACAAATGGGTTTTTAAATAAAATAAAAATGGATGAGTATGGGTGTATATATGTGGCCGTATGTATGCATGTATACATATATTAGATTGAGTTCTGATTTTAGATTAAATCTTGTTTGATTGGATTCTTGAAAGGTACATACATGTCAGAAATTTTGTCATATGTCCATAAATAGAGTGAATCTTGCATTTTTGATAGCATTATGTTTATGTGATGAAGATGTATTTGAACATTTGAACATGAATTTAAGATGGTTATAGATGCATTTAGTTCATATGAAATGATGATAATATGATGACATGCATTAGATGCATGTACATAAGCATGCATGATGGTTAAATGATCAAAAGATGATGAACTTGAAATGATATGACAAATGTGTTGTGAATCAGATTATGAACACCAAAAATATTATTATTCAAAGTGTTAAAATAGCATGAAGCTTTGTCATAGAGTTTACTAGCTTTGCATGTTGTACATTGTGCTTAAAGAGTTGTAAAATATGTGAAATCACATGATTTATATGACTTACACAAAAACCGCACTAGTCTGATTATAACCATCATTTTATTCAGTAAATGACATGCATTATGCTATAATATCAAGTCATTTCGATTTGGGATAGTTATGGTAAAGTTCGGTACGAAACTATGCGTTAAAACAGTAAAAATCGGTTGTTTAAGAGATTTTTATAAAACTGTTTTAGATCAGTGAATAAACTGATATTTTTGATATAAATATAAGTATTTTAACTTATATTAAGTATCTTTGGTGTTTGGCCAGTCGTACGTAACTTCCAACGCCCGAAAACGTTACCGAAAACGTTACCGAAAACGCTAAATACGCATATTTCAATGTACACAAACATGGATTGTTCAAGAATGAACTTGGTATATTATGATGTGATATGTGATTATGATAATATGTTATATAATATGCTAGGTGATAACATGATAGTAAGAGTTTAAACTATGCATGTGCACCTGTGCGGTTAAAACGGTGAATATCACATTATATGTGTAACTTGTTTGTCGAGCATGAAAATGATACATAGGTTAATTTGATAAGTTATTTTATGTATGAATGCTTTATAAATGATAATATATATATATATATATATATGTTAACAAAATAGGAGTATTAAGATATTTGTTTATATGTTCACGTTTATGTATATATATTACGAGCGCAAATTGTAGATATATTGCTTATAAACGGGTGTGATAACGGATATCATATTGAGGGCCACCACTAAAGTCGTTCAAGTCGTGAAAATCTTAATATATATGAGCATGTATATATAAATACACCAACATAATCAAAACAAAGATTTTTCGAGAAAATCTCAAAGTTATGTGAAAATTCTAAGTATTAGAGAAACTTAGGAGTTTTGTAATATATTGTTTGATTATTAAATCGTTCTTGCTTAATTTAGGACAAATAAACAATGGAGGGATTGTGTTAACACATAAAAACGCACCCAAAGGTGAGTACATAGTCCCCTCTTTTGTGTTTTTAATGTTTTTGGATGATACATATGTGTCTATCACTACTTTCATGTTTTCATGACATTATACACGCTTAGATAACGTAGTACATATTGTACATGATTTCAATTGCATTATGCTTCGTATGTTGACTTAGCATGCTTAGCACATTGATTTCAAGGATCCTTTTTGCTTCATATGTGGACTTAGCATATCTAGCACCTTGATTTCATGAACACTTTACTTAATACATGGTTTACAAAAACATTTTACATGACATGCTTACATTGATTATGACAATTTGTTATGTTGAACGAAACAAGATACATTTATTAACATTATCCCGCCGACTGGTAGTATGTCATGGTACCATAGGTTTCGTAACCTCATTCCCGCTTCCTAGTTTGTTTGGATGTACCCATTGGGGAGTGACAGAATCCGATGAACAATTGATAAACCTTTGTCCTATAAGGGATTATCTGCTAGACGACAAGGCTTAAATGTATTCGAGTAACTAACCACGTAAATGTTCATATTAATAAAAGCAATGGTTTTCAAAACATAATTTTTGATTTAGAAAGGACATGTTTTGTACACGACATCCGGTTACACAAGACATTTGATTATACATGACACTATTACATGTGGTTTGAGTATAGACATTTTACTTGTCATACAAGACTTTGGTTATTACTAGACATTTGAAATACAAGATATAGTTTGTACTTGACATTGTCACACATGACATTGGTTTATACATGACACTTGGTTTATACAAAGACATGACATATTTTCACATGGAATTGTTTTACATATAACAAATTTTATACAAGGACATGATACTTTTTATACAAAAACATGACATAATATATACAAAGACATGACATTTTATACAAGACACGACATATTTTAGTTATTAAGTTAACCATGCATCATTTCTTTTAAATCATTGATTTTCATATGATTTCTTAAAAGAAATACTTTTATAACGATCCATGGCTATTTTTATATTAATCAACCTTTTTTCTAAAACATTCAAAGCCATGAATCGTCAATTCAAAACCTATGTTACTCGCAGGCATTTTTATGCTGACGTACCTATTTGCACATATGTTTCAGGATACATTATTTGATGTATTGGATGCAACTCCACATAGAATGGACGCGGGCCTTAGTGACTTTAAAATCCGAAAAACAAATTGATTGTATTTCATTTCTATTATTTCAAGACAATGTAATTCTTTATTCAATAAAACAAAAATTTAAGTACCATGTGTTGTGAAATAATTTGTAACGTGACTCCCCAAGTGTTTCCGCCGCGTGTTGTTTTTACGCGATTTGGGGTGTTACACTACGCTCATGAATTATGGACTTTAGAGGGTTTTGGACGTAAATCATCAAATAAACAAACAATCCACGGACAAAAATTAAAACCGAAACCATAGGATTGTTTAGAATTGATTTTCGACCATATCTGTGGAAGAATCATCAAGAAACTCAAAGAAATAAAGTTTTTGGATCGAAAAATGTGGTTATCTTCGCACGAAGATAGAATTCACTTCACATAAAGATAGTTTGCATTCGCACGAAGGTAGATTACCCTCGCACGAAGGTAGATTACCCTTGTACGAAGGCATTGGAAAATTTTGTTAATCATATTTATGAGACGAGTGTCCAGCAAAAAATTGGTGATATGAAATTTTTTCGACATTTAACAACAAATTCAGGTTGTTCGGGGACACCGTCGAGGGCTTTAGAGAATAGATTTGATGATACGATCATAGAGGGTTGATGATAGTGGGGTAGTCACGGATACCTAAGCAGAATGGTGATCATTTGGTATAGTGTCTATTAATGGGCCTAAATTGTTGGACCAATTCCTCCTTTAGCAAAGGTACCTAATTTGTATCTAGTCCATAATAACAGAAATATTACATATTAGTGACAATAACAGGTGATTTATTGTTTAAATGTTTGATTTCATTGATATATTCAACTTGTACAAGCCCGAAATCCAGCAGAGTTTCGCTGCTTGGTCTAACAAAAATGTTACAAATGACAAACACCAAACACCTATTTATAGGCAATCCAATTCGCACCAATTGTAACCAGATCATACGAATTGTCACTTTGTATGAATTGGTACTTCGTATGAAATGATTCCTTTTCAAACATAAACTTACAAATCAAAACATTATAACCTATACAATTCAACTAGACCTAAGACGTAGACAATAGACATCGTGCATCAACAAACTCCCCTTGGATGTTGTCGTGGTCTTGGCGAGTCTTCAAAATTTTCAAATCATATAACAGTTAGCGTCCAAAAAAGTGTTTCCTCGGTTTCGTCGTTCTTCTGAAGGTATGGGCGTTTGATCTGTCGGTGGTGCCCACTTCATAAACTGAAACCTTCGAAGACGTGCCTCTTTACTTTTTTCAGCTATTTTCTCCAACCATCTTTCTTCTTTCAAAAACTCTTCACGTTCAAGCTCTCACCACTTAGATTCCCACATCTTTCCTGCATTAATACCATGTGCATAACAAACATTAACCACACCTTGGTATTGCATTGCTTGAACTTCTTCATGCTTCTCGTAGCATATCTTGTTGAAATACAAACATTTAATATCTTCTTTCGAGCAGTTTACTAGCCACATCGGGTCTAGTATTCGTATCGTTCGCCATAAGCCCCAGATTTATCAACTCTGGTGTCGGCTCCTCGTTGATCTTTGTGAATTCATCAGCTTTCAAAACAATCACTGCTTCACTTGTTTCCGGATCTACTTCCCACCACTTGAAGATTTCCCAAAAGCCTTGTTCAATTCTGATCAACGGCACATTCTTCATAACTTTTGGCGGTTTCATGATTAAAGTGACATCCCTTTCCTTCGTCACCTTATCAATCTTGATAATTTTCTTGGGAATAAACGACTTCCATTCTTTAAATCCTCGTGAAGCTTCAAACTTTATCAGTTTCCAAAACCTTTGATCATGAAATTTCATCTGGAGATTAATCGTTCGAATTTGAACTAGCTCCTCGACATCCCAGTAAGGTAAGCTCTTTATATCTTTCAAGTATTTGAAATATTGTACTCCAAATTCTCGTTTAATTGCATAAACATTTAATTCAGGAATCCACCCCCAACTCAAAATATCACCAAGAGACTTGTCTTTGTCGCGTGTGAAGAACGCTAAAGGTCGTCTGAACTTTTTTCTTTTGGCATATTTTTAAACCATGACTTTCTAGCCTCTGCAATCTCGTCTCTGGTTAAACGTTTAGGAATATTTCCTTCACTTATCGCTTCTTCAACCTTTCTTTTCAACATTTCATCATTTAACTCACTAAATAGTTCCTCAAATGAAGGAAAACTATCAGTGTTTACACCAGAATATCTTCAGCTTCTTCATTAGATGCATCTTCAACTATCACTCAATCATAAGTATTAGCATCTGGTACTCGAATGCACTGACGTTATTCAGTTCTTCTTTGAAATCAAAATCAAAAGATCCTTCATCCACTTCCAACATCGCAGCTATTTCCTCCTTCGTGTAATTATGGATGTATTCACCCTCTTCGACATTATGTTCCAAGTAGAATATCCTGGGCTTTGAAATCTCTGAAATAGCAAAAATAGGAGTAGCTGTTAAAGCTTCAGATGTATCTTCAGTTTGCTTCAGTTTGCTTTGGATCTCCCCCTGATCTCCTACTTCCCTTTCCTCATTCACGGTATCATCTAGATAATTATCTAAATCAAATGAATCATTGATTTTAGCCATTTCAATCAAAATCCGTGTACCCCCTGAGTATTGTCCTCGTTATCACCTTTATCATCATCATCTTTGTCATCTTTCTTTGACATTTCCTCGTCATCATCTTTTTCTTCCTGATCTTTATCTTCCTTTTCACCTTCAGTCTCTTTTTCAACTTCAGTAACAACTGTATCAGCCACAGTCTCATCAACTTCACAACTTTCTCAGTCTCTATCTCTTTCTCAGCTTGTGAACTCGATCCTGCTACAGCTTCATTAATAACAACTGTTTCTACTACAACTTTTTGTTTCCCAAGAGCTATAGATTCAACTTCAAGCTTTCATTGAATTTCTTCAGCTCTCTGTTTAGCCTCCTGAGCTTCAATTCTGCTATATTCCTCAGCAAAATTAATTCCAAGATTATTCGCCAACACTTTTTGAAGCATATCAAAACGTTTATTGCCTTGAGCTCTTTCATCTTCCAACTCATTCACCACTTTGCGTAATCTGGCACTGTCAGTACACAAGCTATCAATCACAGCCTTCATATACTCACGATCATATTTAAGAAACTTAACTCTACCAATCAACACGAAATTTTCATCCTCTAACACTTTACTTTTCTCTTCCAACATTTTAACTATGCCCTCTAATTCTTCAATCTTTGACTCATTGAACATGTCAGCAAAAGCATCAGTAGATATTCCTTCAGTGAATTGATCAGGCAGAAGACGAATTTTTCCAAATGCATCTTAAAAACCCATTCGGTAAAAGCATCCTTTAACCATGTACTCCGGATAACCTTTCAGATCCTGCTCACTATCATTAAACTCTAGAACTTGATGAATATCAACTTCATCAATCTTTACTTCAACGTCTTTGTTGTCGATTCTAACAGCAGACTGAATAGCCTTCTCGCTCTCTATACTTTGCGGACTTCCAGAAAAAATCAACATGTGATTTGTATGGCGTATGTATGTGTGTCAAAGCTTTCGTCACTCTGATTCATTTCATAAACTCCAAAATCTCAGCGAATGGTTCGAGCACCGGATTTTTCTTCTTATCCAACATACAACAGATGTTGTGTATCGATGATGAATCATATTTCTTTTCCGGCACACAAGCAAACAACACTTAGAAAAAATTCAAACTCAAGTTTAATTCATACGAGTTACATAGTGTTACATTTAACTAACACTTCGTATGAGTTAAGCTTAAGCTTTAATTTTTAACAATTTCCTAACACACTTCGTACGAGTTAACAACTTGTTTTAACATTTCAATTCGTACGAATTGACACATAACAAATCATTCAAATTTTGTGAAACACTTCATACGAATTAAACTAAATCACTTCGTACTAAGTGATCATCTCCTTCAAAAACCTGCAACTAAATTTTTCATCTGATTTTTAACAATTGAAAGTCCAAACACACTCAATTAACACCGATTAAATAGTCTTTATTGTCAATTTTCTGTTTTAACCTTTCAAACTTGTAAGATTTTACATTTTGAGTTCAAGATCATTCGAAACATCGATCAGACGTGGATTATTACCTTTCCCATTGTAATAGGTGTGCAAATAACCTAAAACAATGTCTAATACAGTCTCAATTCACACTTAATCGCACTAAATCTTCAGATCACACAAACTTCTCACTCAAACAACACACAGTAAACTCATGCCCAATTTGTACGAATTGTGGTATTTATAGGTCTGAAACACTTCGTACGAATTGGGTATCCAATTCATACGAATTGAACACTTGATATTGTTTCGCAGTTCGTACGAACTAAAAATGACATTTTTCAAAACATTTTCAATTTTTATTTTAAATCAGGTCATTTTTAACAAATTTTTCTCAGTTTTATCAATCCACTCAGTTGACTAAGTCCAAGTTAATGACCCTGGTTAACTAAGTTGTCTACCAAGTCCAAATTAATGACCCTGGTTTGACACCTTATAAACAAACTGACGTTTTCGATAATGTAAAGTTTGAAATTAATGAGCGTTTAATCGTTTCAAAATCATTTTTATCTCTTAAGATTAGCTCCCAACCTGTTGTCCTCCAAATTTCTCAATTTTCAGCATCATTTGGATTCTGAAGATCCGTTTTCCATCATCGGTTGTCGAAACTAAGATAGAAATAAAATCTTTTTAAATTTTCAAAAATTTATGCTAAAACACTCCTAAAATCTTTTTGGGTTTTAAACTGAAATAGAAATTAACTATGTACAAATATATTTACAGACATATTTTTTGAGTTCGTGTTTGAGGATCATATCAGTTGTCTGAGACATATCACTAGTACCGTTGACCTTTCTTGACTTTAAGATTTAAAAAAATTTACCTAGAATGTCAGTATACTTGTCCACTTACTTCAACATATTTCTCAATTGTTCCAAGATACATTAGGTAACACTAAGAAACTTGACTTAATTGTGTTTCCCATCTCCGAATATACTCCCGTATCAAGATTCCCTAGATTTCTTCTTACAGGTGAATATACCTTAACTGATATCTGTATCTAGGTTATGCGAGACCTTGAGAGCTGAGGTTAGTACAACCGCACAGACAAAGAGATGAAGGCTCGACTTTAAGGTAGTGTTCCAATATGGAATCTTTTGTACTACAATTGTTGGATCTTTCGATACTTACAGTTTTCTGCAGTTTTTTGGGTTTTTAGGCAAAAGTATTCTACAAGTTCTAGGTCGTTGCTTTCACAATATCAGAAGAACTCGTATAATACCTCAGATATTAATTATCTATAAAGACCTAGTATCTTAGAATCAGCCAATCTCTCAAACGAAATTTCAGAGTACCAAGTCCGTATATCCGAGAGATGTTAATCCACATTAAGAAGTTGTATATTTAGGTTTATATCCCGGAAACAATCTACTAAACGTGCAAAGCCTACTGACATATCCATAGTAAGACTTGTTTAAACGTTTTAAACTTTACAATTCTTTAGCATACTGTAATAGTCCACTGATGTACTATCATTTCCTCTATTACACAAAACTCGTTTTTGTCTTTTTCATGTTTTTGTACATTTTTTTAATTGTATATGTTTTTGGATTTTCTACACCATTTCTCCCCCTAAAATCAGAAACATATTTTTGAATTTTTGGTTTTAAAGAAAGAAATTCTAACTACAAAAATGTGATAAACCAGTGAGAATCACGAGAACTTATCGTCTGATCCATATTCAACCTCATCATCCTCATCTGACAAAAAATATTTCATACCATTTAACCTCATTAGATATTTAAACCTGGTTGGTGTAAATGGTTTGGTATAAAAATCAGCCTTTTGTTCATCAGTGTGGATTTTCTTTATTCGAATCAACCTTTTTCGTAACAATCACGAATAAAGTGATATCGAATTTCAATGTGTTTAGTTTTTGAGTGTTGAACTGGATTTTTAGTAATGTCAATTGCTACCTTATTGTCTACATATAAAGGTGTGTCAAGAAACTGCAATCCAAAGTCTCTCATCCGTTGTTGAATCCACAGTAATGGTGAAAAACAACTGGAAGCTTAAATATATTCAGCATCACAAGTCGAGAGAGCGACCGTGGTTTGCTTCTTGCACTGCTACGTTACTAGTCGTGTTCTAAAGAACTGGCAACCGGCTGTTATAGACTTTACGTTAAGTTTGTCGCAATCGAAATCAGAGTCAGCATATCCTGTGAGATTAAAATTGTCGTTCTTTGGATACCATAAGCCGGTGCTAGGGCAACCCTTCAAATATCTGAATATTCTTTTCATGATCATCAAATGTGATACCCGAGGACTGTATTGATAACGGGCGCACAGGTAGGTAGGATACATGATGTCAGGACATGAGGCTGTCAGGTACATCAAAGATCCTATCATTGACCGATATATAGTCTCATCAACTTTGGCTCCATGTTCGTCTGAGCAGATTCCATGATTGATCGCCAATGGTGTTGAAAGCGGTTTAATGCTAGTCATCCCATACTTCTGTAAAATGTCATGAACATATTTAGTTTGATGAATAAAAATACCATCAGGTAGTTGATCAACCTGTAATCCCAAGAATTTCATCTCTCCCATTGAACTCATTTCGAACTTCTTCTTCATGATTTCTTCAAACTCTTTGCATAGTCTGTCGTTCGTGGAACCCAAAATGATGTCATCCACAAAGATTTGTACTATCAGCAGGTGACTACCAACTTCTCGTGTGAAGAGTGTGCTATCCATTGTTCTTCTTGTAAAGCCATTGTCTAACAGGTGCTGAGACAAAGTCTTATACTAGGCTCTCAGAGCCTGATGCAACCCATATAGAGCTATATCAAGTAGATATACCTTGTCCTTATTCAGTGGATTGACAAACCCCGGTGGTTGTCCAACATACACTAGCTCCTTCACCTTTCCATAGAGAAAAGCTGATTTGACATCTAGCTGGTACACCTTGAAACCCTTCCATGACGCAAATCCCAGGAATATGCGGATGGCTTCCACTCTTGCAACTGGAGCATAAACTTCAGTGTAATCAATTCCTTCCTGTTGATGAAATCCTTTGACAACGGGCCGAACTTTGTTCCCAACAATCACTCCTTGACCGTCGCGCTTACACTTGAAGACCCATTTAGTATCAATAGCTTTTTAATTAGCCGGAGGATCTACAAGTTTCCAAACTCCTAATTTCTCAAATTGTTGCAGCTCTTCCTGCATAGCATTCACCTAACTTTCATCAGCAACTGCGTTTTTTACAGTCTTTGGTTCGATCTGCGAGATAAACAACGATATGAGAAATATTCTTGGACAGAAGCTACTTTAGTGTTGAAACAACTAAGAGCCTTGTTAATTTGATTTCTCGTTTTAACTCCCAATAATGTTGTTTGAGGGATGATATGATAGATTCCTAGGCATCACTTCATTGGAAACCCTCACTTCGTTCTCTAGATTAGTGATGCTTTGTTCAGCCACTGAATCAGTAACAGTATTGCTTGTAGATGCTTCATTTCGAGTGATAGGGCCTGCAGGTTGATTTAATAAACTCGTTATCTGCTCATATTCAAAATCGGAACTAGATTCATCATATTAATTATAAGTCGGTGCTACTTCAGAATCAGAATCATTTATTTCAGAAAGATTGGACTCTCTTGAATTTATCACTGGTTCAACAACTGGTTCATCTTGCGAATTGCTTGGACCTTCTCCAGAATCATGTGTACCAATAGGTAGTTGAGTTACCACTATTGGCCTCGGAACTTGTTCTTGATTTGCAGCTTGATGTAAATGATACAACAATGCTAGTTCTTCTTCATTTGGCTCCTCTGGTAGGTTAAAGGAATTCCATAGACTATCATAATTGAACATCCAGGAGTCACCTGCCTTCTGAGTTGGCATTGTATATCTTCGATAATCAATGTGTTGTGCTAAAATTACTTGCTTCAAACTTGGTAAGAATACACGTCGTAGTGGACTAGCGTAACCAACAAAGAAACCTTCTAACGAAATAGCACTGAATTTTCCATCAGGATCAATAACCGTGCAAGGAGATCCAAAAGGTTCAAGGATATCCAAGTTCGGCTTCCGTTGATTAAGAAGTTCGAAACATGTCTTTTATGAGGCTTGACAGTTAACACCCTGTTTAATGTGTAACATGCAGACGCAACAACCTCGCTCCAGAAACTTACAGGTAACTTCGAATCAGCAAGCATCATTTTTGCAGTTTCAATTAGCGTGCGATTCTTACATTCAGCTACTCCATTTTGTTGAAGATTATGGGGGCGCTGAATTCGTGAAGAATGCCTTTATCATTGCAAAATTCGAGCATGCGGTTATTCTTGAATTCCGTACCATTATCACTTCTGATTCTTGGGATCGGCAAATGGTATGAATTTTCAAGCTTTCGGAAGAGAATCATCAGATTCTAAAATGTTTCATCCTTACTCTCCTGAAAGAATACCCACGAGAACCTCGAATAATCATCTGTAACAACCAGACAATATAGATCTCCTGAAATATTGTTAACATTGATAGGTCCAAATAGATCCATGTGAAGCTTTTCTAGTGGTAGCTTGATAGAATTCAATAGCTTCTTCGGGTGTGATTTCTTGTGCTTCTTCCCCTTCTTACAGCTCAGAAAATCATTGTTCAAATGGAAACTTTTCAAATTAACACCCTCCACAAGGTTGTTATGAACCATAAAACTCATCTTTCTCAAATGTATGTGTCCCATCTTCCTATGCCATAACACTGATTCTTTCTCTGTAGCTTTAGTAACAAAACATTTTGCTGACTTTGATGTTGTGGTAGCCACGCCCATATCTAGCACATAAAGATCGTTTTCTCTTGGGGTGCGCATAAGAATCCATTCCTACGGAATCTTAAACCCTGGCTTCAAAATCATGCATTCTTTGTCGTTAAAATGAGTGGTGAACTTTTTATCGCATATCTGAGAGATACTAAGCAGATTGTTTTCCAACTCCGCAATGTAGTTTACTGTATCAAATGATACCATTCCGTTTGATAACTTTCCCTCTCCGATTATCCAAACTCCTTGATTTCCTGCGAAACCTACATAGCCTCCTCTGATTGATTGACATCAAAAAGCAATGCTAGCATCCCTGTCATATGCCTAGAAGCTCCGCTGTCCATGATCCACTTTGATACGATAGACCTTGGAAGCCCCTGCACATGCAAATAAGAGATTACTTAAACAAGGAGACCCATGCCTTCTCGGTCCTTGGTGGGTTAGAAATGTCAAACATCGGAACTTTCACTTCCTTTTTAACTGAAACCCACTGTTCGGTTTTCAATTCATGTTAACTTTCGATTTTACCGAAACATTTGTTTTTGAAGCCTCAGAAGATGTTATTGTGTTTGGAACCCAGGTTTGTGATCTCGAATGTGCCTTTTTGATATAAAATTTTGAATCTTTTTGTTCATTCTTCTTCGAAGGTTCACCTTTTTCATAATTTGAAAAATTCACAGTTTGTGGTTTCCCTTCTTTGTTAGATTCATGATTACGTTTCAAGATTTGTTTAGGTACAAAATCTGGTTTCTTTGACTTCACATCTTCTGATGTCTTCTTGTCTTGGTGAACAGGTTTAGATTTAGGACATTTCCGTCCAATATGACCAATCTCAATGCACTTGAAACAAGTCCTAGTATCAGCAATTTTGATATTCTTTGCCTGTTCACGAAGCTCTTGTTCTTTTCTGAACTCATCATTTGATTGTTTACCAATCTTCTCCTTCTCACTTACCATGTTGGTTCCAAAAACAAACTCAATTTTCTTTTCTTTTTAATTTTTCTTTTGAAATTTTCTTTCATTCTTCTTTTGTTCAAAACCCAAACCACCTCTTTTGTTCTTAGGATAATCTCCACCTTTTCTTTGATAATTGTTAAAGATTTTTTTAGGTTTTGAATAAAATACTTTCACATTTTTCTCAAGATCAGTTGAGTTTACTTCAACAAGTTTGAAAAGTTTATCAATATGATCTTCCTTCACATTTCGAATCGGAAAAGTCTCATCAAAATACAATTTATCAGAATCCTTAACTTTGTAGAGAACAACGTTAGGATCATCACTTAAGTTGTCTTTTGGCGATACAAGAAAATTCTTGTAAAAACTATCCTCATTTGCAGATTGTGAATTTGACTCAGAACTTTTCAAACTTGATTCAGCACTTTCAAAATTTGACTCATCTGAATCACTTTCCAAAACTTTTTCAACCACCTTTTTGACCAACTAAGTTTCACTGTCATTATCAGATTTAGTGTATGTTATGTCTATGTTCTCAGGCAACTCATCAATCATGTCAGTTTTGAGTTTTAGGTTAAGCGCCTTTTCCATCCCATCTGGTTTCTTTATGGCATAACTTTGCCACATGGGTGGTGGAACACGTCCATAATCTACACTTTTCTTTTCATTTTGATCATTTTCTCCTTTTCCAATTTTAGGTAGAATATGATCAATGACATATGAACTGGTCGAGTAACTGATCAAAAGTTTATTTACTCTTTCTGTTTCAATTCTTATTTTTCTAACTCATTTTTAAGCTTAACAATCGTGTTTAGATGTATGTTAATTGCCATTTGTTTATCCATTACGGTTGCTTTTAACATATCCATGGTTCTACCATTTTGCAAATTTGCTTGTTCTACTAGCTTATAAGTTCTTTTCATTTTATCATAAGCTTCTTTCGTTGTGTTGTAATCATATTTAAAATTTTCCAAATGTTTTCTGATTTCTTTAATGATTTTATCTTTTTCAACACAGTTTTCACACGGTTCAGTGCACTTTGTGAAAAGTTTTTCATCCTCGACTATTTTCACTTTTACCACTTCCTTTACCACTACTCTCTCATTTTCTGACTCCTTTTTCTCTACACCAGAATCTACCTCTTTCAAATTGGCCTTCATTGCCTTATCCGCAATCCCTGTCAGATTTTTAACTGTCATCTCATTTTCAACATTGATCACTTCTTCAACCTCGGGTTTTGCTATCTCAATTGTCTCACCGTGAAATCCTGTACTGAAATAACCTGCAAAAGAAGAAAGCATATCAGGTGGAATTATATTCTTGAAAGCATTATGTATAATATTTCCTTCCTCAGTTCGTTGAAGACATTCTTCTAAAATAACTTTTTCCAATGCTTCTTCATCAAAAACAGCAGCCTCAGAACATTCTTCAATTTCAGGTTTTGGTTCTTCGATGATTTCTGCCAGTAAAGCCAAGCTTTCATTTTTGCAGATGTACTTATTCTAGTTAAAGCCTTCATCCTCTTGAGCTACGACCAAGGCTTTCTCTCTAGAATTCGATGAACCATCTTCGATTTGAATAACTCTTGACTGAGAAGGTGATGGTTGATGATAAATTGCCTTCTTGTAATAGTCGTTGCCAAAAGGATTCTGATTACCATTCACTTCCCAATTCGTGCATCCTCTCTTAAAGTTTCCCTTTTCTCGACACTTAAAACACGTAACCTTCGATTTGTCAAATCCAAGTTTACCATCCATGCTACCTAGATCCTTTCTACCACTTCAATTAATCTTTGTGCTCGTCGAACAATAGATGCCATACACCATTTTATATCCATCAATTCAAGCTCTTCTTGACCAATTTGATCGTAGTCTTCCTTCGTCATTTCAGAATTTCCTATTTGTAACACCCCGACCGTGAAATAAAAACAGCCCGCAGTGGAAATGTCGGGGGGTCACGTTACAAATTGATTCAAACACATGGTAAATAAAGTTTGGTTTTATTGAACTTATAAATTACATCGTCTTTGAGAATCGAAACAAAATACAACAACTAATTTTATTTTAAGCAAGCTAATGCCAGAGTCCATCCTATGTGTAGCATACTTGATCATGCATTAGTACCTGAAACATATGTAAAAATAAAGTCAACACTGAATGTTGGCGAGTAACATAGGTTTTCTCACGACTCATGGCTTTTGAATATTGAATGATGTTCAATAAACTTCCACAGTTGATATTTTAAATATTTTTTTTGTAGCCATGAATCTATGACAAAAATGTTTCTTTTGTAAGATCGTATGAGTTTTTTTCCGATTTAAGAGAAACATTGTATGGTTTACTTAGAAACCATTTGTGACTTTGTATTAACCAACCAAATGTCTTGTATTGTATAAACATATATCTTTGTATAAACCAAATGTCTTGTGTAAACAAATGTCTTGTTTTGTATATAAACAATTTGCCTTTTTGTACAAAACTAGTGTGGTTTGTTGGCGAATACATTCAAGCCTTGTTGACTGTCGGACAAACCTTTATAAATAAAGGTCTATCAAATGTGTTGCACAGTTTCTGTCATTCCCAGAGGAAACTTCCAAACAAACCTAGGAAGCGGGAATGGGGTTGTCAATCATTTGGTACCATAACATACTACCGGTCGGCGTGATCAAAGTTAATGAATGTATCATTGTTATGTTCAACTTACCATCAAGTTTTGTACAATGTAAAGCATGTTGTGTATATAAATCATATGTAAATAGTTTTTGTAAACATGTTTTGAAAGGTAGTTTAGCACATATGAATCACCCCAAAATATTTAGAAAACGTAAAAGTGGGGAACTATGTACTCACATGCTCACCTCAAAATATGTAAAAAGAGGGGTCTATATACTCACTCGTAGCTTTAGGGTTTTTAACTTAAAGCTTCCTGGTGCAAATTCTAAGTTCCTAATAATAATACAATGCATCACGTGTTAGTGAAATAACCCAAGTTACTTTAGCCATACAATACGAGACAGAACCCCAACGGACTTAGTCAGGCATAGCCTTGACATGCGTTGGTGGGTCCTAAATCAATCGGGTAGGGTGACGAACTAGTGATCGGGGGTTAAAGTACTTACAACGGAGCAGAAAAGCTTCGCAGGTTTAGGGTTTAGGGTTCCGAACTCGGAAAGAGTTTAGAGAGAGTAAGAGATTGATTTTCTCGATCGAAATAAGGAACTGAAACAGTCCCAGGCCGCTCCTTTTATACCCAAATTTGGCTTCTCTCGCGCGTCACGCGGGAGACATGGATTCTCTTGCGTGGTGGGGGGAGATCAGCTAGGCCTAGATTGCCACCAGTCTTCGGTAGGTTGGACATGTGTCGCGAAACGGAGCCACGTGTCCTGGTACTCTCCCGCGCGTCGCGGGAGATACCCAGGATTTTAGCACATGGCGCCTGAGAGGTCCAAGTTTTTCTTTTTTTTTTCATGTCGTGTTTCGTCGTGCGTGTCCGAGGTTGCGATATGTAAGGTGTATGAAGGGGTATGGTCCCAAAAACCTTGAGCCAATCAAGGAAACCATACCCATTAATAACTTCTAAGGAAACTTCACGCAGACTTCTATGCCAAAATGAGATTTATTAGAACTCTGCGCCAAATATCCAAGAGAGGAAAAGATCATATAACTACCTTGCACGGGCTCGTGCAAGGTTCAAAGTTAACCTTGAACATTCTCTTGGGATAAAATGCTTCATTTTACTACCTTGCGCGGGCTCGCGCAAGGTTCAAAGTTAACAAGTAGGAGATCCATCATGGATGTCTCCAATAATGATGTATTTGTTACATGGTTCTTTACCAGAAGATAAAGCGCAGCAACGAAAGTTACGATGCAAAGCCCTTAATTACGAAATGGTTGGCGGTATTCTGTACCGACGCTCTTACATGGGTCCTTCGCTCCGTTGTGTTAACAAACATGATGCGCAATACCTGATCAGGGAGGTTCATGAGGGGCTATGGGGTATACATTCTGGGCCGCGCATGGTACTAGCCAAAGTGAAAAGCACAGGGTATTATTGGCCCGGAATGTACGTTGACGCTGTAGAAATCTTGCGCAAATGCATGTCTTGTCAAAGGCATGCTCATAAAACGTTGTGCCCAAAGAATCCTTTGATACCCGTCACAACAGCTTGGCCTTTTCAACAATTGGCCATTGATTTAGTAGGACCATTTCCAGATGCGCCAGGCGCAGTCAAGTTCATTATTGTTGCGGTCGATTACTTCACCAAATGGGTTGAAGCTAAACCCTTAGCTTCTACTACAGCGATGGTAATTCGCAAATTCATCTGGGAATACATTATTTGTCGTTTTGGTCTGCCCATGCGCATTATTACAGACAACGGTCCAAATTTAACAACTGAAGAGTTGCAAACATGGATGACCGAAATGGGAATCCAGCATGTATTCGCTTCTGTTGCGCACCCACAAGCAAATGGTCAAGTTGAAAGCATAAACAAATAGTTGGTCGACGGTATCAAGGCCCGCCTTGGCACGACACGACGGGGGTGGGTTGACGTATTGCCTAGCATCTTGTGGGCACACCAAACTATGCCCAAAACTAGCACTGGAGAAACTCCTTTTAGCCTTGTGTACGGCACGGAGGCTGGGATTCCTGCCAAAATTGGGTTACCATCTCCAAGAATGCTAGCTTTGGAAAAACAAGATAACGAAGAACAAAGGCGCATCGACCTAGACTTATTGGAAGAACGACAAGAAAATGCGGCGATTCGCGAAGCTAAGTACAAGTCTCAGCTTGAAAAGTATTATAGCAAAAGGGTACGCATCTGCTCCTTTTTGCCTGGTGACTTTGTTCTTCGCGATAATGAAGTGTCGAATGCCGAAAAACCAGGGAAGTTAGCCCCGCGATGGGAAGGTCCGTACGTGATAAATGAATTATTGGGAAAAGGCGCGTACACTCTCAAGCGTATGGACGGAACAAGTGTTCCTCGAACCTGGAACGCCCAACAACTACGCCGGGTGTGACAATCTCAGTCCTCTAAGCAACTTCTGGGCGTTGCGTAACGAGACTGCTTACCTTATTTCTTATGTAATCTTAGTGGCAACCATAGCTTTACGCTTTATCAGTATGAATAAAATACTCTGTCACTACTTACAGTCTTGTATATGCTTTTTTACAAATGCATGCAATTCCTTTGGATAAACAAAAACACAAACTCATGAGCCACAAGTTAACTTAATACTTACGCTCACACATGAGGAAAGAAATTGTTCATTTGTCTATCCTAAACAAGTAATTGGCCACATGGAAAAATTGTAAACTAAATATACTATATTCACATCAAAAGTACTTGCGCATCAAGCGCAACGATACATCAAAAAAGAAATTTACAGACAGCTACAGGAGTAAACACAATCTAACTCTATTTTCCTGCATCCTTCACATCTTTTTGTTCCTCTGCCTTAGAGAAGATTTCTTTAATCTATCCACGAAATCATCATGCTGCAGCGCAGCATCGACAAGATCCATGACAGGAATATGTAATTGATCATAGCTCTCCTTGGCAGCTGTATAAATGGCAACAGTATCAGTTCCATGCGTAGCAGCGCGGCTTGTATCCCATTGGGTCTTCAGCGCATGGGCCACATGAAGGGTGCACTCCCTATAACCCTCCGCATGACCATCGTTCCGTGCTGCCACCATTAGTTCCGCCACTCTCTCATCTAATTCTGTAGAGTTCAAGATGGAGTTCGTGATCTACAAAATCAACATGTCAATATACGATATGAATATTCAACAAAGATGAATATATCGAAAGAAAGGAATATTACCTCCACAATCCCATACTCCCGCAACCAGGTAAGCTGGTTCATGAGGGATTCGGTCAGGCTTTTTGCTGTAGCGCGAGCGACCTCCGTGTCATTAAGTTTTTTATCACCTTTAGTTAAACGGCGGGTCAACTCGGCGTTCTCTCTTCGGTGAAGGTTGATATCTTTTTTCAAAACATCAACCTCATCTTGCAGCCGTGCCTGGTCAAATAGCATAGAAGTTAGATCATCAATCTCTTTATTCTTAAAAAGGAGAGTCATATTGGTTGATACCTCATTCTGCTCGCTCCTTTCTCTATGAGAGCGCGCCTCTTCTGCTGCCGCAACTGCATCAGCTTTCTCTTTCTTAAGCTTCTCAATTTCGTTGCGCAGATATATCTTTTCTTTATTATCGCGATCGCAAGCCTCCACAAAGCGCTTGCGCTCGTCCGCATGTTGCGCAACAGAGGCCTCACATATGCGCTTCCAAGACAGCGCAGACCAATCCTCGGTCTTCTTCTCCTCCTCAAACTTGGCTTTTTCAGCCTCAAAATCGACGATCATCTTTAACGTCTTCTCTTTCTCAAGTTTGGCCTTCGCCTTAACAATCTCAACCTCATCCCACTCCTTGTTCATACTGTTCCATTCGCGCACGATCCTGTTTATTGTGGAAGAGGCAAGGGCAGACTCTTGCAAATATGACTCATATGTAACTTCACGGTCTTTCTCTTCTTGGCGCTTCACCTCCGCCGGAGGGAAGATGCCCTTATACCACTCCCTGCATGAGTGCCAATCTGTGAATACATCACCTTGTTTAACCTTCCACACAGGCTAATGGATCGTAGAGGCCCGCCTCTCAGAATAAGAACGATAGTAATAATCCCTAGGCGTCTCCTCTGGGCGAATGGGCGACTCCTCATCAGAATTCTCAACAGACATAACGCCTTCACTTTGTGTTGAAGGGCCAGCTCCCTTGGATATCAACTTTGACGGCTCCGGCACAGGGGAAGCTATTTTTTCTTGCTCCGCGGTAGCAGTATCTTTCACCCCAGCATCTGTAGCGGTATCTTTAACCTGCTCGCCAGCAGGATTCTCAGCATCAAATTTTTTAGGCTCTTCTTCCGGAGCCACCTTCTCAATATTTTCTGGGACGATGGGGTCAGCATCAAAAACAGGTGCTTCTCGCTCCACATCTCCCTCCTCAACGTTTTCAGGCCTGCGCGGTGATGGTATAGCAGATGAGGTGGCCGGCGCAGCCTCCACCATTTTCTCTGCAAAGCATATTAACAAATACCAAGTATAAGATTCTGCGCAACTTTTCTGACAGAAATGCGCAACAAACTGAACATACCAGGTGAGAACTTCTTTGTAAAGGCATCCAGATTCTCTTCTTGCCAATGCGCGGGCGCGCAACTTTTGTTGGCACAGGAGGTTTAGTTTCAGCCTCTTTCCTCTTCTTGGAAGTGCGCTTCAACGCCTCTTCCGGGCTTGAGGGTATTTCCAAGGGATCATCTGGGTTCGAAGCTGGAAGAGAGGAGGTGTCAATGGGTTCTGGCTTTGGTTTCCTCAAACCTACAGGCGCAAGACCCTCCAGTGAGTCCGACACCACCACATAATCACACCAAGAGTCAGATACGAGGCGCGTACCTTTCTTACCCTCAGCTTTCGCAGCAGCTGATGGCTTGGTTTTTTTATCTGGTTTGGAAGGGGGAGGTGCAGCAGCTGCAGCAGCAGTTGGTTTCTTCTTCTTCTTCGAGTTAGGGCCTACGCCCAAGTTTAGCAAAGCACCTACATAATCAATCATATTGAACAAAGGTTGCGCCATTAGTTATATTGAAATATTACTTAGAAAATATGTTCAAGAGTAATATTGCAATATCAACTTAGGCCTTGTAAGAATTTAGTTACCAGTCTTAGAAGATGGTTGCGCCTCCAGATCCTCCTTCTTGGGCAGCTCAAAGTTCCCCATGATTTGTGAGAACCAAGTATCCTCACCCTCAGCAATGGGCACGACGGCCATTTTCCCTTTCTCTCTCTTGAAAGAGACCAAGTAGAGCAGCGCAGCTACATAATAAACATTTTTGCATCAGTACATATCTATAAAAGATATTACTAGGAAGTTAAACGGTTACGTACCAGTTCCATCTTCAGTATACACCGTTTTTCCGGCGTTCTCTCTTCCAAAAAATACTCATCCCAGCAGCGATGAGGGCCCTCTCCGGCAAAACAATGTTGGGCACATCTTTAATATCCTGGTACCACACCTCGTCGGCAGGTATGGGGAGGGTCTCCAACTCGATATCATCACCGGCTCGGAAAGTCATCTTCATCGGGATTACTGCCGCCTTTATGAAGAAGAACTTTTGTTTCTAGTCGTGATACGATTTAGGTGGCACTAACAGCAATTGTTTTGCTTGTACACGTTGTTGGAATGAGTAGAAACCCAACGAGCAGTGCAACTGATTGAAGACTCTAAACTTCTGAACCGTCGGTATGATCTGCATCGACCGGCAAACAAACTCAAAATGCCGGATCCTAACCATTCCCATCGGGCTCAACTAAGAAATATGGAACTTATAAAAACCAAGAATTTCCAGCATAAAATGGGTCATCGGAAGCCTAAAGTTTCCTTCGGCAAAATAGTCATAGAATAACGTGATATAGCCAGCCGGAGCATCAGCTGTCGTGGCATTCGCCACCGGAAAAAATACTTTCCAGGACAGAGCAAAAAGGAAGTTGGTAGCAAGATTATCAAAATCTTTCTTCGACCACTTTAACGGTGGCAAACTTGACGTCGATGGCATCTCAGCAGAACTTGCACCGGTGGCCATAACTCAAACTTCGAAGAATACTCAGAAAAACTTTGAAGGTCGCCGGAATATATGCACACAAGTTTTTCTCTCAAGATTTAATCTGGTGAGGAAGCAAATGGATCGTTGATCCCTTAATATACTAATCGCAATTAATGCACGATTTGACTGCAGCGACTTTTACGACAGTCACATATCCCCAAGTAACTGTAAGGGCGAGTGGGGAACAGTAACCGCCCCACGCGCGCGAGTGTCGCTGAAATAACATTAAATGCCGTAAGGCATGTACTGCTGACACCCTGTCAACAGTAGCACCACGTCTCAAGAATGTGCATCTTCACCAACTACACCATCCGGATAAGTGACACGTGTCTAAGTATATTTGAAATTCAAATATTTTTTTCAAAATTCACTTACGACACGTCACCAAGTTGCAGAAAACAACAAAAGGCTAGTACTTACCTAGCGCAACACATTTATCTTAAGTCCAGTGCTCCACCTACTTTTTATTCTTACATAGGAGCAACACTGGACTGGGGGGACTTGAAGGGGTATGGTCCCAAAAACCTTGCGCCAATTAAGGAAACCATACCCATTAATAACTTCTAAGGAAACTTCGCGCAGACTTCTTTGCCAAAATGAGATTTATTAGTACTCTGCGCCAAATATCCAAGAGAGGAAAGGATCATATAACTACCTTGCGTGGGCTCGCGCAAGGTTCAAAGTTAACCTTGAACATTCTCTTGGGATAAAATGCTTCATTTAACTACCTTGCGCGGGCTCGCGCAAGGTTCAAAGTTAACCTTGAATAATCCGTTTGATAATGACTCATGCACAAACCTTGCGTTGATTTTTATATCAAAGCAAGTATCCACCAAATGTTGCGCTAAGCAGCAAGGAGAAGAAAGAAGATCAGTTAACTAACTTGCGCTTCTCACGCAAGGAAACAGTTAACCCTGAGAAACTTTCCCTTAGCAAAATCCTTGACTTGGTGCAGAAGCGAAGGGAATCTTTTCTGTTGTAACAGAATGTACATGTGGCGAACAACAGATGGGTTACAGCTGTGAAATCTTCTAGAAGCCATTAACACCCAATCGTGCAAGCATCTTTTTGGTTATAACCAATTGCCACTTGGCAGCATCTGGATGGCTGAGGAAGATCACAGTGATGGCATGCTCACATTTATAAAATATAGTGATCTCATGTTGACACGTGGCACCTCCCTAACCGCTGATGAACTCACGATCCGTGTGCACTAACGGATTGCCAACAAACATTAACAGAATAGCAGAAGATTCCGTTAAAGTTAACAATATCTCCTTTTGGCGCCAAACACCGACTATAAATAAGTGACTTGGAGTTCAAGGAAATGTATTCACTCTCAACTACTCTCTCTCTCTTACAATACTTTACTTCTGACTACATGTACTTATTCTCACGCCGGAGGGTGGTCACGGAGAGAACCCCCCTTCTCCCCGTGGCGAGCTAACGGTGTTCTGTTTTGCAAGATCAGCCGGAGTAATTTTTTATTCATAATTCATCGTAAAACCAAACGAAGGGTTAACCCTTTATGCAGAGCCCATTCCATAGATCTACTTAGATTCCGGTCTAGTTGATCTAGGGTTTCTTCAGTGTATTTGGGAATATGTTACGATAACTTGGATATTATTCCGAAAATGTTGTGAATATCATTTTGACCGAAAGTGTTTATTGGTTGAAATACTGCAAATGTTACAGTCTCCCCTACTTTGGGGAATTTCGTCCTGAAATAGAATCAGAGGAGACTTGTGAGAAAAGATGTGGATACTTTGCTTTCATTTGATCCTCTCGTTCCCAAGTAAATTTTGGGCCACGTTTGGATTCCCAGTGAACTTTAACAATTATGTTATGAACTTTAACATAATTTCCATAGGTTTCTCGACAAAATGCATGGTGTCGTCAATACGAATTTTATCAAGAGGAATGTGGAGGTTTTCATCGGCTAAACACGTTTTCAAGTTGGACACGTGAAAAGTTGGATGAACATTTCCAAGTTCAGTAGGTAGTTCGAGTTTGTAGGCTACCTTTCTGATCTTTTCAATGATCTTAAAAGGTCCCACATATCGAGGAGCTAGTTTACCTTTCTTTCCAAATCTGAGCATACCCTTCCAAGTGGATCCTTGAGAAGAACACGGTTACCAATTTGGAATTCCAAAGGTTTGCATCGTTTGTCAGCATAAATCTTTTGACGACTTCTTACTGTCAAAAGGTTATTACAGATTTTCATGATTTTGTCTGTTGTTTCTTGAATGAGTTTGTCAGCATAAATCTTTTGACGACTTCTTGTTTCACCAACTTCATTCCAACAGACAGGTGAATGACATTTTCGACCATAAAGAGCCTCAAAGGGAGCCATGTTGATGCTAGAGTGATAACTGTTAAAGGAGAATTCGATCAAAGGTAGATGCGAATCCCAACTACCACGAAAGTCAATCACACAAGCTCTAAGCATATCCTCAAGTGTTTGGATTGTCCTTTCGGTTTGTCCATCCGTTTTAGGATGATAAGCAGTGCTTAGATTTAATTTGGTTACCATGGCAGATTGCATGGTCTTCCAGAAACGAGATGAGAAACAAGCATCACGATCTGAAATGATGTTCAAAGGAACACCATGACGAGATACAATCTCATCAATATAGATCTTAGCAAGTTTGTCAGCAGAGAAATCCTCGCAAATTGGCAAAAGGTGTGCTGACTTAGTCAGACGGTAAATGATTACCCAAATGGCATCATGGTCTCTAGAAGTGTGTGGTAACTTAGTGATGAGATCCATAGCGATGCTCTCCCATTTCCATACTGAAACTTCTGGTTGTTCGAGCAAACCGGAGGGACGTTGATGTTCTGCCTTGACTTTAAGACAAGTAAGGCATTTGGACACGTACAACGCTATGTCCTTCTTCATACCCGGCCACCAATACGGGGTATGAAATCCATGTACATTTTGTCCGTACCCGGATGGATAGAATAACATGACTTGTGTGCTTCGTCCATCAGTAGGGTACGAAGGTTATCTTGGTTTGGAATCCATAAACGATTCAAGAAATAGAGTAACCCATCATCTTTACTTTCAAGCTGAAGCTCAAGATTATGTGGTAGTTCATTATTCATCAAGCCTTGGGTTACGCAAGTACGTTGGGTTTGGAAAATACGTGTTTAGATATCTGATTGGATACAAAGACAATGAAGTTTGACTTGTTCCTTGCGACTAAGTGCGTCTGCTATGACATTTGCGACTAAGTGCGTCTGATTGGTAACGAATTTCGCAACCATAGTCGTTCAGAAGTTTGACCCAACGTCGTTGTCTCATGTTTAGTTCCTTTTGATTGAAAATGTGTTGGAGACTTTTGTGGTCAGTGAAAACCACAGATTTAGCACCATAGATGTAATGTCTCCAAATTTTGAGAGCGAAAACAATGGCACCTAACTCAAGATCAAGGGGTGTGTAGTTCTTTTCGTGGATTTTCAATTGTCTTGATGCATATGCTATGACTTTGTCTCTTTGCATAAGAACACAACCAAGACCTAGATTTGAGACATCACAATATACAACGAAATCGTTGTTGCCATCGGGTAAGGATTAAATAGGAGCATCACAAAGCTTTTGTTTCAAAATTTGGAAGGCTTCTTCTTGTTTGGGTCCCCACTCAAAAGGTTTACTCTTTTGATTTAAAGAAGTGAGTGGAACCGCAATCTTGGAAAAGTTTGCGATAATGTAACCGGCTACACCAAGAAAAGAACGAACTTCGGTAGGAGTGGTAGGTGTACTCCAATCCTTGATCGCTGTGATTTTGGCGGGATCCACATGTATGCCTTGTTTATTGACAATGTGACCCAAGAAGTTATATTTACCGTTTTGAGTTTCTAAAGTTCGAGTTTACCTTTTTCGTTACTTTATTTTTAAACTAGCTTTTTATGTGGGTATTTTTATGCACACGTTAGTATAAATTCGAGTTGGTTTACGTTTAGATGTTAACTTTTTCTTGGAACGAGTCGGCTTAAGTATAATACGTTTTCGTGCTTAATTTATATACGTTTCCAGGTGATCTACTCTTTAACGTAAATTTTGTACCAAACCGAGTGTCGTTAAATACAATACATTTTCATTCGACGAGATAAATTCGAGTTACTCTATGTTTCGACCCCTACAAACGCAAGACGGGTAAAGTTACAATTATATTATTATTATTATTATTATTATTATTATTATTATTATTATTATTATTATTATTATTATTATAAATAACGTAGTCATTGATTTTACACCTCCCAACTTTGATCATTTCACTTTACAAAACACTCATGTTTGCCCCTTAATGTGAATGTCTTTCTTGTTTTCCTTTTGTGGTTTCTTCTTTTTAAAGTTATAATAAGCCCTTTTGATTACACATGTCAGTTATTTCTCTACATACGTTTTATATTTTTTCGGTACGTTACGTTAAAACTGTATGGTATAAATTTTATTTACTTTACGTTTTGTATCAACAGCAATGTTTATATAATTTACATTAAGTTGATTTGGGTATGTCGAAACATGCATTCTCATATGGTAAAGCCATGACATAACGTTTGGATTAATTCATTCGATGTTTACAACGGACTCGCGGCGCATCGCCCGTGAATCATATTATTACTAGTTTTAATAAACATGTTATAAACTCCCACAACAATGTAACTAAAATGGTTTAATAAACATGTTACAAACTCCTACAACAATTATATATATATATATATATATATATATATGCGAGAACCGTGAGAACGAATGAAAAAATCAATCAAAACCAATTTTTTTAATACAAACCTCATTGTAATTAAAATATAACATCATAATATACATCATCAAATAATTCATTTCTCCCCTCAAAATCACTCTTATTAGATTTTTTACACATGTGTAAATATAACAAATTTACACATGCGTAAATGACAAACTTACACATGCATAAAAAAAATTATTTACGGATTCACGTAAATTTAAACGTGTAAATTAAATTTCTAACATTGTATTTGAATAATAATAATAATAATAAGTGTAAAAAGAAATTTTAAATTTGAATTGTTTTGACCAAGTTTTCGTGGTTTTTTCATTCGTTCTCACGGTTCTCGCGATATTTAGCGTTCTCATTTAAACACTCCCCTATATATATATATATATATATATATGAGATGGGTAAAATGAGAACCATCTTGAGTTGTGAGAACTGTAGGAACCAATATTAGCCATTGATTAAGTTAGGTTTGATAGTGTCACACCCCAACCGATGGCGGAAACATCGGGGCGCGGCACTAGGCGAACCAGATTGTCTCAAGAGAAATTCCATAACGACTAACATGACAATATCTTAAACAGTTAATTTTCCATACAATCAACCAACATTTCACGTTTAATCATTACAAAACATAATATCTCTTAATACATATCAAGTTCGATCTCCCCTAGATTTATTACATGATATTCTAAGGCAAATCCTAAATCTAAGCATCCGTAGCAAATATCTTCAACCTGCCACATATGTTAAAATATAACTTCAATACAATTAAGTAAAGGTGAGCATAAAGGTTTGCGTACATAATAGATATAAAAGGTTTAGCATACACCGCATGGCATACATAAGAGTTGTGAACTATGTATCTACTAGATTCAAGTAAACCAACAAACCGCGATTGATCGAGGCATGCGAACAAGTGTCCACATCCTAAAGAGAAAATAAATGAGAAATAAAAATGCGAGCCTTAACAACCTCGGGCCTCCGGGTGGCGGGTCAACCTCTAGTATACTATCATGTTAATGGTGGCGTACAAGCAATCAAGTAACACATACAATTCAGCAGATTTCACGTATAGTCATGTATAAGCGGGATGGCAAATAAGCGTTTGATTTGTGTGATGTGATTTGATATAGGAACATATGTGACACCCAAAAGTGCGTTTAAGCGTAAAAAGGGGTTCAAGTATACTCACATTCGGTGCGTTTTAGGAAAGAGACGGGATCTGATGTGAGTTAAGGATAGCGCTGGATCAGCCTGTAAGCGAACAGAAGTGCATCAGTCTTCCGAAATGCTGAAACGGTGAACGGGTGAAAGAACAGTAGACAAATTCGGGCGAACTTGTACTATTATTCTTGAAGGGAGCACAAGTTCGGGCGAACTTGTCCTGATTCCTTGGAATCAGTACAAGTCCGGGCGAACTTGTGTGTTGGTCAATGAAGGGGGTACAAGTTCGGGCGAACTTGTACATTTGTTGTCAAATTTGATCAAGTTCGGCAAACTTGGTCACCAATCTGGTGACAAGTTCGAGCGAACTTGATGTCTTCCGAGCGAACTTAACTGTTTTGGCATCCAATTCGTGCGTTTTCGCGTCGTTTGCTGAGGAAATCGAGTGTCCATCCCTCCAACCTTAAGCCACTGAGTAAAACTTAGGCTGGAGTGGTCTTTTGGAGCGAGTTTAGCTATTTTACAGAAACTCGGGCTAATCCGGGCAAACTTGATGGTTCGTACTGGTTCGTCCAGCTTGTGTAAAGTGACGATTTCGTCCTTGTGCTTCCGGATCTGAGATCTTGCTTGACAACGCCTCGTTCCACTTCAAAATGAACGAAACATACGTCATTTAATCCGAATTTGTGTAGAAATCGATGTTAAAAGGGGTTTTACTTAGATCTAAGCATAAATCTAAGTGAAAAAACAGAAGTTTTTATATAAAAAGATGAAGATTTTCGTAAACAGAAGAGTTTTGATGAAATCGAAGGCAAAGCCTTGTGCAAAATCGTTGTAAAACGTTGTTGTAGCTTGAAAACGGGTTGAATCTTGCTTAGAAAACAAAGGGTTTCGGTTTTGGGGAGCTCCGGACGAACTTGCAGCAAGTTCAAATGAGAAGAGGAGCTGGGTATTTATAGGTGAGGTGGAAAAAGGAGCTGGAATGATCAAGTTCGGGCGAACTTGTATCAAGTTCGGGCGAATTTGCTTGTTTCCTGATCCTTAAGACAAGTCCGGGCGGACTTGGTGAGTTTTGAAGATCTCAGGTGGCCTGGACAAGTTCGGGCGAACTTGGCCTATTGGCGAAGTTTTGTTCGTTTATTTCGCGTTAAGCGTTCGTTTGGTGATTCGGTTAGTATTAGATAGTTATATTAAGCGTTATAATTCATACAATAGTGTGATTTAGCGATTCGTGCGTGTGAGAGCGTTGCGATAGTGATTGTAATCATAACATAAACAAATATAACACACATAAAACATAATTCCACATAATTAACTGTGTTTTGCGATGCGATGAGATAAGCGATGCGATGGCACAAGTGTTTATTAAACAATAACACACTTGGCTATTAAAGTAACATAGTTACTTGTGATTGCGTTGAATTAGCGTTGAGTTTAATAAGCGATTAGATGCGATATAGTTGTAATAAAATATAATTATCTTAACATAAACTTTCTCATAACCGAATCTCGAAGTACAACGATAGATATAGACAAATTACACGGGAATAAAGTAAACGAAATTAACAACGAAACTTGGAGTTGTTATAGATAGATGAGATTAAAAGACAATAAAACAATGTAATGATTGTGTTTTTATTAATAACATTTTGTTTTTTAGTGACAAAGGGGCATATTGGTCTTTTTACTATAGCTTTAATGATTGGTATGATTATTGATTTTGTTTTAATTAACAAGATTGTTTTTTTTTTTAAATTTAAACATGCATTACTCATTTTCTTTTAATTCTCATTTAATTAGTTTATTTTAATTATCAGTTAATTTTTTTAAACATGAATTATTAGTTTTGTTTTAAACATGAATTTTAATTCTCGGTTAATTTTTTACGCGTGACTTTTAGTTTTTTTACGCGCGGTTTTTTCTTTTTTTTCGGGCTTCTTTTAAAACTTTTTTACGCGCCGGTTTTAAACTTTTTTACGTGCGGTTTTAAAATTTTTTAACGCACAGGTTTAAAAACTTTTTTTGCGCGCCAGTTTTAAATTTTTTTTGCGCGCGGTTTAAAATTTTTTTACACATCGGTTTAAAACTTTTTTTACGCGCCGGTTTAAAACTTTTTTTACGCACGGTTTTAAACTTTTTTTAAAATTTTTTTTACGCACGGTTTTAAACTTTTTATACGCGCCGGTTTAAACTTTTTTTATGCCCCGGTTTTAAACTTTTTTACAGACAGTTTAGAACTTTTTTTACGCGTCAGTTTTAAACTTTTTTTGTGCGCCGTTTTGAACTTTTTTACGCGCCGGTTTTAAACTTTTTTTACGCGCCGGTATAAAAGTTTTTTTACGCGCCGGTTTAAAACTTTTTGTACGCGCGGTTTAAACTTTTTTTACGTGCCGGTATAAAAACCTTTTTTACGACCCAGTTTTAAAACATTTTTTACGCCAATCTTTTTTACGGTTTTAAACTATTTTACAAAAAAACTAGTGGGATTACCCGCATTCCGTGGCGGGAATTTGATTCGGTTCGTCGCGGTATCGGCCTGACTCTCGTATGTTTACATTACCGAAAAATTAAACAAACTACGTATTCGTCTTTTCTAAGAAACTAACAAACGTATTTAAAAAAACCAAATTAGTAAAATAATTAAAAACTTGTATCACATATATAGTGTGGGGTATAAAATGAAAAGTAAAAGAAAAAAATAATTTATTTATTTTCTTCGCACGAAAACCAACCATATCAAACTAACCTACATTTTTTACTGCATTATACACAATAATGACTAATTAAAAGTTGCAACTTAACAAAATTTTGCTCTATAAAAAGAAAGTCAAATTGACCAACCAGAAAGAAATATCGACATAGCATATTAATATTATGTATAATAGATTTTTTTTACCAAAAAACAATTTTTTTATAGATTTTAAGAGAGAGAGAGTAGATATGACATTTTGATGGATGAAAAAATCTGATAAGACTTTAAAGAGAGAGAGAAGACATGACATTTTGAGTAAATTACCAAAATAACCTTTGAGATTTAAAATAGTAGTGTATAGGGGGCATGATCTGATTGGTGGAGAGTGGTTCTCGCGGTTCTCGCAACTGGGGATGGATTTCATTTGAACCTATCCCTATATATATATACTAGTCGTTTACCCGGGTGATGCGGTGGGAAATATATCACTTAAGTTGGTGAGGTTAGGGCTATGTACGGGAGGTTCGGTTTTGAGCCATAACCAAAACCAAATTCGCGATGCAACGAAAAACCAACACTTGTTAGTAATTCTAAGGATGTACATGAAAAGGTTCAGTTCAGTTCAGTTGGGTCATAACTAAAATCTAAATTTTCGATTAAGGTACTTCAAAACCGATGATAGGGATTTAAAGAGTTTTAAAAGGATGTAAACAAACCGAAGCCAACACAAGCACAACCATAAGCTCAAAACTAATCAAACCAATCTACGAGCCCGTATGGTCATTGTGGTGTGCATGGTTCGGTCGGTTCGGCTATTTTTCCTCAACCAAAGCCATCGGTTAGTCTATTTTATTAACCAATCGGTTTTCGGTTAATCAGTTTGGTTTCTGGTTAGATTGACAATTTTTGCTCAGTTATTTTAATTTTAGTTATTCGTAAAACAACAGTTGGGCTAAAACTTTTGTTTAAAAATACATGAAATTCAGGAATAAATTCGGCTGTAGATAGTTTTTTTCAAGCTCGAGGTTAGCTCGGGCTCGGCTCGTTTGATATGTATTAATTAATTTATATTATTTATTTAATCTAATTATTATTTCAAAATATTATAAATAGTTTTTATTACTATTATTTTTATATGTATTTAATATATTAATTAAAAATATATACATAGTGGCTCGTCTAGGGTCGTTAGGCTCATGAGTCGGCTCGAGCTAAGGCTCGTTTCCTAAACAAGCTTGTTTTTAGGCTCGAACTCGTGCGCAAGCTTGTTCGGATAGAAATTTGAGCTGCAAATAAACACTCTTATAAATGGTTCATGTTTCACCATAATAGAAAAATCGTTCAGAATGATTATCTTCTTTTTGCAGCCTGATTTCACCAAGATGGGTGGTACCTTTTTGAGGGTGAAGTTGAGGGTATATGTGTACTTTTTGTAGTCTATGTTTAGCAAAGCTAGGGTTTAATTCTGAAAAATAAAGTCTTTTATTTTATTCGTATAGTATTTATCATAGCATCATTGTGGTGGATGTACATCTAAAGTTAGTCCAATAAATTCCATTAAATTGTGGTATGTCTGGTTCGGTTATTATCCTCAATCAAAGTTGAAACTGAAGTCATGGTTAGTCTATTTATTAAACAATCAGTTTTAGTTAATCAGTTCGATTTATTCGAATAGATTCGATTCGTTAAATTTTGGTTCGACCCACCATATGCACTGAAATTCAAGCCAAATGAAGAGAGGCCGCTTACCCGTTAAACACTCATTCAAATGGTTCGACCCACCATATATGTTGCTTCTGTATAAAATAAACCAATTTGACCATGAGTCAAAAATTACACTGCAAATGGGAAATCACATACTCAATGTTTGAGTAGTATTCATTCTTTTCCTAGGGTCGTTTAAAACATTTAACAAAAACTTTGGCCAAAGAGGATAATGTAGGCCAAGCTACTTCATCAAAACTTGTTTAGGCTTTTAAAGCAGCCCGAAAAAATCCAGGATTCCGTTCACATGCTTAAACCACTTAACATTGAAATGACAAAAAAAAAAGTCTTTTGCTATAGGCCACCAATCACCACTAATAAACATTTTGCTTCTTATCATCCGATATGGTCAAGTAGTAGCAAGTTATATCAGCTACTTTAGTGTTGTAAATGAAAAATAAAAGTACGACGTTTTAGAAAGATATGAAAAGAACTGTAATCAGTAGAGATGAAGGAAACCTGAATATATACTGTTATATGAGATAAATTACACTATAAACTATGTATTTAGATGGTCACTAAGATAAACATAAATAAAAATAAAAAATGAGGATCTATGATATTATCTTGAGTGGATTCCGGATGCATTACAATTGCTGGTTGATATGTGCTAAACAGACTACTAAAATTAACTAAATTAGACTATCTAATCTAGACACTAAGTTTTAAATTTATAAACCTAGACTCTACCTAAACCTAAACCACACAACCGGTAAGTGTACCGGTCAATGCAGTATAACCTAAGTAAGTCCGAGTATCGAACCCACGAGACTCTACTAATTACGTTAACGACTCGATCTAGACTATGACTGACACGGACGTACTAATTTGTTTATTTGGTTGGGTGGGGGGGGTTATAGAAAATCTAAGGAAATCTATTGTAAATTAATTATTAACTAATAGTATGCTAATACGAACTAAGATGAAGAGTGTACCCAAGAGATGATGGAGACTACCTAGACTAGAATCCTGAATTGATTTTAAGCGTTTACCGATTAAGTTAATTACTCGTTTTCTGGAACCGGGATCTTATGATACTAAACCTATTAAATACCAGCTAAGCCCCTCAACCCTTCTCGAGGTGAAACTTATGGCGTTACCTAGGCCGTTAATCCTACCGGTTGATTAGACGTCTTTCCAGTTGTCTAATATTGTGTGAGTACCCTAATGATGACCTACTCTTTTCCAATTATAGATATAGGGTAGTTTGAAAATCCTAATTTGACTTGATAGACTAATAAACCGACGGGTCAACAAAGGCATGGACTTTTTCCAAAGACCGACTATAGCAATTCGTCGGGTAAGACCTATCAATAGCCCCTCAATTTCCAGGTATTAGGACTGGTAGAACACTAGAATCTACTAACCTGTTAACTATCATTTCTAAGGTTGAATGGCCACTTAACCCTAAAGATTATGAACTTATTCTTTGATATCACCAAAATTCACAACCTAATACGACTCTGTTCCGTGATATAGACAGTCACCAAGAATCATATGAAGTAATGGAAAACAGAAAACCAAATCAAAGCATGCATACAAACCAAGCCAGATAAACAAACTGCTTACAGAACACAATTAATTCATAAAAAACATGTAATTAACGAAAAAGGTGTAAACTTTATATCAATCCATTCATCATAGTCTAGGTAGTTTAAAGAAGTCTAGCCAATAACCATATTCAAGAAAAAGAAACAAGTCTCAATTAAATAATAAATCATGTTATTAAATCTGAAAACACAAAGTAATCAAACTAAAAATATTAATTCGTTGCAAACCCGGACTCGAATCTTGAACCGGGAAGCTTGAGTCTTGCGGCTCCTCCAAGTTCGTCCCTTCTCTTCTGCGTCTGATGTATCAATCCACAAAAATAATCTCCACCTTTAAAACTTGCGGCCTCCTCTTTTTAATGTGTAGGTATCACAGTTGGACTCAGAATACCCTTTTCTATAAATTTGGGCCTTCCATCGATTATTAAGGGTGTTCGGGCCGAGTCGTGCTGAAGCCCAAGTTACACATTAAAAATATATGTCAACTTTTCTTTTATTTCGGTCAACCTAAAGACTTCGGTCAACAAGAGAAACACAATTCATAATCCACGTGAATTTCCATCTTTTGTCACTTAGTGGCTAATTAATTCAACTTTCGGCACAAGGTGGATTTAGTCCCTCATCTTTTAACAACTGTTTTTAAATGACTTTTAGCTTTTTGCAGTTTGGTCCTTCGAGCTTATAAAATAGAGATAGTGGTCACAGCTCACTCAAGAAAAATAGCGGCAATTTTAATTCGGTCACTAGCGCCTTACTCTGCCCGACTGGCTAGTTATTCCTTATTACTCGTTTTCGCTCCATTTGCACCAGGACCTGGCAAAACACAAAATAATATAATATATACTAAAAACTAAAAAGAATAAATAAAAACTATACAATAATTATACACTTTACACATGACAAATATGGGTATTTTTCTCCATTTAGTCCTTAAACCTGAAACAATTAGTTTATTTATGGTTAGAGAGTATATTTGTATGGTTAGTTGACTGGTTGACTTTGTGGTTAAAATCCGATGGCAGGAGGTCCGGAAATGGCAAATTTATAGCAATGGCAGTTGTCGATGGAGACTCTAGTTGCGGTTTTTTTGTCAGAGTTTATATATTTAGTTTTAGCCTACATTTTCAATAAAACGGTTAAGAATATTTTCAATAATTTTGAATGTTTCGGCAATTTTTGACTTATTTAACCCATTTGACCCGTTCCCATAAGCAATATTATTGCTACAAATGACTAATGCTTTAGTTATGATTCCATAAGCAATATTATTGCTAAAAATATTAAATATTATATAAAGATGATTTAGAAGATTTTATTATATTTTAAATTGATTCATTTTGACCCGTTTGAAATAAAACACAACCCAATCATTTGTAGAGGGGGCCAAAAATACCAGCTCTAATAGAAGGGCACTCTGGGCTGGAAAAATATACAACATATAGCAATTAAGTAATTTATGTGATTAAACCTTTAGGATTCCAGTTGATAATGCTGCTTGAAATGCTTTACAATGCTCTTATCAGGGGGCTCAGAATCGTCGCATAGTAACTTATATATAAAGAAGGATCACAAATAGTAACTTTATTTTTAAAATAGCTAGGTTTTTTCAGAATCGTCGCATTGCGGCGAACTTCTTTTGCTATTCAGTTTGTGTTTACATGTGTTTTGAAATCGTTAAGAGCGCGTTGCGCATGGAACCGTTGACAAGAATAAAAAGAAAATATATATAAAAACACTAAATGTCACACCCTAGCCGATGGCGAAAACATCAGGATGAGACGAACAAATTGCTCAAAACGTCATAATACTACTTTGTGACAATATTTAATAATTCAAAATTTCATTGATGCTAAACTTAGGTTACAATGGTTCAAAAGGGGAAATTACAAAGTATCAAATGACAATACAACATGGAACGAAATACATTAAGTTAAAACTAGATGTGTATCTAATCCACCCTAACATGTTTCTTCAACGGCATCATCTTAGTTTCCTGCAACATGTATTAAAATAATATATATATCAACAAAAGTTGGCGAGCATACAAGTTTGTTACATAGCATAATAGTGAACAAATTGTCTCTTATCCAACATGGTAATTATGGCATATATTCGTTACGGCATACTAAACATGTGATTCTTATATGTCAATCCAAAGTCTAACGCAATCGTGTTTACCCAAATCATCGAAACAAAAGGGGTGTAATATAATTTACTTAACAAAACCACAAGTTTACGAGCGGTGCGTTAATCCTATAGCGCTATATTTGTTAAGGTAGGCTAGCAAAGTTAATGAGCATATAACACAAGTCTAACAAAGCATGCGATAATCAAGCATATGGATAAGTATCATGTTAATAACGGATAGAGTAAATTGTGTAAACGAGTTTTATAGTGATTTGTGATTTTGTACATGTTGCACCCAAAGTGTTTAAAATAGAAAATGGGATCGAGTATACTCACGGTTTTGCAAAGCTTTTCCTTTGTTATTCCGTGAAGGTTGGTGAGTTTGGAGATGGAACACCGAGATTACCCTACATGGGGTAAACGAAGGTGTGTGAGTTTTAGAATGATAATGGAGAACTTGGAAGTTGGAAAGCATAGTATGACAAAGTATATATACACGAAAGTAGTCACCTAGGTTTAGCACTCGTTTTTAACA
The DNA here is from genome assembly GCA_947069175.1 of Scalesia atractyloides. NCBI lineage: Eukaryota > Viridiplantae > Streptophyta > Magnoliopsida > Asterales > Asteraceae > Scalesia > Scalesia atractyloides. Next base: position 33,037,405 of record CAMTDV010000010.1, read on the forward strand.
CTATGAGAACCCATAAGGGTTAGTATGATTTCATAGGTTTAACACCTATTAGAATCGTAACGAGGAACTAAACACTTCGGTGATTAAACTTAATAACTTGTCGAATAACTATTTGGTTAACATAAAGGGTTTGGTTTTAGGTATTTTTATAGATTATAATATAGATATAAGTCAAGTAGGAGGTAGGAGGATTAAACCACCCATTTAAGACCTCGATAGATTCATGTAAGTCAAGCATGAGGTAGGAGGATCAAACCATCCATTTAAGACCTCTTTAGGTTTCACCACTACACATGTTGCCATAGGCAACAAGGAGGGTCATGAACATGTATAATAAGGAAATGAAATAGGACATAACTAATCTAAGAAACATAAAGTAATGGTGGACTTTCAAGTAGGATAGCCCAAGCTAACCTTAGTCACATAAACATCAAGCTTCAAGCTTGTTCACTACTTGATGGTAAAAAAACTTAAACAAAACAGAATGTTTGTGAGGATTAAACCTCTAATTTTGAATCTCTCAGCCTTTTTTTTTAAGCCCAACTAACCATTCAATTTGATTATGAGCATTAGGACATAGGTTTGAGATGAGAGAACTCAAGTTTAGTTAAGTTTAACAAAGTTTAAAATCAAAACAGAAAGTTCAGTCCACTTTGGAGCCTTTTTGGTGAAGTTCCAGGTCTGGATTTTCCTTGAAAAACCCATGGAATCATACCTAAGGTTGTTCCAAGTGATTAGAAAGAAGAATCAAAGAAAAAGATTAAGAAATGAGGAAGTTATGCTCATTTGGAGTTTTTGAGAATGATTAGATGTTTGGAAAGTGAAAATGAAAGAGTGGAGGCTCATATTTATAATGGGGGTGATTAGGGTTTGATTTAAATGAGTTAGGAGGTGATTGGTGGTGAAAAAGGTGGTTAAAAAGCAATAAATCCCGTAGCTATCAACAGACCTGCATAGTCATGCGGATTCAGATGCATGGTCATGTGGATCACAACTTGCATGGTCATGCAATGTCAAGTGCATGGTCATGCGAATCTCAGCTTACATGGTCATGCAATGTCAAGTGCAATCACAGCTTGCATGGTCATGCAATGTCAAGTGCATGATCATGCGAAAGTGCAAAATTTCAAGAAACTTTCCAAAATTTACAATTTGACCCCTAGAGCTTGATTATTCCATCATTTTGTGCTAGAAACTCGTTATTAAGCATGTTTTTTGGCATTTAAAGTGTAACAAAGTATAGTATAAGCGTATGCAAGTATAACTTGAGTATCGAGAATGTACGTATGATTGCATGCACGTATAATAAGTATCAAATGTGTATATAAGTTAAATTGTAAGCATAATAAGTGCGTATAAAAGATGAGTTTTATTACGATCAAAGTCTCGGATTACAAGGTTGAAATTGAAAGACGTACACGATACTAGATACAAGTTTCCATACATTGAATTTCAAATACACTTTCTAAATAAGGAAAGTTACAAAAAGCGAGGCGTTACACTAAATATAACCGAAAGAAAATCAACCAAAAAAGTTATATGGTAATGATGTTGTTCATATGAAACCCATGGTCAGAGATGAGTAAATGGTACTGGGTACCGATATCGAATTTCCCGAACTGAAAGATCTTAGGTACCAATTCGGTACCGACTTTTGGCGCCTACTAGTTTCTACCTTCATATACAGGTACCGTAACCGGTATTTTCGGTACCAGTACCGATTTCGTATCGCTTGGGACCAAGCTCTCCCTACCCATGAAACTAAAAAAAGAAATCATTAAAAGTTTTAAAAATCAACAAAAAAAAAGTTGCATGCTACCTTTGTTGTTCGTTTGGTACCCGTGATCAACGATGAGCAAACGGTACTGGGTAGCAGTACCGAATTTCCCGAACTAAAAAATTTTCAAAATTATTTCGGTACCGACTTTTGGCGTTTTCTATACCAGGCTGGTGCCAGTTTTTAACGGTCATGTACCGACAACGAACCGGTCCGTACATGTATTTTTGATACCCGTACCGGTTGACACAAAGCTTATCCAACTAAAAAGGTAAAGAAAATAACTAAATAGGTATATAATATTAAAATAATAAAAGTATAAAAATTATATATTATAATAATATTATAAACTCTATTCATTTATTTCTTTTTTAATATAAAAATAATAATAATAATAATAATAATAATAATAATAAAAATAATAATAATAATAATATATAAATTTTTATTATTATTTTATTTAATATAAAAATAGTTTATTATCATGTTTACTTTTAATAACATATTCTTACTATTTTTTTAAAACCATATATTTCCTTTACCATTTTTTTAATAATTTTTTTTCTTTTACTATTTTTTAATATTTCTTTTTTCTGTTCTTACAACATATATTAATTTATCAAATAATTTGATACCTTTTTAATAATTTACGTTAACACTTTTTTCTAAAAACTTAAGTACGCAGTTATGCTTGATTTTTCTCTCGATATTCCATTATAAATTCTGTTAAAAATGAAGTTGTATTCAAAATAAAATATTTTTTGTTATAAAAAAACGGTATAATAATAAACTAAACCTTTTAATAATTTGGTTTTCTAAAAAATTGTTTTTTATTTTCAAATAACATTTGTTTTACATTATTATTTGCTTAGTTCACCGTAATAGCATAATGTGCTAGGTAAAAAAAAAGAAAAAAAACTAGTGCAATTAAAATAAAGTGGAGTAGGTGTTGAATGAAATTATCGGTGGGGCCTGTGCAATGAGATAAAAAGAAACATTCATTCCCACACAAACCCTACTGAGAGAGAGAAAATGAGCGGTGCTGGAAAGACAGTGTGCATTACCGGAGCTTCTGGGTACATAGCTTCATGGCTGGTTAAGCTGTTACTTGAGCGCGGTTACGCTGTCAAGGCATCTGTTCGTGATCCAAGTAAGTTTCTACTTGTTTGATAATGATAATATTATTTTATGCGATTTGATTGAATTGGTTGCAGAGGACCCTAAGAAAACAGAGCACTTGCTTAAACTTGAGGGAGCTAAGGAAAGGCTTCACTTGTTTCAAGCGAACCTGCTGGAAGATGGCTCCTTTGATGCTGCAGTTGAAGGCTGTGACGGTGTTTTCCATACGGCATCGCCCTTTTACCATAACGTCACCGATCCACATGTTGGTTTGAAATCTCACTCTTGGAAAGGGACACTGAATGTTTAGGTGAATTATTAGTTTAAACCCCCCGAATTAATTAATTAATTGATTCTTCTTTAGGTGAATTATTAGTTTGAGTTGGTTTCAGGCAGAATTGATTGATCCGGCGGTGAAAGGGACACTGAATGTGCTTGGTTCATGTTCAAAAGCCTCCTCATCCATTAAAAGAGTGGTTGTGACATCCTCTATGGCTGCAGTTGCTTACAATGGCAGGCCTAGGAATCCTGATGTTGTAGTTGATGAGACATGGTTTTCGGATCCAGATCTTTGCAGGGAATCAAAGGCATGGTATGTGCTCTCCAAAACATTGGCCGAGGAGGCTGCATGGAAATTCACAAAAGAAAAAGCCATAGACATGGTTACCATAAACCCTGCAATGGTCATTGGTCCTCTTTTGCAGCCAACACTAAACACTAGTGCTGAAGCAATTGCAAACCTATTGATGGTACGTTTCGACAGATTCAGGCTACGCTTTATCTCTATGTGTTAACCAAAAAAGGAAATTGGTCAATTAAGTTATGTGGAATGTAATAAACTTTCAGTGTGCTTTATATGTTTTGTTACTTCAAAATCATTATACAGGGTCACAAACATGTTCAAATGCTAGTTTTGGGTGGGTTAATGTTAAGGATGTTGCAAATGCCCACATCCAAGCTTTTGAAGTTCCTTCAGCAAATGGAAGATATTGTTTGGTGGAAAGAGTTGCTCACTATTCAGAAATACTTGAGATATTACGCAACCTTTATCCTTCATCCCACCTTCCACAAAAGTAAGCTTTTCCGCATTTTCAACTTTTTACTAGCATTTTATGTGTTCTTGGAAATGTTTTGATATATGTGTGTTTTATAGGTGGCTTAAATGAGAACAAGTAAATATATAGAAACCATTTTATTTGTTCACTAGTGTTTGTCGAACCATTAAGAATTGTAGTTATTCACATGTGAATATAATTTTATGTAGATATTTAAAGTGTATCAATTGTGAGCATATATGTATTCATTAATGGTTCTTAAATATATAGTGTCATTTTCATCCACAACTATATGTATAACATAGGGGGAGTTTCGGCGTGTTTACCTAAGAATTAGTCAATTTGTGTTTTGTTTTTATGTAAATTGGCGGTCAAATGAGTAAAGAAAAAAGATTAAATGGTTCAAGTTGGCCAAATGGACATAAAGTTAGCCAAAGTGTAATTTTAATGCATACAACCTCCTAAATCAGTTTATTCTATACATTAGGTCATCATTATTATATTATAATAATTGTAATCCCATTTAACATACTTATTATCTATAAAACGTAAAATTGGACAATAAGGGTTTCCAGTCAACCAACATGACCCGACGAACCTGTCTCTTACCTGTACAAACCTCCCCCCCTTTCTTCGTATTAACAATCAGTCATAACACTATAAAGTTTGTGTTTGGCTTCTGACCGTTGGGTCAAATGTTGCGATTTGGTTTTTTGTTTTTAATGGTATGAAACGGGTTCGGGTCTGGTGAAAACTGGACAGATGGGGTTGACCTGCCAACATTTTTTTGTCTATTTTTTTAGTCAACAAATAATTAATGTATTAAATTTGGTTAGAAATTGTGTAAAGTGAATGGTTGTGGTGAGATGTAGGTGTGCAGATGAGAAGCCTTTTGTTCCCATATATCGTGTATCAAAGGAAAAGGTGAAGAGCTTGGGGATAGACTACATTCCCCTTGAACAAAGCATCAAGGAAACTGTGGAAAGCTTGAAGGAAAAGAACTTTATTGGTTTGGCATCATCAAATATGTGAAATCAAAACATGGTGTTGGAGATTGAAAGATAATTAGAAGTCTGGACTTGAATGAAATGATTAGATATGTAATAAAGATGGTGTTTCCATCTCCTATCATAAAACATATTGTGTTGTTTTCTTTACTTTTGATGGCTTCATCCTTATAAAGCTAACAGGACGGGCGGGGTCACACGAGGTTCGGGTCAGGACACACTGATTTATAAACGGTCTAGTTTGGTTCGGGTTTAAATTGGTTTTGACCATAGTTATAAAAAACGATCGCTTTTCCCGCCTAGGCGATATTTCTGGGCGAGTCGACCTGTATGCGCTTTTCCCTCCTAGGTAAAATTAGCAAAGTGAGGTTTTTTTTTTTTTTTTTTTTTTTTTTTTTTTTTTTTTATGAAATCCTATCTCTTATACATATACCAGATAATATTTATAGATATTTATCTATTTTTTTGGAAATCATATCTCAATCAAATCAAATCTTATATATCTTTAAAAAAAATATATTTGAAATTAAAAAGAGATATCATATCTTATTATTCAAAGGCAAAACTTACGATACTACAATTATATTTTGACCTTACAACGATTATCCAGTATAAACAATTCTCATTGCTTCATATAAATTATTTATGATTTAATTTACCTTTTGAACTTTATTGTTTTCAAGTTTGAACAATTTGGTTTGGGATATTGTGATACCCAGGATGAAATCAGGTACACGTTAATCGGTCCAAAACTTTAAGTACACTTAAAACTATAATCGTGCGAAAACCCTAAAAACATGTATGACTTGTGTGATATGTTAAATGATATCTATTATGTCTCGGAGGAATCCGAGAGCACGTCATGGTTAACATAACACTAATAAGGGCTAATGGTGCGAGGTTGGTGTCCTTAGCCTTTGAAAACGTGTTAAACGGGAGCTTTCCGTTTAACAGCGCATTAGACAATAATTATTAGGCCAATGGTGGGGCTATTTAAGATTATGAGTTCACGAAACATCTTAGTTATGTTCCATAGACTATGACATAAGATTTGAAGCAAATCGGAGCTCGGGCACGCAAAATGAGGCAGTTTCCCGGTTAGGGAAACGCCTTCGTTTTGAGAACAACAAAAGGCAACCAAACATGCAAGGAACGGTCAATCAAGCCTAAAAACACTTAAACTACTCTAATACGAGGCTATTAAGATTAAAACATAACCGGGGTCGGGTTTCGAGACGGTTATGCATGGTTTTTAAAACCGAGTCTTTTAACACTAAAAACGCGAAAAAAGGAGCTCGTTTGGCAAATTAGGGACGCGTATGGGACCCGAAAACGAACCTAAACGCAATCACGAAGATAAACATCATCTTAATAACGCGAAAAACGAAGCACGACAAAGCAGGGGGTGGGGTAGGGCCACCCTACCTTGGACCGCCCCCTTTTATATATATATATATATATATATATATATATATATATATATATATATATATATATATATATATATATATATTCTCATTATTTCTTCATCTCTCATCCAAAATATGCTCTCCATCAACACAAACATAGCTGATTATCACCTAAATTCAACCAAATCAAAGGTATTTTTCAAGTTTTATAGGGTTTTGATGAAGATTTCTTGACTAAACATGAACTAGACTAGGAAAACCCTTTTTAATCCATGCTAATGGATGGTTTAAGCATGGTTCTTGGCTGAATAAGAACACGCCAGGGATTCCCTGATGTTATATGGTAGCCAAGATCACAAAACTTCGGCTTTTGATACGCTAATCGACCCCTAATCGGACAAAAGCGAATAACATAGTTATTAACCGAAAAACAGTGAAACAAGGCTTGATTGACATGGGTTATGGCATTTTTGGATTGTGCTTGGTGTGTAGGTACTAAATATAGCACCCACGCACTTCTGGACTAGAGAGAAACGCACAGGAACGGAGCTTGCGCTAAGTATGACACCCGAAACCTTTGACTAGCATAGGAAGAATATTATTTGGACTATAACTTGGTCCGTGATGCTTGGATTGAGCTGAAAATTGGTGTGGTGATGTAGGGTATTGACAGGATTTTAGAATTTTTGGAATTTTTGGAATTTTCTAACATTTTAGAATTTTTGGAATTTTCTATAATTTTTGGCGAATTTTTGACTGTTTTACCTAAAGAAATTTGGGAAAAATATCAAACGGAGTTGATAAATTACCAAAATTTACATGAACATCAAGGAACATATAGGGAATGTTCTGGGAAGTTTGGGAGTCCATTGGTCAGATTTTGATTCGGATTAAAAATCCGCGTTTTTGTGAGTTTTCAGTAGCCGGAAATGCACCAAAACGAAGCCGGAAATGCACCAAACGAAATCGGAAAAATCCCAAATTTCTACAGGGAGTTCCTGGACATATAAGTGACTTTCTGGAATATTTTGGGAATGTTTAGACATTAGATGATAAGCAATGTAAATTATTCGGTGAAATACTGTTTTACAAATAATTTATTTGAGGAGTTAAAATGGCTAAATAAATTTCTGAATTATTTTTCTCATAATCTATATATTTTTACTGAATTGTATAGTAAATTTGCAGATTTTTATCAAACTTATGTAATACAGAGGAATTTACGGAGTTAAAAACGCTTTATTTAAACTAGTTTCGGCAGTTTACCGTGTACGAACCTGTCGGAACCGGAAACTGACCGAACCCGACATTTACTATAGTTGGAACACCGGGAATATTACGGGAGATTCCCAGGGTCGTTTGGACACTAGGGGTAAGTCTAATGCCCAGTTCGGGAGAATCCCCGACGGCGAAAACGAAAACTCAATTTTGGGCAACCTAAACTCCCTAAACCCACAAACTCCCTTAATGAAAAGTTAATCTTTCTTAAATGGCAACATATTGATACTATTTTTATTCCCGTACCATTATCCAAACGTGTCAAACAACTGACTTTGACTAGCACGCGAACCGGTGCCCGGAAGCCAAACTAACAACTAATACTATCCTAGCATCCATCACCATACTAGTACCCTACAGGTTCAATCCGGGGTGAAAACTCATAACCATGCCCAAGTTATAACCATTACCAACTTAGATGCTGATTTAAATCCCTACTTGCATGTGTGCTATTAAAGCTGATCCAGTTGCATAATCACTCTTTGATTGATAATACTACCCTCACTGTGAGTTTCACTTCCCCACTTTTAAACTGTTTTATTGTTTTCAGGGGTGAACTGCATGTTACAAACTGTGTTAATCGCACCAACTTGTTACGATGAGAATTACCTAACACACGAACTATCCCCAATGCAAGTGATTAACGTAAGCCGTGGGCAGTGGATAGTACTATCGGTCTGACAAACCCAGTTGCCGCCGGACCGGTCTGCCGGCAGCCAGGCAACTGCACGCGTCCTATACTATGTTATGTGGTTAGGCATAACTACCCCGGGGGAGTTGGGCTACACGTGACGCAGTCGGTGGGCTGAGGTGTCGAACGTGACACGGCCCGGAGTGCTGAGGTGTCGAACGTGACACGGCACGGTTATTGTGGTCAAGGTTTCACTTGTGAACTCGTGTAATTCCATCGGAGATCTGTGATACGTGCAATTAAACTTGTTAACGCATTTTGCTATGAAACAACCAAACCAGTGGAACTCACCGTGTCACACCCCAACCGATGGCGAAAACATCGAGGCGGGACTAAATAGATTGCTCATTGCTCATAAAACTAAATGCGACAATAATTATTTAAATCCGAATTTCATTTCATAGCAAAATGTCATTACAATACAAGGGAAATTCAAATACAACATTAATATAACAAAATTTGATACATCAATATTAAACCTAAAAGTCTAAATGTGTATCTAGCGTCATCGCTACTTCGTTTTCATGGCATCAACCTTCTCAACCTGTAACATGTTTAAAATACGAGTTCAATGCAAACGCAAAGGCGAGTATACGAGTTTGAGCATAGCATACGTATAAGCATAAGTTTAAACAAATCCACATGGCAACTAAGTGTACATATGAGCAAATACAAGGCATGCGATTTCTAGTCAACCCTCTGTTTACGCAACTAGTATAAATAATTCAACATGACCACACTTTCATGGGTGGCGCGTTACTCCTATAGCCCTATACATGTCAAATGGAGGCTCAAAATAAGCTAATGACTATGGTATCACATACGTCCGGTCCTAGTATAAGCATAACATACGTATCAAAGCGTTCATGTATAATGGATTGTTCGTGCAATTAATAAAGCATAAGTTTAGTGCTGTTTTTGATATGTAAACATGTTACACCCCAAAAGTGGTAAACGTAAAAGGGGGTTCGAGTATACTCACGGTTTTGCAAGCGTTCCGACTTTGTAATCCATGAAGAGTTGTTTAAGTTACGAGATGAGCACCGAGTTATCCTACAAGAGGAAAACGTGGGTGTGAGTATTTGGATGATTATGGAAGATTCGGGATTTGGAATAATGCATACAAAGTAAAGTATACGAAAATACTCACTAAGGTCTACCACTCGTTTTGACACTATGGGAACCCATTAGGGTTTATGTGATTTCATAGGTTGTAACGCCTATTAGAATCTAAACGAGGAACCATACTCTTTAGTTATTAAACTTACTAACTCGACACATGATTATGTAGTCATCATCAAGGTTTCGGTTTTATGTATATATTATGTAGATTATAATAGCTACATGTATATCATAAGTCCACAAGAATGTCATAGAAGTCATGTAGGAGGTAGGTGGTATAGCCATCCATTTAGGAACCTCATGAGAGTTCACCACTACACAAGTTGTCATAGCCAACAAGAAGGGTCAAGAACAATGGTTAATATAAGAATGGAAATTACAAGTTATCACTACACTAAGTAGCCAAGTAAGCTACAACCCGGTGAGCCGACGTCGACACAAGTCGAAGGCTAGAAGGGGTCGTGTCACTTTCAACTAGCAAACTACTTAGGATGGAATAAGAAAACATCAAGTGTTGTGTGGACTTGGAAGTAGGGTAGCTCAAGCTAACCTTGTAGTCACACTAGCTTCAAGTTCAAGACTTGGCAACACTTGTCAGTTTAAAGCTCATGTAAAACAGAAAGTTTGAGGGGTTAAACACCTCCGATTTGTATGTAACAACCTTGTTTTTAAGCACACTAATCATAGACTTGATTAGTGGCATAAGGACATAGGTTTGTATAAGTATAACACTAGTTTTCTTTCAAAATATGAAGAATAAAAAAGATAAAAATGAGCAGAATTATAGGTGGACTTTGGACCTCAAAAATGGTGAGGTTTCACCTTAGTTTGCCCAAGCAAACTTGTGAGAACCTTCCTAGAGGTTATCCAAGTGTTGTAGAAGAAGAAACAAGAAGAAAATTCAAGTGGAAATGAGTTAAAACTCACGTTTTATGGCTGGAACTCTAAAAAACATGGCCGAAACTCAGCTGAGTTTGGGAGGGCTTTTGAAGTGTTTGGAGGCTTGCAAAAGTGGAATAAGGAGTGGGTAAGTGTTTATTTTATTGGGAAGGGATTAGGGTTTCAATGGGTTGGGCTTTGGACAAGGTTAGTGGGCATTAAGGCTTGAAATAAGCCCAAACACACCCTTAAAAGTGGGCTGCCATTTTTTTTTTTGCTAATTAAAGGTTATTAATTGGTTAATTTGTTACCTATTAATGGGTTATGAACTTGTAATAAGATGTGGTATGATATTCCTAATGTTTGGTTATTATAACCTAAGGTTTTATAAGCAAAAATAACATGTCCTAAAGGTTACAAGTATATAATGAATATGAATAAGTATAAGAATCACGTTTAAGTCTCGTATGAAGTAGGAATGTCGTGTATTTGCAAGTTTGTCACACGTTTGCAAGTATCACGATTTAGGTATCATATGTATAAATGTATGAATACGTATAACATGAATAGGAATAAAACATGAGTTTTCATTATGATTCAGGTCTCGGATTACAATGGTTACAACGAAGAATGAATACAAGGTTACAAAGTTTCCAAAAATAGAAAACAACACGAGTTCTCTAAATATGGAAAGTATGAAAAACCGGGCGTTAAAGTCTCCCCTCCTTTAGGAAATTCCGTCCCGAAATTTAGGAAGATGCAACGAAAATGCGGATACTTAGCCTTCATATCACTCTCGAGTTCCCAAGTAAATTCAGCGCCACGTTTTCCTTCCCATCGAACCTTGATGATAGGAATTCGACTGCGCCTTAATTGTTTGATTCCTTGGTCCATGATTTCGACTAGTTTTTCCACAAAATGCAATATCTCGTTGATTTGAAGATCTTCGAGTGGGACTTGAAGTCCTTCTTCAGCTAGACATTTCTTGATATTTGAAACATGAAAAACCGGGTGAACGTTGTTGAGTTCTTGAGGTAGGTCCAGTCGATACGCAACCTTGCCAATCCTTTCGAGAATCTTGAATGGACCTACATAGCGAGGAGCGAGTTTGCCTCTCTTACCAAATCGAACAACGCCATTCCAAGGGGATACCTTGAGAAGTACGTTATCACCTACATTGAATTCTAGGGGCTTGCGTCTTTTGTCAGCATAACTCTTTTGTCGGCTTCGAGCTTTGAGGAGATTATCACGGATTTGTAGGATCTTGTCCGCTGTCTCTTGTATCAGTTCGGGACTGGTGATTTGAGAGTCTTCGATTTCGTGCCAACAAATAGGCGAACGACACTTACGACCATACAATGCTTCAAATGGAGCCATTTGAATACTAGCGTGATAACTGTTATTGTACGAGAATTCTACCAAGGGTAAGTGCGAATCCCAGTTGCCACCAAAATCGATTACGCATGAACGGAGCATATCCTCCACGGTTTGGATAGTACACTCGGTTTGACCGTCAGATTGAGGATGGAAAGCGGTGCTAAGGTTAAGATGAGTGCCAAGGGCGGATTGAAACGTTTGCCAAAGGCGGGAGGTGAAACGAGCATCGCGATCGGAAATGATGTCAACGGGAGTACCATGACGACTAATGATTTCATCCGTGTAGATACGAGCCAATTTCTCGACTTTGTAATCTTCACGAATGGCGACGAAATGAGCGGATTTGGTCAGTCGATCAATGATAACCCAGATGCTGTCATGACCAGAAGAAGTACGAGGAACCTTGGTAATGAAATCCATAGCAATACTCTCCCATTTCCAGACAGAAATTTCTGGTTGTTCGAGTAAGGCAGAGGGGCGTTGATGTTCAGCTTTCACCTTAGAACAAGTAAGGCACTTTGAGACATAAAGAGCGATATCTTTCTTCATCCCAGGCCACCAATAGGACGTACGAAGATCATGGTACATCTTGTTAGCGCTAGGATGAATGGAGTATCGGGATTTGTGGGCTTCATCCATCAAGGTGGTTCAAAGGTTAAGACGATTGGGAATCCAAATGCGATCATGGTAGTAAAGAATACTATCGGGCTTAGCAGCGAGTGGGTTTTCGACTCCACAATTCAATTCGTTATCGAGGTTACCCTCGTTAATGACTAAGAATTGTGCTTTGCGAATTAGCTCGTGAAGTTTTCCCATGATTTGGTGATAACGAATACTCTTGGCATGAGTTTTACAACTAAGTGCATCGGCTACAACATTCGCCTTGCCAGGATGGTAGCGAATGTCATAGTCGTAGTCGTTTAACAATTCTAGCCAACGACGTTGACGCATGTTGAGTTCCTTTTGATCAAAGATATGTTGAAGGCTCTTATGGTCGGTGAAGACCGTACACTTAGTACCATAAAGGTAGTGTCGCCAAATCTTTAATGCAAAAACAACTGCACCAAGTTCAAGGTCGTACGTAGTATAGTTTTTCTAATGGATTTTGAGTTATCTCGACGCGTAAGCGATAACCTTATCCCGTTGCATAAGAACGCAACCAAGACCTTGGTTTGAGGCATCACAATACACGACAAAAATCATCATTTCCATCAGGAAGTGCAAGGATAGGAGCATTACAGAGCATATCCTTGAGGGTTTGGAAAGACTCCTCTTGTTCGGGACCCCAAACAAAAGTGTTATCTTTTTGAGTCAACGACGTTAAAGGGACAACAATCTTGGAGAAGTTCGAGATGAAACAGCGATAATAACCAGCTAGGCCAAGAAACGAATGAATTTCAGAAGGCGATTTAGGTGCAATCCAATTCTTCATAGCTTCTATCTTTGCGGGGTCAACGTGAATACCGAGTTCATTGACGGGTGACCAAGGAATTGAACCTCTTTTAGCCAAAATTCACACTTGGAGAATTTGGCGTAAAGACGTCCGGTACGCAAAAGCTGAAGGATAAGTTGCAAATGTCGCCCATGTTCTTCTTTTGTCTTGGAGTAGATGAGAATATCGTCGATGAATACAATTACGAAACGATCGAGGAAAGGTTTACACACGCGGTTCATGAGATCCATAAACACTGTAGGCGCATTGGTCAAACTAAAAGGCATGATCACGAACTCATAGTGTCCGTAACGTGTGCGAAAGGCAGTCTTAGGTACATCTCCCTCGAAAACTCAAAGTTGATGGTAGCCAGAACGGAGATCGATTTTCGAGAAACAAGTTGCACCTTGAAGTTGATCGAAGAGGTCGTCAATACGAGGGAGTGGATATCGGTTTTTAACTGTAAGTTTGTTGAGTTCACGATAGTCAATACACATCCGAAAGGATCCATCCTTCTTCTTGACGAACAAAACGGGAGCGCCTCAAGGAGAAGTGCTAGGGCATATAAAGCCTTTACCAAGAAGCTCTTGAAGTTGGCTTAAAAGCTCTTGCATCTCCGAAGGTGCTAAACGATAGGGAGCCTTCGCAACAGGAGTTGTGCCAGGGATGAGGTCAATACGAAAGTCAACGGATCGAGGAGGCGGAGGACCAGGAAGATCCTCTGGAAAGATATCAGGGAAATCGCAAACAACAGGAACGTCGCTCACGCTTGGGCCTTTGTCTTTCTTTTCCACAACATGGGCCAGAAAGGCAAAGTACTCCTTGTGCAAATATTTGTTTTGTTGGATACACGACATAAGCTTAAGACCTTTAGAAGGTTTCTCGCCATTGACGTGCAATGAATCACTGTTTGGAAGAGGAAGACGAATGAACTTCTCGGAGCAAACAACTTCTGCACGAACTCGCTTAAGCCAATCCATGCCTACTATGGTATCGAAGCTTCCCAATTGCATGGGAATGAGATCAATAGAAAACGTATGATTGTTAAGATTCAAGGAACAATTAGAAAGAATAGAATCAACAGAGATGGTTTTACCATTAGCGACTTCGACAGCGAAAGGATTAGGCAATTTGGAACGTACGCACTTAAGTCAAGGTTCAAATTCAGTCGAAACAAAACTTTTATCGGCGCCAGTATCAAATAGACATGAAGCATAAACATGGTTAACAAGGAACGTACCAGTGATAACGTCGTTTGAACTTTGAGCCTGAGCATTGGTGAGGGCAAACACTCTTCCTCGTGCGGGTTGAGGCTGTTGATGCTGCTGAGGCTGCTGGTTGACGTTGCGTTGGGGGCAGGTGTTGGCAAGATGGTTCGGGTCACCGCACTTGAGACATGCTCGCAGAGGAGCATTTTGAGGTTGGGTTTGAGGTTTAACAGGGTTAGGCATGAGGGCTTGAGGTTGAGTGTTTTGGGGTTGAGGGAAGCTACCGCAACGGTTTGCAAAGTGTCCAAACTTGTGACACTGAGCACACTTGCGGCATGGGGTACCGGTGGGATGATGGTGTAAACAGGTAGTACACTGGGGATGGGACCCAGCATAGCCCTGTCTTGGCTGCTCGTAGTTGGCAGGGGTGATGGCTGCAACGGTTTGGATGGGTTGGGGTTTGGCGGACTAACAACCGCGCAATTTTGACTAGAAGCCTTATGCTTCTTGTTCTTGGGGTTGTTGTTTCTAGGGGTTTTGGGTGAGGGCTCAATGGTGGCAGGTTCGGCGGTGGCTTGGTGCGCGCCCTTCAATGCTGCTTTCGCGGCATTTCTGCGCTCAACGTGATTGCTGTTGAGACGGGCTGCTAAGTGGTAGGTTCCCTCAATGGTTGCTGGGAAGGCAGCCTCCATAAGGTTCATGAACGAATCAGGTAGGCAATGGATGTACCTGTTGATAGCCTTCTCAGTAGTATCAACCTGGGTGGGGCAAAGGATACTAAGCTGCTTGAAACGAAGGGTTAGGCCGTCGTTATCATCCCCATTCTGCTTTAGGTACCAAAATTCGTGTTCCAGCTTCCTAAGCTCACGCGGAGGGAAAAACTCGTCCCTCTTTCTTTAGTTCCGCCCATGGTAACGCGTGGGCGGCATCGTCCCCTCTAGTGCTACGTTCGGAGGTCCACCACTCGAAAGCTCTTTAGCGGAACACCCCCGTGGCGTTTTGGGTACGCAAGTCATCGGGGCAGCGACTTTGGCGAAAAGTGATCTCCATGGCTTCAAACCAAGTCAACAAAGCGGTCGCGCCATCGTTACCTGTAAACTCTAGAGGTTTGCAGGCAACGAGTTGTTTGAAGAGGAATTGTGACTTAGGCTTTTCAACCTTGGATTCCACGGAGTTGTGTAGCGATTGGGTGTTAGATTGGATCTTGCTGACTATATCGGGTATAACTCGGGCCATTTGATCGGCCATCTGTTTAGCGACGAGGTTCACGAGTTCTTGCTTGGAGATAGAGCGGGAACTCTTCTTGGACTTCTTGAGTTCAGCGGATGAGTTTGGAGAAGACATCTAGAGTTAAAATAGAAGGGAAAAGGATGAGAATTGATCATAATGTAAAAATAAGTTTTGCATGTATAAGCATGGATAATTCACGTATGTTGCATGTATTTGACGAGTATTCAACATGTATTCAATAAGCATAATCACGTATAAACGGGTATAATAGTGTAAATTTAGTTTGTTCATGAGGGTTATTATTGTTTTTGATTACGATAAACGTGCGAATTGTGTAACGGTTTCAAATGAATAAGGTAACAAGTATAAAATCACATATAAATTGAGATAACATAAAAGATTGGCCCAATAAAACATGGGATTGTCTCGGGTAAGAGAACGTCGACTATTCCAAAGTGATTCGTAAGATCTTTCGAGTTAGGGAACATGCTTTGGCCTAATAGGTAAAATACTCTCGTCGAGAAGCGATTAACGGTATTTTACCCTTCCAGTTATTACATGTCCCTAGTCGATCGAAATTCGAGACTTTGGTGAGATTGGAAATCGAGGAACGGGACTAGTTGACAAGGTGCGGTTTCACCCCTACTTGACAACATCGTACCCTACGTGTGGTTTGTTTCTTACTAAACGAGGAGCATATTCTGACTCGTTTGTAAGATCCACTAGAGTATGAAATGGAAGTCTTCCATCAAGGTGTGGATGTCACTCCTAACTTGATGGCGTAACTTCGTGAAAAATCGAATACGTGGAATGAGGGATTTCACCAAAAATTGTAAGTCACTGGACCTATCATGGTGCAAATCGCCTCGTTTGCATCACGAGTGTCTTCAAGTCTTCAAGTGTATTGTGTAAAATGTCTTAGGAAAGACATTATGTAAGTTTTAAGACCAAAAGATAAGGAAGAAGCAATGAGGAAGAATAAAGTTTTAAGCATGTATAAGAATGGTCAAAACGGGACGCTTAAACTATAGACTAGGTCGAACATGGCAATTCTAGCTAGTTCCCTACAGTTATGGCTCTGATACCAATCTGTCACACCCCAACCGATGGCGGAAACATCGAGGCGGGACTAAATAGATTGCTCATTGCTCATAAAACTAAATGCGACAATAATTATTTAAATCCGAATTTCATTTCATAGCAAAATGTCATTACAATACAAGGGAAATTCAAATACAACATTAATATAACAAAATTTGATACATCAATATTAAACCTAAAAGTCTAAATGTGTATCTAGCGTCATCGCTACTTCGTTTTCATGGCATCAACCTTCTCAACCTGTAACATGTTTAAAATACGAGTTCAATGCAAACGCAAAGGCGAGTATACGAGTTTGAGCATAGCATACGTATAAGCATAAGTTTAAACAAATCCACATGGCAACTAAGTGTACATATGAGCAAATACAAGGCATGCGATTTCTAGTCAACCCTCTGTTTACGCAACTAGTATAAATAATTCAACATGACCACACTTTCATGGGTGGCGCGTTACTCCTATAGCCCTATACATGTCAAATGGAGGCTCAAAATAAGCTAATGACTATGGTATCACATACGTCCGGTCCTAGTATAAGCATAACATACGTATCAAAGCGTTCATGTATAATGGATTGTTCGTGCAATTAATAAAGCATAAGTTTAGTGCTGTTTTTGATATGTAAACATGTTACACCCCAAAAGTGGTAAACGTAAAAGGGGGTTCGAGTATACTCACGGTTTTGCAAGCGTTCCGACTTTGTAATCCATGAAGAGTTGTTTAAGTTACGAGATGAGCACCGAGTTATCCTACAAGAGGAAAACGTGGGTGTGAGTATTTGGATGATTATGGAAGATTCGGGATTTGGAATAATGCATACAAAGTAAAGTATACGAAAATACTCACTAAGGTCTACCACTCGTTTTGACACTATGGGAACCCATTAGGGTTTATGTGATTTCATAGGTTGTAACGCCTATTAGAATCTAAACGAGGAACCATACTCTTTAGTTATTAAACTTACTAACTCGACACATGATTATGTAGTCATCATCAAGGTTTCGGTTTTATGTATATATTATGTAGATTATAATAGCTACATGTATATCATAAGTCCACAAGAATGTCATAGAAGTCATGTAGGAGGTAGGTGGTATAGCCATCCATTTAGGAACCTCATGAGAGTTCACCACTACACAAGTTGTCATAGCCAACAAGAAGGGTCAAGAACAATGGTTAATATAAGAATGGAAATTACAAGTTATCACTACACTAAGTAGCCAAGTAAGCTACAACCCGGTGAGCCGACGTCGACACAAGTCGAAGGCTAGAAGGGGTCGTGTCACTTTCAACTAGCAAACTACTTAGGATGGAATAAGAAAACATCAAGTGTTGTGTGGACTTGGAAGTAGGGTAGCTCAAGCTAACCTTGTAGTCACACTAGCTTCAAGTTCAAGACTTGGCAACACTTGTCAGTTTAAAGCTCATGTAAAACAGAAAGTTTGAGGGGTTAAACACCTCCGATTTGTATGCAACAACCTTGTTTTTAAGCACACTAATCATAGACTTGATTAGTGGCATAAGGACATAGGTTTGTATAAGTATAACACTAGTTTTCTTTCAAAATATGAAGAATAAAAAAGATAAAAATGAGCAGAATTATAGGTGGACTTTGGACCTCAAAAATGGTGAGGTTTCACCTTAGTTTGCCCAAGCAAACTTGTGAGAACCTTCCTAGAGGTTATCCAAGTGTTGTAGAAGAAGAAACAAGAAGAAAATTCAAGTGGAAATGAGTTAAAACTCACGTTTTATGGCTGGAACTCTAAAAAACATGGGCCGAAACTCAGCTGAGTTTGGGAGGGCTTTTGAAGTGTTTGGAGGCTTGCAAAAGTGGAATAAGGAGTGGGTAAGTGTTTATTTTATTGGGAAGGGATTAGGGTTTCAATGGGTTGGGCTTTGGACAAGGTTAGTGGGCATTAAGGCTTGAAATAAGCCCAAACACACCCTTAAAAGTGGGCTGCCATTTTTTTTGCTAACTAAAGGTTATTAATTGGTTAATTTGTTACCTTTTAATAGGTTATGAATTTGTAATAAGGTGTGGCATGATATTCCTAATGTTTGGTAATTATAACCTAAGGTTTTATAAGCAAAAATAACATGTACTAAAGGTTACAAGTATCTAACAAATATGAATAAGTATAAGAATCACGTTTAAGTCTCGTATGAAGTAAGAATGTCATGTATTTGCAAGTTTGTCACACGTTTACAAGTATCACGATTTAGGTATCATATATATAAATGTATGAATGTGTATTACATGAATAGGAATAAAAGACGAGTTTTCATTATGATTCAAGTCTCGGATTACAATGATTACAACGAAGAATGAATACAAGGTTACAAAGTTTCCAAAAATAGAACTACAATACGAGTTTTCTAAATATGGAAAGTATGAAAAAGCCGGGCGTTACACACTGGCTCAGTTAGCTGACCCCTTTTTTTTGTTAAAATTAGCATGCATTTCAGGTGAAACTAAACAGGAATGAGGAACGTTCGTATGGGATGGCTTGAGTAGATGGACAATAGCAAAATAAAGGCTGTAGTGGCTTGTAGTACCGCACTTGAACTAATGGTTTGTAATATGATAGTTTATGTATGTTGTAACCAATGTTCCCTCTTTATATGATATCACGTTTTTAAATTATGAGGAAATACCATGTGTCTGCCGCATCCCGCAATTGTCTTCCGCTGTGAGTCGGGGGTGTGACAGAAGATGGTATCAGAGCCATCGGTTATAGCGAATTAGGTATCCCTAAAGAACCTAGACTATAATCCTAAGTTTAGTTTCCTCGCACTGAGAACCTCTAGAGACTGAGTAGTATGACTATTACCGGGATGGTCTTGTTAGGCAAATAAATTATTGTGGTCCAGAACACAAAAATATATCTGCTGGTACTTGGTATTTCTGGAAACGTCATTGAGATAAGATAGAACGGGGAAGTGAATACTAACATGACAAACTATATCTAATTTTTAAAATTTTAAAATCAAAATCTGGTGCAATACGTGCTTATGTGTATATCTTTGGAACGTTGATGTCACACCCCAACCGATGGCGGAAACATCGGGGCGCGGCAGTAGGCGAATCAGATTGCTCAAGAGATTCCATAACAACTATTTAAGTGACAATATTTAAACGTTCAATATCCCATACTATTAAACAAAACAATCCTCAAAAAATTATTACAACTTAAACAATCTCGTAAACATAACATCTGTCACACCCCGACCCGCAGCAGAAAAGGTGATCGGGGCATGATTGGGTTATCATCAAAGCTCATGACATTTATTATAACGTTTCATATTCATTATTACAAATTAAATGGAAACATACAATCATAATTACATCATGTCCTAAACATCATTCTAGACTTCATTGATTTCTTCTAAGGCATTTCCTAAGTTTCCTTGCTTCATCCTGTTTACCTGTATCATGTGTAAAAATGGTTTTTGGATCAACAAAAAGTTGGCGAGTGAATCCTATGAAAAACATTTGAACAAGTTTATTTAATTGATTATAAAATAAAGTGCACAACCACACATGAGTAAAAATAGATGTAAACTTATACACCAATCATTTAATATTAAATAATGCACACATGAACAATAATGGATCGTTTTGAGGAACGCGTTGCTCAACTCGTCTCTCACGAGGAACTGATGGGCCCAATGAATGAATTGCATATAAATTGACAATATGAAATACATAACTACAACCAATGTATACAATCTAAGTTTAGATCACAATATGGTATGGCACAAGTTTAAATAAACGAGTTATTTTTGGTGACACATAAACACACCCAAAACGTGTAATTAAAAAGGGGAGTTGTAAGATTCACTCACATTGGGTGCGTTCGGTTGATGATGATGAATACGCACGAAGTTGGATTTAACCACGAGTGAAACTAACCTAGATAATAACATAATGGTTTGGTAAATAATGGGATTTTATTAATCAATTTTAGTAGGATGATTGGATATATTTTGTGAGTTTAAGGCTATTTTCTAACCTTAAAAATGTTATTTTTAAGTATTTTTAATTGATTTTTAAATAAAATAAATAAATGAAAATAATAAAAAAAGTTGACTTTTTGCGACAGTTGACTGTTGACCGTTGACTTGTTGACCTGTTGACCGGTCAGGCTGTGAAATTGTTTGCGCCGGGTGAGGCTCGAACCCGAGACCTCCCGTTCGCGTGCACGCAGTTCTACCAACTGAGCTACTTGTCTAACCCGAAATATTTCTCTTTTTAATTATATTTATATACTAATTGAATTAAACTGAAAATCATTTATTTTTAAAAACGATTTTAATGTATCGAACCGGCGTCCTCCACAGGTCTCGAACCCGGGACCTGTGGTTTAGGTTAACACACAGTCCACCGCTGGACTGTGTGTTTAACTTGTTATATAATCTGATTTTTTATTATACTTATATACAATTAAATAATTTCATTTCTGCCTTATTTAAAAAGTTTGATGATTGTCCGGATCGGTGCGGTAGTCCGGACTCGAACTCGTGACCTGTGCTTTAAATGCGCACACAGTCCACCACTCGACTGTGTGTCTATCTTGGTTATTATTCCGGTGTTTATTAAATTTAACATCTATGTGAAATGAATCCGGTTTAGTAAAAAAAAGAACATTTTTATCAAGGTAAGCATGCGCGGGACAAGAATCGAACTCGGGACGTGAGCGTGTTTAATTTGCACACAGTCCACCGCTGGACTGTGTGTCTAACCCGAGTTATATATTGATTTAAATTAAACTTATAGACAACAGAAAAACTTCGTCTTCTTCGTTGGATTTAACCATAATCGGAAGTCCGACTGGTTCGAAGATTTAATCAAGTTCGTTAGTGTCTGGTGGTTATTACATGCGAGATTAAATAAAAAGAATGAAGGATTAGGCGTAAGGTATACCGAACTGGACTCCTCTGTTTCTCCGGCGAAACTTGCGGCAGAGAGTCTTCAACGAGCTTGAGATAAATGTGGGTGACTTCGGTATAAGCTCTGGGGGTTCAGTAAGGCTCAGAAGTGAAGGGCTCGGTTTTCCGGCGAGGTGCAGAACTTTTCCGGCGAGTGGAATTATGTCGGGTAAAGGTGTGATTGTGAGCGAAAAAGCTAGCAGAGGTTTGAGGAGGTATTTATAGGGCGGGACATCGATGAATTTGGTCCGATTTCCGTCTTGATTCGTCGGTCATTACGTTTTCCGGCGGTTATAACTTGTGTCGCGGGTTCAGTCGTCGGTTATAACCGATGTAGGTTTAATGTTTACGTTAAGACTTGAAGAAACCGTTCAATCTTGGCGAGTTAGTCGGGATTTCCGACGACTGCAAATAGGCGCGTCGGTTTTGAATTCGATATTCATGTTATGAATTAATTGTTTACATTTATTAACAAGAAACATAAGTGGCGCAGTGGTTGGATGGTTAAGTGTTAAGTCTTTGCTTGTAACCGGTTGACTGACCCGGGTTCGAAACCCGGCAGCAACTTTTTATTTTTAAATCACGATTTTTAATACTTTTTCAAATATAAATTATATATTCCAATATATTTATTAATTATGTATCGTTTAAAATTATTTTGGGCATTAAATACGCAACGAAATTTATAACTGATCGTTCGGTTAATAAACGGAGCGGGTTTGGTAAATCCGTTTTTTGACGGATGTTACAGTATCCCCTACTTTTTTGAAATTTCGTCCCGAAATTTAAGTAGTGATATATTTGACTAAAAAGAATGATGGTGTTTAGTTTGACAGTTACATGCTTAGAAAAAGAGTAAGAGTTTAAGTTTTTGTTTGAGGCGGTAACGTCCCTTGTAAGGGTTAAGTACCCTGTTACAGGAATCGCTTTTTGTTGCCTACGGTAAAAATATTGATAAGCAGAATTGATTCTCTAACTATGATATCATGTGTAAGAGTTTTGATATGTTTGGAAGGATATGGTTATATCCTAAAGCAAAACTTCTAATACTACAACCTACATGGAACTTCTCATAACTGTCCAACAATACCTCTGATCCTTTGACAAGAATACTTATATATAGGAAGTACCAGCAGCGTATCCACCATATTCTTGTCAAATTTTCGTTGGTTTTATCCGTAAGTTATGATTGGTTCTATGATATGACTCTAGAACATAAATAAACACAACAACTAATGTACCAAGAAATTACTAGATCCTACATAGAACTTTCTCATAACCGTCTGACAATGCCTCTGATCCTTTGACAAGAATACTTATATATAGGAAGTACCAGCGGCGTATCCACCATATTCTTGTCAGATTTTCATTGGTTTTATCAGTAAGTTATGAATGGTCCTATGATGTAACTCTAGAACATAAATAACACAACAACCAATATTTGAATCCACATTCTGATAGCATATATGTTTGAATGGTGACAGTTCCTCTCTCGTTTGTTATGATGGAGAGGTTAGTTTATGTAGAAATGGAACACAATCCAATTTCTTTAAATGGCGAGATGATATAAATGTAACACAAATTTCAACCAAGACAATACTAAATCCTACATGGAACTTCTCATAACCGCTTGATAATGCCTCTGATCCTTTGGCAAGAATACTTATATATAGGAAGTACCAGCGGCGTATCCACCATATTCTTGTCAAATTTTCGTTGGTTTTATCCGCAAGTTATGATTAGTTACCAAGAAATTACTAAATCCTACATAGAACTTCTCATAACCGCCTGACAATGCCTCTGATCCTTTGACAAGAATACTTATATATAGGAAGTACCAGCGGCGTATCCACCATATTCTCGTCAAATTTTCATTGGTTTTATCAGTGAATTATGATTAGTCCTATGTGACTATAAAACATAAACAACACAACAACCACAGCTTGAGTCTAAATTTTGAAAGTATACATGTTTGAATGATGACAGTACCTCTCTCGTTTGTTATGTTGGAGAGGTTAGTCATTGTGGAAGTGAGACATAGCTCAACTTCTTAAAATGATGAAATTGATTACACTGAAATGTATGATGAACAATCTTCAACCAAAACATACTAATCCTACATGGAACCTCTCATAACCGCCTGATAATGCCTCCGATCCTTTGACAAGAATACTTATATATAGGAAGTACCAGCGGCGTATCCACCATATTCTTGTCAAATTTTCATTGACTTTATCCACAAGTTATGATTAGTTCTATGTGACTCTACAACAAACACATCAAACACAAGATACTGAAAATGAAAAATGTCTGTGCGATCAAGGCTCAATCAAACGGAGCCGATCATATTGCATGTACTGAAAATGAAAAATGTCTGTGCGATCAAGGCTCAATCAAACGGAGCCGATCGTATTGCATGTACTGAAAATAATAAATTTAATCTAAATACTTATCACACAACCAGTTTATACATGGAACCTCTCGTAACCGCCTGATAATGCCTCTGATCCTTTGACAAGAATACTTATATATAGGAAGTACCAGCGGCGTATCCACCATATTCTTGTCAAATTTTCGTTGACTTTATCCGCGAGTTATGATCAGTTCTATGTGACTCTACAACAAACACAACAACCACAAGATCGTATTGCATGTACTGAAAATGAAAATGTCTGTGCGATCAAGGCTCAATCAAACGGAGCCGATCGTATTGCATGTACTGAAAATGAAAAATGTCTGTACGATCAAGGCTCAATCAAACGGAGCCGATCGTATTGCATGTACTGAAAATAATAAACAATAATTACTCAAACAGTTTACACATGGAACCTCTCATAACCGCCAGATAATGCCTCCGATCCTTTGGCAAGAATACTTATATATAGGAAGTACCAGCGGCGTATCCACCATATTCTTGTCAAATTCCCATTGGCTTTATCCTTAAGTTATGATTGGTTCTATGTGATAAAGAAAAACATCAAACTAAACAATTGGAGTTGAATCTTGATTTTCGGTGAAGAGGACTAGTTGGGTGGTTTCGTTTGAGCCGTCATTATCTTCAACAGGGTTGGCGTTGATGTTGAAAACTCTTCCTCTTGCTGGTGGCCTAGTGATTGGGTTTTCTTGATTTGCTTGGTTAACTGGGTTTGATTGAGGTTGAGCGTTTATGATGTTAACCAATCGAGGGCACGTGTTTCTAAAGTGGGTAGGGTCGCCACAATTGAAACAAGCTCGAACATATGGGAACATGGGGTATTGAGGTTGATGATAGGTTTGGATCATGTTTTGAGTAGGGGGAGAGATTTGGTTTTGAGGGGTGCGGCAAACCTTGCTCAAATGACCATAGCGTCCACAAGTTGCACATAGTCGACAAGGTAAGGTAAGGGGATGGTGATAAAAACAGGTGTTACATCGAGGGTGAGGTCCAAGGTATGGTTTCTTATTTGGGTAAGTTGAGTTGGGTGCTACTTGAGTGATTGGGATAGCTTGGATGGGTATGGCGTGTGAAATTGGTTGATTACGTTGGATAGTAGCGAAAAGTTGCCCGTCTCTTTTTCTCTTAAAAATGGGTTGAGAAGGGGATTCGGTTTGGGTGGAGTTTGAAGTTTCAGTTGATGCTTTATCCTTCTTCTTCTCCTCCTTGAAGTCTTTGTTTTGGATTCGGTTCTCGGTGAGCTCTGTTGCTAGCTCCATTGCTGCTTCCAAAGTTGCAGGCGTGGTACTTATTACAGAGTCTTGAATCTTTGACGGAAGACCTCGAATGTAGTGCTCGATCAAACGGTAGAGGGGAGTGAACAAGTTGGGAGCCATTTGATGTAACTCGAGAAATCTTTTGTTGTAAGTGGTGTGGTCGCCTTCCTTTTGCTTCAATGAATAGAACTCATCTTCTAATTTTCGCTCCTTGGGCAAAACCGTCTTGTCATGATTTCCTTCAATTCATCCCAAGTTAAAGTCATAGCATCTTCAACGCCTCGTTTGGCCTTCTCTGTATTCCACCAAGTAAGTGCTATTCCATATAATCGACCGGTAGCATATCGCACTTTGCGATCATCGGGGCAATCGCAATTTAGAAAAGTGTTCTCCATTTCTTCAAACCAATGGAGGAGAGCGGTGACACCTTCAGTCCCTTCGTATTTTGGAGGGTCGCATGATTTGAAATGCTTGTAGGTGCATTTAGTGGTATTTGGGGGAGGATTGACAACATTTTGAACTTCTTGGTTGACAGGATTAGCGGTAAGTGCTTGTTGGACTTGGATTACAATGTTGGGTATTATGGCAGCCATTTGTTGAGCGATTTGGGCAGCCATGCGCTCGCCGGCTTTTCCTGCTCTCATCTTCCTACGGGCGAGGCTAGAAGACATCTACAAGGAATATATGTCAAGAGTATGAGTTGAATGTTTTTGGGTTCATGGGTCGCATTTAGGAATGAACATTCATAAAATAAATATAGAAAAATAAATCTACTACATCCATAGGATGTCTTGGGCTTTGCTCGTCATTAGGCCCTGCATGCCGCCATACTTCACCTTCGTAATCATGTGGGCCCCCATGAATACCGGGTTTTTCATATGGTTCGCATGTGTTAGCCTGGTTACGTACACTAAAACTCGGAGAAAATCGAGAAATATGTATATAACGTATGAGATTCGGAATGTGTCCAGGTGTAGACACGGTGACACCTCAAAGTGGGGTTAGTTCGAACGACGTTTGGTGTGGCATGCTTTGGCCTAATAGGTCCTTCGTACTCTCATCGTTAGTCCCCAGGTAGGCAAACTGGTCCGTTATATTGGATTTATACGAATGCCAACCTAGACAGGACGTTCCGACTACCGGTACTTGTACCCTTCCAGTTACTACATGCCCGTCGCAGAACTTACTTTGATGAGATTTGAAAATTGCAACAAAATCTTTGAATAACAAAAGTATGAAGATGAATTGAATATATGAACTTTGAAATATGTATGATGAATGTGTATATAAGTATGTATGTTTGATTGTAAGTATAAACAAATATGAAACAAATAAATATCATAAGTTTGTATGTAACCACCTAAACAATTAAAATTTAGGCAACTATAGTATAGGCTCTAAGGGTCTAATAACCTATCCTATATCCCTATAGTCATGGCTCTGATACCAATCTGTCACACCCCGACCCGCAGCGGAAAAGGTGATCGGGACATGATTGGGTTATCATCAAAGCTCATGACATTTATTATAACGTTTCATATTCATTATTACAAATTAAATGGAAACATACAATCATAATTACATCATGTCCTAAACATCATTCTAGACTTCATTGATTTCTTCTAAGGCATTTCCTAAGTTTCCTTGCTTCATCCTGTTTACCTGTATCATGTGTAAAAATGGTTTTTGGATCAACAAAAAGTTGGCGAGTGAATCCTATGAAAAACATTTGAACAAGTTTATTTAATTGATTATAAAATAAAGTGCACAACCACACATGAGTAAAAATAGATGTAAACTTATACACCAATCATTTAATATTAAATAATGCACACATGAACAATAATGGATCGTTTTGAGGTACGCGTTGCTCAACTCGTCTCTCACGAGGAACTGATGGGCCTAATGAATGAATTGCATATAAATTGACAATATGAAATACATAACTACAACCAATGTATACAATCTAAGTTTAGATCACAATATGGTATGGCACAAGTTTAAATAAACGAGTTATTTTTGGTGACACATGACACACCCCAAAATGTGTAATCAAAAAGGGGAGTTGTAAGATTCACTCACATTGGGTGCGTTCTGTTGATGATGATGAATACGCACGAAGTTGGATTTAACCACGAGTGAAACTAACCTAGATAATAACATAATGGTTTGGTAAATAATGGGATTTTATTAATCAATTTTAGTAGGATGATTGGATATATTTTTGTGAGTTTAAGCCTATTTTCTAACCTTAAAAATGTTATTTTTAAGTATTTTTAATTGATTTTTAAATAAAATAAATAAATGAAAATAATAAAAAAAGTTGACTTTTTGCGACAGTTGACCGTTGACCGTTGACTTGTTGACCGGTCAGGCTGTGAAATTGTTTGCGCCGGGTGAGGCTCGAACCCGAGACCTCCCGTTCGCGTGCACGCCGCTCTACCAACTGAGCTACGTGTCTAACCCGAAATATTTCTGTTTTTAATTATATTTATATACTAATTGAATTAAACTGAAAATCATTTATTTTTAAAAACGATTTTAATGTATCGAACCGGCGTCCTCCACAGGTCTCGAACCCGGGATCTGTGGTTTAGGTTAACACACAGTTCACCGCTGGATTGTGTGTTTAACTTGTTATATAATCTGATTTTTATTATACTTATATACAATTAAATAATTTCATTTCTGCCTTATTTAAAAAGTTTGATGATTGTCCGGATCGGTGCGGTAGTCCGGACTCGAACTCGTGACCTGTGCTTTAAATGCACACACAGTCCACCACTGGACTGTGTGTCTATCTTGGTTATTATTCCGGTTTTTATTAAATTTAACATCTATGTGAAATGAATCCGGTTTAGTAAAAAAAAGAACATTTTTATCAAGGTAAGCATGCGCGGGACAAGAATCGAACTCGGGACGTGAGCGTGTTTAATTTGCACACAGTCCACCGCTGGACTGTGTGTCTAACCCGAGTTATATCTTGATTTAAATTAAACTTATAGACAACAGAAAAACTTCGTCTTCTTCGTTGGATTTAACCAGAATCGGAAGTCCGACTGGTTCGAAGATTTAATCAAGTTCGTTAGTGTCTGGTGGTTAATTACATGCGAGATTAAATAAAAAGAATGAAGGATTAGGCATAAGGTATACCGAACTGGACTCCTCTGTTTCTCCATTGAAACTCCGGTGACAGCAGAAACTTCCGGCGACGTATGTCTTGCGGCAGAGAGTGTTCAACGAGCTTGAGATAAATGTGGGTGACTTCGGTATAAGCTCTGGGGGTTCAGTAAGGCTCAGAAGTGAAGGGCTCGGTTTTCCGGCGAGGTGCAGAACTTTTCCGGCAAGTGGAATTATGTCGGGTAAAGGTGTGATTGTGAGCGAAAAAGCTAGCAGAGGTTTGAGGAGGTATTTATAGGGCGGGACATCGATGAATTTGGTCCGATTTCCGTCTTGATTCGTCGGTCATTACGTTTTCTGGCGGTTATAACTTGTGTCGCGGGTTCAGTCGTCGGTTATAACCGATGTGGGTTTAATGTTTACGTTAAGACTTGAAGAAACCGTTCAATCTTGGCGAGTTAGTCGGGATTTCCGACGACTGCAAATAGGCGCGTCGGTTTTGAATTCGATATTCATGTTATGAATTAATTGTTTCCATTTATTAACAAGAAACATAAGTGGCGCAGTGGTTGGATGGTTAAGTGTTAAGTCTTTGCTTGTAACCGGTTGACTGACCCGGGTTCGAAACCCGGCAGCAACTTTTTATTTTTAAATCACGATTTTTAATACTTTTTCAAATATAAATTATATATTCCAATATATTTATTAATTATGTATCGTTTAAAATTATTTTGGGCATTAAATACGCAACGAAATTTATAACTGATCGTTCGGTTAATAAACGGAGCGGGTTTGGTAAATCCGTTTTTTGACGGATGTTACAACATCCAATCCGATCATCCCCAGATTTATTACATGCATTTCTAGAGATAATCCTAATCCATTTGCAAACGTAGATAATCCTCAACCTGCCTCATATGTTAAAATAAAACGTCAATACAATTAAGTAAAGGTGAGCATACAGGTTTGCGTACATAATAGATATAAATGCGTTAAGCATACACCGCATGACATTTCGTGAGAGATGTGAACTATGTATCTACTTAACTCAAGTAAACCAACAAACCGCGAGTGAGAGGCACGCGAACAAGTGTCCACGTCCTAAAGAGAAAATAAATGAGAAATAAAATGCGAGCCTTAACAACCTCGGGCCTTTGGGTGGCAGGTCAACATCTAGCAAGCTATCATGTTAAGGTGGCGTACAAGCAATTAAGTACAATTCAGCAGATTTCACGTATAGTCATGTATAGCGGGTTTCGAATAAGCGTTTGAGAGTTGTATGATGTGATTTGATATAAGAACATATGTGACACCCAAAAGTGCGTTTAAGCGTAAAAGGGGTTCAAGTATACTCACAGTCGGTGCGTTTTGAGAGAAGAGACAGGATCTGAGATGAGTTGAGGAGAGCGCCGGATCAGCCTGTAAGCAAAAAAGAAGTGCATCAGTCTTCCGAATTGCTGAAACGGTTAACGGTTGATGGAATAGCAGACAAGTTTGGGCGAACTTGACTGTCTAAACTTACTGGAGGTACAAGTTCGGACGAACTTGCCCTATTTGTTGAAGAGTGATACAAGTTCGGGCGTTGTCTAATTCTCTTGAGAATTGGACAAGTTCAGGCAAACTTTCCTGAATTGTTGATGTTTTAGACAAGTTCGGGCGAACTTGGTCACCATTCTGGTGACAAGTTCGAGCGAACTTTAGGTTTTCCGAGCAAACTTGACTGTTTTGGCATCCAAATCATGCGTTTTTGCGTCGTTTGCTGAGGAAATCGAGTGTCCATCCCTCCAACCTTAAGCCACTGGGTAAAACTTAGGCTGGAGAGATCTTTTGGAGCGAGTTTAGCCATTTTACAGAAATTTGGACTAATCCGGGCGAACTTGTAGTTCGTTCGAGTTAGTCTAGTTTGTGTAAGACGACAATACCGTCCTTGTGCTTTCGGATCTGAGTTCTTGGTTGACAAATGCCCCGTTCCACTTCATAGTGAACGATACACACGTCATTAATCCGTATTTGCGTGAAAATCGATGTTTAAAAAGGGTTTTACTTAGATCTAAGCATTGATCTAAGTGAAAAACAGAAGTTTTGCATAAAAAGATGAAGATTTTCGTAAACAGAAGAGTTTTGATGAAATCAAAGCCAAAGCCTTGTGCAAAATCGTTGTAAAACGTTGTTGTAGCTTGAAAACGGGTTGAATCTTACTTGGAAATCAAAGGTTTTCGGTTTTGAGAGGTTTTGGGCG
This sequence comes from Scalesia atractyloides, assembly GCA_947069175.1. Taxonomy (NCBI): domain Eukaryota; kingdom Viridiplantae; phylum Streptophyta; class Magnoliopsida; order Asterales; family Asteraceae; genus Scalesia; species Scalesia atractyloides. The sequence goes on from CAMTDV010000010.1 coordinate 33,068,068, forward strand.
AACTTAGCAGCACGTTCAAATGAGGAGAGGAGCTGGGTATTTATAGGTGAAGTGAAGATTGGGCTGGATACATCAAGTTCTGGCGAACTTGTTACAAGTTCGAGCGAACTTGCTTGTTTCCTTGGTATTAAGGTAAGTCCGGGCGGACTTGATATGTTTTGAAGAGTTCTGGTGGTCTGGGCAAGTTCGGGTGAACTTGTGATGCACAAGTTCGGCCGAACTTTGCCGATTGGTTAAGTTTCGTTCGTTATTTTCGCGTTAGGAGTTTGTTTGGTGATTCGGTTCGTATTAGATAGTTATATTAAGCATTTTAGCGAAGCGTTAAGCGTTATTTTACCATTGTATTGAGAGAGAGCGAGTTATGTGATCGTGCGAGCGTTTTAGCGATAGTAAACCATAACATAAACAAACATCACACATATAAAACATAATTCCACATAATTAACTGCGTTTTGCGATGGGATGAGATAAGCGATACGATGGCACAAATGGTTATTGTACAACAACACACTCGGCTTTTAAAGTAACATAGTTACTTGTGATTGCGATGAATTAGCGTTAAATAAGCGATTAGATGCGGTATAGATGTGACAAAATATAATTATCTTAACATAAACTTTTCCATAATCAAATCTCGGGGTATAACGATGAAATACAAGGAAATAAAGTAAAACAAAATTAACAACGAAATTTGAAATTGTTACAGTCTACCCTACTTTAGGGAATTTCGTCCCGAAATTTAAGTAGTGGCCGTAACAAAGAGATGTGGATATTTGGCCTTCATATCACTTGCCAACTCCCAAGTGAACTCGGCACCGCGTTTGCCTTCCCATCGAACCTTCACAATAGGAATGCGAGAGCGCCGTAGTTTCTTGGTCTCTCGGTCCATGATTTCGACTGGCTTTTCCATGAAATAAAGAGTCCAAATGATTTGCAAATCCTCGAGGGGAACATGGAGATTTTCTTCAGCTAGGCATTTCTTGAGGTTTGACACGTGAAAAGTCGGATGTACGTTGTTAAGTTCGCCGGTAGTTCGAGTCGATAGGCCACTTTGCCGATTCTTTCCAGAATCTTAAAGGGACCCACGTATCGTGGCGCTAGGTTCCCTTTCTTCCCGAAGAGGATCACTCCTTTCCAAGGTGCAACCTTTAAGAGAACGTGATTTCCCACTTCGAATTGTAGGGGCTTGCGGCGTTTATCGGCATAACTCTTTTGGCGACTCCGAGCTTTCAAGAGATTGTCTCTGATATGGAGAATTTTGTCTGTCGTTTCTTGAATTAGCTCGGGACCGGTGATTTGTGCTTCTCCGATCTCGTGCCATGCAATAGACGATCGACATTTTCTTCCATACAGTGCCTCAAAAGGAGCCAAAACAAGTCGGTGCTTACAATTGCTTCATATGGACTTCTTTGGACCTGTAAAAATCATGAGCTTAAAACACAAAAGATATTGTCTGGTAGTAGTTGATGATTTTTCCAGGTTCACATGGACTTTCTTTTTACACTCCAAGGATGAAACAACAAACATTTTGCAAAACTTTGTTAAACAAGTTGAAAAGCAATTTGATCTTCCTGTAAAAATCTTTAGGAGTGATAATGGGACAGAGTTTAGAAACAAGGAGTTGGATGCTTTCTGTGAGTCAAAAGGAATTGTTAGGCAATATAGCATTCCTAGAACTCCAGAACAAAATGGGGTTGTTGAAAGGAAAACAGAACTTTAATTGAATCAACAAGACTATGCTTGCAGACTCAGTTTTACCTTTTTCTTTTTGGGCAGAGGCTGTAAACACTGCTTGCTATGTCCAGAACAGAGTTTTGATAAACCCTAGGCATCAAAAGACTGCCTATGAATTGCTTTACAAAATCAAACCTCTGATCTCTTATTTCAAAGTCTTTGGCTGCCCATGCTACATCTTAAACATCAAGGATTCAATATCCAAGTTTGCAGCCAAAGTTGATTGTGGCTATTTTCTGGGATACTCAACTACTGCCAAAGCCTACAGAGTTTTTAACTTTAGGACCAAGTGTGATGAGGAAATGCTACATGTGAAGTTTAATGAACTCTGATCTTTGAAAATCCCAGCAAATGGACCTGCTGAATTGTTTGATTTATCTAAATTTACATTTGAAGATGTGTCTATCAAGACTAACCCTGCAGGTACTCCACAATCGTCTATTGAAGAGCAAGGATATGATTGTATTCTTCCAAGTTTCAAAATCAATCCTACATGCAGAGGAGCAGATGTTAGTAACAATGGTGAAAACTCTGCCAAGTCAACAATGGTTAATACTCAAACCTCTACCAGCTCTCAAATCCAAACATCTGTTGATGAAAGTCCACTACAAGTGGGCGAAAATCAACACACTTTCACTGCCATAACACCAATCCCTCCACCACTATTCCAATCGGAGGCTGGACCATCAAATTCACCAGCAGAGGATAGCTCAGATGATACACATCTGCAAGCTTCATCTCAAAATGCCATTGTCCCATATCAAGGTGATTTGATATTCCTTAAAAGCCATCCATTGGATCAAGTTATTGGCAACATCAATGAGAGTGTGCTCACAAGAAGCCAAGCCCAAAACAATTGTCTTTTTGTTGGATTTCTATCACTCACACAGCCTGTCAAGTACCAAGAGGCACTGAAAGACAACAGCTGGGTAGAAGCCATGCAAGAAGAGCTCCTACAATTCAAGAGACAACAAGTTTGGGAACTTGTACCACTGCTAAAAGATGTGAGTCCCATCGGCACAAAGTGGGTCTTTAAGAACAAAACTGATGAAAGGGGTATTGTTGTAAAAAACAAAGCAAGGCTCGTGGTTCAAGGCTACAAATAGGAAGAAGGGATTGACTATGATGAAACTTTTACTCCAGTAGCAAGACTGGAATCCATTCGCCTGTTCTTAGCTTTTGCTGCTAACCACAACATCAAGGTGTATCAAATGGACATCAAAAGTGCATTTCTGTATGGAAAGATCAAGGAAGAAGTATATGTTTGTCAACCTCCTGGATTTGAGGATCACTTCCATCCTGATCATGTGTACAGGTTAAACAAAGCACTATATGGTCTAAAACAAGCGCCAAGAGCCTGGTATGAAACTCTATCCACTTTTCTCTTATCCATTGGTTTCACCAGAGGTAGGATTGACAAAACCCTATTTTCAAAATGGAAAGGAAAAGATTTGATGCTTGTCCAGATTTATGTGGATGACATCATTTTTGGATCCACATGCACTGCCATGTGTGAAGAGTTCAGAAAACTCATGGCAGCAGAGTTTGAGATGAGTGCAACGGGTGAGTTGCAATGTTTTCTTGGTTTATAAGTCAAACAAATGCAAAAAGGCACTTTCATTCATCAAAATAAGTATGTGAAAGAACTACTTAAGAAATTTGATATGAATGATTGTAAATCTTGCAGCACACCTATGGCAACATCCAGGCTAGTCACTATAGATGGCAAAGATGATGAAGAAACCCTAGATCAACTAGACCGGAACCTAAGTAGATATATGGAATGGGCTCTGCATAAAAGGGTTAACCCTTCGTTTGGTTTCACGATGAATGATGAATAAAACAGTACTCCGGCTATCCTGCAAAACAGAACACTGTTAGCTCGCCACGGGGAGAAGGGGGTTCTCTCCGTGACCACCCTCCGGCGTGAGAATAAGTACAGGTAGTCGGAAGTAAAGTATTGTAAGAGAGAGAGAGTAGTCGAGAGTGAACACCTTTCCTTGAACTCCAAGTCACTTATTTATAGCCGGTGTTTGGTGCCAAAAGGAGAGATTGCTAACTTTAACGGAATCTTCTGCTATTTCATTAATGTTTGTTGGCAATCCATTAGTGCACCCGGATCGTGAGCTCATCAGTGGTTAGGGAGGTGCCACGTGTCAACATGAGATCACTATATTTTGTAAATGTGAGCATGCCATCAGCGTGATCTTCCTCAGTCGTCCAGATGCTGCCATGTGGCAATTGGTTATAACCGAAAAGATGCTTGCACGATTGGGTGTTAATGGCTTCTAGAAGATTTCACAGCTGTTACCCATCTGTTGTTCGCCACGTGTACATTCTGTTACAACCGAAAAGATTCCGTTTGCTTCTGCACCAAGTCAAGGATTTTTCTAAAGGAAAGTTTCTCAGGGTTAACTGTTTCCTTGCGCGAGAAGCGCAAGTTAGTTAACTGATCTTCTTTCTTCTCCTTGCTGCTTAGCGCAACGTTTGGTGGATACTTGCTTTGATATAAATATCCATGCAAGGTTTGTGCATGAGGCATTATCAAACGAGATTATTCAAGGTTAACTTTGAACCTTGCGCGAGCCCGCGCAAGGTAGTTAAATGAAACATTTATCCAAAGAGAATGTTTGGGCTTTTAACTTTGAACCTTACGCGAGCCGTGCAAGGTAGTTATATGATCCTTTCCTCTCTTGGATATTTGGCGCAGAGTTCTAATAAATCTCATTTTGGCAAAGAAGTCTGCGCGAAGTTTCCTTAGAAGTTATTAATGGGTATGGTTTCCTTGATTAGCGCAAGGTTTTTAGGACCATACCCCTTCAAGTGACCTTGTTGATCAAACTTTGTATAGAAGCATGATTGGGTCTTTATTGTACCTAACTGCATCATTGCCAGATGTTATGTTTGCCACATGTGTGTGTGCCAGATCACAATCAATGCCAAGAAAATCAGAGTATCTACATCCACTGCTGAAGCAGAGTATATAGCTGCTGCAAGTTGCACTGCTCAAATTTTGTGGCTTCAAAATCAACTCTTGGATTTTGGTGTGACTGCCTTGAGGACTCCTCTCAAAATTGATAGTCAAGAAGCAGAAAACATCATCAAAAATCCAGTCTCACATTCCACCACCAAGCACATTGATATCAGACATCATTTTGTGAGGGATTTTTATGAAAAAGGTCTGATTTCTTTACAACATGTCCATACCAAGGATCAACTAGCAAATGTGTTGACAAAAGCACTTGATGCTTCCACATTTGACAGTCTGATATCTAGGCTTGGAATGCTAAACATGGATTAAAAACATTTTTTTGTGATCCATGTGTAAATAGCAATAAAATGTTTTAGAAAATCAGAATTTCATCCTTAAAAATAGTTAAAATTGAAATATTCAATAAAATCCTTAATGTTTGTACAAAGCTCTGATAGCACAAAAACACTGTTGTTTAGAAAAAAATCTATCCACTGATACAAACCTCTGATAGTGTTAAAATTGGTCACAACCACTGATAGGTTTCACTCTAACAGTGGTTAGCCAAAACAAATGTTTTCCATTGTCAAACAGAGGTTACATGTGGACAGATGTTATTCGACAGAGGTTGCATCAGACGCCACGTCACATGCACTTTTTGAAAAACCCTATAAAACCCTGTTCTATCCCCAAACAGAGGTTTCACTTGTGACATCCCGGTTTTTCAGACATCTTAAACGCACTACTTCACGGTTATTCGTTCCTACGCTAAATTATTCAGAGATTTAAATTGCACGCTCGAAATAATTACGATAACTTCGTGAACTTATCAAGTGAATTACGTGCTATGTGTATTAAACGTTTATAAGTTCGGTGAGTTATTATGCCATGTTTCGAATTCGTGATATTTTTAGTTATAAAAATATATATATGATAAATAGATAGATGAATCAAACCGAGCCGCGAAACGAGTCGACCTCATTTCCTTGCGACTCAAGGAGTTGAGCGAAACTTGAGGATCAAGTTATAGACCCAAACCGACCCACCCAGGTCCCTTGCGGCCGTGAGCACCCAACCGCAAACCCTTTTTCTTTTTTTTTTTCCTTTTCTTTTCCTTCTTGCACTATATATGCATGTGTTATGTTTCAAAAACAAAACACACACACACAAACCCTAGCTCTAAACAAAGTCGACGGCAGCCTTCTCCAGATCCCTTCTCTCGGTCGCGACAGCCGCCTTCCCACTCTTCCTCTCGGTCGCCATCTTCTCCTTCATCCGATTCGACTCCCATCTCATTCCCGGTTCATTGATCTTCATTGTTAAAGGTTAGGGTTTATCATTGTTTGCAAAGTCATACTAGGATTTATAAACTCTTGATCATGCTTGAATGTAGTGGTAGAATCATTATTATGAAGGTGTATGATGTTTAGTTCGATAAATTATGCTAGTTTGCGATTATGATGATTAGTAGAATCAAGAATCATTAGGCTGCGTTTTGTGATAAAAACCATATATTATGATTAGGGTTTGCATGGGTATGATGTACATGATGATATATGATTGATAAATCTGTTCTTGATCGTTTATAGTTAACATATCGATTGTTTAAGCGTGTTATATTGCGATAAAATGTCGAAATCAGGATGCTGAATGGTGTTTACAGCCAACTTCAACTGGCTGTAACTTGGTTATTATTTATCGAAAAACGGATTTTCTGAAGCCTAAAACGTAGATTTTTGAAAAACGCTTCTAATGGCGCTAGATTCATATTTTTCTGAAGTCGTTTGATATTTTTAAGTGGCCAATTAAGTGCAGTAACTGAAGCTGTGAAAATTCTGAAAATTTGTTAGTTGTTTATCGAATCGGATCTAATAATCTGTAGAGAGTCGAATCACGAAATTTGTACAGCAACTGGATATGGAAATTTCCGGGAAACTCCCACTGGAATTTTGTTAATTGGACGAACGGTGATTTTTAAATAAATTCTCCCGTGGATTGCAGTCAGAAAGCGACGAATCTGACTGCAGCCTAGTATATTAATATTTATGAATAATTGGTAAAGTGTTAGGACTTGAAAAATTTATATAAAATTCTATAGTATAGTTGACACCTTCTGTAAAATAATTGGAATTTTTGGAACGTTGGAACTATTTTATAAAAATCCTCGAAAACAGCCTAATTATGAGTATATAAGCTGAAACTTGATAACTTGCGAATGTGTGTACCAAAGTGTTGTATGGATTGATTTGTGTTCATGATAGGCTGGTTTGATCACTATGTTGGTATGATGATACTTGCATGCATGATTTGAGTTTTAGGAATTGTTATTGTACGTACCGCATTGTGTGTTAGTATGTGTAGGGTTTGTATCAGTGTGTTCACACACTAACTCTAAATCAATTGACTTGTTAGGACGCAATTAGCGGTCCCATCATTTGCTATATCTGTGTTACACTAACCGAGCAACTAAATGTGAGTTCACGGCCCCTAATTTTATCCGGTTTTAAACAACAGGGGGAGAAACATGTATACACTCTACAACTCTATCTCTTTACGTTATATGAAATTAACGTCATTAAACTATTCGGTAACTAAGTTAATGTTAACATACGTTATGGTCACTAAGCAGCTATATCACACAAGTCCTCGACAATCTCTCGGATCGTTAGTATTGGGTTAGATAGCGGGGAAATTATAAGTAGTACTACTGGGCCCGACAAGCCCCACCCGAGCTAGTAGCGCTAGCCGACCGGGTATGGTCAACAGGTGAATAATTTGGCCTAACTTTCGCCATGGTCAGTGATAGGCCTGACAACACGGAGGCACAACAGTCATCTTCGATCGCGAACACTTACGTGACATAACATTAGGCTAGCTACCTACATGTTAACATTGAGCTTAATTACGAATCAACAATATTATTCTGGGTTAGGGATAATGGAACCAACAACGTTATTATTCCGGGTTAGGAATAATGGAACATCATTATTATTCCGGGTAAGGATTAATGGAACCATCAGTATTATTCCGGGTTGGGAATAATGGAACTAAATCGTTATCCCGGGTTAGGGATAACGGGGGGAAACAAACTTATAACCGAACAAATGAACTTATGAAAACCTGTGAACTCACTCTTCTTTAATGTTGACACTTGTTTCTTTACATGTTTCTCAGGACGCTAGGAGCTCTAGGTGCACTCACTTGCATTGATCAAGACATCTTTTTATCGAGTCTCATTTACGAACATTGTTTGGGTTTTTCTTTAGTTTTGGCGTTTGTGTTGGCGCCCGTTCCTTTACTTTACTTTAATGCTTCCGCTCAACTTTAAAAACTAATGCTTCCGCTAAACATTGAAACCAAACTAAGACAATCTAAAATTAACTATAAATGGTTAAACAAATGATTTTGGAAAACGTATTAACAAATCATATAGAGTCGTTCGACGTTACTAGTGTCTCAGATTCTGGTTTGTTCACACGCCTCGCGGTAAAACTCCGCAAGTGGAAATTGAGGGTGTGACAGATTGGTATCAGAGCCTCTAGCTATAGAGAACCAGGTTTTCATTAAAGGTAGACCTAAACTATAGCTGATTACACGACACTAGACTTAGTTTGGCACTGAACTGTTATGTCTTGTTATGTGTTATACCACAACTATGCTATGTAAAATATGAATGCATAATTGAAACGAATGCAACTCGTAACTAACTACACAACCCAACAGGCAATGTCATCATCATCATCATCCGACAAACTTTTGCAACCAAGGGCGCCGGGGAAGGCACCTATGGTGGAACCCTCACCACCTCATGGCGTGGACACACGCTCAGCTGCGAGAAAAAGGCTCGCTCTAGGGGAGGAGTCGTCCTCACGCCCGACCATCGCTATGCCGGTCGAACCGGTTAACTCGTTAGAAGTTGGGAACGACCTACTTAGAGATATGATAAGAAAGCAACAAGAACAACTAGAAAGAATGCATGAAACCATCCTAGCACAGGGATGGATGATACGACAATTAACAGGTAAGACTGGATCGCTCGAGGAAGAGCAACATGCGAGTAAGATAGCTCATAACACTTTAGCAAGAGATCTTCGTGCTGAGCAGCTAAGGGCTGACTGGCTCGAAGACAGAGTTCTTGAGTCTAGCTGGAGAATTCAAGAACTAGAACAGAATCAGGCACCTGTACCAGTACCCACACCAGCACCGGCCCCTCCAGTGCCGGAAGAGGAAGAAGAAGAGGATCCAGAGGAGGATCCGGAGGAAGACCCAGCTGTAGAAGCTGGAAACGCCGCGGAGGATGACGGCAACGATAGCGATTTGGGGGATGGAGACGTAGAAGACTGACTCGTCTCGCTTATTCCATTTGCTTCCTTCAGACTATTTATTTTCCTACTTATGTTGAAACTTGAGATTTTATAGTAAACTGATATGTTTGGTTGGCGTTTTGTAAGACGTTGAAATTTTATTTAATCGAATATTTCTTTTGATTGTTTAATTTATTTGGGGTTGACATAATTTGAGGAATTACTTAAGTATGGAGTAGGATAACTATATTGGATATATATACTTATCGGTGTGTGTTTATGTTGTCTTGCGAAGATCTAAAATGGCAACTGGACGTCGCGGAAACCTCAACATGACGCCCGAAGAATTAGCCGCAATGATCCAAGAACACGTGAATGCTGCTCTAGTAGGTGTTCAAAACCAACCAGCAGGTAACCATTATTAAATTTTCATGGGAAAATCTAATAGTTGGGCTAGTAGAATTTCTCGCTGACTACCTGTCCTCTGTCAGCAGGAGGGGGTCTTAACCCCTACAAGATGTTTCTCGATACGAAGCTGAGCAAATTCACGGGGGCAGAAGGACCCATAGGACTGGTCCGCTGGATCGAAAAGTCCGAATCAGTGTTCGAAATGTGCAATTGTCTGGAGGCCAACAAAGTCAAGTATGCTGCCTCAACGTTGGAGGATGGGGCACTAACTTGGTGGAATGCACAAGTCCAAACGCGTGGACTTATTGCCGCAAATGCAATGGCCTGGGCCGAGTTTAAAGCCCTAATCAAAGAGGAGTACTGTCCACGAGACAGGGTTCAGCAGTTGGAGCAAGCCTTATGGAACCACAAGATGGTGGGATCTGAAATCGAAGCATACACAGCGAAACATCATGACCTGGTATTTCTTTGTCCCGATCTGGCCAACACCGTGGAGAAACGACTCGAGTTTTACCTTGGGGGTATGGTCCCCAAGATCCAGGGTATGGTAATGGCTAGCAACCCTGTGACTGAGCATCAAGCAATCAGGTTGGCGCACAAACTCACCGATAAGGCGGTGGAACAAAAGAAGTTACCATCTCGGGGTACAACTGAAGTTGCCCCTGATAATAAAAGAAAGTTGGAAGACTCGTCTGCTCGACAGTCTTCGTCAGCCCAGTCACAGAAAGGGAACCAGAAACGATTCAATAATTTCAACAGCCACCGGGGTCACAATAATCAGCCCGCCAACAACACCCAGAACACAAGCGGCTATGTAGGTCGAAAGCCGCAGTGCAATCGCTGTAACCTTCATCATCACGGCCCTTGTGCCGGGAATCGCTGCCAACGATGTGGCAAAGTGGGACATGCGGCAAAGGATTATCGCGGGGAAATCATGTCCTGACAAAAGCAAAATCAACACCAGGGTCAGCAGCAGGGTGTTAACCGGGGGTGCTATCAGTGTGGTAGCACTGCCCACTTCAAACGAGACTGCCCACAGCTTCGTAACAACAACAACAATGGTGGGAACAACAACAACCACAACCACAATAACCACAACAACAACAATAACAACAACAACAATGGAAGTGGTGGCACAGGAGGTGCCAAAGGGCGTGCATTTACGCTAGGCCTCGGAGAGGCCAGAAACGACTCGAACGTGGTCACCGGTAAGTTCCCCCTTAATGAACATTTTGCTACTGTGCTTTTTTGATACGAGTGCGGATAGGAGTTTTATATCTGAGTCTTTTAGGAAGAACCTAAGTCTCACGCCCAAACCCCTAAAGACCCCTTACGCCATAGAACTAGCCGATGGTAAATCTGTAGATGTGACCCATTTAGTATCCGACTGTCAACTCAAACTCGCGAGTCACACCTTTACGATTGATCTGATGACAACTACCCTGGGTAGTTTTGACGTGGTGTCGGAATGGACTGGCTATCCGACGTCCGAGCTGAAGTTCTCTGTTTCGAAAAATCTATCCGTATTCCGCTCTCTAACGACGAAATCTTGATGGTGCAAGGCGAGAAGGCAGGCGCCGTCACAAACATCATCTCTTACATGCAAGCACAGAAGTATCTTCGGAGGAAGAACTCCTTCGCTTTGCTTGCACTGGTTACCGAACAGCCTAAAGACGAGAAACGTATAGAAGATATCCCCGTCGTCCGTGATTTTTCCGATGTATTTCCAGAGGAGTTACCTGGCCTTCCACCGCATCGACAAGTGGAGTTTGAAATCGAATTGGCGAACCATGCAACTCCTATCGCCAAGGCCCCATACCGCCTAGCTCCAGCCGAGCTGCAGGAGCTGTCTACCCAACTTCAGGAACTGTTAGAAAAAGGATTTATCCGACCTAGCACTTCGCCATGGGGAGCTCCAGTCCTTTTTGTCAAGAAGAAGGACTGGACCTTCCGCATGTGCATCGACTACAGGGAACTCAATAAGGTTACTGTCAAGAACCGATACCCATTACCTCGCATCGACGATCTCTTCGACTAACTTCAAGGGTCAAGCTACTACTCCAAGATTGATCTACGGTCCGGTTATCACCAGTTACGTGTCAGGGAGGAGGATATCGCTAAGACGGCATTTCGTACTCGGTATGGCCATTATGAGTTCTTGGTCATGCCCTTCGCTCTCACCAACGCACCCGCGGGGTTCATGGACCTCATGAACTGTGTGTGTAAACCATATCTCGACAAGTTTGTCATTGTGTTCATCGATGACATACTCATCTACTCTAAAGGTGAAGCAGAACATGCTGAACATCTACGATTACTGCTGGAATTACTTCAACAGGAGAAACTATATGCCAAGCTTTCAAAGTGTGATTTCTGGATTCGGGAAGTTCAGTTCCTCGGGCATATCGTGAATGAAAAGGGTATCCATGTTGATCCCGCCAAGATCAATGCTATCAAGAACTGGGAAGCACCCAGGACACCGACGGAGATCCGCCAATTTTTGGGTTTGCCTGGTTACTACAGACGTTTCATCGAGGGATTTTCAAAGATCGCGCAACCGCTTACCACCCTCACCCAGAAAGGCATCAAGTATGCTTAGGGTGACAAGCAGGAATCGACATTTCAATGGCTGAAACAGAAACTTTGCAGTGCACCCATTCTGTCCTTGCCGGAAGGGACTGATGATTTTGTGGTATATTGTGATGCTTCCATTCAGGGATTGGGATGCGTACTCATGCAACGCGATAAGGTCATCGCGTATGCATCCCGACAATTGAAGGTTCACGAGAAAAACTACACAACACATGACCTGGAATTGGGAGCAGTAGTGTTTACACTTAAGATTTGGAGACACTACCTATATGGAACAAAGTGCACAATCTATACAGATCATAAGAGCCTCCAACACATCTTTGACCAGAAGGAGTTGAACATGCGACAGCGTCGCTGGGTCGAACTCTTGAACGATTATGAATGTGCCATTCGGTATCACCCGGGTAAAGCTAACGTGGTAGCTGATGCCCTCAGTAGGAAGCAACACTTGAAACCTCTTTGGGTACGAGCACTAGAGTTCACCATTCATTCGGGGTTACCCGAACAGATACGCGACGCGCAGTTAGAAGCAGTTAAGGAAGAAAACATCAAGGTCGAATCGGTTGAAAAAATGGAACACGATTGGGAAGTAAAACCCAATGGAGCCCGGTATTTCATGAATCGTATATGGGTACCTCTCTACGGAGGCCTCAGAAGGCTAGTCATGGATGAAGCTCACAAATCCCGATACTCTGTCCATCCTGGTTCGGATAAGATGTATCAAGACCTTAAAGCTGCGTACTGGTGGCCCAACATGAAATCTGATATAGCCACCTACGTGAGCAAGTGTTTGACTTGTGCAAAAGTCAAGGTAGAGTATCAGAAGCCATCGGGGCTACTCCAACAACCTGAGATCCCGTGTGGAAATGGGATCAGATCTCGATGGACTTCATCACTAAACTCCCGCGAAATTTGGGTGGTTACGATACCATCTGGGTGATCGTGGATTGTTTAACTAAGTCCGCACACTTCCTAGCTATTAAGGAAACAGATAAGATGGAGAAGTTGACTCGCATCTACATTAAGGAAGTAGTTTCTCGGCACGGAGTGCCAACGTCCATCATCTCGGACAGAGATGCTCGCTTCACGTCCAACTTTTGGCAGTCACTTCAGAAAGCGTTGGGTACACGCTTAGATATGAGCATAGCTTATCACCCTCAGACTGATGGTCAAAGCGAAAGGACCATACAGACCTTGGAACAATGCTTAGGGCATGCGTGGTAGATTTCGGGAATAGTTGGGAAATCCATCTGCCTTTAGTGGAATTCTCGTATAACAACAGTTACCATACGAGTATATCGGCAGCACCGTTTGAAGCATTATACGGTCGTAAATGTAGATCGCCGGTCTGTTGGGCAGAAGTCGGCGACAGTCAAATCACAGGCCCTGAGTTGATACTTGAGGCTACTAAAAAGATTGTACAAATCAGAAACCGCATGGCGGTGGCACGAGATCGACAGAAAAGCTACGCTGATCAACGACGCAAACCGCTCGAATTTCAAGTAGGCGACCGCGTCCTACTGAAGGTGTCACCCTGGAAGGGCGTAATCCGTTTTGAGAAACGAGGAAAACTAAACCCACGGTACGTAGGCCCGTTTGTGATCTTGAAACGTATCAGACCCGTAGCTTATCAATTAGACCTTCCTGCCGAACTCAGTGGAGTTCACAACGTTTTTCACGTGTCAAATCTGAAGAAGTGTCTATCAGATGAAACCTAATCATTCCATTGGATGAGATTCAAGTGGATGAACAACTGCACTTTGTGGAACAACCTATCGAGATCATGGATCGTGAGATCAAGACTCGAAGGCACAGCAAGATTCCGATCGTCAAGGTTCGTTGGGACTCTAAGCGTGGACCGGAGTTCACGTGGGAAAGAGAGGACCAAATGAAAAGCAAATACCCACACCTTTTGCAGCTGAGCAACAAGTTAACGATACCACCAACTAAATTTTCGGGACGAAAATTCTTTCAACATGGGGATGATGTGACAACCAGGGAATTTCTTGTAATTTCTTGTACCATTGTTAACGAACTAAATCTTTTGTGTGGCACTCTAAACCTGTACGTTGCATTCTAAACCGCGTTTACTCAATTTTCGGGACGGAAATTCTTTCAACATGGGGATAATGTGACATCCCGGTTTTTCAAACATCTTAAACGCACTACTTCACGGTTATTTGTTCCTACGCTAAATTGATTCGGAGATTTAAATTGCACGCTCGAAATAATTACGATAACTTCGTGAACTTATCAAGTGAATTACGTGCTATGTGTATTAAACGTTTATAAGTTCGGTGAGTTATTATGCCATGTTTCGAATTCGTGATATTTTTAGTTATAAAAATATATATATGATAAATAGATAGACGAATCAAACCGAGCCGCGAAACGAGTCGACCTCATTTCCTTGCGACTCAAGGAGTTGAGCGAAACTTGAGGATCAAGTTATAGACCCAAACCGACCCACCCAAACCCTTGCGGCCGCGAGCACCCAACCGCAAACCCTTTTTCTTTTTTTTTTCCTTTTCTTTTCCTTCTTGCACTATATATGCATGTGTTATGTTTCAAAAACAAAACACACACATACAAACCCTAGCTCTAAACAAAGTCGACGGCAGCCTTCTCCTGATCCCTTCTCTCGGTCGCGACAGCCGCCTTCCCACTCTTCCTCTCGGTCGCCATCTTCTCCTTCATCCGATTCGACTCCCATCTCATTCCCGGTTCATTGATCTTCATTGTTAAAGGTTAGGGTTCATCATTGTTTGCAAAGTCATACTAGGATTTATAAACTCTTGATCATGCTTGAATGTAGTGGTAGAATCATTATTATGAAGGTGTATGATGTTTAGTTCGATAAATTATGCTAGTTTGCGATTATGATGATTAGTGGAATCAAGAATCATTAGGCTGCGTTTTGTGATAAAAACCATATATTATGATTAGGGTTTGCATGGGTATGATGTACATGATGATATATGATTGATAAATCTATTCTTGATCGTTTATAGTTAACGTATCAATTGTTTAAGCGTGTTATATTGCGATAAAATGTCGAAATCAGGATGCTGAATGGTGTTTACAGCCAACTTCAACTGGCTGTAACTTGGTTATTATTTATCGAAAAACGGATTTTCTGAAGCCTAAAACGTAGATTTTTGAAAAACGCTTCTAATGGCGCTGGATTCATATTTTTCTGAAGTCGTTTGATATTTTTAAGTGGCCTATTAAGTGCAGTAACTGAAGCTGTGAAAATTCTGAAAATTTGTTAGTTGTTTATCGAATCGGATCTAATAATCTGTAGAGAGTCGAATCACGAAATTTGTACAGCAACTGAGATGGAAATTTCCGGGAAACGCCCACTGGAATTTTGTTAATTGGTCGAACGGTGATTTTTAAATAAATTCTCCCGTGGACTGCAGTCAGAAAGCGACGAATCTGACTGCAGCCTAGTATATTAATATTTATGAATAATTGGTAAAGTGTTAGGACTTGAAAAATTTATATAAAATTCTACAGTATAGTTGACACCTTCTGTAGAATAATTGGAATTTTTGAAACGTTGGAACTATTTTATAAAAATCCTTGAAAACAGCCTAATTATGAGTATATAAGCTGAAACTTGATAACTTGCGAATGTGTGTACCAAAGTGTTGTATGGATTGATTTGTGTTCATGATAGGCTGGTTTGATCACTATGTTGGTATGATGATACTTGCATGCATGATTTGAGTTTTAGGAATTGTTATTGTATGTACCGCATTGTGTGTTAGTATGTGTAGGGTTTGTATCAGTGTGTTCACACACTAACTCTAAATCAATTGACTTGTTAGGACGCAATTAGCGGTCCCATCATTTGCTACACATGTGTTACACTAACCGAGCAACTAAAGGTGAGTTCACGGCCCCTAATTTTATCTGGTTTTAAACAACAGGGGGAGAAACATGTATACACTCCACAACTCTATCTCTTTACGTTATATGAAATTAACGTCATTAAACTATTCGGTAACTAAGTTAATGTTAACGTACGTTATGGTCACTAAGCAGCTATATCACACAAGTCCTCGACAATCTCTCGGATCGTTAGTATTGGGTTAGATAGCGGGGAAATTATAAGTAGTACTACCGGGCCCGACAAGCCCCACCCGAGCTAGTCGCGCTAGTTGACCGGGTATGGTCAACGGGTGAATAATTTGGCCTAACTTTCGCCATGGTCAGTGATAGGCCTGGCAACACGGAGGCACAACAGTCAGCTTCGATCGCGAACACTTACGTGACATAACTTTAGGCTAGCTACCTACATGTTTACATTGAGCTTAATTACGAATCAACAATATTATTCCGGGTTAGGGATAATGGAACCAACAACGTTATTATTCCGGGTTAGGAATAATGGAACATCATTATTATTCCGGGTAAGGAATAATGGAACCATCAGTATTATTCCGGGTTGGGAATAATGGAACTAAATCGTTATCCCGGGTTAGGGATAACGGGGGGAAACAAACTTATAACCGAACAAATGAACTTATGAAAACCTGTGAACTCACTCTTCTTTAATGTTGACACTTGTTTCTTTACATGTTTCTCAGGACGCTAGGAGCTCTAGGTGCACTCACTTGCATTGATCAAGACATCTTTTTATCGAGTCTCATTTACGAACATTGTTTGGGTTTTTCTTTAGTTTTGGCGTTTGTGTTGGCGCCCGTTCCTTTACTTTACTTTAATGCTTCCGCTCAACTTTAAAAACTAATGCTTCCGCTAAACATTGAAACCAAACTAAGACAATCTAAAATTAACTATGAATGGTTAAACAAATGATTTTGGAAAACGTATTAACAAATCATATAGAGTCGTTCGACGTTACTAGTGTCTCAGATTCTGGTTTGTTCACACGCCTCGCGGTAAAACTCTGAAAGTGGAAATTGAGGGTGTGACATCACTTTCCTTGTGCGATTCCAAATTTCTCAAAAGCCTTTCTTTCACAAATCATTCAACAATCATGGCTCCTAAAACCAAATCGAAGAAGAAATCGACACAAGAAAAACCCCCATTTGTCCTCATCATCAAAACACCACACAATTATACTGCTATTCTCGAAGAAACCGACGCAAACACTCGTTATCATCTAATGATCCGGATTCTAAAAGAATCAAAATTCAAACACATGTTGGAAGTCAAAGCCCCAGTTTACATCGATTCTTTAAGAGAATTTTGGGCAAAGGCTAAAGTAAATCTAACCGCTGATGGTGAGCCTTATTCTATCACTTCCAAAGTTGTTGGCACACAACTGCAAAATAACCCCGCAATCTATCTCCCAAGTCTTCATGTTAAATGATATGAAACATCTGGTATCATTTCCTTTGAGGGAGATGCAACATGAATTCGTTGAAAGAGGTTACACCGGACAGTTGAAAGGTATGACAATCTTCAAACCTAATTTTCCAGAAGAGATGAAATTCTTTTTTCACACCCTACTTACTTGTGTCTCTGCAAAATTAACCGCTTTCAACGAGATTCCATTGAACATGCAGATCTTGGATTTGCAATTTTAACTCGTTCTGATTTTAACTTTTCCCAGGTGTTGTTCAATGATCTTGTAACAAATATTAAAAATATTTCAAAACAAAAAGCTTTCTTGATACACCCAAGATTCATGAGTGTTTACTTGCAAGACCAGATCAAATCAACGCAAGTAAACAAGGCACAGTTACAAATGCTGGCAGCCTAAACCATGAAACATTTACATGAATAAAAAATCAAGACAAAGTTTCAAAAACAGAAGTAGAGGAGGCTGAGCAACTTTCAAAAGAACAAAATGTTCAAACTCAACCTTCTGCTACTGAGCCCACTGCTCTAGGTGATCAGGGCAACACAACCGCTGATCTGAAACCCACACCTAAAATCTCCAAAAAGAAACCATCCAGAGCATCCCGAAAACCCACCAAACCTAAAAAGGGTCCTCTGGAAGATGAGATCCCAGAGGTAAACTCAGTGATACCACCAAAGTCACCAACCACTACTGCTACTTCTTCACAGCATATGGTAGAAAGATCTCAAACCGGCTTTGAAACTCCTCCTGCATCCTCACAAAAGGATCAAGTTGTAGGCATAGGGACACCAAACTATGAAGCTCTAGGATCACTTGGTTCTATCTTTCACAGCCCCTCTCCCAGGGCAATGTCGCTTTCTACACAGCCACTCTCTCCAATACCATCATTACCTCCCACCATGTTACCCTTGCTGAATGCAATAAAAATTGAGCAGACATTATCCAGCACTTCTCTCCAACCCATCAATGAGAATATACTTCAACCAGAGGCTGGGTCTGACTTATTTCTAAATGCGAGCCCATCAGCAAATGAAGAGGCTACATCCCTTGGGTTACATGTAACCCTTGGTGATAATTCAACAATGGCAGCCACTACAATTGCTGAACTCCCAAGTTCTCAATTGGACAATGGTTACATAGCTAAGACCTTGTTGAAGGCAACCACTGCTGAGGCTACTAAGGTAACCTCTGCTCCAGTGGGAAGTCCCCAGAACCAAGACAAAGGGGCATCTAAGATTGAAGCAAATGGTAAACCACTTGCTCATGATATCTTGGATAAAACTACCACATCTGGTAGGAGTTCAGATGATCCTATTAAGTTAGGTGATGAGCTAAAATATCAGGAATTTACGGAAAGGGTTACCAAGGTTGAAAGCACTGTTGATGAAACAAAAGATCTTTTGAAACAGTTGATTACTATACAAAGCCAACCCCCTGTTCCAACCACTGCTAAGATCAAATCTGCTATAACTCCTATCTTTCAACAAGAGAAACATTTTCTGGAACAAAAACATAAGCATCAGATGATGGAACTCAAGAATATGGTTGATGCAAGATATAATGACACTACTGCAGATATCAAGGCAATCAAGGCCCACTTGCTCACCAACACTGTTACATCTCCTCCTACTCTCATTTTTGTAACTCCAGATGAAGCCAAAAAGGGGGAGAAACCTTTGGGAAACAAAAAGTTGAAGATGGATGACTCAAAGGCAAGGCCTACAGATAATATCCCTAAGCCAGATTGTTCAAAGAAACCAGATTTAACTGAAGATATATTTGCAAGGGCAAAGAAGTCCCATAAGAAGGTTGTGTTTGATGAAGGAAAGGTGCTGGTTGAGAAAAAGATTGATCAGCAGTTAGAAAAGGGAGAGACTGGTACCTCAACAAAGAGGAGATCTTCTACAAAAGCAAAACAACCAGAATCCACACCTCTCAAAACTAAAGATGCTATCAATTCAACCGCAAAAACCTCTTCCAACACAAAATCAACCAGATCTTCTCACACAAAACCCATATCCACCTCAACAGATGTTACAACAACTGTTGTGGCAACATCTGTTAACACAGTAGAGGTTATAGCAGATGTTATCACAACCACTTCCATCCTTACTTTTCCCACTTCCACACAAACTTTACCAACACCACCAAGAATTCCAAGCCATCCATCATCACCTTCAATCAATTTTAAGAGGAGAAAAGTCACAAAGGTCATAAACGAAGAAAAGATCCCTGCTCCTTTGCCTCTTGCATCTGCACCAATGCTAAATCTAACCTCTGCTCCTTCAACCGAAACATCTGCTCCATCAAAAGAAGTGATTCCTGTAGCTATAAAATTTCCTCTTGATTTGCCTGCAGTCAAGAAAGAAATCATATCTTTCTATGATGAAGAAGATCCAGACAAAAGACACTTCCCTTCACTTCAAGGTTATCCAAAGCCTGCAAATATTGATCAGTATCTGGCACTCAACGAAAAACAGGCAGAAGATATTGCTAAGAAGTTGTCTAAAGGAAAAAGTGATAGAGAAGTGCAGAATCAACTCCAGTTTCAATTGAGCAAAGTCCAATCCCTTGAAAGATTCTCAAAGAATTTATCAAATAAAATTTCTGAAGCAGAAGATAAACTCTTGAAAGAAAATTACATCTCACACATCATGGAAACAAAGAAATATGCTGCTACAGGAGCACAGTTCAAGGATTGGTCTGTGAGTGAGCTTCAAGAAGAAAATGCAAAAATAGAAGCACAATCAAAAGATCCTCACAACAAACCTACATGTCCAGACTGGAACAAATACAAGAAGAATGTACCTGAAAAGAACCCTAAAGCTTAGAAGGATGAGGGAAGAGCTAATTCAAAATAACTATGGGTCAAAGAATCAGGTGATGAGATGGGGGGAGATAAGAGTGTTGGATACATACAAAAAGCTTGAAGCCAGAAGGAAAAAAGGATCCATCAATGCCTCCTAAACCTAAGTATTCCAAAGAAGATGCTTCTCTCAAAGCCCGGCTCTGTAAAAAGCCCAGCTCAACAACTGTCCAATCCACACTTGCTTTGGTAAAACGAAAAAGGCAAGAGGAGTTGTCTGAGAAGGTTGACAAAGAGTTTGAGGAAGTGTTTATCAAATAAGGAATCAAGAATATGATGGACTATCCAACAGATTATAGAAGTGCCAAGTTGGCCGAAGATCTGACAAGAGTAGCTCCTTTTCTATCCTCATCAATAAAAGCTCCTTCAAGAAAGCCTTCAGACCCAAAAATTCTAAAGTGGAAGGTCAACAAAGACACCGACGAATTGACTCTGATCAAGTCTGATGGTAAGGTCACTAAACTATCGATGGAAGCTGCTTATGGGCTTACAGTAGAAGACTTCGACGAACTATTAAGTTTAGAACTTGAGAAGGATGCTGATGACTTAGAATCTCTTAACTTTGAGCTACAATTTCAAAGGTCAAATAAGAGAGTTCTTTCTGAGGAATAAAGATCAAGAATAAGGTGTTTTTGGCATCATCTGTTCCAGGGGGAGATTGTTGGGATTGAACCTTTGGAAAGGAACAGATGATACAAAGTTAAAATACACCATCCGAGCTTTGGTCCAGCTATCAGAGGTTTCTATCCACTGATCGGCTTTTACTGCGTTCAATAAAGAACACTGTTACCTATCCTCTAACAGAAGAAACTCCCAACCACTGATAGAAGAAAACAAGATCAGAGGTTGGCCAGCAGTGTTTAGTCTAGTCTTAGTTAAATCAATGTAACAGTGCTATGCACTGATAGCTTTAGTCTAGCAGTGCTTATATTTAGTTACGTTTGTTAGCTGTCACTGTCAACCATGACGTCATTGTAAGACGATCAATGGTTAGACAGTTAGTATAAATAGGCGCTCATTGTAACAGTTTTACTTGTCTTCTTAAAAAGATCAATTTCACATATCTTCTTCATTTCTTAATATCAAACGATCGTTATTGGGCTAAGGGGAGTTTGTGAATCATTTGCAATAGTTTAATTTCTTAAAAGCAAGATGGTGATGAAAACAAACGACCAATTGATTGTTGTAAAAGTTTTCCATTTATCCGCTGCATTTAGTCTCTGTTTTCAATCATTTTCCATTATTTGAAACAAAATAGCAATCAATTCAAACTTAGATCCTGACACTGACATTGTTGTTCAGTTAGGACCTATCCCCCGGAGCCCTACTCCTGCTACGGAGCATTGGGAGTGGGAGCCAGTAGCACCTCGTTTACCTACACCGGAGACTCCTCCTGAGCCTTATACTCCTTCTACCCAGAGCACTTACTCACCATATTCACCTAGTTCTCATGAGGTACCTACTATCAGCCTCCGACAGACGGCTCGTCGGAGGGTACCCGCACCTGTACCTGTTTTTACACCACCACTCTCCCCTATCCGCCCGATACCGGTACCTATGGGAGCGCGACAGCAGGTTACTGCCCGTTTCCTCACACCACCTAGGGAGGACCCTTTCCCTTTTCATACCTATGAGCGAGGTGACCCTTCTCACCCGGTCAGAGATCCTTCCCCACCTTCATGGGGCGTACCGTTCCCTCCTCAGGAGGCACCTGCTCCCCTCACCGAGAGCAATCTGATGGGGTACTTATTTGAGCAGATTGCATTGCTGCGGATGGCGCGCGACAAGGATGAGCAGCATAGGAGATCGATGGGAGATTATCTGATCGTCTTACAGCAGGCGATCATTGCTTTGCAGCAGGGCATGTGATACGTTCATTACCACCAGAACCATTTCCGGGTGATGTCGTATGGATGCATCGGTGCCATCGTAGGCCTGGTGGCAGGTTTTGTGGGACTGGCATGTTGGTTGTGGCGTTCGTAGTATGGTTTTCTTTTTAGTATAGACAGACATGATGTATCTTTTGCACATCCTACCAAGCACTGGGTTATGTCCATGTCGAGGTGGTGATGTAGTCGTAGTGTTTCCGTGTTTTCGTAGTTCGTACTTTCGTTGTATGGTGTATGTATGTCACTTCGGTGACCAGTTTTGACAGCACATTTAAGACTGGCCCTTATGGGTTAAGTCTATGTGCAAATGTTGACAGTTGTATGATGACAAATGTTATTATATATATGATGATGATTTTGGGTATACGTGTTGTGGGCTCATTTGTGCGATGAAATTGTGTGATATGTGAGGACTGAAAACGTGACATAGATGCATATATATATTGTTTATAATAGAATGGCCCCGAAACGCGCACCACAAATGACGGAGGAGGAAATTGCGCAAATGATAGCACAACAGCTTCAGGCAGTTATCCCCACGATCGTGGCGCAGGTTAGCGCCGGTATCAACAACAGAACCCGCAAACAGAGCCGGTAGGTCAAAACAATAATCAAAACAATGTTAGACTGGTCTGCACGTATAAGCACTTTATGGAGTGCAAACCAATGGAATTTAGTGGAATCGAAGGACCGAATGGGTTAGTGAAATGGATCGAGAAGTCGGAATCGGTAATCAATATAAGTAATTGCCCCGGTGACTGTGCGGTTAAGTATACGACTTGTACCTTCACCGATCATGCCATAAACTGGTGGAATACCATCGTTCAATCTCGCGGGCAGGCCGCAATTAATACTATGACATGGGACGATCTTAAGGCACTAATGATGGAAAGGTTATGCCTGGCCAACGAAATTCAGAGGCTCGAACATGAGTTCTGGAACCTGCAGATGAAAGGTGCCAACCATGCAGGTTACACCAATCGTTTCAATGAATTGGCACGCATAATGCCAGACATGGTCTGATCAGAGCCCAAGCGAATCGAAAGATGTATCTGGGGACTGGCCCCAGAAGTGAGGAGCATTATCAACTCAGTGGAACACCTGACTATACACGGAGTAGTAGCCAGGTTAGGTACTGTTACGTTCAACATGGTTAGATGTAGGATTTTGACGACGCCCGGAGAGCAGGCCAATAATAAACGAGAAGCCCCGGAAAGTAGTCAATCAGGGGCAGGGACAGCGAAGAGGGGGAAAGCAACTAGTCAGTGTACGCCATGACTACCTCAACTGGTAACTCTGATAACTACAAAGGAAAAGCCCCAAAGTGCAATAAGTGCACTTTGCACCACTGTGGTGCGTGCCGAGCAGCGATATGCTCGAGGTGTCATAAAAGTGGGCATTATGCCCGAAACTGTAAGATGTCAACTGAACCAACCCGCTTCCAACCCCCAGGCCTCAACCTCTTTAGCAGCGACCCCAACAACCACCACAACAGATTACCTACCCCCGTACATGCTATGAATGTGGCAGTACGGAGCATTTCCGAAGAAGTTGCCCGAAATTAACTCGACAGACAGCAGGAAAGAATACGCAGGGTCAAGCATCTACCTCGAATGCAGCTCGAGGTCGTGCCTTTGTCATTGGGTCTGGTGACGCACGCCAGGATCCAAACGTGGTCACAGGTACGTTCCTCATTTCCGATCAATTTGCTTCAGTGTTATTTGATACGGGTGCTGATGTTATGTTTCTATTGCATTTTTGCAACTGTTAAATATGCCCGCTATTGACTTAAAACAACTGTATTCCGTCGAACTTGCCAATGGGAAACCGATCACCAGTCACCAGCTCATTTGTAACTGTCCTATAACCCTTAACGGTTACCAATTTTCTATTGACCTTTTACCCGTAGAACTAGGCAGTTTTGACGTTGTCGTAGGAATGGACTGGTTGTCCAACCATCGCGCTGAAGTGTTGTGTGAGCAGAAGATTGTAAAGATTCCTTTGTCCCCAGACGATGTAATCATGGTACAGGGAGAGAAGTTAGGTACCATGCTAAACCTCAAATCCCATCCAATGGCGTCGAAGTATATACGACAGGGATGTGATGTGTTTTTAGCCAGCGTCACGACATATGAACCAGCCGAAAAGTGTATTGAAGACATCCCGATAGTGCACGAATACCCAGACGTGTTCCCGGAGGAATTGCCCGGATTTCCGCCCAATCGGCAAGTCGAGTTTCGGATCGACCTAATATCGGGAACAACACCCATCGCCAAAGCCCCATACCGTCTTGCACCATCCAAGATGCAATAACTATCGACGCAACTGCAGGAGTTACTTGATCGTGGTTTCATCCGTCCTAGTAATTTTCCCTTGGGAGTCCCAGTCTTGTTTGTAAAGAAAAAGGACATCAGCTTCCGAATATGCATCGACTACAGAGAATTAAACAAGGTCACTATCAAGAACCGATACCCACTTCCGCAGATCGATGATCTTTTTGTAGCTGGGCGCGGTTATATTTGCGCTAAAGATATGGATACATTATTTATACGGTACAAAGTGTACTGTATATACGGATCACAAAAGCCCCCAACATATTTTTGACCAAAAAGAGCTGGACATGAGGTAGCGCAGATGGGTGTAATTATTAAATAATTACGACTGTGAAATAAAGTACCACCCGGGAAAAGCTAACGTGGTAGCGGATGCACTAAGTAGGAAGGATCGAATTAAACCACTCCGAGTGCGAGCACTGGGAATGATTGTGCAAACGAGCCTTATAGAGCGAATCTGGAACGCGCAAATGCAAGCCTTGGAGGAAAGCCAGTTACCCAGTGAAGAGTTGCATGGAAATGTGTGACATCCCGGCTTTCAGGTATCTTAAACGCACTACTTTATTGTTATTCATTCCTACGCTGATTTAATTCGGAGAATTGATTACGCGCTCGCAATAACTACGCTAACTTTAGTAATTAGGGAATACACGATGTTTGAGAGTTTTAACGGGTCGTATCTGAATTACGTGCTATGTGTTATTAGACGTTTGTGTATCTATTGCGTCCCACTACAAATATGTGATTTAATATTTTATAAACTCCGTGTCGCGAATAATTGTCGAGTCGTATTGTGTGTAGCTATTTATAAGATTATAATGATCGGTTAGTAAATTCTATTTATAAGCCGAACCGAACCAAGCCTGTGAAACGTTTCGACTTTGCGACCAAGCAAACCCAACCCGCCACCAACACCCCTTGCGGCCCACACTCCTTGCGGCCCAAGGAAATAACCCAAACCGCCCCCCTTATGCGACCCCCTTTATGTACGTATGCATGCATGTTGTGGGAAACCTTCAAAAAAAAACCCTAACACTCTAGTGAAGTCGACGGCAGCCCCCCCTCTCTCGGTCGCGCAAGCTCTACATCCCTCGGATCGATTCCAAGCTTCTCCCGGTTCCCTAATTGTCATCGTTTCAAGGTTAGGGTTTAATTGTATTGCGATTCACACTAGGTTTTCTGTAATCTTGATCATGATTATGTGCTTGTATGATATTATTATGAAAAAGCGTTGTGGTGTATGATTAGTTCGGATGAATATGCGAATCTTTGCGGTTGTGATGATATGTTTGAATATTAAAATCGTAGGCTGCGTTTTATCGATAAAGATCATGATATATACTTAGGGTTTGCATGAATATTGATATATTAGATGATGTTTGACAAGTTAACCTGCTGTTAATCAATACAACTAAGCGTCATGGCTGTTTACACATGTTCTAATGCGAAAAAGTCGAAAACAGTAAGCTGATTGACATTTACAACCAACTTCAGTTGGCTGTAACCTGATCATTATTTATCGAAAAGTGGATTCTCTGAATCCTAAAACGTGTATTTTTGAAAAACGCTTCAAATGGCGCCAGATTCATATTTTTCTGAGGTGGTTTGCTATTTTTAAATGGTCATTAATGCAGCAGCTGAAGCTGCGTCAATTCTGCAGAATTTGCAGGTTGTTTATCGAGTCGGATCTCATAGTCTGTATGGGGTTAGGTCACGAAATCTGTACAGTGACTGGAGATGGGAATTTCCGAAAATCTCCCACTGTAATTTCGTTAAACGGATGAACGATGATTTTTAAATAATTTTTCTCATGGACTGCAGTCAGAAAGCGACGAAAATGACTGCAGCCTAGTATATAAATGTTTATAAATAATTGGTAAAGATTTAGGATTTGAAAATTTCACACCAAATTCTACAGTCTAATTAACACCCCCTGTAAAAACATTGGAATTTTTGGAACGTTGGAACTATTTTATAAAAATTCTCGAAAACAGCCCAGTTATGAGTGTACAAGCTGAAACATGATAACTTGCGTTTGTGTGTATCTAAGTGTTGTATTAGTTATCCTGTGTTTATGACAAGTTGGTTTGATCGTTATTTTGTATGGTGATACTTTGCATGCATGATTATGGTTTCGAATTGGATATTACGTGTGCCGTACTGTGTGTTAGTTATGCGTAGGGTTTTGTGTCAGTGTGTTCGCACACTAACTTTAAATCGGTTGACATGTTAGGATGCGATTAGCGGTTCCATCATTTGCTTCTTTTGCGTTTATCTAACCGAGCAATTTAATGTGAGTTCACGGCCCCTATTTTATCCGGTTTTGAACAACAGGGGGAGAAACATGTATACGCTCTACAACTCAATCTTTTTACGTTATGCGAAATTAACGCCGTTAACTATTCGGTAACTAAGTTAATGTTAATGTATGTTATGGTCACTAAGTAGCTTTATCACGGAAGTCCTCAACCAACTCTCGGATTGTTAGTATTGGGTTAGATAGCGGGAAATTATAGTAGTACTATTGGGCCCGACAAGCCCCACCCGAGCTAGTCGCGCTAGCCGACCGGGAATGGTCAACGGGTGATTAATTTGGCCTAACTTTCGCCATGGTCAGTGATAGACCTGGCAACACAGAGGCAACAACAGTCAGCTTGGATCGCGAACTCTTACGTGACGTGACTTTCGGCTCGCTACCTACATGTTAACATTGAACTTATTTACGAACCAACCTTATCATTCCAGGTTAGGAATACTGGAACTATGTCGTTATCCAGGGTTAGGGATAACGGGGAAAACAATCTTTTAAACCGAACTTGTGAACTCATAATAAAACCCTGTGAACTCACTCTTCTTTAATGTTGACACTTGTTTCTTTGCATGTTTCTCAGGACACTAGGAGCGCTAGGTGCACTCACTTGCATTTGATCAAGGCACTTTTATCGAGTCTTTATTTACGAATAATTTTTGGGATTTTGGTTTTGGCGTTTATGTTGGCGCTCGTTACTTTATTTTAATGCTTCTGCTAAACTTTGAAACCTTGAAATTTTGAAAATGACTATGCATGTTTACAACAAATGTTTTTGGAAAACGTTTAAATAAATCATATGGAGTCGTTCGACATTGCTAGTGTCTGAGATTCTGGTTTGATCACACGCCTCGTGGTAATACTCCGCAAGTGGAAATTGAAGGTGTGACAAAATGAGAAAAAGCTTTGTGAAGAAAACAGATGAGGTGTTTTATTTTAAGGATCGAGTGTGGATTCCTGCAAGTTCGGAGCTGAGATAGTTGATCATGGACGAGGCCCATAAATCGAAATATTCGATTCACCCCAGTACAGACAAGATGTACCACGACCTTAAAGAGTTTTATTGGTGGCCGAGGATGAAAAAGGACGTGGCAGAATATGTAAGCCAATGCTTGATTTGTGCTCGGGTCAAGGCAGAGTATCAGAAACCCTATGGAATGTTACAACAACCCTAGATACCTCAGTGGAAATAGGAACAAATCACGATGGATTTCGTGACCCATCTCCCATGAACGCCTCGTGGTCATGACGCGATTTGGGTAATCGTCGATCGATTAACCAAATCCGCACATTTTATTCTGATCCATACCACTTATAAAACCGACAAGTTGGCCGAAATCTACACTAACGAGATAGTAGCCAGACATGGTGTCCCGGTTGCTATTATTTCAGACCGAGACAACCATTTCACCTCACGATAGTGGCAGAAGTTACAAGAACCTATGGGGACGCGGATCAATCTGAGTACTGCTTACCATCCCCAAACCGACGGCCAATCGGAACGCACGATCCAGACGCTAGAGGACTTGCTTCGCGCCTGTGTCCTGGACTTCGGAGGAAGTTGGGACAAGTATCTTCCACTAGTAGAATTTTCCTATAACAATAGTTAACACAGTAGTATCCAGGCAGCCCTGTACGAGGCGCTTTATGGTCGAAAGTGCCGATCACCACTTTGCTGGGCCGAAGTGGGTGACACCCAACTGACGGGATCCAAGCTAGTATAAGAAACGAATGATAAGATCCACCAGATTCAGAATAGATTGAAAGCCGCTCAAGATTTGCAACAGAGCTGGGCTGATGTATGTAGAAACCGTTATCGTTCAAAGTAGGTGAACAGGTATTGTTAAAGGTATCACCGTGGAAAGGCGTTATCAGATTCGGAAAGACTGGAAAGTTAGCACCACGATACATCGGATCGTACGAGATTCTAGCGAAATTAGGTCCCGTAGCATATCGGTTGAAGCTACCGACCGAGCTTAGTGCCATTCATAATGTCTTCCACATTTCAAACCTAAAAAAGTGCCTGTCAGGCGAAGCCACCCAGATACCTTCGGAAGACACACACGTTGACGATAAAATCCACTTTGTGGAGGAACCGGTAGAAGTAGTTGATGGCAGGGTTAAACAATTAAGGCACAACAAAATTTCACTGGTTAAAGTCCGGTGGAACTCTAAACAAGGACCTGAATACACCTGGGAACGGAAGGATGATTTCCATAGAAAATACCCTCACCTTTTTCCCTAGCTAAACGGGGTAAATTTCGGGGACTGAATTCTTAACCAGGGGAGACTGTGATGCCCAGGATAAACTAGGTACACCATCTTAATAACGCGAAAAATGATGTGTTGGGATTGAACCTGTACAAAGGAACAGATGATATAACGCCAAAATACTCTATCCGCGGTTTGGTCAAAACTATCAGTAGAACCTCTGATCTCTAAACTCTGTCTTCTAAAGTCTGATACTTATGCAACATCTGCCTTCACAAATGCTAAAGGTCTGACAGAAAAAAGGAAGCATAGCTTAGCCATCAGAGTTTAGCTTATTTGTTTTTCATTTTCAATGTAACAGTGTTTTTGCACTAACAGATGTTAGGGATCAGTGGTTCTAGTTAGTTATTTTCTTGTTAGATGTCACTATCAACCCTGACGTCATCAAAGATGCTTAGAGGTTAGATAGTTAGTATAAATAGAAGTGTCGATGTAACAGTACAATTCGTCTTCTTAAAAAGATCTTTACACCAAATACTTCTTCCATTTTCTGTACTATCAACTTATTTGCATTAGGCTGAGGGGAGTTTGTGAATCACATGCAAAGTTTACATACTTGAAAGCATGATGATGATGAAAACAAACAATCTTTACTTGTAGTAAAAGTTTTCCATTCTATTCCGCTGCATTTACTTTATAAAAACTTCAATCATATTTCCATTCTTAAAACAAGACTACAAGTAAATCAAACGCAGATCCTAACAATTGGTATCAGAGCTTGGTCAATCAAAATTTGATCAATATCAATTTGATTTGAAAGATCAGCTCTCCCTGCTAATCAGTTGGATAGTTTCTTGAATACAGAGTTTTATTATGTTCAAAGTTTTTAAAACACAAATGTGTTGTAAACAAGCAGAAATGGCTCAAAACACATAGGATTCTAACATTGGATCCATGTTTAAACCACCAATGTTGAAACGAAATGAATATTTTATATGGCAACGTCGGATGGGTCACATCCTGGCTCAGCAAAACACCGGCTGTTGGCGATCTGTTGTGTATGTACCACATATTCCAATGGTTCCCAGCACAGAGGATCCCAATACTCAAGTGCTAAATAGTCCCGATAATTACTCTGAGCAAGACTTCCAAAAATTAGAGTTGGATGCAAAAGCGTTTAGCATTGTTGCTTCCGCGCTACCCAACGAAATCTATGCTGGATTGCTCCACTACAACAGTGCAAAAGAGTATGGGATGCAGTAAAAGAACAGTTCGGTGGGACTGAGGAGGTGATAGAGAATAATAGAGAAGTTTTAAATCAACAGTATGAGACGTTTTGTCACGTAAAAGGTGAGTCGTTAACAGAACAGTTCGAACGTTTTAGTTGTCTCATTAGTGAATTGAAACCGTTAACGTGGAATTTCCTAATTTGACTGTCAATAGTCGTTTCTTAAGATTGTTACTAGAAAAATGGGAGACCGTAGCTTACGTTACTCGAACATCTGTTGGTTTTAAAGAGATGACCCTCACTCAACTTCATGGTCGACTTCTCACTTATGAGAGAGAGTTGAATCAGAAAAAGAAGTTACAAGAATCAGGAAAACAACTGATGACTATACCTTGGGTAATATTGCTCTTTATAGTCATGAAGAGAGTTCTGGTAGTGGGAAGGATCATGGTTATGATCATTATATTGATATAACACCTGGGAACAATTTTACCTCTGATCTTTACACACCCAATTTTGCTTTTGCTGCAAATGGGGAAAGCCAAAACCCTGACAATATGTCCTTTGAAATGAATGACTTACAACATTTTGAACCCACCGATTTGGAAGAAATGGACATTTTATATCAGCTTGCACTGTTGAGTGTTAGAGCAAGTAAATTTTACAAAAGGACTGGTAGGAAATTTCCAGGATTGCATGGGGGTTGAAAGTGGGGTTGGATAAATCCAAAATCAAATGTTATAAGTGTAATAGGTTAGGACACTTTGCCAGGAAATGCAGATCTCAAACTACAGGTCCAATTGTGACTCACCCAGGCCCTAGACCTTAAAGCACTGCTCATTATTCCCATTATACCCCTGCACCACAATTGCTAGATACTGCTCATTTTGCACATCTTGCTATAAATGTCCCTGTCCATTATATCCAAACACCTGCTCCACAGATTCAGTATGTTCAAGCACCACCTTAAGTGCATGTGCAATAAGCATCATAAAACACTCAAACTACTCAAACCACTGCTCAGACAGAGATTAATCAGCAAAGTTTCTTTACACAAGGCTTTGTTGATTGGAGTAGTTTGCCTGAGGATTTATCTGATGAAAACTTTGCTCTAATGGGTAAAAATGATTTTGAAAATGAAAATTTTTGTTTAATGGCCTTAGAGACATTTGTTGAAGGTGATGAGTCTGTGGAACAAGGGTCAAAAACTGATGAAGTTCAAAGTTGTGGTGAAGCAGTGGTTACACCAATTGTTGATCAAAACACTGTTGATGAAGAAAAGACCTCTCTATCTGACCCATGGGATACTGATGTGTGTGAAGATGATTGTAATTGTGCTCTCATGGCTGCTTCTAAGGTATCACCTCAGATCTTAAAGGATATCTGTTCAGAAAAATGTATAATAGCTTTTGGTAACATTAAACAGGTGAATGAAAACCTTAGGAACAAAATGTTAGAAAATGAACTTAATTTTGAAAAACTTGTCAAAGAGTTAAATCAAAATTGCTTTCAAAAGATTCTGAGATAAGTAGCCTGAAACTTGAAGCTAGCGTAACCAAGGACCAACTCCAAACTATGGTAGATAAATACCAAGTTTGCAAAAAGGAGTTAGAGGATACCCAAATCACATGTGAAAAATGGGTAGAAACTTCAAAAGGTTTTGAAATTATGCTAGAAAAACAGATCAAGAGTAACATAAAATTTGGCATTGGTTTTGAAACTGAAGAAGAAGCCATTGAAAATGTCACAAAAATTGATTCTGGAAAGGTTGAAGTTGTCCCAACAAACTTGGCTGGAAATAAGATAAAAGTCACTGATAAAAATGGTAAGAAAATTTCTCTTGAAAAACATGAAGGATCTTCAACTTTTAAAGAAATTTAAAAATACCAATTTAAACCAACATGGTCAGATGAATGTGACATTCTTGAAAATTTCAAGCCAATGGACTTCTTAACCATTGAAGGTGTTAAGGCACCAAAAGCTAGAATCATTCCCATCAAAGATCTTCCAGCAAAATTTTGCAACAAAAGAAATCATGTAGCTGAAAACTGTTTTCTTTTAAAAGCATATGACATAAACAGAACACATGTTATCCCAAATGATTCAAAATGTTATATCTATGGGAAAACAAATCATCTAACTCATGAGTGTGCTTACCTCCAAACATATGATCAAAAGATAAAAGAGATCAAAGCAAAAGCTCTTGAGAAAGAAAGTTCAAGCTCTGCTAGAAATATATCTAAGAAGACCTTTGAATCTGTTGAAACATCTGTTACAAAAGTATTGAACAAAACCTCTGTTCCCAGAGAGGTACAAGTAACAGACGCTCCATCTGCCAACAAGTATCCAAGAGGACATGGTCAACCAATTTATCAAAAAGTTCCTATGAGCTATGAAGGTTACAAAAAACCTTTAAAGCCCAAAGTGAATAGATATCCTCATGGTTACCAATATCTGACAGGAAATGGTTCACAACAGTGGATACAAAGGCTCACTCAAACCACTGACCATAAACCTGGATTTGATAGTGGAACATCTGTGAACCAATCCAAAGCCATTCTGGCTTTGGAATCTCATCTAAACTAATTGTTTACTTGTGTGCAGGGAGCTTCTACTTGCCTTGATAGTTTATGGTATGTAGATAGTGGAGGCTCCAAGAACATGACATGATGTAGAGCCCTTCTCAAAGACTTTTTGGCTCATGGAGGGGGTGATATATCTTTTGTTAACAATTCAAAAGGGAAGGTGTTGGGTTCAGGATTTGTCCAGGCTAGGAATCTCAAGTTTGAAAATGTTAACTTAATTGACAATCTAAAATTT
The DNA here is from genome assembly GCA_947069175.1 of Scalesia atractyloides. Taxonomy (NCBI): domain Eukaryota; kingdom Viridiplantae; phylum Streptophyta; class Magnoliopsida; order Asterales; family Asteraceae; genus Scalesia; species Scalesia atractyloides. The sequence goes on from CAMTDV010000010.1 coordinate 33,101,067, forward strand.
AATCTTTTGAGTGTCTCACAAATGAGCGACAAAGGATATGGATCCTTCTTTACAAAGAAAACTTGTCAAATTGTAGGACTAGAGGTTGTTAAAAAGATTGATCAAATTATTGCTGAGAGCAAAGCACAACTTGTTGCTCATAGGAGTGGCAATGTGTATGTGGTTGATTGTTGAATGATAACCCTATGTCTAATGCATGTCTGTTCTCAGTTGCTTCAAGCAAAGAGACAGAGTTATGACATAGAAGACTTGGGCACACAAATCTGAAAACAATCACCACACTCTCCAAAAATTGTCTTGTCAGAGGTTTACCACATAAACAATTTACTTGTGAAGAACATTGTGTTTCCTGTTTAAAAGGTAAACAACATAAAAGTTCTTACAAGTCAATTGAAGAGTCCAAAACAACCCAGTGTTTGTAATTGCTGCACATGGATTTGTTTGGCCCTGTAAAAATCATGAGCTTAATGAAGAAAAGATTTTGTTTGGTCATTGTAGATGATTTTTCAAGGTTTACATGGACACTCTTCTTACACTCCAAAGTTGAAACAGCTGGTATATGTAGGACCGATCCTCGATGATTAGGAACCTAAATTTAATATCTAACATCCATAATAGCGGAAATATTATGTCGTGTTACCAATGGACAAGAAATAATCAGTTAAACATCAGTTTTATAGATCAAACGTTCTGGTTACAGACTGACATAGCTTCGCCTCTGAAATGCCAAAGTTATAAATAGACACTCAAGCTAGGTATTTATAGTTCAACAACTTCGGCCCAAGGAGGTGCAAGTTCGCCCGAACTTGCCTATGCAAGTTCGGCCGAACATGCCTGGACATGATACCTTATGGGCGTACTTGGCTACAATATACATAAATACTTCGTATACCTAGCCTATTCATCTCTATACAATAAAGACTCGATAATAGACTAAGACATAGACATTATGCACCAACAGTATATTTCAAAATTTTGTCAAACAAGTTGAAAAGTAATATGACCTCCCTGTAAATCTTTAAGAGTGACAATGGGACAAAGTTTAGAAATAAGGAGTTAGATGCCTTCTGTGAGTCAAAAGGGATTGCTAGGCAATTTAGTGTCCCAAGAACTCCAGAATAAAATGGGGTAGTTAAAATGACAAATAGAACTCTTATTGAATCTGCAAGAACCATGCTAGCAGACTCAGGTTTACCCTTGTCTTTTTGGGCAGAGGCTGTAAACACTGCTTGTTATGTTCAAAACAGAGTTTTGATTAACCCTAGGCATCAAAAGACTGCTTATGAATTGCTTTACAAAATCAAACCTCTGATCTCATATTTCAAAGTTTTTAGCTGTCCTTGCTTCATTTTGAACTTAAAAGATTCTATTTCTAAGTTTGCAACCAAAGTTGATTGTGGTTATTTTCTGGGATACTCAACCAATGCCAAAGCCTACAGAGTTTTTAACTCTAGCACCATGTGTGTTGAAGAAACTCTGAATGTAAAGTTCAATGAACTTTCATCTTTGAAAATCCCAGCAAATCCTGCTGAACTGTTTGATCTAGATAAATTTACATTTGAAGATGTGTGTCAAGAGTAACACTGCAGGTACATCACACTCACCTCCACAAGAGCAAGGATATGATTGCATTCTTCTAAATTTCAAGATCTATTCAAGTAGAGGAGCAGAGGTTAGTAACAATGGTGAAAGCTCTGCTGGTTCAATAGTGGTTAATTCTCAATCCTCTTCCTGCTCTCAAAACCAAAACATTGTTGATAAAAATCCACCAAATGTGGAAAAAATCAACAAACCTCCACTACTATACCACCTATACCACCACCTCCATTCCAATCAGAGGCTAGACCATCAAATTCACCAACAGAGGTTAGCTCAGATGATACACATTTGCAAGCTTCACCTCAAAATGCACTTGTCCCATTCAAGGTGATTTGATCTTCCTCAAAAGCCATCCATTGGATCAAGTTATTGGCAACATAAATGAGGGAGTGCTCAAAAGAAACCAATCCCAAAACATTTGCCTCTTTGCTGGTTTACTATCACTCATCCAACCTTTCAAGTATCAAGAAGCACTGAAAGACAACAGTTGGGTAAAGGCTATGCAAGAGGAGCTCCTTCAGTTTAGAAGAAAACAAGTTTGGGAAATTGTACCACTTCCTAAGGATGTGAGTCCAATTGGCACAAAGTGGGTCTTCAAGAACAAAATAGATGAAAGGGGTATTGTTGTCAAGAACAAAGCAAGGCATGTGGTTCAAGGCTACAGACACGAAGAAGGCATTGACTATGATGAAACCTTTGCTCTTGTAGCAAGGTTAGAAGCCATCAGACTGTTCTTAGCTTTTGCTGCTAACCACAACATCAAAGTGTTTCAAATGGACATCAAAAGTGCATTCCTGTATGGAAAGATCAAGGAAGAAGTGTATGTACGCTAACCTCCTGGATTTGAAGATCCATTTCATCCTAATCATGTATACAGGTTAAACAAAGCACTTTATGGTCTTAAACAAGCACCAAGAGCCTGGTATGAAACTTTATCCACTTTTCTCTTATCCATAGGTTTTTCAAGAGGTAAAATTGATAAAACCTTATTTTTAAAATGCAAAGGAAAAGATTTGATGTTTGTCCAAATTTATGTGAATGACATCATTTTTGGATCCACATGCACTGCCATGTGTGAAGAGTTCAGAAAACTCATGGCAGCAGAGTTTGAAATGAGTAAAATGGGGGAGTTACAATGTTTTCTTGGTTTACAAGTTAAACAAATGCACAATGGCACTTTCATCCCTCAGAACAAGTATGTCAAAGAATTGCTTAAAAAGTTTGATATGGTAAACCTTGTAGCACACCAATGGCAACTTCAAAGCTGGTCACTACAGTTAATAAAGATGACTTGGTTGATCAAACACTCTATAGAAGCATGATTGGGTCTTTATTGTACCTAACTACTTCCAGGCCAGACATCATGTTTGCAACATGTGTTTGTGCCAGATCCCGGTCACAACCTAGAAAGTCTGATCTTATTGCTGTCAAAAGGATATTCAGGTACATAAAAGGTGCTCCCACGCTTGGTATCTGGTATCCTGCTAATGGAAACATTGAGCTCTCAGGTTACTCAGATAGTTATTTTGCTGGATGCAAAACAACAAGGAAGTCCATATCAGGAGGTGTCTAATTCCTAGGTGATTACGTAGTGTCTTGGCAAAGTAAAAAGCAAGCTGCAGTTTCCACATCCACTGCTAAGGCAGAATACATTGCTGCTGCAAGTTGTACTGCACAAATCATGTGGCTTCAAAATCAACTCTTGGATTTTGGTATTAGTGCTTTAATGACTCCTCTCAAAATTGACAGTCAAGCAGCAGAAAATATCATCAAAAATCCAGTTTCTCATTCCACAACAAAACACATTGACATCAGACATCACTTTGTGAGGGATTGCTATGAAAAAGGTTTGATTTCTTTACAACATGTCCATACTAAGGATCAACAAGCAGATGTGCTAACAAAAGCATTGGATACATCTACTTTTAAAAGCTTGATCTCTAGGATTGAAATGCTAAACATGGATTAAAAACAGTTTTTCTGGTGATCCATGTGTATATAGCATAAAACTGTTTTCAGAAAATCAAATTTTTAACCTTAAAAGTAGTTTAAAATTGAATTTTTCAATAAGTACTTAAAGTTTGTTTCAAACCAATGATAGCATCAAAACACTGATCGTTTAGAAAAGTCTATCCACTGTTAAAGTGTATCCTCTAATAGTGTTAAAACACTGTTCACATCCAGTGCCCAAATTTCCAACAGTGTTTGCCAAAACAACTGTTTTCCATTGTCAATCAGAGGTTACACGTGGACAGACGTTATTCGTCAGTTGTTTGCATCAGTGGCACGTCTTCATCACTTTTTCAAAACCCTATAAAAACCCTATTTTATCCAGAACAGAGGTTCACTTTGTCGTATCAAATTCAAAACTCTCAAATCAATTTTTCTCTCAATCATGGAACCCAAGGCTAAATCAAAAGCGAAATCTCAACCAGAACCACCTCCTTTTAAGCTCATAATCAGAACTCCTCACAATTATACAACAATTCTTGAAGAAACTGATTCAAACACAAGATATCATTCAATGATAAAAATCTTCAAAGAATCAAAATTTTTGAACATGTTAACCATCAAAACCCCTATCTATCAAGATACACAACGTCAATTTTGGGCAAACGCAAAGTTTCACTCACAAAAGGATGTTCCTTATGCTGTCACATCAAAGGTGGGCAAAACACTCATGGAAATTAGCCCTCAATCAATTTCTCAAGTTTTTGAAGTAAATGATATGGCACATCCTGTGTCATTCTCTACTATGAGATGCATGCCGAATTTGTGGAAATAGGTTATATTGGGCAACTCAAAGGTATGACCATCTTCAAACCCAATTTTCCTGCTGAGATGAGATTTTTCTTTCACACTCTTTTATCATGTCTCTCAGCAAAGACCATAGCTTTTAATGAAATTCCATTGAACATCCAGTATCTGGGCTATGCTATTTTAACTGGATTAGCTTTCAATTTTTCTCGGATACTGTTCAATGATCTTGTGGCAAATTTTAATAACATTGTTAAAAGGAAAGCTTTCTGGTACATCCATGATTCATGAGTGTTTATCTTCAAAGTCAGTTATCTGATGCTGATGTTAAACAAGGCGCTGTTACAAATCCAGGCGGCCTAACTTATGAAACTTTTACTAGAATAAAAAATTAATATAAAGTTTCCAAAACAAAAGTAGAGGAGGCTGAGCAAGCTTTACAAGAACAAAATGTTCAATCTCAACCTCCTGCTACTAAGCCCACTGCTCCTGGTGATCAGGGCTTTGCAACCACTACCCTGAAACCCACACCCGCAATCACCAAAAAGAAACCACGAAAAATTTCCAGAAAACCCACCAAACCCAAAAAGGGCCCTCTGGAAGATGAGATCCAAGAGGTTAACCTAGTGATAACACAAAAATCACTTGCAAACACTGCTGCTACTTCTTCACAGCAGATGTTAGAAAGATCTCCACCTGGCTTTGAAACTCCTCCTTCTTCCTCACAAAAGGAAAAGGTTGTAAACACAGGGACACCAAATTATGAATCTTTGGATCCACTTGGTTCCATCTTCCACAGCCCCTCTCCCAGGGCAATGTCTCTTTCTGCACCAAAACCATCACCAACAAAGTCACTCCTACCAAAAATATTGTCTTTGCTGAATGCAATTGACCTAGAACAGACACTAACCAGTTTTCTCAACAACCCATCAATGAGAACATACTCCAACAAGTGACTAGGTCTGATTCTGTATTCATTGCTAGCCCATCAGCATTTGAAGAGGATACATCCCTTGGGTTACATGTAACCCTTGGTGATAGTTCAACAAGCGCAGCCACTACAATTGCTAAACTACCAAGTTTTCAATTGGACATTGGTTACATATCTAAGACTCTTTTGAAGGCAACCACTGTTGAGGCTACCAAGGTAACCTCTGATGCAGTGTGAAGTCTCCAGTTTCAAGACCAAGGGGCATCTATGTTTGAAACAGGGGTTGAGACTCTTGTTCATGATAACATAGATCAAACTACCTTTTCTGGTAGGAGTTCAGATGATCCTATTAAATTAGGCGATGATCTAAAATATCAGGATTTGATGGAGAGAGTTACCAAAATAGAAAGCTCTGTTGATGAAATCAAGGATTTGCTGAAACAGTTGATTTCTACATAGAGCCAACCCTATGTCCTACCCATTGATGACCTCATAAAAGCCGTAGTTCCTCTGTTTCAACAACAAAAGTATTTTGCTGATCTCCAACACAAGCATCAGATGTAAGAATTTAGAAACATGGTTGATGCCAGGTATATGGATACAACTGCAGATATCAAGGCAATAAAGGCTCATCTCCTGCAAACCACTGGTACTTCTCCTCCTACAGTAATCTTGGTAAACACTGATGATGCCAAAAAGGGGGAGATACCTTTAAAGAAAGAAGTGCTAAAGCTCAATGACAAAGATGCACGTCCAACAGTGGTTATCCCTAAGCCAGATGGCTCTAAAAAGATTGATGAAACAGCAAACATCTTTGTAAAGGGAACAGGAGAATACAAAGAAGAAGGTAATTGTTGAGAGCAGAGCATTGGTGGAGAAAAAGATAGCCCTGCAAAAAGAAAAAGAAAATGTTGGGTCTTCAACAAAGAAGATACCTGTTAGAAAAACAAGGCAATCAACATCAACATCCATCCCTTCTAAGACAGTTGTTATCCCAACCATATCCTCTGCTCCCTCAAAAACACTCACACCCCCTTCTTCAGAAGCAGTTGATAAACAAGTCCCAACAGATGTTACAACAACTGGTGTATCAACATCTGTTGATGCAGCAGAGGTTATAACAAATGTTAATCCAACCACTGCTATGGTCATATTTCCAACTTCCACCATATCTTTGCCCACACCCACAAGAATACCACAAGCACAATCACCTGATCTCAAGTTCAACAGGAGAAAAACCACAAATGTTATACTTGATGACAAGATCATCCCCTTTCCTATACATGTGTCATCAAAACCAGTGTCCACCACAGCAGTTGTTCAACCTTCTTCTCAAATTTCTAAAGTGCCTCTTGCCACTCAATTCCCTCTAGAATTACAAGATATCAAATTAGAAATCAAATCTTTCTTTTCAGAAGAAGATCCAGACAAAAGGGAATTCCCACCTCTGCAAGGTTATCCCAAGCCAAGAAACTTGGAAGAATACAAGAAGTTCAAAGTTAAACAAGCAGAAGATATCACCAAAAGGGATACCCAGGGAAAATCTGACAGAGTAATACAAAGTTACTGGCAATTTCAGTTGAGCAAAGTCAGAAGTATAGAAGACTATGCAAGAGACTTGTCCAAAACCTGTCAAAGAGAGAAGACAAAAGCCTTAAAGAAGACTACATCAATCATATTATGGAAACCAAGTTGTATAAGGCTATAAGGGCATAATTCAAAGACTGGTCTGTGAGAGAGTTGGAAGAAGAAGTGCAAAGAATGCAAGAAATGCTGAAAGATCCTCTCAAAAAGCCAACTCCTCCAAACTGGAACAAATACAAGAAATTGCCTGAAAAGAACTTAAAGTTAAGAAGAATAAAGGAAGTACTGATTGCTGCTAATTATGGGTCGAAGAACCAAATCATGAGGACAGAGGTTAAAGTGATTGATACTTATAGGGATCTTGAGAAAAGAAGGAAAACTGATCCTTCATTGCCAAAGAAGCCAGAATATCTCGCAGAGGATACAGCTCAACAGACTCAAGACTCTTCCAAAACCATCTGAAACATCTGCTATCTCTATTCTAGCCTTGAATCAAAGAAAAAGACAAAGGGACATGGTAGAAGAAGAAAAAAGAGTGTTTGACCATATAAAGGAAGGAATCCAGAACATGATTGACTTCCATACTGATGAGACCAGTCAAAAGCTTGAAGAAGATCTGCTCAAATGGCTCATCAAACAATGCTACCCACCTCAACAATAAATTTCCATCCTAGAAAGCCTTCAGACCCAGAAAATTATAAAGTGGAAAGTTGATAAAAACTCCCACAAATTAACTCTTCTCAAGTCTGATGGCACAGCTACCAAGATGAATATGGAGGGTGCATATGAGCTGTGTGTAGAAGACCTCCAAGAACTCTTAGATCTGGTGCTGGAAAAGGATGATGATGATGAGGAATCTCTGAACTTGGAATTGTAGTTTAAAGACCAAATCAGTGATCTCCTGTTGAGGAATAAAGACCAAGAATAAAAGGTATTTTTGGCATCATCTGTTCTAGGGGGAGATTGTTGGGATTGAACCTGTACAAAGGAACAGATGATATAAAGCCAAAATACTCTATCCGCGGTTTGGTCAATACTATCAGAGTTTAGAACCTCTGATCTCTAAACTCTGTCTTCTAAAGTTTGATACTTATGCAACATCTACCTTCACAAATGCCAAAAGTCTGACAGAAGAAAGGAAGCAGAGCTTAGCCATCATAGTTTAGCATAGTTGTTTTTCATTTTCAATGTAAGTGTTTTTGCACTAACAGATGTTAGATCAGTGGTTCTAGTTAGTTATTTTCTTGTTAGATGTCACTATCAACCCTGATGTCATCAAAGATGCTCAGAGGTTAGATAGTAATTATAAATAGAAGTGTCGACATAACAGTACAATTTGTCTTCTTAAAAAGATCTTTGCACCAATCATCTTCTTCCATTTTCTGTACCATCAACTTATTTGCATTAGGCTGAGGGGGAGTTTGTGAATCACATGCAAAGTTTACATACTTGAAAGCATGATGATGATGAAAACAAACGACCTTTACTTGAAGTAAAAGTTTTCCATTCTATTCCGCTGCATTTACTTTATAAAAACTTCAATCATATTTCCATTCTTAAAACAAGACTACAAGTAAATCAAACTCAGATCCTAACACGAAGCACAACAAAGCAGGGGGTGGGGTAGGGCCACCCTACCTTGTGACCGCCCCCTATATATATATATATTTATTTTTTTCTCATTATTTATTCATCTATCATCCAAAATATGCACTCCATCAACACAAACACAGCTGATTATCACCTAAATTCAGCCAAATCAAAGGATTTTTTCAAGTTTTATAGGGTTTTGATGAAGATTTCTTGATTAAACGTGAACTAGACTAGGAAAACCCATTTTAATCCATGCTAATGGATGATTTAAGCATGGTTCTTGGATGAATAAGAACACACCAGGGATTCCCTGATGTTATATGGTAGCCAAGATCACAAAACTTCGGCTTTTGATACCCTAATCGACCCCTAATCGAACAAAAGCGAATAACATAGTTATTAACCGAAAAAATAGTGAAACAAGGCTTGATTGACATGGGTTATGGCATGTTTGGATTGTGTTTGATGTGTAGGTACTAAATATACCACCCACGCACTTCTGGACTCGAGAGAAACGCGCGGGAACGGAGCTTGCGCTAGGTATAACACCCGAAACCTTCGACTAGCATAGGCAGAATATTGTTTGGACTATAACTTGGTCTGTGATGCTTGGATTGAGCTGAAAATTGGTGTGGTGATGTAGGGTATTGACAGGAATGTCCACCTAACATTTTAGAATTTTCTATGATTTTTGGCGAATTTTTGACTGTTTTACCTAAAGAAATTCTGGAAAAATACCAAACGGAGTCGATAAATTAACAAAATTTACATTAACACCAAGAAATATATAGGGAATGTTCTGGAAAGTTTGGGAGTCCATTGGTTGGATTTTTATTTGGATTAATAATCCGCGTTTGTGTGAGTTTTTAGTAGCAGGGAATGCACATAAACGAAATTGGAAAAATCCAAAATTTCTACAGGGAGTTCCTGGACATATAAGGGATTTTCTAGAATATTTTGGGAACTTTTAGACATCGGATGATAAGCAATGTAAATTATTCGATTAAATACTGTTTTACACATGATTTATTTGAGGAGTTAAAATGGCTAAATAATTTTCCGAATTATTTTTCTATAATCTGAATATTTTTACTGAATTGTATAAAAATTGCCAGATTTTTATCAGACTTATGTATTACAAGGGAATTTACGGAGTTAAAAACGCTTTATTTTAAACTAGTTTCGGCAGTTTACCGTGTAACGAACCTGCAGGAACCGGGAACTGACCGAACCTGACATTTACTATAGTTGGAACACCAGGAATATTCCGGGAGATTCCCGGGGTCGTTTGGACACTAGGGGTGTGTCCTATGCCAGTTCGGGAGAATCCCCGACGGCGAAAACGAAAACTCAATTTTGGGCAACCTAAACTCCCCGAACCCCCAAACTCCCTTAATGAAAAGTTAATCTTTCTTAAATGAAAACATATTGATACTATTGGTATTCCCGTACCATTATCCGAACGTGTCAAACAACTGACTTTGGCTGGCACGCGAACCGGTGCCCGAAAGCCAAACTAACAACTAATACTACCCTGGCATCCATAACCATACCAGTACCCTACAGGTTCAATCCGGGGTGAAAACTCATAACCATGCCCAAGTTATAACCATTACCAACTTAGATGCTGACTTAAATACCTACTTGCATATGTGCTATTAAAGCTGATCCATTTGCATAATCACTCTTTGATTAATACTACTACCCTCACTGTGAGTTTCACTCCCCCATTTTTAAACTATTTTATTGTTTTCTAGGGTGAATTGCATGTTACAAACTGTGTTAATTGCACCAACTTGTTATGATGAGAATTACCTAACACACGAACTATCCCCAATGCAAGTGATTAACATGGATAGTACTATTGGTCTGACAAACCCAGTTGCAGCCGGACTGGTGTGCCGACAGCCAGGCAACTCCACGCGTCATAAACTATGTTATGTGGTTAGGCATAACTACCCCGGGGGCGTTGGGTTGCATGTGACGCAGTTGGTGGGCTGAGGTGTCGAACGTGACATGGCCAGGAGTGCTGAGGTGTCGAACATGATACGACACAGTTATTGTGGTCAAGGTTTCACTTGTGAACTCGTGTAATTCCATCGGTGATCTGTGATACGTGAAATTAAACTTGTTAACGCATTTTGCTATGAAACAACCAAACCAGTGGAACTCACCGGCTCGGTTAGCTGACCATTTTTTTTAAAAAATTAACATGCATTTCAGGTAAAACTAAACAGGAATTAGGAACGTTCGTATGGGATGGCTTGAGTTGGCGGACAGTAGCAAAATAAAGGCTGTAGTGGCTTGTAGTACCGTACTTGAACTAATGGTTTGTAATATGATAGTTTATGTATAGTAACCGATGTTCCCTCTTTATATGATATCACGTTTTTAAATTATGAGGAAATACCATGTGTCTGCCGCACCCCGCAATTGTACCGCTGCGAGTCGGGTTATGATAGATATTTTGGTGATTCATAATGTTTTTGGTTTTATTATAAGGATTATGGTATTTGAATACTTTTGGGATTTTAAAAAAAAGTATTTTTTTCAATACATAATATTATTTTTTATGTGTTTATTTGCTTGCACTTTATTTTTCTCAGGCCCACGCTTTTTTTTGCGCTTCTCACCTAGGCGACAGGCGATGCCTAGCGCATTTGATAACTATGGTTTTGACCTATGTAGCACGGGAACGGGTTTGGGTAGGGGGACGATACGGGTACGGAGAACGGCATAACTGAAAAATCGAAGATACGGGCATGTCAAAATAGATATGTATTAAACCATCATATTACCACTGTTATTATTATTTAACTCAAACGCCAAACTCTTTTTAATAGCACTATAACTGTCACATATAAAATTTCCTACTCAATTCAGCGCCACACAGTGTCTCACACCACTTCTTAAATACCCTAATTCTTCCTAAACATACGTAGCCAACAAACCTTCTTTTCTTAACAAAACTACCGTTGCAAAAAAAAACAACCTTTCTTCTTTTCGTTTATCTATACACTACAAAACCCTAACGTCACTTGTTAGATAATATTAAAGCTTTGGGTTGTTAAATTTTATCTTGGTTTAGTTAGGTCCTTATGTGCAACTTTTACATCTATATATTGTATGCTGTAATATCCTTATCAGTTAAGAGAATCAATTATATATCTTCATTCATGGTATCATGCCACCCGTGAGTGGTTGAGTTTCCTTTGAGATCCTTCCCATTCTCACCAACCTCTTTCTCTTCTTATCCTTCTCTTTTTCTCTTCTGTTGTTACTTCCTTTCCTCTCCGATCTTTTCATCCTGCTCCTCCGTTCATCTCTTTCTCCTTCCCTATCATGGCTTCTTCATCTCAAAATACCACTCTTTCAATGAATGTATTGGCCCCTATGATCGCCATAAAGCTCGTTCCAATTACATATATTGGCATAAACAAATGCTACCCATTTTGGCCTATCAACATCTCTTACCTTATGTGGATGGTTCGCAAATTGCTCCTCCACCGATAATTACCAAGAACGATAAATAAGTGGATAACCCAAAATACTTTTCTTGGATACAAGCTAAACAACAAGCTATAATAACTATCAACGCTTCTTTAACTGAAGAATCTCCTGCCATGACAGTTGGGTTAACCACGACTCGCGATATTTGGGTATCCCTTGAAATGGCTTTTTGTAATACCTCTGTTGAGCGGGTACAAAATTTACATGACAATTTATGTTTTCTTAAAAAGGGTGATAAAACTGTGGCTGAATTTGGCCAAGAGTTTAAGGCGATTTGTGATCATCTTCATGCGGTTGGACATCCTGTGGACACAATGGATCAACTCCATTGGTTTTTATGTGGGCTTGGTAAGTCGTTTGAAAGTTTCTCTACAAATATGAGATGCACCCGCCCGATACCGACCTTTGTGGATTTGTTAGCCAGTGCTGAGAGCCATGAGCTCTTTATCAAAAACTTACACTCAGAGCCCGCACCACCTTCGGTGGCCTTTGTAGCCCAGTCTGCGAGGCTTACAAATCAACAACAACATCGTGGCAATACTATATCTCAAAGTCATATGTACAGACCAAGAAATAATGCTCAACACTTTTGATCCCATAGGCCCAACATGCCTAATTTTCGTGGTAATCAAAGAGTGAATTTTGGCCAGCAACAAAAATCAATTCGGACAACAACAGTATCACTTTGTTCAGCCACAATACCAAAATTACAGACCTCCCATTTGTCAGTTATGTGGAAAATCGGGTCATTTCGCATCTCAATGTTACTATCTTGCCTCGTATGCAGCATCGGCTCTTCCCACAGATGACCAGCTTGCTTAAGCTTTTCATGCCAAGTATCATCTAAACGCCATTGTTCCTGATTGGACATCAGATACAGGTGCTTGCACAAACATGCTTCCTACATCAACTTCTCTTTAGAATTTTACCTCGATTCAAGGTAACGAAAAAGTTTACTTTAGTAATGGTGAATCGTTACCAATTTCACATATTGGTAGCACTAAGTTGCTTGGTAACTTTGCTCTTAACAATGTTTAAGTTGTTCCAAATCTCAAAAAAAATCTCCTTTCTATTGGTAAATTAACGGAAGATAATCCAGTTGATGTCGTTTTTCTAATCCATATTTTTACATTCAGGACCGTCGAACCAAATAAACAATAGCCAAGGGATACCTTGAAGACGACCTATATGTTCTTCGTTACAATCATGAAGCTCTTGTGTCCTCCCACTCGTGTCCGAAAGCTTCTTTTGAAACATGGCATTCTCGTCTTGGCCATGTTAATTTTGATGTAGTTTCATTACTTAAATAATGGTTCTTTGTCATTTACATCGGTGTTACCTAAACCCGGCCTGTGTAGCCCTTGTGAACTTGCTAAATCAAAAAGGCAACCTTTTGCTTTTAATAATAAAAGCGCTTCTTCACCACTAGAATTAATACATTATGATTTATGGGGACCATCACCGGTAAAAACGGTTGATAATTTTTCATATTATGTGGCATTTGTCGATGATTAATCCCGATTCATTTGGTTGTACCCGTTACGGGAAAAAGTGGATTTTTTGAAGCTTTGTCCATATTTCTTCCATTTGTTCAAACCCAATTTTCTTCAAAAATGATAACTTTTCAAAGTGATGGTGGCATGAAATTTACCAATAATCGTGTGAGAAAATTGTTTGAACAAAATGGCACCTTTCATCGTATGTCATGCCCATATACTCCCCAACAAAATGGTCGTGTTGAAAGGAAGCATAGGCATATTGTTGAGACCGGTTTAGCTATGTTTTTTCGTGCCAAACATCCTGCCACATATTAGGTTGATGGCTTTTCTTCAACTGTGTTTATAATAAATCGTCTACCCACTACATTGCTCCACGGAAAATCACCATTTGAAATCCTTTACCACCAAAGACCTAATTTTGCTTCCTTTCGGTCGTTTGGTTGTCGTGTCTACCCTACCTTTGGGATTATACTCCTCATAAATTATCCCCTAGGAGCATTCCATGCTTTTTTGTTGGGTATTCTTCTAAATATAAAGGGTACCAGTGTCTTGACCCGTGCACCTCTCGTATATATGTTACTTGGTGTGTGTTGAGCATCATATGATTTTCTTAACATTTTAAGTTTGTTTTACGTATTAGTCAAGTTTTAAATTTATAAAACACGATATTGTACTAACACTAAACACACACTTGGGCAAGTGCACCCATCGTGAGCGTAGTATAGTGTTGGTAAGATACCGAGGTCGTCCAAGGACACAAGAGCTTTTAATATCGGTTTATCGTCAACGTCTAATCGTTTTATATTTTGATAAAAGTTTTAAACCATAAAAGTAAATCTAGAAATAAAAAGATAAATAAAATGAAATACAAATAGACAAGATAGAATCATTTGGATCCAACTCCTCTTTATTGTATCCTTTGATGATTTTCGCACTATCGGACTTTTCAAGAGATTATCTTAGTTAAAGTAGTAGGCCCCTCTTTGAAGGTGACATTACCCTCAACCCAGTGGTTTGAGTTAGCAGGGATTTAAATAAGTTATTAATGCGAAAAGTGGTAGGCCCCTCTTTTGAAGGTGATGTTACCCTCGACTAAGTGGTTTGAGTTAGCAAGGATACAATCCCAAGAAGCCGGTTGAGTGTTTTAATAGTAGTTTACATATGAGGGGTTCAAACTATTCGCACCCCCACCATCCAATACCTTTGGGGGATTGAAGGAGGTCCTAGTAAGCTTGAACCAAGTCCTCGCAGGATCTAAACACTGAACGAGACAAGAACTTTACCAAACCACCCTTCTAACCCCCTTCCAAGTAGTTAACACGCTTTATATAGACCGTAAAGATACGAATGAGCAAATCAATGACATCATGAAGAATTGGTTAGGAAAATTCACTTTCAACATAAGAAACTAGTTATTAAAGTCATTAATACATACCCAATTAAAAAGTGCCGAAAGATTAAAAATCAAAACTAATACAATAAAGACTTGTCTTCACCAAGTGATGCAAGAGATTAGCCAAGCATGGCCTTTGTTTGACAAGAAATCTTACAATCAATCTTGGATCCCGAGACTACTACACACTCGAAAGATGATAGATGGATGATGGTGGTGGGTGTTGGTGTTGTTGTGGTGGTGGAATGGTGGCAAAGTGAGAGAGAAGTGGTTTGCCAAGGGATGCCTTTGACGTGAACCAAGCACCCCTATTTATAGTCAGAACAGTGCCCCGTCACGGCCCGTGGCCAGCTTCTTCTCTTCCTTCGTTAATTGCAGCTGTCAGCAGAGGGCCCCACATGACCCCGTGGCTGCTGGCCATGGCCCCGTGGTTAACTCTTCGCTGTACTATCAAGATTTTGCAAATCTTAGAGTCTGACCATGCCCCATGGTGATTTGGGCACCCCGTGGTAGGCGTAGAAGCTTCTGCAGGCTTTTTCTTTAAGTGTAAGGTCTTACCATGCCCCATGCCTGGCTGGACACGGCCCCGTGGTCACTTCTGTTTTTATGTTTTTGTCTTTTGGGTGCTGCTGAGGGGTCGGGCATGTCGCGTTATTCCTTCTTCTTGTATTTATGTTGGTTTTGACTGCTTATTTGCTTCTTTTGTTCTTTTAAGCTCATTTGGTCCTGTAATTTTAAAAGGAACAAAGAAACGTGCTTTTTCCAACATAGTACTAGAAAAGGGTTGGTTTTACGCCTCATTTGATGTAATTTATATGTTGCATTTTATACACATCAAATATCCTCACACTTGAATCTTTGCTTGTCCTCAAGCAGAACCCTTTAAATGTGGCTTATACACCCAAAGAGAATAGGTAGAGAAGAAGTTTTGTGGCTTGTCTAGAGTGTCGGGAATCCAAGATCTTTATTCAGTTTTGTTTTTATTTTATTTACAATCTTATTCGTCATGATTTATTTAGAACATTTTTAAGAAAAATTATTTATTTTGGGCATAACATGCCTCTTTAAAATTCTATTTATATACAAGTTCACGTACCTCACGGGAGATCACTCAACACTCGGCCGAAGATGTATTTTGTGATATCACTCGATTCCAGCATGGAACTTACTTCTACCATATCCTTGCCAAGCGATCAAACCTCCTCCACTTTAACTATAAACCTTTGTAAAAATCAAGAGGGCTTTTTGAAAGGGTTAGGCTTGGGCTAAGGTAAGGGTAGGTGATTTTTGGGTTAGTAGTTAGCAAAATGGTGAAAAACGTGAAAAGCGTCGGTTGTGTAAAACATTTTTGTTTTTGTGACATTTATTTTCAAACAAGATTTTTGAGGAACTTGTTTGGTTATTGCAAGAACTATATTTTTTTAAGCGTATGTGTCACAAGATAACCGAGCTTTTTACTAAAACAAATGGGTTTGAAAGAAAAAAGCTTTGGTGGGTAATGGGTGTTTGTCTTACGGGTTTTTGAAATGAAAAGGTTTAGGCTCAAATAGGGTAACTAGGGGGATTTTTGGTAGGGGAGTAAAAAGAAGGAAAATAATGGTGTTGAATAAAACGGGTTAGTCCTAATGCCTCCATCATATACTTACTTGGATTTAAGTTGGAAAGGACCGGGAATGTATCATCTTGGAAAGTTCTAGAGTCGTAAGAACCAAGCGGCTATTCACACAAGAAACGAAAAATGAGCATTTAGTTTAAAGATGTATGTATGTATGCTCGATAAAGGCTCAAAACTCACTTATTTGTGGGAATGGGTTTATAGTGTGAACAAGTATATATAATCAAATTTTAAAAAGATTTGTCATGCCTTTTTATAATTTTCTTGTTTGGTTCTTTTTATCACGATGCTATCGTTTGTAAAATTGTAAAAACGTAACTTTTTTAGAATTTGTTATTCCCAAATTAAACCAAGACAAGTAAAAAAATGAAAAAGTTTGAAAAGATTTGGGGTGATTAGCGGTTCCAATACGAGTTTTGTGTAAGGCTTGTTATTAGGACTTGCAAGATTCAAGGTTTTAGCTTCTACCACACTTAAATTACACATTATCCTCAATGTGTCCAAAAATAAGTTTTTCGGTTGATTCGAATGTGTAAAAGCGTGTTAAAAACAAGTTTTTATGTTACTGGCACCTGGCCACGGGCCCGTGTTGGGTGACCACGGCCATGTGTCTAGAGTGCCAGTAATGAAACTTACAGAAGGTTGGCCATGGGGCGTGCCTGGTGGCCACGGCCCGTGGTCAGTGTTTTGCAAACAAACAACAGGTTAGGAGTGTTGGGCACGGGGGCGTGGTGAACGACCACGGCCCCGTGGTGGCAGTCTGCATTTGCTGAAGTTTCAGGTTTTTGGCCTTCGCTTCTTGTTTCCGGGCTTAGATTGCACTAATTCTTAGTGCATTCACGCCTCATGTGTACCTATTTTGCTAATATTCACACCATGCAAAACATAATACAATACCCGAATCCTAGTTTACGAGCATTTCAAATCCATCATCACCACAGACATAAAACTAAACGAAAATGCGGAAATAAAAGTGTCTTGAAAATAAATTGTTTAACCACGGCATGCAGGCCGACAAATTGTTCAAAGGGAAAAGATGGTTAACATGGAAACTGCATCCGTCGCCTACCACACCACCGCCATTGTCACCGCCTAATCCATCTCCTCATCCTCATCTTCCTCCTCTTCCTCATAATGATACGCCATGTATCCCCGGATGTATGTGATATCATCTTGCATAGCAGCGATGGAACGTTCCACCGCTCCAATCTAGGTGTTGGCATTGCTGGCTACATTGTACGTGTTCCGGGTGTAAAGAAGGTTTTCTTGTAAAAGGTTAGTTAAACTTTGAAAGTTAGGAAACCCGCCTCCTTTAGGGAAGGAACCCCTTTGGTAGCCGTGGTATTGTGGAGGAGGACGGTTGGGGTCGCCTTGGAGCGCTAGGACTTCTTCCGGGCCCCATGTTTTTCCTTGGGCATTTCAGAAGCGGACGGACCCGTCATCCATGTCTTGGATGAATCCCTTGGTGCGGCATTGGGCTAGATCTACCTTTTTTGATTTCACACCCTGGTGAAATGACTTTGGGACGTGGTGGACATAGTTCTTGAATAGTCGGTAGATCCACCTCCCGAATAAGATCGGTGTAGGATGAGAGGCCATTTTGTTTAGGTGCATGTTTCTGAGTAGTAGGTATGTGACATCAAGGGGATGGCGGTTGTGGATGCAGTAGAGGCAAGTGAGGTCACGAAGGTGTACCACACCCGAGTTATCATGCCGTTGACCAAGGGAGTTGCTTAGGACCCGGTGGATATAGCGGTAAAGGGGGTCCCGCAACTGTGTGCTCTTGGTTATGCTTGGATTGTATGCCCCATTTCCAAGTTGAGCCCATGCGGTTTGGCACATGTTAGTTGGAATTTCACGGAGACCATCCGTGAATTCTTCCTCAACTGATTCGCCTTCGGGTATAAACCAATGTTCACACCGAATTGGGCCATAGTGATGGAAAATAACTGCCTACCGCAGCTGAACTCAACATCGTCTGAATCGACGGGTCCGCTTTGTCTTTGAACTTGAATGTGCTATAGAACTCCATGTTCTACTCGTAGACGGAGTGGAGCTTGCTGTCAAGAGCGGTTTGAAGTGGTCTTGTAACTAGCATCTCATAACGACCTCTTTGTCCCACATCTTCTAGGGTTTCATAACACGTTTGCCTTGGTGCCTCTTCATGCCTTGTTTGGAGGATCTCAAAACGGGTTTGGTACTCCAATTCCGATGACTTAAACTTTAGAAACTTGTTGGCCATGGCTGCACAAGAGAACCACAAAACAATCAGTGTGTTACGAATAAATTTCAAGGAGAACTGAAAACAGGAAGCTGGATACGGCCCCGTGGTCGCTGACCACGCACCGTGTTCAGCCTTCCTTCCTGGCCACGCCCCGTGGTCAGGCTAACGTTACTGCAAAAATTCAATTTTCGACCCGGTTTCGAAAAGTTGAAAATTTTTTGTTGAGTAGGGGTGGTTTCCCTCGAAAATGAAACCCCAAGTGCTGTTTTTCCAAAAAACAAACCGTTTACCTCATCAATTTTAACTTTTTCGGTTTAGAAACAAGGGTTCATGGTTTATACTTGAAATTGGGCTGTTCTATGAACAATAGTGGTTGATTTACTTCCTCTAACATGTATGTAAACTACTATTGCTAGATCTAAACAAAAAGTTAGGGTTTGATGTGGTTCTAGTTCAAGAACCCTAGATTTCCCCCAAATTTTTGATGTTTTTCTACATGTAAATCGTTATACTAACTAGAGAAGATTTTAGAATCATACCTTGCAGATTTTGAATGGAATGAAAACGTGGAAAATGGCAGAAAATCACGGAGGAACCAGAGCTTTTTCGGGGAAACGGGTCATGGTGAAATGAAGAAATAAGAAGAAAAGGGGGTTTATACCGGTCTGCACATCGACCACGGCCCCGTGGGTGGCTTAAAGATTTTTCTTTTTTATAGTGTGAGTGACCGTTTTCCCGAAAGAGGTTCCCTTAGTTAACTTACCTATTCCGAAGCTTTACCAATGTTTATTACCTACAAGACATGATATTAATATATACACAAACATTTTGTTAAATCATACCTCACTTTCTTGTAGCGAAATCTCTACCTCTTCATCCTCAATGAATCCTTAGTAGAGCTTAAGCCGTTGAGCGTTGGCCTTAAAAGGAATGCCGTTTTGAGATTTGATCTCGATTGCACCGTGTGGGAAGATATGGGTGATGGAAAAAGGTCCCGACCACCCAGACTTAAGTTTTCCGGGGAATAATCGAAGTCGTGAATTAAACAATAGCACTTGATCTGCTTTTCGAAATTCAGTAGGCTTAATATGTTTGTCGTGTAAGTTTTTTATACATTCCTTATAAATTTCGGATTAAGAGTATGCTTGATTTCTCAATTCGTCTAGTTCGTTTAATTGATAAAATCGATATCTACCGGCGGTTTCATGGTTTAAGTTTACGTTTTTAATGCCCAGTAGGCCTGCTGTGCTATTTCTACTTGCAGACGACAACTTTTTCCATAGACAAGCTTATATGGGGTGGTGCCTATTGTTGTTTTATAAGCAGTTCTAAAAGCCTATAAAACGTCGTCTAATTTATCGGCCCATTCTTTTTTATTTAATCCTACAGTTTTCTCAAGTATTCGTTTTAAACCTTGATTGGTTACTTCAGCTTGTCCGTTTGTTTGAGGATGATATACGGTTGAGATTCGGTGATAGACCCCATATCTTGTTAAAATTTTTTCAAGTTGATGATTACAAAAATGGGTACCTCTATCATTTATTAATGCTTTTGGAGTACCGAAACCAGAAAATAGTCGTTTCAAGAATCTTACCACAACTCTTCCATCATTGGTTGGAAGAGCTTCGGCTTCAGCCCAGATAATCCATGGCCACAAGTATATATTTGTTTCCTTTTGATGGTGGGAAAGGTCCCATAAAGTCTAATCCCCACACATAAAAAATTTCACACAACAAGAATACCATATTGTGGCATTTCGTTTTTGGAAGAGATATTACTTGATCGTTGGCATGCATCACATGTCTTGACAAGACTTTGTGAGTCTTTATAGACAGTTGGCCAATAGAAACCTGAATCAAATACCTTTCAAGCGGTACTAGCGACTCCGTGATGTCCTCCGTATGGACCTTCATGACAATGGCGAAGAATCTTCTTGCTTCGTTACCATGCACGCATCGTCGGCTAGTTGGTCGGCACAAATTTTAAAAAGATATGGATCTTCCCAAAAATAATGCTTTACATCAGCAAAGAATTTTTTCTTTGATGATGTGACCATCCTTTCACTACTATCCCACTAGCCAAGTAGTTGGCGTAGTCGCGTACCATGGTTCTTCTCGGTATTCCACCATCTCTAAGGATTTCGTCGAGAATTTTTCGTTGATGAGCTCGTCCCTAGTTGCCTCCAAAGCTGGATCTTCCAAGCGAGATAGATGATCATCAGCGGTGTTTTCAGCTCCTCTCTTGTCTTTTATTTCTATATCAAATTCTTGAAGGAGTAGAATCCACCTGATTAATCGTGGCTTGGCATCCAGTTTTTTAAAGAGATAACGAATGGCTGCATGGTCTGTGTAAACTATTGTTTTAGAAAGAACAAGATAAGAACGAAATTTATCAAAAGCAAATACTACAGCTAGTAACTCTTTTTGAGTTGTGGTATAATTTTCTTGTGCATCAATGAGAATTTTACTAGCATAGTATATTGGGTGAAAATGCTTATCTTTTCGTTGTCCCAAGACTGTTCCAACCACAAAGTCACTTGTATCGCACATGATTTCAAAGGGTAATTTCCAATCAGGCGCTACCATGATTGGTGCATTGACTAGCATTTCTTTTAGTGTTAAAAATGCTTTGTTGCCATCCTTGTCAAAGATAAATGGTGCATCTTTTCAAGTAATTAAGTTAAAGGTCTTGAAATTTTCGAAAAGTCTTTGATAAATTGTCTATAAAATCTGGCATGCCCTAGGAAGCTTCTTATGGTTCTAATGAAGGATGGAGGTGGTAGTCGAGAGATGGTGTCGATTTTAGCTCGATCAACCTCCATTCCTTTGTTTGAGATTTTGTGACCGAGTACTATTCCCAACGTTACCATGAAATGGCATTTTTCCCAATTAAGGGCGAGGTTAGTTTTCTCACATTGGAGTAGCATTCGTTCGAGGTTATCGAGGCATTGGTCGTATGAATCTCCAAAGATAGAAAAGTCAATCATGAAAACTTCCATGGTTTTTTCTATCATATCACGGAAAATGTCCACCATGCAACGTTGGAAAGTTGCGGGGGCATTACACAGGCCAAAAGGCATGCGTCGATAAGCGAAAGTTCCATAAGGACATGTAAAAGTTGTTTTTTGTTGGTCTTCTGGAGCTATCGGTATTTGAAAGTATTCTGAAAAACCATCTAAAAAAATAAAATTTGTGACCGGATAATCTTTCTAACATTTGATCAATAAAAGGTAAAAGGAAGTGGTCCTTCCTCGTTGCCTCATTTAATCTATGATAGTCTATACAAACTCTCTATCCGGTGACGGTCCTTATTGGTATTAACTCATTTTTTTCATTAATTACTACCGTCATACCTCCCTTTTGGGTACTACTTGAACGGGACTTACCCAAGGGCTATCGGAAATTGGGTAGATGAGTCAGCATCAAGTAGTTTGATGACTTCATTTTTAACCACTTCTTGAACATTTGGATTCACTCTACGTAGTGGTTGTATTACCGATTTGTAGTCCTCTTCCATCAAAATTTTGTGCGTGCACATGGAAGGGTTTATTCCTTTTAATATCTACAAGATTCCACGCAATTACGTTTTTATGTTTTTTTCAAAAGTTTAATTAATTTTTCTTTTTCTATACTAGTTAACTTAGAAGAAATGATTACCGGTAACTTACCATGCTTGTCTAGAAAAGCATATTCCAAACATTTTGGGAGTTCTTTGAGCTCAAGTGGTGTGTCTTTATGAGACTCTTTATTTTGGTCGAGAACCAAAAAGGTTTGTTCAATGGCGTCCTCTTCTTTGACAAGTTGGTTGATTTCTTCTTCCGTATCGGGTGGTTCATCTTCATCTTCAATTAAGGGGTCGTCAGTGCTGAATGGGTACTTTACGGTTTGATCGAGATTGACATACCTTTTGTCGGCCCCTAATTGAAGTGGTAAGCTGTTTTGCTTCTGATTGATCAATGCTTGATGGGTTTTCACAAAAGGTTGTTCTAACACAAGTGGAGTGTCATCGAGAATGATGAAGTCGGTTGGGACCACCGTTTGGTTTGTTTGTACTAACATTTCTTCAACTGCTCCCGTTGACTTTATTATTTTCCGATTAGAGAGAAAAATGGGGATTTGAAGTGGAGAAAAATCACTAATATTTAATTTTTTGAAAACATAGTTAGACATTATATTAACACAAAGATCCTTATTAATTGTAATATTACTAATAAAGGTGTTTTGAAAGAAACATGGAACCGGTGTGATGTTAATTTTAAATTGCTCATCTTTTATTAGCGTAGTTTGATAGTTTGTTAATTTAATTCTAACCATTTCGTCAATTCTTTTCAGTGTTTAACTCTTTTAAAAACTTATCATTAATGGGCACTAAAAATGACTTTCGAAAGAAGGTGACAAAATGTTAATTTCCTGAAAATTTGACTCATTTCTTAAATCATCGTTTTCAAGCTTACTCTTTCGTCGTTTGGTTCATGCGTTGGTTTTTCACTTAGTTGTTCTTCCGTTTTTACCTCTTCACTTATCACTTCCTTAGTACAAACAACCTCTTCTTTTTTGCAGGATTTTCGTATTAGTTGTTCAAGATTTTAAGACTTTTTATAAGGCTTTCGCCTTCGGGGATGATAGTTGGTGGTGTTTCGTGAAGTTGAGAGGGATAAGTGTCCCAATCAAAGCTTAACTTTGGAGTTCAAACCTTGGTTCCTCATAGTGAGTATAGGAGGTGGATGGTTGGAAAGGTCGCAATATTGTACCGAGTGAGATTCACCGCAAATGGTACAATATTCCTCCTTGTAATCATCCTTTATGTAGTAGTGAGTGTAATCTCTTGAGTATTGAGCAGATTATAGAGTCTCGGGACCAGAAAAACAAAATTTAAAAGCTAAAACAGAAGCTCACCACGGCCCCGTGCCGAGCAAGCACGACCCTATGGTCAAAATCTGTATCTCGGTGTTTGAAAATTCTTAATGAGGATTTGCAGCACGGGGTGTGTCCACTGGGAACGACCCCGTGTTCAGCTTGCTGTTATGCTAAAAATTCCAAAAAAGTTAAAAACGAGCGCGCAGTTTTTAAAAAATGATTAGGCCGTCGATTTTAAGCTTTCTTAAAATCCTTGTGTACCCGGCAACGACGCCAAAAACTTGGTGCGCGTCGAGCGTGATATGATTTTCTTAATATTTTAAGTCCATTTTACGCATTGGTCAAGTTTTAAATTTATAAAACACGATATGGTACTAACACTAAACACACACTTGGGAAAGTGCACCCATCGTGAGCGTTGTATAGTGTTGGTAAGATACCGAGGTCGTCCAAGGACACAAGAACTTTTAATACCGGTTTATCGTCAACGTCTAATCATTTTAAATTTTGATAAAAATTTTTAACCATAAAAGTAAATCAAGAAATAAAAAGATAAATAAAAGAAATACAAATAGACAAGATAGAATCACTTGGATCCAACTCCTCTTTATTGTATCCTTTGATGATTTTCGCACTTTCGGACTTTTCAAGAGGTTGTCTTAGTTAAAGTAGTAGGCCCTTCTTTTGAAGGTGACGTTACCCTCAACCCAATGGTTTGAGGCAGCAGGGATACAATCCCAAAGGGTCGAAAATTTGAAAGATAATTAAATAAGTTATTAATGCGAAAAGTGGTAGGCCCCTCTTTTAAAGGTGACGTTACCATTGGCTAAGTGGTTTGAGTCAGCAAGGATACAATCCAAAGAAGCCGATTTAATGTTTTAATAGTCGTTTACATATGAGGGGTTCAAACTATTCACACCCCCGCCATCCAATACCTTTGGGGCATTGAAGGAGGTCTTAGTAAGCTTGAACCAAGTCCTCGCAGGATCTATACACTGAACAAGACAAGAACTTTACTAAACCACCCTTCTAACCCCCTTCCAAGTAGTTAAAGCGCTTTATATAAACCGTAAAGACACGAATGAGGAAATCAATGACATCATGAATAAATGGTTAGGAAAATTCACTTTAACATAAGAAACTAGTTATTAAAGTCATTAATACATACCCAATTAAAAAGTACCGAAAGATTAAAAATCAAAAGTAATACAATAAAGACTTGTCTTCACCAAGTGATGTAAGAGATTAGCCAAGCATGGCCTTTGTTTGACAAGAACTTATACAATCAATCTTGGATCCCAAGACTATTACACTCTAAAGATGATAGATGGATGATGGTGGTGGGTGTTGGTGTTGTTGTGGTGGTGGAATGGTGGCCAACATCTTTTATTCCTTCATTAATTGCAGCTGTTAGTAGAGGGCCCCACACGACCTTGTGGCTCTTGGGCACTTCTTCGTGGTCAACTCTTCGCTGTACTATCAAGATTCTGCAAATCTTAGAGTCTGACCACGCCCCATGGTGATCTGGGCACGGCCCTGTGGTGGGCATAGAAGCTTCTGCAGGCTTTGTCTTTAAGTGTAAGGTCTGACCACGCCCCATGCCTGGCTAGACACGACCTCGTGGTCAACTTCTGTTTTTATGTTGGTTTTGGCTGCTTATTTGCTTCTTTTGATCTTTTAAGCTCATTTGGTCCTCTAATTTCAAAAGGAATAAAGAAACGTGCTTTTCCCAACATTAGTACTAGAAAAGGGTTGGTTTTATGCCTTATTTGGTGTATTTTATATGTTTTATTATATACAAATCATTACTCGCAACTCGTTTTGATGAACATCATTACCCTCTTGATAAAAGCACCAATGCGTCCCCCGTTACTCAACTTGAAGTAACCACTTTTATTGACATCCAATCTAATGACAATCATGCAACAAATAATCATTTTCCAAAATCTTCTACCACAAAACCCACCGATCCCATACTAAACATCTCGTTTCCTACATCTCCCATGGCTGCACAAGAGAACCACAAAACAATCAGTGTGTTACGAATAAATTTCAAGGAGAACTGAAAACAGGAAGCTGGATACGGCCCCGTGGTCGCTGACCACGCACCGTGTTCAGCCTTCCTTCCTGGCCACGCCCCGTGGTCAGGCTAACGTTACTGCAAAAATTCAATTTTCGACCCGGTTTCGAAAAGTTGAAAATTTTTTGTTGAGTAGGGGTGGTTTCCCTCGAAAATGAAACCCCAAGTGCTGTTTTTCCAAAAAACAAACCGTTTACCTCATCAATTTTAACTTTTTCGGTTTAGAAACAAGGGTTCATGGTTTATACTTGAAATTGGGCTGTTCTATGAACAATAGTGGTTGATTTACTTCCTCTAACATGTATGTAAACTACTATTGCTAGATCTAAACAAAAAGTTAGGGTTTGATGTGGTTCTAGTTCAAGAACCCTAGATTTCCCCCAAATTTTTGATGTTTTTCTACATGTAAATCGTTATACTAACTAGAGAAGATTTTAGAATCATACCTTGCAGATTTTGAATGGAATGAAAACGTGGAAAATGGCAGAAAATCACGGAGGAACCAGAGCTTTTTCGGGGAAACGGGTCATGGTGAAATGAAGAAATAAGAAGAAAAGGGGGTTTATACCGGTCTGCACATCGACCACGGCCCCGTGGGTGGCTTAAAGATTTTTCTTTTTTATAGTGTGAGTGACCGTTTTCCCGAAAGAGGTTCCCTTAGTTAACTTACCTATTCCGAAGCTTTACCAATGTTTATTACCTACAAGACATGATATTAATATATACACAAACATTTTGTTAAATCATACCTCACTTTCTTGTAGCGAAATCTCTTCCTCTTCATCCTCAATGAATCCTTAGTAGAGCTTAAGCCGTTGAGCGTTGGCCTTAAAAGGAATGCCGTTTTGAGATTTGATCTCGATTGCACCGTGTGGGAAGATATGGGTGATGGAAAAAGGTCCCGACCACCCAGACTTAAGTTTTCCGGGGAATAATCGAAGTCGTGAATTAAACAATAGCACTTGATCTGCTTTTCGAAATTCAGTAGGCTTAATATGTTTGTCGTGTAAGTTTTTTATACATTCCTTATAAATTTCGGATTAAGAGTATGCTTGATTTCTCAATTCGTCTAGTTCGTTTAATTGATAAAATCGATATCTACCGGCGGTTTCATGGTTTAAGTTTACGTTTTTAATGCCCAGTAGGCCTGCTGTGCTATTTCTACTTGCAGACGACAACTTTTTCCATAGACAAGCTTATATGGGGTGGTGCCTATTGTTGTTTTATAAGCAGTTCTAAAAGCCTATAAAACGTCGTCTAATTTATCGGCCCATTCTTTTTTATTTAATCCTACAGTTTTCTCAAGTATTCGTTTTAAACCTTGATTGGTTACTTCAGCTTGTCCGTTTGTTTGAGGATGATATACGGTTGAGATTCGGTGATAGACCCCATATCTTGTTAAAATTTTTTCAAGTTGATGATTACAAAAATGGGTACCTCTATCATTTATTAATGCTTTTGGAGTACCGAAACCAGAAAATAGTCGTTTCAAGAATCTTACCACAACTCTTCCATCATTGGTTGGAAGAGCTTCGGCTTCAGCCCAGATAATCCATGGCCACAAGTATATATTTGTTTCCTTTTGATGGTGGGAAAGGTCCCATAAAGTCTAATCCCCACACATAAAAAATTTCACAAACAAGAATACCATATTGTGGCATTTCGTTTTTGGAAGAGATATTACTTGATCGTTGGCATGCATCACATGTCTTGACAAGACTTTGTGAGTCTTTATAGACAGTTG
Source organism: Scalesia atractyloides (assembly GCA_947069175.1). NCBI lineage: Eukaryota > Viridiplantae > Streptophyta > Magnoliopsida > Asterales > Asteraceae > Scalesia > Scalesia atractyloides. The sequence goes on from CAMTDV010000010.1 coordinate 33,128,452, forward strand.
GCCAATAGAAACCTGAATCAAATACCTTTCAAGCGGTACTAGCGACTCCGTGATGTCCTCCGTATGGACCTTCATGACAATGGCGAAGAATCTTCTTGCTTCGTTACCATGCACGCATCGTCGGCTAGTTGGTCGGCACAAATTTTAAAAAGATATGGATCTTCCCAAAAATAATGCTTTACATCAGCAAAGAATTTTTTCTTTGATGATGTGACCATCCTTTCACTACTATCCCACTAGCCAAGTAGTTAGCGTAGTCGCGTACCATGGTTCTTCTCGGTATTCCACCATCTCTAAGGATTTCGTCGAGAATTTTTCGTTGATGAGCTCGTCCCTAGTTGCCTCCAAAGCTGGATCTTCCAAGCGAGATAGATGATCATCAGCGGTGTTTTCAGCTCCTCTCTTGTCTTTTATTTCTATATCAAATTCTTGAAGGAGTAGAATCCACCTGATTAATCGTGGCTTGGCATCCAGTTTTTTAAAGAGATAACGAATGGCTGCATGGTCTGTGTAAACTATTGTTTTAGAAAGAACAAGATAAGAACGAAATTTATCAAAAGCAAATACTACAGCTAGTAACTCTTTTTGAGTTGTGGTATAATTTTCTTGTGCATCAATGAGAATTTTACTAGCATAGTATATTGGGTGAAAATGCTTATCTTTTCGTTGTCCCAAGACTGTTCCAACCACAAAGTCACTTGTATCGCACATGATTTCAAAGGGTAATTTCCAATCAGGCGCTACCATGATTGGTGCATTGACTAGCATTTCTTTTAGTGTTAAAAATGCTTTGTTGCCATCCTTGTCAAAGATAAATGGTGCATCTTTTCAAGTAATTAAGTTAAAGGTCTTGAAATTTTCGAAAAGTCTTTGATAAATTGTCTATAAAATCTGGCATGCCCTAGGAAGCTTCTTATGGTTCTAATGAAGGATGGAGGTGGTAGTCGAGAGATGGTGTCGATTTTAGCTCGATCAACCTCCATTCCTTTGTTTGAGATTTTGTGACCGAGTACTATTCCCAACGTTACCATGAAATGGCATTTTTCCCAATTAAGGCGAGGTTAGTTTTCTCACATTGGAGTAGCATTCGTTCGAGGTTATCGAGGCATTGGTCGTATGAATCTCCAAAGATAGAAAAGTCAATCATGAAAACTTCCATGGTTTTTTCTATCATATCACGGAAAATGTCCACCATGCAACGTTGGAAAGTTGCGGGGGCATTACACAGGCCAAAAGGCATGCGTCGATAAGCGAAAGTTCCATAAGGACATGTAAAAGTTGTTTTTTGTTGGTCTTCTGGAGCTATCGGTATTTGAAAGTATTCTGAAAAACCATCTAAAAAATAAAATTTATGACCGGATAATCTTTCTAACATTTGATCAATAAAAGGTAAAAGGAAGTGGTCCTTCCTCGTTGCCTCATTTAATCTATGATAGTCTATACAAACTCTCTATCCGGTGACGGTCCTTATTGGTATTAACTCATTTTTTTCATTAATTACTACCGTCATACCTCCCTTTTGGGTACTACTTGAACGGGACTTACCCAAGGGCTATCGGAAATTGGGTAGATGAGTCAGCATCAAGTAGTTTGATGACTTCATTTTTAACCACTTCTTGAACATTTGGATTCACTCTACGTAGTGGTTGTATTACCGATTTGTAGTCCTCTTCCATCAAAATTTTGTGCGTGCACATGGAAGGGTTTATTCCTTTTAATATCTACAAGATTCCACGCAATTACGTTTTTATGTTTTTTTCAAAAGTTTAATTAATTTTTCTTTTTCTATACTAGTTAACTTAGAAGAAATGATTACCGGTAACTTACCATGCTTGTCTAGAAAAGCATATTCCAAACATTTTGGGAGTTCTTTGAGCTCAAGTGGTGTGTCTTTATGAGACTCTTTATTTTGGTCGAGAACCAAAAAGGTTTGTTCAATGGCGTCCTCTTCTTTGACAAGTTGGTTGATTTCTTCTTCCGTATCGGGTGGTTCATCTTCATCTTCAATTAAGGGGTCGTCAGTGCTGAATGGGTACTTTACGGTTTGATCGAGATTGACATACCTTTTGTCGGCCCCTAATTGAAGTGGTAAGCTGTTTTGCTTCTGATTGATCAATGCTTGATGGGTTTTCACAAAAGGTTGTTCTAACACAAGTGGAGTGTCATCGAGAATGATGAAGTCGGTTGGGACCACCGTTTGGTTTGTTTGTACTAACATTTCTTCAACTGCTCCCGTTGACTTTATTATTTTCCGATTAGAGAGAAAAATGGGGATTTGAAGTGGAGAAAAATCACTAATATTTAATTTTTTGAAAACATAGTTAGACATTATATTAACACAAAGATCCTTATTAATTGTAATATTACTAATAAAGGTGTTTTGAAAGAAACATGGAACCGGTGTGATGTTAATTTTAAATTGCTCATCTTTTATTAGCGTAGTTTGATAGTTTGTTAATTTAATTCTAACCATTTCGTCAATTCTTTTCAGTGTTTAACTCTTTTAAAAACTTATCATTAATGGGCACTAAAAATGACTTTCGAAAGAAGGTGACAAAATGTTAATTTCCTGAAAATTTGACTCATTTCTTAAATCATCGTTTTCAAGCTTACTCTTTCGTCGTTTGGTTCATGCGTTGGTTTTTCACTTAGTTGTTCTTCCGTTTTTACCTCTTCACTTATCACTTCCTTAGTACAAACAACCTCTTTTTTTTGCAGGATTTTCGTATTAGTTGTTCAAGATTTTAAGACTTTTTATAAGGCTTTCGCCTTCGGGGATGATAGTTGGTGGTGTTTCGTGAAGTTGAGAGGGATAAGTGTCCCAATCAAAGCTTAACTTTGGAGTTCAAACCTTGGTTCCTCATAGTGAGTATAGGAGGTGGATGGTTGGAAAGGTCGCAATATTGTACCGAGTGAGATTCACCGCAAATGGTACAATATTCCTCCTTGTAATCATCCTTTATGTAGTAGTGAGTGTAATCTCTTGAGTATTGAGCAGATTATAGAGTCTCGGGACCAGAAAAACAAAATTTAAAAGCTAAAACAGAAGCTCACCACGGCCCCGTGCCGAGCAAGCACGACCCTATGGTCAAAATCTGTATCTCGGTGTTTGAAAATTCTTAATGAGGATTTGCAGCACGGGGTGTGTCCACTGGGAACGACCCCGTGTTCAGCTTGCTGTTATGCTAAAAATTCCAAAAAAGTTAAAAACGAGCGCGCAGTTTTTAAAAAATGATTAGGCCGTCGATTTTAAGCTTTCTTAAAATCCTTGTGTACCCGGCAACGACGCCAAAAACTTGGTGCGCGTCGAGCGTGATATGATTTTCTTAATATTTTAAGTCCATTTTACGCATTGGTCAAGTTTTAAATTTATAAAACACGATATGGTACTAACACTAAACACACACTTGGGAAAGTGCACCCATCGTGAGCGTTGTATAGTGTTGGTAAGATACCGAGGTCGTCCAAGGACACAAGAACTTTTAATACCGGTTTATCGTCAACGTCTAATCATTTTAAATTTTGATAAAAATTTTTAACCATAAAAGTAAATCAAGAAATAAAAAGATAAATAAAAGAAATACAAATAGACAAGATAGAATCACTTGGATCCAACTCCTCTTTATTGTATCCTTTGATGATTTTCGCACTTTCGGACTTTTCAAGAGGTTGTCTTAGTTAAAGTAGTAGGCCCTTCTTTTGAAGGTGACGTTACCCTCAACCCAATGGTTTGAGGCAGCAGGGATACAATCCCAAAGGGTCGAAAATTTGAAAGATAATTAAATAAGTTATTAATGCGAAAAGTGGTAGGCCCCTCTTTTAAAGGTGACGTTACCATTGGCTAAGTGGTTTGAGTCAGCAAGGATACAATCCAAAGAAGCCGATTTAATGTTTTAATAGTCGTTTACATATGAGGGGTTCAAACTATTCACACCCCCGCCATCCAATACCTTTGGGGCATTGAAGGAGGTCTTAGTAAGCTTGAACCAAGTCCTCGCAGGATCTATACACTGAACAAGACAAGAACTTTACTAAACCACCCTTCTAACCCCCTTCCAAGTAGTTAAAGCGCTTTATATAAACCGTAAAGACACGAATGAGGAAATCAATGACATCATGAATAAATGGTTAGGAAAATTCACTTTAACATAAGAAACTAGTTATTAAAGTCATTAATACATACCCAATTAAAAAGTACCGAAAGATTAAAAATCAAAAGTAATACAATAAAGACTTGTCTTCACCAAGTGATGTAAGAGATTAGCCAAGCATGGCCTTTGTTTGACAAGAACTTATACAATCAATCTTGGATCCCAAGACTATTACACTCTAAAGATGATAGATGGATGATGGTGGTGGGTGTTGGTGTTGTTGTGGTGGTGGAATGGTGGCCAACATCTTTTATTCCTTCATTAATTGCAGCTGTTAGTAGAGGGCCCCACACGACCTTGTGGCTCTTGGGCACTTCTTCGTGGTCAACTCTTCGCTGTACTATCAAGATTCTGCAAATCTTAGAGTCTGACCACGCCCCATGGTGATCTGGGCACGGCCCTGTGGTGGGCATAGAAGCTTCTGCAGGCTTTGTCTTTAAGTGTAAGGTCTGACCACGCCCCATGCCTGGCTAGACACGACCTCGTGGTCAACTTCTGTTTTTATGTTGGTTTTGGCTGCTTATTTGCTTCTTTTGATCTTTTAAGCTCATTTGGTCCTCTAATTTCAAAAGGAATAAAGAAACGTGCTTTTCCCAACATTAGTACTAGAAAAGGGTTGGTTTTATGCCTTATTTGGTGTATTTTATATGTTTTATTATATACAAATCATTACTCGCAACTCGTTTTGATGAACATCATTACCCTCTTGATAAAAGCACCAATGCGTCCCCCGTTACTCAACTTGAAGTAACCACTTTTATTGACATCCAATCTAATGACAATCATGCAACAAATAATCATTTTCCAAAATCTTCTACCACAAAACCCACCGATCCCATACTAAACATCTCGTTTCCTACATCTCCCATGGCTGCACAAGAGAACCACAAAACAATCAGTGTGTTACGAATAAATTTCAAGGAGAACTGAAAACAGGAAGCTGGATACGGCCCCGTGGTCGCTGACCACGCACCGTGTTCAGCCTTCCTTCCTGGCCACGCCCCGTGGTCAGGCTAACGTTACTGCAAAAATTCAATTTTCGACCCGGTTTCGAAAAGTTGAAAATTTTTTGTTGAGTAGGGGTGGTTTCCCTCGAAAATGAAACCCCAAGTGCTGTTTTTCCAAAAAACAAACCGTTTACCTCATCAATTTTAACTTTTTCGGTTTAGAAACAAGGGTTCATGGTTTATACTTGAAATTGGGCTGTTCTATGAACAATAGTGGTTGATTTACTTCCTCTAACATGTATGTAAACTACTATTGCTAGATCTAAACAAAAAGTTAGGGTTTGATGTGGTTCTAGTTCAAGAACCCTAGATTTCCCCCAAATTTTTGATGTTTTTCTACATGTAAATCGTTATACTAACTAGAGAAGATTTTAGAATCATACCTTGCAGATTTTGAATGGAATGAAAACGTGGAAAATGGCAGAAAATCACGGAGGAACCAGAGCTTTTTCGGGGAAACGGGTCATGGTGAAATGAAGAAATAAGAAGAAAAGGGGGTTTATACCGGTCTGCACATCGACCACGGCCCCGTGGGTGGCTTAAAGATTTTTCTTTTTTATAGTGTGAGTGACCGTTTTCCCGAAAGAGGTTCCCTTAGTTAACTTACCTATTCCGAAGCTTTACCAATGTTTATTACCTACAAGACATGATATTAATATATACACAAACATTTTGTTAAATCATACCTCACTTTCTTGTAGCGAAATCTCTTCCTCTTCATCCTCAATGAATCCTTAGTAGAGCTTAAGCCGTTGAGCGTTGGCCTTAAAAGGAATGCCGTTTTGAGATTTGATCTCGATTGCACCGTGTGGGAAGATATGGGTGATGGAAAAAGGTCCCGACCACCGAGACTTAAGTTTTCCGGGGAATAATCGAAGTCGTGAATTAAACAATAGCACTTGATCTGCTTCTCGAAATTCAGTAGGCTTAATATGTTTGTCGTGTAAGTTTTTTATACATTCCTTATAAATTTCGGATTAAGAGTATGCTTGATTTCTCAATTCGTCTAGTTCGTTTAATTGATAAAATCGATATCTACCGGCGGTTTCATGGTTTAAGTTTACGTTTTTAATGCCCAGTAGGCCTGCTGTGCTATTTCTACTTGCAGACGACAACTTTTTCCATAGACAAGCTTATATGGGGTGGTGCCTATTGTTGTTTTATAAGCAGTTCTAAAAGCCTATAAAACGTCGTCTAATTTATCGGCCCATTCTTTTTTATTTAATCCTACGGTTTTCTCAAGTATTCGTTTTAAACCTTGATTGGTTACTTCAGCTTGTCTGTTTGTTTGAGGATGATATACGGTTGAGATTCGGTGATAGACCCCATATCTTGTTAAAAATTTTTCAAGTTGATGATTACAAAAATGGGTACCTCTATCATTTATTAATGCTTTTGGAGTACCGAAACCAGAAAATAGTCGTTTCAAGAATCTTACCACAACTCTTCCATCATTGGTTGGAAGAGCTTCGGCTTCAGCCCAGATAATCCATGGCCACAAGTATATATTTGTTTCCTTTTGATGGTGGGAAGGGTCCCATAAAGTCTAATCCCCACACATAAAAAATTTCACAAACAAGAATACCATATTGTGGCATTTCGTTTTTGGAAGAGATATTACTTGATCGTTGGCATGCATCACATGTCTTGACAAGACTTTGTGAGTCTTTATAGACAGTTGGCCAATAGAAACCTGAATCAAATACCTTTCAAGCGGTACTAGCGACTCCGTGATGTCCTCCGTATGGACCTTCATGACAATGGCGAAGAATCTTCTTGCTTCGTTACCATGCACGCATCGTCAGCTAGTTGGTCGGCACAAATTTTAAAAAGATATGGATCTTCCCAAAAATAATGCTTTACATCAGCAAAGAATTTTTTCTTTGATGATGTGACCATCCTTTCACTACTATCCCACTAGCCAAGTAGTTGGCGTAGTCGCGTACCATGGTTCTTCTCGGTATTCCACCATCTCTAAGGATTTCGTCGAGAATTTTTCGTTGATGAGCTCGTCCCTAGTTGCCTCCAAAGCTGGATCTTCCAAGCGAGATAGATGATCATCAGCGGTGTTTTCAGCTCCTCTCTTGTCTTTTATTTCTATATCAAATTCTTGAAGGAGTAGAATCCACCTGATTAATCGTGGCTTGGCATCCAGTTTTTTAAAGAGATAACGAATGGCTGCATGGTCTGTGTAAACTATTGTTTTAGAAAGAACAAGATAAGAACGAAATTTATCAAAAGCAAATACTACAGCTAGTAACTCTTTTTGAGTTGTGGTATAATTTTCTTGTGCATCAATGAGAATTTTACTAGCATAGTATATTGGGTGAAAATGCTTATCTTTTCGTTGTCCCAAGACTGTTCCAACCACAAAGTCACTTGTATCGCACATGATTTCAAAGGGTAATTTCCAATCAGGCGCTACCATGATTGGTGCATTGACTAGCATTTCTTTTAGTGTTAAAAATGCTTTGTTGCCATCCTTGTCAAAGATAAATGGTGCATCTTTTCAAGTAATTAAGTTAAAGGTCTTGAAATTTTCGAAAAGTCTTTGATAAATTGTCTATAAAATCTGGCATGCCCTAGGAAGCTTCTTATGGTTCTAATGAAGGATGGAGGTGGTAGTCGAGAGATGGTGTCGATTTTAGCTCGATCAACCTCCATTCCTTTGTTTGAGATTTTGTGACCGAGTACTATTCCCAACGTTACCATGAAATGGCATTTTTCCCAATTAAGGGCGAGGTTAGTTTTCTCACATTGGAGTAGCATTCGTTCGAGGTTATCGAGGCATTGGTCGTATGAATCTCCAAAGATAGAAAAGTCAATCATGAAAACTTCCATGGTTTTTTCTATCATATCACGGAAAATGTCCACCATGCAACGTTGGAAAGTTGCGGGGGCATTACACAGGCCAAAAGGCATGCGTCGATAAGCGAAAGTTCCATAAGGACATGTAAAAGTTGTTTTTTGTTGGTCTTCTGGAGCTATCGGTATTTGAAAGTATTCTGAAAAACCATCTAAAAAAATAAAATTTGTGACCGGATAATCTTTCTAACATTTGATCAATAAAAGGTAAAAGGAAGTGGTCCTTCCTCGTTGCCTCATTTAATCTATGATAGTCTATACAAACTCTCTATCCGGTGACGGTCCTTATTGGTATTAACTCATTTTTTTCATTAATTACTACCGTCATACCTCCCTTTTGGGTACTACTTGAACGGGACTTACCCAAGGGCTATCGGAAATTGGGTAGATGAGTCAGCATCAAGTAGTTTGATGACTTCATTTTTAACCACTTCTTGAACATTTGGATTCACTCTACGTAGTGGTTGTATTACCGATTTGTAGTCCTCTTCCATCAAAATTTTGTGCGTGCACATGGAAGGGTTTATTCCTTTTAATATCTACAAGATTCCACGCAATTACGTTTTTATGTTTTTTTCAAAAGTTTAATTAATTTTTCTTTTTTCTATACTAGTTAACTTAGAAGAAATGATTACCGGTAACTTACCATGCTTGTCTAGAAAAGCATATTCCAAACATTTTGGGAGTTCTTTGAGCTCAAGTGGTGTGTCTTTATGAGACTCTTTATTTTGGTCGAGAACCAAAAAGGTTTGTTCAATGGCGTCCTCTTCTTTGACAAGTTGGTTGATTTCTTCTTCCGTATCGGGTGGTTCATCTTCATCTTCAATTAAGGGGTCGTCAGTGCTGAATGGGTACTTTACGGTTTGATCGAGATTGACATACCTTTTGTCGGCCCCTAATTGAAGTGGTAAGCTGTTTTGCTTCTGATTGATCAATGCTTGATGGGTTTTCACAAAAGGTTGTTCTAACACAAGTGGAGTGTCATCGAGAATGATGAAGTCGGTTGGGACCACCGTTTGGTTTGTTTGTACTAACATTTCTTCAACTGCTCCCGTTGACTTTATTATTTTCCGATTAGAGAGAAAAATGGGGATTTGAAGTGGAGAAAAATCACTAATATTTAATTTTTTGAAAACATAGTTAGACATTATATTAACACAAAGATCCTTATTAATTGTAATATTACTAATAAAGGTGTTTTGAAAGAAACATGGAACCGGTGTGATGTTAATTTTAAATTGCTCATCTTTTATTAGCGTAGTTTGATAGTTTGTTAATTTAATTCTAACCATTTCGTCAATTCTTTTCAGTGTTTAACTCTTTTAAAAACTTATCATTAATGGGCACTAAAAATGACTTTCGAAAGAAGGTGACAAAATGTTAATTTCCTGAAAATTTGACTCATTTCTTAAATCATCGTTTTCAAGCTTACTCTTTCGTCGTTTGGTTCATGCGTTGGTTTTTCACTTAGTTGTTCTTCCGTTTTTACCTCTTCACTTATCACTTCCTTAGTACAAACAACCTCTTCTTTTTTGCAGGATTTTCGTATTAGTTGTTCAAGATTTTAAGACTTTTTATAAGGCTTTCGCCTTCGGGGATGATAGTTGGTGGTGTTTCGTGAAGTTGAGAGGGATAAGTGTCCCAATCAAAGCTTAACTTTGGAGTTCAAACCTTGGTTCCTCATAGTGAGTATAGGAGGTGGATGGTTGGAAAGGTCGCAATATTGTACCGAGTGAGATTCACCGCAAATGGTACAATATTCCTCCTTGTAATCATCCTTTATGTAGTAGTGAGTGTAATCTCTTGAGTATTGAGCAGATTATAGAGTCTCGGGACCAGAAAAACAAAATTTAAAAGCTAAAACAGAAGCTCACCACGGCCCCGTGCCGAGCAAGCACGACCCTATGGTCAAAATCTGTATCTCGGTGTTTGAAAATTCTTAATGAGGATTTGCAGCACGGGGCGTGTCCACTGGGAACGACCCCGTGTTCAGCTTGCTGTTATGCTAAAAATTCCAAAAAAGTTAAAAACGAGCGCGCAGTTTTTAAAAAATGATTAGGCCGTCGATTTTAAGCTTTCTTAAAATCCTTGTGTACCCGGCAACGACGCCAAAAACTTGGTGCGCGTCGAGCGTGATATGATTTTCTTAATATTTTAAGTCCATTTTACGCATTGGTCAAGTTTTAAATTTATAAAACACGATATGGTACTAACACTAAACACACACTTGGGAAAGTGCACCCATCGTGAGCGTTGTATAGTGTTGGTAAGATACCGAGGTCGTCCAAGGACACAAGAACTTTTAATACCGGTTTATCGTCAACGTCTAATCATTTTAAATTTTGATAAAAATTTTTAACCATAAAAGTAAATCAAGAAATAAAAAGATAAATAAAAGAAATACAAATAGACAAGATAGAATCACTTGGATCCAACTCCTCTTTATTGTATCCTTTGATGATTTTCGCACTTTCGGACTTTTCAAGAGGTTGTCTTAGTTAAAGTAGTAGGCCCTTCTTTTGAAGGTGACGTTACCCTCAACCCAATGGTTTGAGGCAGCAGGGATACAATCCCAAAGGGTCGAAAATTTGAAAGATAATTAAATAAGTTATTAATGCGAAAAGTGGTAGGCCCCTCTTTTAAAGGTGACGTTACCATTGGCTAAGTGGTTTGAGTCAGCAAGGATACAATCCAAAGAAGCCGATTTAATGTTTTAATAGTCGTTTACATATGAGGGGTTCAAACTATTCACACCCCCGCCATCCAATACCTTTGGGGCATTGAAGGAGGTCTTAGTAAGCTTGAACCAAGTCCTCGCAGGATCTATACACTGAACAAGACAAGAACTTTACTAAACCACCCTTCTAACCCCCTTCCAAGTAGTTAAAGCGCTTTATATAAACCGTAAAGACACGAATGAGGAAATCAATGACATCATGAATAAATGGTTAGGAAAATTCACTTTAACATAAGAAACTAGTTATTAAAGTCATTAATACATACCCAATTAAAAAGTACCGAAAGATTAAAAATCAAAAGTAATACAATAAAGACTTGTCTTCACCAAGTGATGTAAGAGATTAGCCAAGCATGGCCTTTGTTTGACAAGAACTTATACAATCAATCTTGGATCCCAAGACTATTACACTCTAAAGATGATAGATGGATGATGGTGGTGGGTGTTGGTGTTGTTGTGGTGGTGGAATGGTGGCCAACATCTTTTATTCCTTCATTAATTGCAGCTGTTAGTAGAGGGCCCCACACGACCTTGTGGCTCTTGGGCACTTCTTCGTGGTCAACTCTTCGCTGTACTATCAAGATTCTGCAAATCTTAGAGTCTGACCACGCCCCATGGTGATCTGGGCACGGCCCTGTGGTGGGCATAGAAGCTTCTGCAGGCTTTGTCTTTAAGTGTAAGGTCTGACCACGCCCCATGCCTGGCTAGACACGACCTCGTGGTCAACTTCTGTTTTTATGTTGGTTTTGGCTGCTTATTTGCTTCTTTTGATCTTTTAAGCTCATTTGGTCCTTAATTTCAAAAGGAATAAAGAAACGTGCTTTTCCCAACATTAGTACTAGAAAAGGGTTGGTTTTATGCCTTATTTGGTGTATTTTATATGTTTTATTATATACAAATCATTACTCGCAACTTGTTTTGATGAACATCATTACCCTCTTGATAAAAGCACCAATGCGTCCCCCGTTACTCAACTTGAAGTAACCACTTTTATTGACATCCAATCTAATGACAATCATGCAACAAATAATCATTTTCCAAAATCTTCTACCACAAAACCCACCGATCCCATACTAAACATCTCGTTTCCTACATCTCCCATCACTGTTCCATTTTTCGCTATTCCCAAATACAGCCCAAAATACGTCACCTCACAACTCTGACACCATCACCTTACATTCTGATTCCCAATACACCACCAGCCCAATAACTGCTTCTCTAAACACTTCCGGCCCATCTCTATTACACCCCACCGCCTTAGATTATATTGGCCCATCCGATCCTCATACACCAACTTCCACACTATCCACGACTCCATCAACCACTCCACCCTCCTTACCGAACTCTTCTACCGGTTCAACATGTGAGGTCTCATCTACACATGATATTCGTGCTCTTGTTCCTCCTCCTGTCTCGTTTCACCCAATGATAATTAGTGCTAAATCCGGAAAATTCAAACCCTGTCATCATGTTGATCTGTCACATACGGAAAACATTCCTCTTCATAAGGCTTTGTTTGCCACGACTGACCCAAACACATTCAATGCAGCCTCTAAAGACAAAAAATGGGTGCGTCCAATGGAAAATGAATTTTTGCTCTTCATAAAAATAATACATGGATGCTTGTCCCTCGTCCCCGTAATGTTAATGTGGTTGGTTCGAAGTGGCTTTTTAGTACAAAATTCAAAGCTGATGGGTCAGTTGAGCGTTACAAAGCAAGACTTGTAGCGCAAGGTTTTGCACAAGTTCCTGGTCTTGACTATTCTCACACCTTTAGTCAAGTTGTTAAAGCTACCACTGTGCACACTGTTCTCGCCTTAGCCGTTATAAATGACTGGATGTTTTGTAAATTGGATGTAACAATGCCTTTTTACATGGGAATCTTATTGAAAAGTATACATGGAACAACCTAAGGGCTTTGTTGACACTCAATTTCCATCTCATGTGTGTAAACAAAACAAAGCTAGATATGGTTTGAAACAGGCACCCAGGGCTAGGTTTCATTGTCTTAGCTTGTTCCTCACAAATAATTGTTTTTCTTGTAGTCATGCGGACCCATTGTTGTTCATCTTAAAACGTGACTCTTGTGTCATGTACCTCGTCTATGTTGATGATCTCATTCTAACAAGAAATCAAAATTCCATTATGACCTCTTTCATTTCCTGTCTAAACAAAGAATTTGCTATTAAGGATCTTGGGAAACTCAAATTATGACCTCTTTCATTTCCTGTCTAAACAAAGAATTTGCTATTAAGGATCTTGGGAAACTCAACTACTTTTTGGGACTGGAGGTTACCTACACTCAACATGGTCTTTTTCTAAATCAATCTAAATACACTTTGGATATTTTAACTCGTGCTAAGATGTTGGATGCTAAACCTGCTCAACACCTTTAAGCACCAATGTGTCTTTTGTTTCAGGTACTTCATATCCGGATGTTACAAATTATCGTTCCATTGTAGGTGCTCTCCAGTATTTGAAGATCATGAGACTTGACATTGCTAATGCTGTAAATCATGTCAGTCAGTTTCTTCATGCTCCGACCATTGCTCACTTTCAGGAAGTCAAACGAATACTGCGCTATCTTAAGGGAACCATTGCCTTTAGATTACACTACAATCGTCCCACTCACACTACATTACTTGGCTACTCAGATGCTTGGAAACTAGGCGATCTACTTATGGTTACTCTATTTTCTTGGGGGGTAATTTAATTTCGTGGAGTGCAGTTCCAGTTGTGAATCAGAATACAGAGCTATGGCCAACACTACTGCAGAAATTGTTTGGTTGACTCATCTTCTTCAAGAACTTCATGCATTACCACCAGATCGTCCAACCATCCTTTGTGACAATCAAAGTGCCATTTTTCTCACATAAAACCCTGTTTCACACAAGCGGGCAAAACATATTGATCTTGATTAACACTTTTTATGTGAGTTGGTAGTTTCGTGAAAACATGCAACTAAGTTTGTTCCTACCAAGCTTCAGGTGGCTGACTTTTACGAAAAGTCTTCCAAGTTCGCAATTTCACACATTTCGTCAAATGCTTGGTGATGTATTGCAAAATACATCAGTTTATCATGTTCAGTTTGTATAGTTTTCGTTAGTTTTAGTTTCGTTTTCAGTAGAATAGTTAGACTTTTGATCCAATTGCGTTTTGCAGGTCTTGGGCGCTTAAAACAGCTGGAAAATGAGGAAAACAAGTTAGAATACGAAAAAGTCAAGTCTTGGAACGGATTGGAAGGCTCGGGAGCTAAAATGGGTCGGAAATACTAAGTTTTCACCTCCTGGAGGGCAGCGAAAGAGATTAGATGCCTCTCGCCACCCGCGAGTGGCTGTTAATGGATGCTGACATCAGTAACACGGTCGCGGGCCGTGACTCAATACATCAAGCCCTCTTGCGCCCCCGAGAGGGTGTTTTCGTCAGAAAATTGTGAGCTGGGCATGGGTTTTTAGAGGAAATCATATATAAACATCTTTAATCATTCCCTAATACCTAAGTTACGAATTAGCAGACCTCTGGGTGATTTTGGAGCATCGAGTCAGAGATTTTCAAGCACTCTGAGCTGCTGGTTGAAGGATTGAAGTCGAGGAAGCATTCGGTTCACATTGGTGTCGTTCGGGTGTCTTCACTTTCACTTCTTTCTCTTTACCATGTTTGTCTTCTTGATTATACTTTGTTTTCAATGAAATTCATGACTTTGATTGGCTAATTTCTTTAAACTACCTAGACAAGATGAATGGTTGCTAAAGTTTGGATTTTTTATTATGAATTTATGATATTTATGGATTTATTTACGTATTGTAGGCGATTTGATTATTAGCTAGATGTGTATGCATGCTTGATTATGTTTGAATATTGTTTATTGCTTTACATGATTATTGGTGACGGTCTTTATCACATAATAGAGTCGTGTTAGATTATTAGATTTTGGTGAGTGTCTATATCACGTAATAAATCTTTAATCTTTAGGGTTATTTGTGCACAATTAACCTTAAAAGCGATATTCGGTAATCTTATAAAATCAAGTTTTCTATTAACCCTCAATAGCTGACAGGTGCGAGGTTATTGTTAGGTCTAAGCGATTAAACCGTAAGGTGGGTCCTTCTTAGGAAGTAAACCTATTAGCTGCTGTCTAACAAGTCTAGTTAAGAACCCAAATTTATCCTTGACTTGAGTCCCGAAAAGGAGGGAGTCTTGTAGGGTACTTTCATAAATCATTAGGTGTCTTGAAAGAGAGTCTAATCACCGGTAGTCATAACAGCCTTTAGGGTGCCCTAACGTACTCTTGAGAAGGGTTAGGAGGCTTAGTTGGCAACTCGAGAGTTTTAGTATCTTAAGATCCCAGTCCATAATAATCAATCTTCAAATAAAGTCCATAACTAATAACAACCAGGATTCGAGTCTAGGTAGTGTTTCCACCATCTGAGTAAAGTCCGAGAGTAATTCGTAATCTTTAGTTTAAATAGTTAATTTAATTTAATTTAATTGTCTTCTTAGGATTTTTAGAAACCCCACCCCATCAAACAATTAAACAATTAGTATGTCTGTGTCAGTCGTAGTCTAAATAGAGTCCTTAACGTAATTAGTAGAGTCTAGAGTATTACTTAGAATCTAGAATTAGGTTAATTTAGTTCTCTTTATTAAACTACTTTTTAGCAGATCAAGTTTTTGGCGCCGTTGCCGGGGACTCTTGGCGATTGCGTTAATTACTTTGTTTTGACTTGCTTGATATCATACGTGCTGTTTGTCGTGCTTGAGTCATAGGAGTCTAAAATAGTGTCGATTTCTTTTTGTTTTGTTGAGTCAATTTTGGAGTCGTCTTATTTAACAACTCGAAAATTCGATTTTTATCTCTCCTTTTGATTTTCCGTTTATCTATCCTTTGTAAATCCGAGATTCGGTTAATAATAAAGTTTATGTTAATTAATTATGGTATCGCATCGCTAATCTCATTGCATTGCAAATCGCAGTTACTTATGTGGTTTTATACTACTTATGTGTTATGTGTGTTTGTGGTTATGTTTACGCTCGCTATCGCATCGCTCTAGCACTCTCGAATCGCTAAATCACACTATTATATCAACTATAACGCTTAACGCTTTAATTTAACGCTTAATATAAATCAAATGCGAACCAAATAACTAAACGAACCCTTAACGTGAAATCGGCAAATGAAACTTGGTCACCAGGCCAAGTTCGGCCGAACTTGACTACCACAAGTTCGCCTGAACTTGCCTGATAACCAGGACTCCCTTGTTTCCCTCAAGTTCGCGTGAACTTGTACAAAAATGTACAAGTTCGGCCGAACTTAGCTAATCTTCCTTGAAATCTATCATGTTCGCACGAACTTGCATGAAAATCATGCAAGTTCGGCCGAACTAGTTGTCAGCTCCTGAGATTCTTGCCTCACCTATAAATACCCATGATCCTCATTCATGCTCCCCTTGCTGACCAAGTTCGCTCAGAGATCTCTCACTCCAAATCTCTCGTGTTCTAAGTAAGAATCGACCCGATTTCACTACAACAACGTTTAACAACGATCTACAAAGGTTTACGACGATTTTGGCACAAGGCATTGCCTTCGTTTTCATCAAAACTCATTCTTTTACGAAAACCTTCATCTTTTTCTTCAAAAACTTCTGTTTTAAGCTTAGATCTACACAATACGAGTTTGTTTGGCGATAGTAGAGACTTCCCAAACACGAGATGTTGCATGCGTAGTTTACTTTGTTTTATTTAGTTTGTTTTAGAACGGTTGTAATAAAATCTAGGGGAGATCGAATTGGATTTGTGTTTAAGAGATTTTGTTGGTATGTAATGGTTATTTTGAAGGTTTATGAGTTTGATAGTATTGGATATTAAATGTTGATGTTTATCTTTGAAATGGCTGTTATGGAAATTCTCTTGATCAATCTGATTCGCCTAGTGCCACTACCCCGATGATTCCGCCATCGGTTGGGGTGTGACAGATTGGTATCAGAGCACCATAACTTAGGATAATAGGTAGAATTGCCATGATTCGACCTAGTAGCATGTTTAAGTACCCGAATGACCTATCCTTGACTTAAATGTTAAACTAGTTGCCGTAAATGCTTAAATATGCCTTTCCTAAGGCTAATACAATAATACACGCTTCGAAACACTCACATCACACCAAACGAGTGATCAAGTCGAGAATAGGTGTGAAAACCGAGAACTCTCGATGAGATCATTCACTCCATGCATTGTCTCGCACGAGATACCTTCGTTGAGTTAGGAGTGACATCCAAACCTCGACGAAAATCTCCATTTCTATCTAGGAATAAAGTTGTTAAGTTAGTGGTGAAACCCGCATCTTAATAACAAATTCCGTGCTTCGATTTTCAATCTCACCAAAGTCTCGGTTATGCCGATGGTTTAGAACACGTATTAACTGGAAGGGTAAACGTCGTTAGCCGCTTGCGGTGAGAACGTTTATCTATTAGGCCAAAGTGTGGGTCCAAATGCAAAGGGTAGTCGAATCACTTTGGCGTGTCAAATGTCTCAAAACCCCGGACACTCCCAATTGATTTAAGCCTATATCGTCGATTTATGCATCATCGAGTTTATTACTATTTATGTGTTTAAAATTTTTGAGAATTTTCGCTTTAATCGATTTCTCGCTTTAATGATTTATCATATCATCGATTTCTCGATTTATCGCATTTACGCTCCTTCGAATGTATGCACAACTCGCACAGCTCTCGTAATCTAAAACGCTAATTAATACACCAACCAAATTAATCGCTTAACTCCCTTACGCCTATGAGATGTGTGCCTCATACACGGTATTATCTCGCTATTATATATCGCATATATCTCGCTCGTATCTCGCCTCTCGTATCACGCTACGCATTGTTCTTATTAGAAGTTGAATACGTGAAAATATGTGGTTATGTGCTTATGTGCTTACGTGCTTATGTGCTTACATGCTTATGTGTCTATGTGGATATGTGCTTATGTGTTTTTGGTGCCTTGTATGAATAGTTAAAATAAATATTTAAACATAACTCTATTATAATCGAATCTCGTATAATCTAAATCCTTCGTGTAGATGTCTTCTATGGGATCGCACACCCGAAGGAATCTATAGCGAAGCAACACCGACAAGCGCATCGCCTCTATGGTAGCCAAGGAAATGGCTAAGGTGATTCCACAGATTGTCAGCGAAATTCAAGCGGTTAGCTGCAACTCATCTAGGGACTCCAAAGGAGATGCCCCGAAACCACACTTCAGTTTTAAGTAGTTCAAAGCATGTGGACCGCTTACTTTCTCAGGCACCGAAGGGCCGAGTGCCATGTTCCACTGGTTTGACTCTATCGAGGTCATGTTCCGCCAGAGTGGATGTCCCGAGGCTCTATGCACTGTCAACGCTACCGGCGTGTTTCAATCAAGGGCTCTCGACTGGTGGACAGCCGAGCGCAACAGGCGTGGGAACGAAGAAGCTTACGGACTCACTTGGGAGGAACTTAAGGAAATTATGATCAAGGAATTATGTCCTCCGTACGAGATCCAGAAGTTAGAGAATGACTTTTGGAATATCATGCAAGATGGTCCCGATAACGCTGGTCTCACTGCTCGCTTTAAACAGTTGAGCATCATCTGTCCCGGTCAAGTGGATACGACCGAAAAGGCAATCAAGAAATACCTCAATGCTCTCCCCGATTGCGTCCCTGACTTTGTTCAAGCAGCATGGCCTGCTACTATCGAGGAGACCTACCAGCTAGCCGCCGAGATTAATGACAAACGAGTTTAGTCAGGTTACTTTAAAAGCTGCAAGGTCGCAAATCAGGCAGTCACCAAATCAGCAACTCCTACTACCGAACAGCCCCAAGAGCCAAAGAACAGTTGCCGTGGTCGCAAAAGGGAAAACCCAAGCAAGAACTTTGCTCTTACTACTCCAGCGAACCCTCAGCCACTCCAGTCAGCAGCACCAAACGCACCGCTAGCAAAGCGTGCGTACACTGGTCCGCACCCTATGTGCCCTAAGTGCACATATCATCATGCCGTTGGTGGCAGTTGCCGATTCTGTACCAACTGTAACATCTAAGTCCACTTCACTGTCAGCTGCCGTAGTGGTCCTCGCCAGCCAGCTCCTCAGGCTCCAGCAGCTCCAGTTTTACCCGCTCCTCCTCGAGCCAACCAACGGCAAGCTCCAAATGCACGAGCGTGCTTCGTGTGTGGTGATCCAAACCACTTTGCTAATGTTTTCCCAAACCGCACTGTGAAACAAGAGCCGCAACAGCAGCCACCACCGTAGCCTCAGCAGCAACAACAAGCTGCGCGTGGAAGAGCCTTCAATCTCAATCACCGCCAGGCCCAGAATGACAACAATGTTGTCAATGGTACGTTTCTCATTAATGTATTTATGCTTCATGTTTATTTGATACTAGTGCCGATAATTGTTTTGTATCGTAAGAATTCGAAAAGGTTTTAAAATGTAAGCGCGCTAAACTCCCAAAGACTTTCGATGTGGAAGTCGCCACCGGAAAAACCGTTACCTTGGATTCCGTCTTACGTGGTTGTTCTCTCAATCTACACAACTATGTCTTCTCGATAAATCTCATACCTATGCAGTTAGGTAGCTTCAATATCATAGTAGGTATGGATTTTCTACGTGAAAACCATGCTGAAGTTGTATGCTTCGATAAAATGATTCGTTTTCCTCTTCTTAGCGGTGATCAATTCCATGTTTATGGTGAAACTCCCTCAAAGAAGTTGATGCTTTTGTCATGTACTCGAGCCCACAAATTCTTGCAAAAGCGATGTGTTGCATTCCTCGCCCATATCGTAAACCCGGAGAAAGAAAAGAAGACTTAAAAAGATGTTCCCGTTGTTTGTGAATTTCCCAAAGTCTTTCCCGAAGATTTACCCGGTTTACCCCTTACTCGAGATGTTGAATTCCGTATCGATTTAATTCCAGGCGCTACTCCAGTTGCTAAAGCTCCTTATCGCCTCGCACCATCCGAAATGCGCGAGCTATCAAGCCAACTTCAAGAGCTTCTTGATAAAGGTTTCATACGCCCGAGCACTTCGCCATGGGGCGCTCCTGTCCTTTTCGTGAAAAAGAAGGATGGATCATTCCGTATGTGCATCGATTATCGTGAACTTAACGAACTCACAATAAAGAATCGCTATCCTCTTCCTCGTATCGACGACTTATTTGATCAGCTTCAAGGTGCTACTTTTTTTTCCAAGATCGATCTTCGTTCCGGTTATCATCAGTTACGCGTCTTGGAAGAAGACATTCCTAAAACCGCCTTTCGTACTCGCTATGGCCATTTCGAATTCGTGGTCATGCCTTTTGGTCTTACAAATGCACCAGCGGTCTTCATGGATTTGATGAACCGTGTGTGTAAAGCTTTCTTAGATCGTTTCGTCATTGTTTTCATCGACGATATCCTTATCTATTCGAAGTCGAGAGACGAACACGCGCGTCATCTCCGTTTAGTCCTCGAACTTCTTCAAGGAAATCGCCTTTATGCTAAGTTCTCTAAATGTGAATTCTGGCTCGAAGAAGTCCAATTTCTCGGCCACATCGTTAATAGTCAAGGAATTCACGTCGACCCTGCAAAGATTGAAGCCATCAAGAGTTGGATTACACCGAAGAATGCTTCCGAAATCCGTTCATTTCTTGGATTGGCGGGTTTTTACCGTCGATTCATCGCTGACTTTTCTAAAATCGCCGCCGCTTACCGCTTTAACTCATAAAGACAAACCTTTTGTTTGGGATTCCAAGCAAGAGGAAGCTTTTCAAACTCTCAAGCGTATGCTATGCAACGCTCCCGTTCTCGCTATTTCGTTGTTTATTGCGATGCCTCTAATCTTGGTCTTGGTTGTGTGCTTATGCAACGAGACAAGGTTATCGCGTATGCATCTCGCCAATTCAAGATCCATGAGAAGAACTACACAACCCACGATCTTGAGCTCGGTGCAATTGTTTTTGCATTGAAGATATGGCGACACTACCTTTACGGTACAAAGTGTACGGTCTTCACCGACCATAAGAGCTTACAACATATCTTTAATAAAAAAGAATTGAATATGCGCCAATGCCTATGGGTTGAACTTCTCAACGATTATGACTGTGAGATACGCTACCATCCCGGCAAGGCAAATGTCTTCGCCGATGCTCTAAGTCGACGAAGCTATGTATATGGTATTCGTGACTCTCAAGCTTGTGCTAAACTTGAAACCCTCATCCGTGCCGCTCAATTCGCCTGCTTTAACGAGAATACCCTTCAAGACGAAATGAAATGTGGTGCCGAAACGCAGCTTGTATCTAAATCTGATGGTATTTATTACTATCTCAATCGCATTTGGATTCCCAGTCGTGATATTCTTCGTAAGTTGCTAATGGACGAAGGTCATAAATCTCGATATTCCATACACCCCGGTGCCGACAAGATGTACCAGGACATTCGTCCTAACTACTGGTGGCTGGGCATGAAAAAGGATATCGCCTTGTACGTCTCAAAATGCTTAACTTGTTCGAAAGTCAAAGCCGAACATCAAAGGCCCTCTGGTTTACTCGAACAACCTGAATCCCGATGTGGAAGTGGGAAAGTATAGCTATGGACTTCATTACTAAACTCCCGCGTACTTCATCCGGTCACGATAGCATTTGGGTTATCGTTGATCACCTCACTAAATCTGCGCACTTTATTGCTATACGAGAAGACTTTAAGGTCGAACGGTTAGCCCGAATCTATACCGGCGAAGTAATATGTCGACATGGGACGCCTCGTGACATCATCTCTGACCGAGACGGTCGTTTTACCTCGCGTCTCTGGGAGACCTTTCAATCCGCTCTCGGTACTACGCTTAATCTCAGAACCGCTTTTCACCCTCAAACCGATGGTCAGACTGAGCGTACGATCCGCACCCTCAAAGACATGCTTCGTGCGTGCATCATATATTTCGGTGGTAACTGGGATACGCATTTACCTTTAATCGAATTCTCGTACAATAATAGTTATCATACCAGCATTCAAATGGCCCCTTTTGAGGCATTGTATGGAAGAAAATGTCGATCGCCTATTGCATGGCACGAGATCGGAGAAGCACAAATCACCGGTCCCGAGCTAATTCAAGAAACGACGGACGAGATCCTCCAAATCAGAGACAATCTCTTGAAAGCTCAGAGTCGTCAAAAGAGTTACGCCGATAAACGCCGCAAGCCCCTACAGTTCGAAGTGGGAGATCACGTTCTCCTAAATGTTGCGCCTTGGAAGGGAGTGGTCCACTTCGGCAAGAAAGAAAAGCTAGCGCCTCGATACGTTGGTCCCTTTAAGATTCTGGAAAGGATAGGTAAAGAGCCTATCGTCTCGAATTACCGGAGGAACTCAATAATGCACATCCGACTTTCCACGTGTCTAATCTCAAAAAGTGCTTAGCCGAAGAAAATCTGCATGTCCCTCTCGAAGATCTGCAAATCAACGAGACTCTCCATTTCATGGAAAAGCCTGTGGAAATCATGGACCGGTAGACCAAGAAACTCCGACGCTCTCGCATCCCTATCGTGAAGGTCCGATGGGAGGGCAAACGCGGCGCCAAGTTTACTTGGGAATTGGAAAGTGATATGAAGGCCAAGTACCCGCATCTATTTGTTACAGCAACTACCTAATTTCGGGATGAAATTCCCTAAAGTAGGGGAGACTGTAACAACTTGAAAATTTGATAGTTATCTCGGATTTTCCGTTTATCTATCCTTTGTAAATCCGAGATTCGGTTAATAATAAAGTTTATGTTAATTAATTATGGTATCGCATCGCTAATCTCATCGCATCGCAAATCGCAGTTACTTATGTGGTTTTATTTTACTTATGTGTTATGTGTGTTTGTGGTTATGTTTACGCTCGCTATCGCATCGCTCTCGCACTCTCGAATCGCTAAATCACACTATTATATCAACTATAACGCTTAACGCTTTAATTTAACGCTTAATATAACTATGTAATGCGAACCAAATAACCAAACGAACCCTTAACGTGAAATCGGCAAACGAAACTTGGTCACCAGGCCAAGTTCGGCCGAACTTGACTACCACAAGTTCGCTCGAACTTTCCTGATAACCAGGACTCCCTTGTTTCCCTCAAGTTCGTGCGAACTTGTACAGAAATGTACAAGTTCGGCCGAACTTAGCTAATCTTCCTTGAAATCTATCATGTTGTCAGCTCCTGAGATTCTTGCCTCACCTATATATTCCCATGCTCCTCATTCATGCTCCCCTTCCTGACCAAGTTCGCTCAGAGCTCTCTCACTCCAAATCTCTCGTGTTCTAAGTAAGAATCACCCCAATTTCACTGCAACAACGTTTAACAACGATCTACAAAGGTTTACGACGATTTTGGCACAAGGCATAGCCTTCGTTTTCATCAAAACTCATTCTATTACGAAAACCTTCATCTTTTTCTTCAAAAACTTATGTTTTAAGCTTAGATTTACACAATACGAGTTTGTTTGGCGATAGTAGAGACTTCCCAAACATGAGATCTGTAAGATCTCGGCTTGTAAGTGATAGATCTGAGAAAAAACTTTGATAAATATCGATTTTGACACAAAATAAGGACTTTTGAGGATGTTTTGTTCATTTTCTGATATGAAACGAAGCATCTATCATTCAAGATCCCAGATCTGGAAGCACAAGGACGTTTATGTTGGTTTACACAAGCCAGACTAATCCGAACGAGCCTCTAGTTCGCCCGGATTAGCCCACGCTTTTGTAAAATGGCTAAAACAACTCTAAAAGACCTCTCCGACCTAAGTTTGCTCAGTAGCACAGGGTTGGAGGGATGAACACTCGATTTTCCTTAGCAAACGACGCGAAAACGCAAGATTTTGGACCGGAAAACATCAAGTTCGCTCCAGAATCACCAGCTCACCAGGTCAAGTTCGACCGAACTTGTACCCATCTGGGTCAAGTTCGACCGAACTTGAGTGTTTCTTCACCAAGTTTCTTGCAAGTTTGCCCGAACTTGCCTGGTTTCTTAGGAAATCATACAAGTTCGGCCGAACTTGCCAAATCAGTAAGGTGTTCCTACAAGTTCGCCCGAACTTGACAAGTTTCTTAGGAAACTCATAAAGTTCGACCAAACTTGGCTATAAACCCATCCAAATCATACAAGTTCGCTCGAACTTGGCTACTGCCCAACCAAGACTTAACCGTTTAAGCTTTTCAGAGACTGATGCACTTCCGTTCGCGTATGCAGTTTGATCGGATGCTATTCTCGACTCTCCTCAGAATCTCTAAGCTTACCTAAAACGCACCCACAGTGAGTATACTTGACCCATTTTTGCTTTAACGCACTTTTTGGGTGTTACATACGTTCCAATATTAAAATCACATCACAAATCAAAACTATTTATCACACGCGAATAATCTGATTGTATATGCTTAATACGTGATACTAGAAACATGTGACTAGGACTTATTTTTGTTAACTTGTCTCCTTAGCTAGTATGGTACTATAGTGTGGCTTACACCCGACGGGGTCTAGTTAGGATGGACGCGCAAGCCTTCTCACGGTAGTTAGCATGAGAAATGAGCCTATGTTATGTTAAGTGTTTTGGTGTATCACGATATGTAATTAGATTGTTTCGCAAATGCTTTATCGACTATGCTAGTATTATTCAAACTCGTATGCTCACCTTTACTTAATTGTATTGACTTGTATTTTAACGTATGTAACAGGTTGAGGATTTATAGCTTGGATGCCTTGGATGTTGGATGTGTAGTTTAGTTTGTTTTATTTAGTTTGTTTTAGAACGGTTGTAATAAAATCTAGGGGAGATCGAATTGGATTTGTGTTTAAGAGATTTTGTTGGTATGTAATGGTTATTTTGAAGGTTTATGAGTTTGATAGTATGGGATATTAAATGTTGATGTTTATCTTTGAAATGGCTGTTATGGAAATTCTCTTGATCAATCTGATTCACCTAGTGCCACTACCCCGATGATTCCGCCATCGGTTGGGGTGTGACATCTTACTTGTTTGTTTTCGGTTTTTCAGTGGATGCCCCATACGCGTTCGCAAGGACCTCCGCCGAAGCCGCCTACGGACAAGCTTTCCTTCTCGTCTTTTTCGTTCAAGGTAAGTACTATTACACCTTCATCTTCCGCCCATTCTGACTCTACACTCCCATATAAACCATCGAACTTTGACTTCACACCGAAGTCATCACCCCACAATTCCCCACCACCTTCCCGTATCTAAAGTCCACCACCCATTGTCCAAATGGCCAACCGCACCATTTACCAACAAGCCACCACCGGTTTCATCGGTGCCAACTCCCCCGTCACCCCACCCACCATCACCAATGACAAATCTTGGCAAATCCCATACGACATCATGATCGCCATTACCAGCTCTTGTCAGTTTCACGGTCGTGAGGATGAGGTTGCACCGGCTCATATCAACCGTATCATCCGCTTGTGTGGCACTTTCTCCATTGAAGGTGCCAACCTTGATGCTCGTTATCTCCAGGTATTTCCATTTCGCTTGCTAGCCGCGCAGCCATTTGGTCCGATTCGCAGCCAGTAGGTACTTTTACCACATGCGCAGGTTTACGGGATGCTTTCTTAGCTAAATACTTTCCACCCGCGAAAGTATCTCGTCTACGCGATCAGATCCATTTGTTCTGGATGGAATCTGATGAGCCGTACCACCTGGCCTGGGAGAGATTTCAAACTCTACTCTCTCGTTATTCGCAGCATGGTTTGTCAGATTGGGCACTTGTAGAAAAGTTCTACAATGGTCTCACCCCAGAGATTAGAGCCTGGTTTGACATTCAGCTAGTAGGCAACTCATGGGTAAGAAATCAGTAGCCGAGTGCAACGATCTTTTTGAGAGCTTCGCACGTTCTGACATGGACTATCGCGCTGCCGGTAGGACTTCCATTCCTGTGACTAGTACCTCTTCGACTTCTCGAGGGGTATCC
The DNA here is from genome assembly GCA_947069175.1 of Scalesia atractyloides. Classification (NCBI taxonomy): domain Eukaryota; kingdom Viridiplantae; phylum Streptophyta; class Magnoliopsida; order Asterales; family Asteraceae; genus Scalesia; species Scalesia atractyloides. Next base: position 33,154,173 of record CAMTDV010000010.1, read on the forward strand.
CAAGTTGGCTTGGATTCATCGGTAGCTGCTGCTCTAGACATGATTCAGAAAACTTTCACTAACGAGTTAGATGAGATTAAGAAAAAGGTAGACCGTTGTGAGGTCTGTTGGGGAGGCCATGATACCATAGATTGTCCCACCATCACTTTAGAGCAGGTAGAGTACATAGTCGGTCAGTCTAGGGGTCCGTTTAATAATAATAATTCTAATTACAACTCCATCCGGTAACCCCTGGTTTTCCATCCGGTCAATACCAAAGCAGGGGGCCGGGTTTGTTTAGTAGTTCAGGGCAGCAGGGTCAGTTTGGTAGTTCAGGTTCAGGAGGTCAGTTCACTAGTGGGGGGTCGAATCAAGAGGGTCAGGTTAGTGATAAAGGTTCAGAGGGTAGTCTAGGGAGGATTGAGGAGCTTCTTGCTCAGTTAGTAACTAGAGATCAGGTCACTCAAAAAGCTTTAACCGAGTTTACTAATTTCGCTAAAAATCAAGATAAAAAAACAAGAGTTAAGAGCTTCATAATAAAAACCAACAATCCGTAATCTTAGACATTCGTAGAACAATAGGTGGTTTAACCAATCAGTTACAAGAGAACCCTCCGGGTCAGTGTTCCGGTAATACGTTCCCAAACCTGGCTTACCATTCAGCTAAGGCTATTACTACTCGTAGTGGAAAGAGTTTAGGTGAGGTAGTGAGAGAGATGGAGATAAAGGAAGAGGAAGATGTTGATGAGGAGATAGAGATGGAAGCTCTTGGTAAGGTGCACTCTAGGCTAGACCCAGCAAGTGCCGCACAAACCGAGGAGCCTCAGGTAGAGAAGAGGGTAGAGAAGCAAACGATATGGGTTAGGCCGTCACCATTAGTTGATCATTCACGCGTCTCATACCCCGCCCGCCTTAAGCATAAAAAATATGCTAAGGAATACGGGCACTTCTTAGAGATGTTCAAGCAATTAAAGATCAATCTCCTGTTTATCAAAGCCTTACAGTCCATGCCCAAATATGCTAATTCCTTAAGGACCTTCTCAAACGTAAGGATAGGATAGGTGAACTCTCTCATATTTCATTGACTGGAGGTTGTTCCGCGGTGGTCTTGAATAAGATACCGGAGAAATTAACCGACCCGGGCACATTCACCGCTCCATGCCTATTCGCTGGTTCCACCACTCCCGCTCATGCTTTAGCCGATTTAGGTGCAAGCATCAATTTTATGCCTTTCTCTCTTTACGAGAAATTAGGGTTAGGTGAGCTTACTCCCACGCGCATGTCATTGTCTTTGGCCGACCGCTCGGTCAAATATCCTAGAGTGGTCATAGAGAATTTGCTTGTTGTTGATACACGATGTCTATTGTCTAGGTCTTGGATCGAGTCTGTGTGAATAGGGCTTGTTATTGTTAGATTTTGATGTATTTATGATGTTATAGCATCAAGTTCGGCCGAAGTTGGTCTTAGGCAGGACAAGTTTGCCCGAACTTGTCCTGGCCATGCCACACTTCAGGCGAAGTTGTTTGTCTATATATATGTGCCTTGGGTCTTTGTCATTTGTAACTTTGCATTTCATGAGGCGAAGCTCTGTCTGTCTGGAGTCTTGAATGTATTATGATCTTGGACTAATAAACAGACATTTAAAAAGTAAATCTTGTGTATTTGATTAACAATCACGTAATTTCCGCTTACGTTGACTTTAGATACCAAACTAGGTTCCTAACAAGTGGTATCAGAGCTATGGATACCTAGTTTGCTGAGACCTACCCAAGAGACTCTCTATTTCTACCCATTTCTTTCATTTTTCTACATTTTTTTCACAAAAATGATGAATCTACAGTTAAAAATGGCTAAATTTTGAATATGTCATACATAATCACCTAATAACAAACCCTTGAAACTTTCAGATCAAAATTCAATCGATTTCATGTCAAAAATCACAATAAACCATGTTTTATAAACTCATTTTGGCCAAACTTATACTACAAGTTCGCCCGAAGTTGGCATAAAATCACACGTTTTGTTGATTTTTTAACAACTTCGCACGAAGTTGTCAAGGTTTGTCAAGGAATTTTGAATAAGTTCGCCCGAACTTGTCAAAGTTTTGCTGAATTTTTGTCACAAGTTCGCCTAAACTTGACAAAGAGTTGAGTTTTCTTGAAGAAGTATTACAAGTTCGCCCGAACTTGGTTCAAAGTGAAAATTTTCTGAAAACTTAATACAAGTTCACCCGAACTTGTTGAAAAGTAAAACCACAATTGTTTTTCTGCACAAGTTCGCCCGAACTTGTCTGTTGCTAATCAACTTTCAAGTGTTTTTGAACGTGTTTCAGTTAAAATCTTCTGGTTGACGAGATGGATGATTTTCACAATGCCTTTGCTACGGTAGTGGCTCAGACCTCAACTTCAAATGCAAACACAGTAAACCAAATGAATCTAGACAACGAAATGGGAACTTCTGTGAAGCCGCCCAAGTTGATGAGCATGGATGAATATTAAGGCTGGCGTGAAAAGTTCGAGAACTGGGTACAAGCTAATTTCTTCTACAGCTGGGTTGATGTTCAGACCGGATACAAGTGGCCGGTTGATGAACTTAATATGGATATTGCATTATCAAAGTTTACACCTGAACAAAGATGCGTATGTTCATGAGAAGAAGATGATAAGCTTGTTAAAACAGTCAGTCAAGGAAGATATTATGATTCTGCTACCTGAATGTGATACATCGCAGAAATTGTGGAATGCTTTGCGTGCTAAATATCAGGGTAGTGCTGAGATGATTAAAAGCAAGAAGGGTTTAATCAAGAAGGAATTTGATATTTTCACGATGCTAAAATATGAAACCATGAAGCAGATGATCGATCGCTTCTGTTTTCTGGTGGTTCAAATGAGAAGACATGACTTGAAAAGAACAGACGAAGATTGACAAGTTAGCGGATGCACTTCCTGAAGGAGACTAGACGACATACTTAATGGTATTGAAAAATGGTCCTGATTGGCCTCATTACAAGATAGCAGATTTCATTGATAAGCTAGAAGGTCATGAAATGGAATTACTAAAGATCGCCAAATGGAAGAATGCAAATGTTGTGCAAGACGTAGGTTTGTACTACAAAGGTGGTATTCAGGATATTTCAAGTCCAAAGATTCAAATGGCATTCAGTGCAAATGTAACTTCTTTGAATCAATCATTCCAAAGCCAATCCAACACTCAATCGAGTTATAATCAGAGTTCTCCAAATACAGCATACTCAAGTACTAGCTCAAATTCTCCATTCCAGAACCAAACTAATCAGACAAATCATTCCAATCCTGATTTGAATGTATTTCATTGCAACATTATGGTCAATCTGAAGAACGTTTTCTCTGAACAAACAGCCAAACAGCACATGGCGCTTCTTGCAACAGTGCTTGAATCATATGAAAGCTTAGTTGCGTGTAAGATTGGGAAACCGGAGATGACGGCTGAAGATTACGACCAGGTTGATGAAGAGGAATTGGAATTGATGGATATCAAATGGATCTTAGCATCGATTATCAGAAGAGTCACAAAGTTTGTCGCGCTCACAGGAAGAGATATTGGAAATTTGAGCAATAAGCTTGGATTCGAGAAAACAAAGGTTACATGCTTCAGATGCAGACAAAAGGGGCATTTCAAATGCGAGTGCACAAATCAAGAAGCAAGTGGCAATCAAAGTCCTTTTGGAAACAACAATGACTATTACAAGAAATCCTTGTAATACAAGCCGTTTCCAAGAAATGTTCTAGTTGAAGAACAAGACAATTCATCAAAGACAAATGAAAAGGCTCTAGTTGTTGCACATGAGGATGAAGGGTTTGATTGGAATAAATATATTTCCTAGAAAACTGGTGTCACATTGATGGCCGAGATTGTGGAAGAGCCTAAGTCAATGGATGATGATGCAGCTCTTGATAATGCGATCATAGAAGAATACTTGCAAAGATCTAAAGAAGAGGAGATGATCTATCACGAGACAAAGATGAAGAACATTATTCCTCCTAATCTTCAATCTAGTTTTGCAGGTTGCTTTGATGTTGCAAATCAGGAGCATGTGGTTGAAGAAAAGAAACCGGATGTTGAGGAGATCATCGATGTGACAAAGGAGATGAATGAAGAAAACCTTACAAAGATTGCTGACAAAGCAATGATGGCCAATCTGAAAGAGGTAAGACAAGAGGTCAAAGTAATTGAGAAAGAAGTTGTGAAAGTGCAAATTGTGGAGGTTGTAAAACCTTGCACAAAGTGTACCAAAGCATGTGAGCTGTGTGCTGAAAAATCTTCTATCATAAGCGATTTAAAAATGCATAATGAAACTTTTAAATTTGATTATCGCACAATGAAAGAAGCTTATGATAAGATGAAAGGAACTTACAGCATTGTTGAACAAGCTAATCTGGAACAAGGTGTTACAATTAGAATGTTAAAGGCAACGGTGATTGAAAAACAAGAAGCCATTAACATGTATATTAACAACATTGATGAGTTAAAACATGAACTTCAAGAAACTAAAATTGAAACCGAACGGGTAAGATAGTTGTTGCTCAATTATACGACTAACACTTATGTCATTAATCACATTCTTCCAACGATTCCGTCGGAAGAAAATAATGTGAAGCCAAAAGGTAAGAAGCATGGAGATTATAACAATGTTCCACCTCCATTGCGCACAAGTTACTACCGCAAGAAAGTGGAAGGGATAGAAAAGGCACTTAATGTAACACTTTTATCAGAAACAAACGATAAGTTGCCTGAGAACATTGATACAATTTACACGACATCTAATGATGATAGTGAAGCAGTAGTGAAAAATGTTGTTGAAAATGTTTTGGGAAATGGTTCTGATGATGGCAGCTTTGAAAGCGTCGACTCGAGTTTAGATAGTTCTGAATCACGATCTGAAAATGAAGATACTTCATCGGAAAATAGTCTAAGTGATGATCCGAACATTGTAATCTACAAAGTTACGAACTTTGATAGACTATATTTTGACGATAGTTTTTCGATTCGGAATGTGAAAGAAGATCAAATTGACAAACTATTCAAACTTGTTGAAGTGTTGTCAGATGATCTAGAGAAAAATGAAAAAAAATTTTATTCAAAATCCAAGAAAGTTTATAACAACTACCAAAAAATGGTGGTGATTTTCCTTAGAATAGGAGAGCGGGTTTGGGTTTAGAGGTAGAAGATGAACCAAAAAAGAAACAATCACCATTTCACGAATATAAAACGAAAACAAGAAATTCATGTTTGGGACTAACACGGTTCAAGAGAAGGATTCGATTGGAAAGCAATCTAATGATGCATTTAAGAAAGAAAAAGAACTTCGTGATAAGGCTAAATTCACAAGTGGAGTAAAGACCACTAGTGGACAAACTGTTGATACTCGGACTTGCTTTAAATGCAATGAGGTTGGACACATTGCACGAAAATGTCCGAAGTCAAAGCCTATCTATCAACGAGAAAGAAAACTTCAGATGGTAAGAAATTTAAGCACCCAGATATTGTGCCAATAAAGATCTTAAAACGAAATAATGAATCTAACATTGAAGTAACATCTAAAATTGAATCTACTTTTGAAAAGGGTGAAACTTCAAAATCGAATGAAAAAAAGATTCAAAATTTTATATAAAAAAGGCATGAATGAAATCTCAAGCTTGGGTTGCAAAGAAAACCTCATCATCTGAAAGTGCAAAGTCTGCAGCAAAATTGAAAGAATCGAAAGATTTAATCAATTGCAGTCAAAAGATTCCATAATTGGAACAACAACTTAAAGTCGAGCCTTCATCTCTTTGTCAATACGGTGGTATTAACCGGAGCTCTCAAGGCTTCGCCATAACCCAGATACAGATATCAATTACGCTATACTCACATGTAAGATGAAATCTAGGGAATCTTGATACGGGAGTATATTCTGAGACGGGAACCATAGTTGATTCAAGTTTAATAATTCTAACTAAGATATCCTGGAACAATTGAGAAATGTGTCGAAATTTAAGTGGATAAATATATCGACAATCTAGGTAAAAAGTTTAAAGCTTAAAGTCATCAAAAGGTCAATGGTACTGGTGATACGTCTCAATCAACTGATATGATCCTTAGATACGAATTCATAAAAAATATGTCTTTAAATATGTTTGTACATAGTTTATTTGATTACAGATTTAAACCCAAAAAGATTTTTAGTGTGTTTTAGCATAAGAAAATTCAAAAAGATTTTGTTTCTACAATATTTTCTACAGACAATGACGGAAAGCGGATCTTCGGAGTTCGGAATGGTGCAAATGGTGGGAAATCTTGATGACAATGGGTTGGGAGCTAATCTGTAAAATCAAACACATGAAAAATGATGAAAAGTTCTTTAATTTGAAACTTTAATTTGAAGAAAACATCAGTTTGTTCATAATGGGTCGAACCAAGGTCATTAACTTGGACTCGGCAGACAAATCGGTTAACCAAAGTGGATTATGGATAGCGGAGCTTCACGTCACATGACTGGATGCCTGCTTTACTCTTTGATATTAAAGCAATCAATGGAGAGTACGTGGGATTGCGGTAATAAAGGAGGTCGTATTGTTGCATAGGGAAAGCTATCTAATGGTGTGGTGTCGTTTGATAAGGTCAACTATATCGCTGAGCTAGAGAACAATCTTCTCAGTATTCCTCAAATCTGTGATAAGCAGTTTACCACCCACTTCAATGACAAGGAGTGCATGATTATTAAATCGGGCTTTAAGATTCCAGAAGAATGGATTCTCATGCGTGCTCCTCGAGAGAATGATCTTTATGTGCTTGATATTGCTACAACTACATCGAAGTCGGCACAATGTTTCGTCATGAAGGCCACAGAAAAGGAATCAATACTTTGGCACATAAAGATGGGTCATATTCACTTGAGAAAAATGAATCACCTGGTATATAACAATCTCGTGGAAGGAGTGAATCTTAAAAGCTTTCACATGAACGACAATTGTGTAATTCTAGACTCGATAAAGCTTCCACTGGAGCGTCTACATATGGATCTCTTCGGTCCAGTGAATGTACAAAGTATATCAGGAGATCTGTATTGTCTGGTAGTAACTGATGATTACTCGAGATTTTTATGGGTGTTCTTCCAAGAGAGTAAAGATGAAACATTTGATAACCTAATGATACTCTGTAGGAAGCTTGAAAATCTGTACCATCTTCCTATTAGACGAATCCGAAGCGACAATGGTACAAAATTCAAGAACAAACGTATGCAAGAGTTCTGTAATGCGAAAGGGGTTCTACATGAATTCAATGCTCCGTATACTCCACAGCAGAACGGGTTTGCTGAACGAAAGAATCGAACGCTGATAGAGATAGCACGAACAATGCTTGCAGATTCAAAACTACCCGTGAGTTTCTGGAGTGAAGCAGTGGCTTCAGCATGTTATAAGTTGAATAGAGTGTTAACTGTCAAACCTTCCAAGAAGACGTGTTTTGAACTTCTTAACCAAAGAAAGCCTAATCTGGAGTATCTGGAACCGTTTGGATCTCCCTGCATGGTTATAGATCCAGATGGTAAATTCGGTGCAAAGTCTTTAGAGGGTTTCTTTGTCGGATACGCAAGTCCACTCAGACGAGTCTATCTTCCAAGTATGAAACAAGTGGTTCTTGTTTAACATGTCGACTGCTGAAGGTATACAATGCCAACACAAATGGAAGGTTTGCTTGAATGTTCAACTATGACAGTTTATTGAAATCTTTCGATCTTCCAGAAGACCCGACTGACGAAGAAATAGTTGCTTTGTATTATTTTCAGCAGTCTGCTAATCAAGAACAAATTTCAAGGCCAATAGTGGTTAATCAACCATCTGTTGGTACATCTTCTTCTTCTGGTGAAGGTCAAAGTAATGTTCAAGCTGAGCCAGCGACACCGGTCACCGAACCAGTAAATATTAATCCAGAACCCAATCTTTCTCAAGTGCATGATTCTGATTCTGATGAGGCTCCGACTTATGATCAAGATGGCGAATCCAGTTTTGATGAGGAATCCGAGCAGATGACTAGTTTGTTAAATCAATCTGCTAGCCCGAGTTCTAGAAATGAAGAATCGTTAAGCATTCCTCCTATTGAATCAGTGGTTGATCTGAATGTTAACAATATGGAGAGTACAGTTGATGTCTCTGATGAAGTGATGCCGCGATCTTATTCTTACCATCCATCTGACACTATTATTGGTGAATTGTAAGCTGGAGTTAGAACGAGAAGCCAGATCAATAAAGCGCTTAGTTGTTTCTACACCAAGGTGGCTCCAATTCAAGAATTCTGCTCTTATCGGTGTTTTATATCTCCAATAGAGCCAAAGTCAGTCACTGAGGCACTAGGAGATGAAAACTGGATTCTTGCAATACAAGAGGAGTTACTACAATTTGAGAAATTGGGTGCATGGAAGCTTGTTGATCTCCCGGCAAATCAAAAGGCGATTGATACTAAATGCGTGTTCAAATGTAAGCATGATGATCGGGGAGTAATTGTGCGAAACAAAGCTCGTCTTGTTGTCAAAGGATTTCACCAACAAGAAGGTATTGATTACACGAAAGTGTATGCACCAGTTGCAAGATTAGAGTCAATCCGCATTTTCTTGGCGTTTGCGTCTTGGAAAGGATTTAAGGTGTACCAGCTTGATGTTAAATCAGCTTTTCTCTATGGAAAATTAAAAGAACACGTGTAGGTCGGCCAACCACCGGGGTTTGCCGATCCACTGAACAAGAAGAAAGCATTTCTCCTGGATAAATCCTTGTATGGGTTGCATCAAGCCCCGAGAGCCTGGTACGAGACGTTATCTTAGCACCTAGTCGGAAACGGTTTTACCAGAGGCACAGTGGATAGTACCTTGTTTACGAGAGAAGTTGGAAATCATCTGTTGATCGTATAAATCTATGTGGATGACATCATATTTGGTTCAACGAACGACGATCTATGCAAAGAATTCGAATCTATTATGAAGAAAAAGTTCGAAATGAGCTCAACGGGCGAAATGAAATTCTTTTTGGGATTGTAGGTTGATCAGTTGTTGGATTGTATCTTTATTCACCAAACCAAGTATGTTCATGACATTCTGAAAAAGTTTGAGATGGATTGCACGAAGCCATTATCAACACCTCTAGCACTCAACCATGGTATCTGCATCGACGAGCTTGGAACCAAAGTTGATGAGACTCTTTATCGGTCGATGATAGGATCATTAATGTATCTGACGGCATCTCGTCCGGATATCATGTATCCTACCCGCCTCTGTGCACGTTATCAGTCCAGTCCCAAAGTATCTCACATGTAGATCGTGAAGCGAATTTTCAGATACCTGAAGGGATGTCCAAGCACCGGCTTGTGGTATCCAAAGAATGAGAACTTCGATCTGACGGGATATGATGACTCTAATTTTGGTGTTGACAGATTGAACGCAAAGTCTACGACGACCGGTTGCCAGTTCTTTGGAACACGTTTAGTAACTTGGCAGTGCAAGAAACAAACCACGGTCGCTCTCTCTTCTTGTGAGGCTGAGTACATCTCAGCTTCCAGCTGTTGTTCACAACTTTTGTGGATCCAACAGCAGATGAGAGACTATGGATTGCAATTTCTTGACACTCCATTATATGTAGACAATAAGGCAGCAATCGACATAACTAAAAATCCAGTTCATCACTCTCGAACGGAACATATCGAGATTCGTTACCACTTTATTCGTGATTGCTATGAAAAAAGATTGGTACGAATTGAGAAAATCCACACTGATGAACAAAAAGCTGATTTTTATACCAAACCTTTCAGTTTAACACGGTTTAAATACTTAATGAGGCTTAATGGTATGAAAAATCTTTTGAAAGGTGCGGAAGCAGAGATTGAATATGGATCGGACGACTCGTGATCCTCATTGGTTTGTTATCTTTTAGGATTAGAATTTCTTAAAAACTTAAAAACTAAATAGAAAAATATGTTTTTATTTTAGGGGGAGAAATGAAACGAGAAAATACAAAAACATATGAAAAACCAAAAAAGTACAAATACATGAAAAAGACAAAAAGATTTTTGTGTCAAAAAGGAAATGATAGTATGTCAGTGTACTATCACAGTATGCTAAGGATTTGTAAAGTTTAAAAAGTTTAAACAAGTCTTACTGTGGATGTGTCGATAGGCTTTACACGTTCAGTAGATTGTTTCCGGGATATAAACTAAATTTTACAGCTGCTTAACTTGTATAATGCTTTCGCTAAAAAACCCTAAACTACAACAAAATTGAAAGAATCGAAAGATCTAATCAATTGCAGTAAAAGGATTCCATAATTGGAACAACACCTTAAAGTCGAGCCTTCATCTCTTTGTCGATACGGTGGTATTATCCTGATCTCTCAAGGCTTCGCATAACCCAGATACATATATCAATTACGCTATACTCACATGTAAGATGAAATCTAGGGAATCTTGATACGGGAGTATATTCTGAGATGGGAACCATAGTTGAGTCAAGTTTAATAATTCTAACTAAGATATCCTGCAACAATTAAGAAATGTGTCGAAGTTTAAGTGGATAAATATATCGACAATCTAGATAAACAAGTTTAAAGCTTAAAGTCATCAAAAGGTCAAGGGTACAAGTGATACGTCTCAATCAACTGATATGATCCTTAGATATGAATTCACAAAAAATATGTCTGTAAATATGTTTTTACATAGTTTATTTGATTACAAATATTAAACCCAAAAAGATTTTTAGTGTGTTTTAGCATAAACTTTCGAAAATTCAAAAAAGATTTTGTTTCTACATTGTTTTCAACAGCCAATGACGGAAAGCGGATCTTCGGAGTTTGGAATGGTGCAAATGGTGGGAAATCTTGACGACAACGGGTTGGGAGCTAATTTGTAAAATCAAAACACATGAAAAACGATGAAAAGTTCATCAATTTGAAACTTTAATTTGAATAAAACATTAGTTTGTTCATAACGGGTCAAACCGAGGTCATTAACTTGGACTCGGCAGACAAATCGGTTAACCAAGGTCATTAACTTGGACTTGGTCAACTGAGTGGATTTTCATAACTGATAAACTTGTCAAAGTTTAGGGTTTAAAGTGTAAAATTTGAAAAAGTTTGAATTAACTTTGATCAAGTTCAACCGAAGTTGGTTGTTCAAAGTTTGAAAGAGAATTGGACAACTTCGGGCGAAGTTATCAGTTGAAATTATAACTTGGGAAAATTCGTCCTAAGTTGTCTGGAGTATAAATAACCAACTTCGCTGTAAATAGCTCATTTCATCTGTGAGTCTTATCTGAGCGAACTTGTGCTATTGAACGAACTTGTTAAAATTGCAATTGTTGTGCCGTTATTCTGCCTGAATTGACTCTTGAACTAAGTGATTGGCACACTTAGGATCATGGCCGAGGTATAAATCATCTAAATCAACCATAAATTTTATGTGTAATTGATTGTTGGACTTAAACATGTTAATATTGATAGATCTAGGGTTGATATGCTAAAATTGAATGATCACAAATGTTTAAAAACATGTTAAGAACTTAAACGAACAATAAAATTGGACATTGAATCATGTATGTAATTGCAGGGTTGTTTGGAGAGGATAACAAGTTTGCCCTAACTTGTTGAGGTTGGGTTGAACCAACTTCGGCGAAGTTGTCTATAAGTTGAATAAAATCCGTTATGATGCCAAATTCGAGCGAAGTTATACTGAAATGAATAAAATTATGTTTTTGTAACAAGTTCGCCCGAAGTTACTTGAAAGTTATTAAAATTTTGTCAGTAATGCAAGTTCGAGCGAAGTTGTTGAAAAATATATAATGTTTGTGCTATGTCAAGTTCACCTGAACTTGATGATTGTGTTTGTTAAAAATTTGAAAAATGCTAAGTGTTTGATTTTTCTGTTTAGTAGAATATTCAGCTGTCGTTTTAGAAATTTCACAACACTTGCGTGTCTCTGGATAAGATGATATATCCTACACTGGCATCTTTCTCAGATATTCTAGATTTTATGGGTCATATACCAATCACGAAGGCGATTACCGACAAGCATGTAGTTTATCGCTCACACATATATTTTTTCTGGAAATCAGCATCATTTGATGAAGCGACAAATGTAATCACTTCTGCTGTTCGTGTTGGCGAAGAAGATAAAGAGATAAAGATTTCTGAAGCAGATATCTGGAGAGTTTTGGAATTCAACGATAATGTAGACGATCCTATAAGCTTCGAAGAAAGGATGGTCAAAAGATGTTTCTTCTGGATGGGATACAAAGGGCATGCTAATAAACCTACATTGAAGAAAGCGGAGTTCCTCTTCCGTACAAGTTTCTATACACGCTATTACTCACGCATTTAGCCACAGGAAAGCCGGTTTGGATGATATTCAAGATTATATGGCTTGTATGGTGACGGCATTGGTGCTTAACAGGAAGTTCAACTATTCTAAAGTTGTTTTCAAATTTATGTCAAAGAATATGGGCAAAGATAGATTGGTGATGTTTCCAAGATTCTTCCAAATGCTGAGAGAGGATAAATTTCAAGACATCGCAAAAGATCCAAACGATATTATGTACTTAAGTCACATGGATGAGACCACTCTGAAGAAGCTTATGACGTTTCAGAGACAAGATTCTGCTCGGATTGCGAAACCAGTGTTTGGTGCTATAGTTGATGCTAATTATGTGTCACCGGCTGACGATAAGTGGAGAAAAGATGGTAGTGGAGATGATAAGGACGAGGTTTATCTGTTGAAGACGTTCAAAGATAAAGGAGGTGACTGGTATATAAAGAGAGTTGTTGAGAAGCCAAAGCGTAAAAGGGCGTCAAAGAAAGTTGAAACTATGTTAGTAGACGAGCCTGATGTTGATCAAGAGAATCTTGAGAATGTTGCAGGATCTAGTGCACCAGTGAATGTTGAAAGTCAAGAAGTTGAGACTGGTAATGTTGGTGGTGATCGAGATGATGTTATATCTGCTACTTCGGATAAAGACGAATCATCTGAAGATTTTGCTGATGTTTGTCAAAGAGAAGCTGAAAAGGAAAAAAGGAAGAACGATTGAAGAAACGAGGTGAATACTTGTATGTGTTGTCTGCTGAAGAAGGGTCTGATGAAGAAAGACCTAAAAAGAAATCAAAGCGTGCTAAATCAAAAGCCAGTGATGCAAAGAAAACTACAGGATCTCCTAACACAAAAGGTAGAGTTTTACCTAAAAGGAGATATAAAAGTCAAAGCAAGAAAGCTATACCTCCACAAACTTCATAAAGTCAAGATCCACCAACTGTGAATGTTCAAGCACCACAACAGCCTCCACAAGAGACTACTGTTGCTGCACAACCAATCTCTTCACCGAAGCAAACAACACCAAAGGACACTTCAAAGCAACACACTCCTCAAAGTCAATCATCTGCTCAACGTCAAGAACGTTATTTTTCTAGTGAATTTGGAATTTTTCTGACGCCTCCATGAAATGTTAATACGGAGATTTATTCTGACGAGCTGCTTGATATGTTCAATGAATCGAAAGTGCAAGAGTTGGAAAGAAGAATAAAAGCTCTTGAGGTTCAAGTGAAGAAGAATGAGAAAGAGAAAGAGATATTGGAAGACAAAGTCAAGTTTCTAGAAAATGATCGAGAGTATATGAAAGCATTGGTCGAAAGTCTCGGTGTAGACAATGAAAGATTGAGGAAAACAATAGCAGAACTTGAAGCAGAGAAAGCCCTAAAAAACAAAAGATTCAACATGTTACAGCGTGTTCTGGCTAATAATCTGGGTATTGATTTCATAGCAGAATATAACAGATTGGAAGTTCAAGATGAGAAAGAAAGAGCTGAAAAAGGGTTGGCAACGCAAGGCAAGGGAAAACATGTTGAACGTACTGTCGAAACAGTGATTGCTGAAGGATCAAAGTCTGTTGAAATGCCTATTGTTGAAGAAATTCCTGTTGATACTCAAGTTGTTCAGGATGTTGAAGTAGCTCAAAATGTTGAACAAGTTGAAGAACCTGTCAAAACTACTGAAACTGAGAATCAGAGGAAAAAGAGGACAATGATGATAAGAATGATAAAGATGATGATCCTGTTGATGATTCTAAAGATGATTCAGATCATGGAAATGACGATGATGATGGTCAAGGTGGTGTTGGTTTGAAAATTGATTTAGCAAAGTTCACTACAGATTTTGAGTTTGATACTTTGATGAATGATGAAGCAAATGCTGAGGATGATCAAAGTAAGGGGGAGCAAGAAGGTCCTAACGATGTTGACGATTCTGATGCGGTCAATGCTAAACCATTCGCAGAAGTGTCTGATAAACCCCTAATTCTGATGTTGGAACATAATGTCGAAGTGGGAGAGTTTGTTCACGATTATACGAAAGAAGAATTGGCTAAGATGTTCCAGATAGAGCCTGAATCGTTCGAGTTTGATTTTGAAGAGGAGTTAGTGAACATTGACACGTTTGAGCTGAAAGAATACTTCTACAAGCACATTCCTGAGGATGATGATTATAACAGAGTGATTATTGAAGATGTATCTGATGACAAAGAAGGGGTTGAAAAGTATTCAGGGGTAAACACACACAATTTTCCATCGTTTGAAGAAATGTACGAAGAATCGAATATTGATATGTTAAAAAGAAAGATTGAAGAGACAGTAAGAGATGGTACTATGCCACGACAAATGACAAAAGAAGAAATTGAAGCAAAGAAGTCTTGGTTCAAAGAGATGCCGAAACAACGAAAGTTCAGACGACTGCTTGCGTTCTTTACCAGAGATAAAGACAAGTCATTGGGTGATATTCTTAGTTGGGGTTGGTTAAAAGAGTTGAATGTTTATGCCATGAGAGTTTGGGGTACAATATTTCAGACACATGGTTGATTTGAAGACAATGCAAACACGTAACATCAACTACCAAATGAAATTTAACGATCAAAGACAGTGAAAGGTTATTAAGTTTGAAGCTTTACATGGTTTTAGATACTGGAAACCATTTATCCCGAAGCGTCGAATCAAGATTGATAAGAAAATAGGGGAGAAAGATATGACACTTGTGATGAAGAGACCTAGAGCAATGAAGAATATGTCGGTGATGCCGATTGAACAAGATTTCTATCCAATGTTTAAATGGTGGCAAATAGACCAAGAAACATGCGAAGCAGTGATTGTTTTGCGACCTGATGACAACTGGGATATTACGGAAGAGATAACACCGGAAATGATAGAAAGACGAAGAATTTGGGGCTTATGGCGAACGATCAGAATACTAGACCCGATGTGGCTAGTGAATTGTTCAAAGGAAGATAGTCGATGCTTATTCTTCAACAAGATATGTTTTGAGAAGAAAAAGAAAGTGCAAGCACTACAGTATCAAAGTGTTGTCAACGTTTGCTTCGCACATGGGATTAATTCAGGAAAGATGTGGGAGTCAAGTTGGAGAGAGCTCGAAAGAGAAGAGTTTCTGAAGGAAGAACGACGTCTCGAAAAGATTCATGAAAGGGCTAGAGAGGCAAGGCTTAGAAGATTTCAGTTCATGAAATGGGCACCTCCTACTGACCAATTGCCAATTCCTAAGCAAGAGCGAAGAAAGAAGCCGTACAAGAACTTCTTTGGTCGTTAGTGTCAAATTTTGAAGACAAAGGCTTTTGAAGACTGATCAAGACTATGACAATATCCAAGGGGGAGTCTGTTGATACACGATGTCAATTGTCTAGGTCTTGGATTGAGTCTGTGTGATAGGGCTTGTTATTGTTAGATTTTGATGTATTTATGATGTCATAGCATCAAGTTCGGCCAGAGTTGGTCTTAGGCAGGACAAGTTCGCCCGAACTTGTCCTGGCCATGCCACACTTCAGGTGAAGTTGTTTGTCTATATGTATGTGCCTTGGGTCTTTGTCATTTGTAACTTTGCATTTCATGAGGCAAAGCTCTGTCTGTCCGGAGTCTTGAATGTATTATGATCTTGGACTAATAAACAGACATTTAAACAGTAAATCTTGTGTATTTGATTAACAATCACGTAATTTCCACTTACGATGACTTTAGATAACAAATTAGTTCCTAAGCAGTGGAGGAGCGATCCTAACACTTGTTAAGGTAGATAAATTGGTGTTTTCGGTAGATTTGATGGTTTTAGACATGGAGGCCGACGAGAGAGTTCCAATTATTTTAGGTCGCCCATTCCTTCGAACCGCAAAGGCGGTTATAGATTTTTTCGATGGTAAGATTCACTTCGAGCGGGTGAGGAGATTGTCACTTATGAGATAGATAGAGCTATGCAACACCCTAGAGGTAGCGATGATTATAGTGGTCCGTATCACTCCGTCTACTTCCTAGATTCTTTCATCTCGTGCGTGATCAGTGTCTAGGTTTCATTAGTTGAGCCGATGTAGTTAGTGAGTGAGTAGTTGAAGAGGAGTTAGACGATGAGGTTGGTGAGGAGTTAGATGCGACTTGGGTCCCCGAGGCCTTAGAGCTTTGTGAAATTAAACCCGTAGATACTTCTTCCTTAGATCTTAAGGTCCTTCCGTCACACCTAGAGTACGTTTTCCTAGGCGAAAATTCGAGTTTACCCGTCACTATTTCCTTCTAATTGACGGAGGAGGAGAATGGGAAGTTAGTTGTGGTGCTAAGAGAGCACAAGGGGGCGATTGCTTGGAAGTGTCCGATATCAGGGGGATTAGCCCCACTTTTTCCACACACTAGATACTCATGGAGGACGAATTTAAACCGGTGGTGCAACCCCAAAGGCGTTTAAACCCTAACATGAAGGAGGTAGTTAGGAAGGAAGTGTTGAAGTTGATGGAGTCTTACCCAAGTCGTCCCTAAGAAGGGAGGATGACTATTGTCGTGAACGAGAAAAACGAGCTTATACTTTCTCGTACGGTCACTGGTTGGCGTGTGTGTATCGACTACTGCAAGCTCAATGACGCCACCCGGAAAGACCACTTTCCACTCCCATTCATTGACCAAATGCTAGAGCGTCTCGCGGGGCGACAATTCTATTGTTTCCTTGATTGTTTTTCCGGCTACTTCCAAGAGAAGACGACCTTTACATGTCCATATGGCACGTACGCATACCGACGCATGCCGTTTGGATTATGTAACGCTCCGGCTACTTTTCAATGGTGCATGATAGCCATCTTTCAAGACGTGGTTGAGAGTTCTACGAAGGTCTTTATGGATGATTTTTCGGTATATGGAGATTCGTTTGATGAGTGTTTAGGTAATCTTGAGAGAATAATGAAGAGGTGTGTTGAGACGAAGTTGATGCTTAATTGGGAGAAGTGTCACTTCATGGTTATGGAGGGGATTATCTTAGGACATAAGATTTCTAGGGTCGGTATAGAGGTAGATAGAGCAAAAATTGATACAATTAGTAGGCTTCCTCCATCGACTAGTGTGAAATCGGTACGTAGTTTTCTAGGTCATACGGGCTTCTATAGGCGTTTCATTAGAGATTTCTCAAAAAATAACACGCCCCATGACTCGACTCCTTAAAAAGGACGTTCCTTTTGTCTTTCATAAGGAGTGTCTTAGAGCTTTTGAAATTCTTATTGAGAAACTCGTGAGTGCACCCATTCTAGTATCCCCAGATTGGAGCTTACCGTTTGAGCTCATGTGTTACGTGAGCGATAACATGGTTGGGGCGGTTTTGGGTCAAAGACGGGAGAACCACTTTCACCCGATCTATTATGCGAGTAAGACCCTCCACGACGCGCAAGAGAACTACACCACCACCGAGAAGGAACTTTTAGCCGTCGTCTTTGCTTTTCCAAAAGAAGTACGCTAAGCCTCGTCTCATACGTTGGATCCTTCTTCTATCCGAGTTTGATATAGAAATTAAGGATAAGAAGGGAGCGGAGAACGTAGCGGTGGACCATCTTTCATGATTAGAGGATCCGAGTAGAGAGGAGATTCGTGAGGAGGCGATAGGAGATAGATCCCCTCACGAGTCCATAGATTTTGTAGCAGCGGAGAAAGAAGGATTGCCGTGGTTAAGTGATGTAGCGAACTATCTCGCCAATGGGTATGTGATGAATGATATGAATGCCCAACAAAAGAGGAAGTTGTTTAGGGATGCGAGAAAGTACATATGGGACGGCCCTTACCTTTTTAGGATAGGAGTAGATCGTATCCTTAGGAGATGTGTGGCGAGGGAAGAAGGTTTAGAGATTCTTAGGCACGTCCATGAGGGGTTGACGGGTGGTCATCATGGTGCACACACTACTTCACAAAAATTCTTTGATTGTGGTTTCTTTTGGCCCACGGTAGTAGAGGAAGCTATAGAATTCGTTAGGACGTGTGATGCTTGCCAACGTACCGGCAATATCTCCTCCAAGAATGAGATGCCCCAAAGCCCCATTCAAGTCCTTGAAATCTTTGATGTATGGGGCATCGACTTCATGGGACCTTTTCCCCCTTCTAGTGGGAATCGGTACATCCTCGTGGCGATCGAATATGTTTCGAAGTGGGTTGAGGCACAAGCTTTGCCTACAAACGATGCCCAAGTGGTGGTGAGATTCTTGAAGAAGTTGTTCACTCGTTTCGGTATACCAAAAGCCATCATTAGTGACCGAGGGACACATTTTTGCAACATCTTGATGGAGAAGGCTTAGAGCGTTATGGAGTGACTCACCATTTGTCTACTGCGTACCATCCACAAACAAACAGTCAAGTTGAGAATGCGAATAGGGGAGTGAAGAGAATATTGGAGAAAAAGGTAGGAAAGAGTTGTAAGGATTGGTCGGATAAACTCGATGATGCTTTGTGGGCATTCCGTACCGTTTACAAAGCACCGTTAGGAAACCACCCGTTTATGATAGTTTATGGCAAAGCTTACCATATCCCAGTAGAATTGGAGCACCGAACGCTTTGGGCTCTCAAAACAGTTAATTTAGATTTGACCGAAGCGGCTAGGAGAAGGTACTTCCAAATTCATGAGTTAGAGGCCCTTAGAGATGTGGCGTATGAGCGTTCGTGGAGTATCAAAGAGAAAACGAAAGCGTTGCATGATAGGAGAGTTAAGGGGTTGATGGAGTTTTACAATTCGAGGTTTAAGTTGTTTCCCGTAAAGTTGAAATCGAAGTGGACGAGACCTTATGTCGCGAAGGAGGTGTTTCCGAATGGTGCAATTGAGTTATACGACGAATTTACTAATGGGTCATGGAAGGTGAATGGCCATCTATTGAAGCACTACTTAGGCGGCCTGATAGACGAGACCGAGAGGGAGGTAACTCCTCTCGAGGACATGCCGAACACCACCGTTTAGAATCTTGAGTGAAAGCTCAAGTGTAGAGTTTGTACTGGTTGTATTGTCGTTTATTTTCCATTATTTTTTGTAGCTAATGGTTGTTTTTGGTAGTTTGTCGGTCTTTGTTTTGTGTTTTTGAGTCATTTGCAGGGATTCATGGCCAAGGATATGCGAGATTTGACGAGAGAACGAGGTTCCAGGTAAGTTCCAGTGTTAGAAAAATTTTGGGAATTAATTTTTGGGAGTTTGGTTAAGTTAATAATTTTTCTAAGGCATGAAACTGGCAAAATTTTGAAACTTTCTGTAAAAAGGGCTTCTGGCGGGCCACGAGAGCCTATGGCTCTCCTTTTCGCGGCTCGCGAGAGGTTAAAACATGGTGACATCATGAACACGCTCGCAGGGCGCGACAGAATCCCCTATATGAGTCGCGGCCCGCGAGTCCCATGTTCTACAACCCAGTATGATTAAAAGCCCAAATTTCTCACTTTAACCCTAACTTTGCTTCACCCAACCCGCCGACAACCACCATAAACCACCTCTCTCCACCGTAAACCACGCAATTTCACCCACAATTCCACCCCATTTCACCTACAATCGTCACCCAACCAATTTCCACCATACTTTCACCACTTTTCACCACAAAAAAACGGGATTTTTCTTGGGTTTTCAAGCTACAACCGGATTTATCTTAGTTTCTCTTGTTTAACTCAAATCCAAAGTATGTATTCTGGTAATCTTTGTACCATGATTCATTTATTTTAGTTCTTACTTAGTTTCGTGTTAGATTTTGTGTCAGGTTTTGGTCTAGTATTGTGTTTGGGTATGCTTAGTGGAAGTTTGAGGTTGCGGAGGGGTCAATTTGGGTAGTTTAGCATAATGCAAGTTGCGGATGGGTTGGTTTGGGATTGAAATTCTTGTGTTTACGGTTGCCATAGTTAAGGTTTGGTCAACATTGAGTGTGGGGATTCGGGTTGGTTAGTCTTGTGATAAAGATGCAATTTTTTAACATACTTTTGACCCGTTTTCACTGATTACACTATAAAGTTTTCAACTTTAATGCGTTTTGACACTCAATGTTCGTTATTTTGGCACTTGGGATTTAATTGAGGACAATTAAAGTGCCGGAAGGGGGTAGTGTACATTGAGTCATGTGTTTTGAGTCGTTTAGTCTTAGATCTAGTTTGGTCATGGGTTTACTTATATGCATGTACATGTACAAAACACTTCGCCCGTACTCAACCTCCATTCGGCCGAGGTTGTTTTAACTTATGCTTTTGTAAACGGTAACCCGGTTTTTTATTTCACTTTGTTTTTAGGATTCAACCGCGAATGGAATGCTATACGATTGTATCCACTTTTCTAAATTTTTTTTTCAGAAATACAAAAAAATAAAAAAAAAGTCTAAAATACCAAAAAACAGTTTGTGAGTGCTAATCCTTTGCTAATTCTTTTGTTTGCATTGCTTGGTGTATATGTTTGTTTTGCAGATGTCAGGTGAAGGGTCTTCAAGCAAGAAAGGTAGAAAGAGAGGGCCAACAACTCGTCCTCAAGGAGTCCCAGTTGAGCTGTGCAATAGGAGGAACCGAAGTATGTTAGGGTAGTGGTGTATACTGGACCGGGGATCCCACATGGTCAAAGCACTAGGATTAGGGATAGCCCATTGTTGCTGTTTGAGCTCAATTCGGGTGAATACCAATGGTTGGGTACTTTGATTTCAATAGAGTTGCTACCATATAGGAGGATTGATTGGGATTTGACGGATCGCCTGGGGGCGAGGGCGAGAATTGAGCAGTTGTTAGGTCCGAAGTTTAGAAGGGTTTTGGATTGTGATGCAAGACAGTATAAGGAAATTACCTTGGAGTTCCACTCCACATTTGAGTATAGACAAGGGAATTTTAGTGAAAAGGATGCAATTTTCTTTGCCTTAGGTAGGCAATCATATGAGATGACCATACCCCAGTTTGCAGTGGCTACAAAATTTTATACACCCGAGGAAGTGCAGACCGACGAGTTTCTGAAAAGTTTGCAAGGGGTGTTCAAGAAGGATCATCCGGATAGTGTGTAGGTAGGTGAGCTGGCTAGGTTTTGGAGGACGATTTCCCGGGTTCCTTATTAGAACAATATGGTTGCAAGTGATATCACTGATCCGGTTCTTAGGTTTACACATAAGATTTTGGCAGCCACCTTAGTTGGTAGGGGCCAAGGTGATAATAAGGTGAACCAGGTTAGTTTGTTTTGTTTGATGTGCATGGTAGAAGGGAGACCGGCGAATGTGTTTGCTTGGTCGATGAGGAGGCCGTGGAGAGGTGGTTTGGGAGCTAGGATTTATTGTGGCCCGTATGTCACGTGGTTAGCAGAGAGTTTAGGAGTGTTTGCTAGGTACCCTGCGGAGAGGATGAGAGAGGGTCCAACACCGTGTTTGATGGGAGTTGCAGATCTTAAGTCTGTAGGTATTTTGGCATACAGTGACCCGCCAACATGGGATCTTGTTCGCTAGGGGCCACAGGTTCAGCCCTTGCCAGGTCCAGATGTCGCTGCAGCTATGCAGTCTACCATACCTCCATGTTATCAAAGGCAGACGACTCGTCAGGAGATTCCTGCCAGGCAGTACCCGCTGAGAGAGCCACGACTCGATCTACTTACGTTGGATTCTTTGTATGATAGGATGGAGACTAATTATGGGGATTTACGTGGTTATGTTGATGAGCAGTTCAGTGGACTTAGGCAGGGTCAGCTGAGGATAGAGGATGGTATGAGGTATATGATGGAGGGTTTGCATTTGGGTGTTCCTCCTTTCTTTAGGCAGCAGCAGGCGGGGCCCAGTGGCATGCACGGGGTGGAACCTTATCATGTCTATCAGCAGGAGTCAGAGGAGTCGGATGATGAGGAGTGATGGATGGTTGGAGCAGGAGTTTATTTAGTATCTATTATTTTTCTTTTATGCTGTTTTTATCTGACTTGGTCTGTACTCCTAATATTTGAATACTGTGATACCTGGTCGGTTGGTTTGGGTTGGTTGATACTTTGTTTGGTTGGTTGGATGTTTTAGACACCATTATCTATCGTATGCTATTTTGGTATGTTATTTTGGTTTTGATAGGTATGGTGTTGGTTTGCCGCTTCTGTTTGTGTGTTCGAGAGTTAGGAATTGTTTGCTGAGCGTATTCGGAGTGGAGGGTATATGTGGAATTGACTGGCACATTGACAGTCTCGCATATATTCAGCAAAGTCGTTTCACTTGTACATATTCGTATTTATTTAGTTTTTAATTTTAGTTTTATAGTTGAGTCGTATTCTCGTTCTTGCATTAGGGACAATGCAATCTTTAAGTGTGGGGATGGGATACATAGTTATAGTGTTAGTTTTAGTCATAAAAATTTGAAAAATAAAAAAAACTAAAAAATGCAAAAATCCAAAAAATTGAAAAATTGAAAAAATGTATTTTGAATAAAGAAATTTGCAAATAAAGAACTGAAAATGATATAAAAGATGAATTTTTTGTTCGGGTTCAATTTATAATAATATGAGAATAATGTAGTCGAGCTTGTGTCTAGTTTGGGATATCCGGGTAGGCTCGCCTTGGTTCTAGTTTCCTTTGATCTTAATATACTTAATTGTCGGTTTACTGGTGGGTACTCATCTAGGAAAAATGGGAAGTCAAAACCGCCAAAATTAGTATAAAGAATGCCGTTATAAGCTAAAATTTTTAGAATTTTTGATAAAAAAAATGGAATAAGTGAGCTTAATTAGAAAAAGTAACATTTGCTGGAGTTGTAGTAGGTTCTGCTTCAGAAAATTTTCAACCTGAACACCACTATTACTCGGACCTGCACCAGAAGACGAAGTATCCAACGTGGGTTGATTAACCACAATTGGCCTTATAATCTGTTCTTGGTTTGCCGACTGTTGAAGATAATAAAGCACTGCAAGTTCTTCATCAGACGGTTCTTCTAGCAAGTCGAATGACTTCTACAAATCTTGATAGTTGAATAACCACGCGTCACATTTCTCTGAATAGGAGTTTTGTACTTAAAGCAATCAACGTGTTGTGCTTCAATCACCTTTCTCAACGTGGGAACATAAACTCTTCTTAGCGGGCTCGCATATCCGACAAAGAAACCTTCAAGCGATTTAGCCCCAAATTTACCATCTTGATCAATCACTGTACATGGTGCACCAAATGGCTCTAGATATTTCAAGTTTGGTTTCCTTCGGCTGATCATCTCAAAACATGTCTTTTTCATCGGTTTGACAGTTAAGCCCTGTTTAGTGCAAGCCGCTGCAACCGCCTCACTCCAGAAGCTAACAGGAAGTTTCGAGTCTGCAAGCATGGTTCTTGCTGTTTCGATCAAAGTTCTATTCTTCTTCTCAGCTACGCCGTTTTGTTGTGGAGTGTAAGGTGCACTGAATTTGTGCAAAATTCCTTTAGTATTGCAAAACTCTTTCATCTTGTTGTTCTTGACTTCCGTGCCGTTGTCACTGCGAAAACGTCTGACAGGGAGATGATATAAATTTGCGAGCTTCTTAAAGAGAATCACCAGGTTGTCAAACGTTTCATCCTTAGACTCTTGAAAGAAAACCCACGAATATCGAGAATAATCATCTGTGACGACTAAGTAGTATAGTTCTCCTGAAATACTTTGAACGTTCACTAGACCAAAAAGATCCATATGAAGACATTCAAGCGGCAACTTGATAGAATTCAAAATCTTCTTAGGATGTGATTTCTTCTTCTGCTTCCCTTTCTTGAATTCTAAATAGTTATCCGTCATGTGGAAACTTCAAAGATTCACCCCCTCGACCAAATCATTATGAACCAGAAAATTCATTTTTCGTAAATGAATGTGCCCAATTTTTCGATGCCATAGAATAGAATCTTTCTCCGTGGCTTTCGTAACAAAACATTGTGCCGATTTCGATGATGTGGCAGCATTGCCCATATCTAATACATAGAGATCGTTCTCGCGCGGGGCTCGCATCAGAATCCAATCATCAGGTATTTTGAAACCCGGCTTTAATATCATACACTCTTTGTCATTGAAATGCACTGTGAACTGTTTGTCACAAATCTACGAGATGCTCAGAAGATTGTTCTTTAGCTCAGTAATTTAGTTCACACGATCAAATGATACAACTCCATTTGAGAGTTTTCCTTCTGCGACGATCCGGCCTCCTTGGTTACCGGTACAGCCAAGATAACCTCCATTTATAGCTTTGATGTCGAATAGAAGAGCTTTCATCCCTGGCATATGCCTTGACGCTCCACTATCCAGAATCCACTTTGAAAGAACGGATCTCTGAGCCCCTGCACATGTTAAAATTTAGTTAATAAGCGCGACCCAAGCCTTCTTGGTCTTGGGTTTGGGATAAAAAGCTGCGTAATCATCCTCAAAATCTTCATCTGAGCCTCCACTGTCATTTACATTTTCAAAGTTAACTTTCTTTTTACCTTTTGATGATTTGATACCAATTGTAGGTTTGACAGTTTCAGTTTTGGTCTCAGATTTTGATTCTTTGTTGTTACCTGTCTTAACAGGCTCAGACTTGGTAACTTCAGATGTTGATGACTTCTTTTTAGCAATCCAGAATTGTGATTTAACCTGTATTTTTTTGATGTAAAACCTTGTGTCATTTGTCTTGGAAGTTTCACCTTTTTTTCGAAAGTTGAATTTTCAAACTTCTTTTCAGTTTTAGGTTTAACTTCAAGCTTTGATTCATTTCTTTTCAAAATTGTGACAGGTTTTACAAACTCTGGTTGTTTGGTTTTACAACATCTGAACTTTCTTTTCTTCGAGGATAGGCCGGCTTGGATTTCGGACACTTATTCATTGCACTTGAAGCAAGTCCGATCATCATGAGAATGTCCACTAGTGGGTTTTACATCACTTGTGGCTTTAGCCTTATCTCGAAGTTTTTTGCTTTCTTAAACTCATCGTTTGATTGCTTTCCAATCAAACTTTCCTCGTGAATCGTGCTTGTCCCATACACGAATGTCATGTTTTTATCTTTGTATTCGCGAAATGGTGAGTTTTCTTAACCGGTTCTTCTTCCACATCCAAGCCCAACCCATCTCTCCTATGTTCAGGAAAATCACCACCATTCCTTCGGTAGTTATTTCTTTTAGGTTTGGAGTAAAACTTCTTTTCATTGATTTCTAATTCTTCTGATGTTACTTCCACGAGTTTGAAGAATTTATCAAGCTGATCTTCCTTCACATTCCGAATCGGAAAGCTATCGTCGAAGTATAGTCTATCAGAATCCTTAACTTTGTACATGACAACATTAGGATCATTACTTAGTCTATCATCTGATGATTTATTGTCATCTTCGGATTGTGAATCAGAATTGTTCGAACTCGAGTTGGCGCTTTCAAAACTGCCATCATCAGATTCACTCAAGACATTATCAACAACTTGCTTCACCACTACTTCGCCATCATCACTCGTGTAGGTTATATCAATGTTCTTAGGCAACTCATTTTTCTTTTCAGTTAAAAGTTCAATGTTAAGCGCCTTTTCCATCCCCTCAGCCTTTTTGCGACAATACTTTTCGCATAGGGGTGGTGGAACATTGGTATAGTCTCCATGTTTCTTACCTTTAGCTTTCTGAACATTTTCTTCCGATTGAATCGTCGGAAGAATGTGATCGATGACATAGGCATTCGTGGTATAGCTCTTTAGAAGCTGTCGAACCTTTTCGGTTTCGATTTTCATGTCTTGAAGTTCTTGTTTTACTTCAGTAATTGTGTTTATTTAAACGTTAATAGCTTTTTGTTTTTCCATTAAAGTAGCTTTTAACATTCTGATAGAATCATCTTGTTTAATGTTATTTCTATCCAACCTGCTGTAATCATCTTTCATTTTATCATATGCCTCCTTCATTGTGCAATAATCATATTTGAAATTATTATTATGCACATTGAGTTCAGCTAGATCTGTGATTTTTCAGCACATTGAACACACGGTTCATCACATTGTTTTCATGGTTTTTCTACCTCGACAATCTTTACCTGAACTTCTGAACCTACCTTTGTTAGATTTGCCATCATGGCCTTGTTGGCAATCTCTGTAAGGTTTTCTTCATTCATCTCTTTGGTTGTGTTAATGACCTCTTCAATCACATGTTTCTCCTCAGCAACATGCTCCATCGTTGTTGTATCTCTGAAACAACCTGCAAAACTAGTAGACATGTTAGGGGAAAGGATACCTGCATCTTAACATGCTGATAAATTTCCTCCTCCTCAGCTTGTTGCATGTACTCTTCTAGTAATGCACTTTCCATGGCTGCATCCTCAGCAGATGTGTCTTCTACGATCTCAGCCATAAGAGCAACACCGGTCTTTTTGGCGATGTATGAATTCCAGTCAAAACCATCATCTTCGTTTGAAGTGACCATTGCTTTTTCAGTGTTGTTGTTGTTTGGTTTCTCTTGGATTTTGACTTGTGTCTTCTTTGGGAAAGGCTTGTATTGTAGAGACTTTTTGTAGTACTCACTGCACCTCCAAATGGACTTTGATTGCCCGTTGCTTCTGGATTTTTGCATTCTCTCTTGAAATGCCCTTTCTGTCGGCATCTGAAGCAAGTGACTTTTGTTTTGTCGAATCCCAACTTATTGCTTGAGTTTCCAATATCTCTTCTAGTAAGAGGAACAAACTTCGTGACCCTCCGAATGATTGAGGCTAAGGACCATTTGATGTCCATCAGCTCAAGTTCTTCTTCATCTACTTGATCATAGTCTTCGGTGGTCATTTTCGGATTTCCAATTTTCCCGGCCACCAAACTTTCATATGATTCCAAAACAGTAGCAAGAAGAGTCATGTGTTGTTTGGTAACTTGCTAAGAAACAACATTGTTTAAATTGACAACAATGTTACACTTGTACACATTTGGATCAAAATTCTTGTGATGTTCTGATTTGCTTGATTCTGATATGAAGAATTCGAACCCGTGCTTGAAAATGATGAACTCTGCGGACTTTGATCATATTTTGGATATGATTGATTTTGACTCTACGGCGAATGATTCGAAGAATTCAGATTCGCGCTAAAAGCGGTTTGGATCTTCGTGCCAATGATGTTATATTGAGTTCCAGACTTGTAATACAGCCCTACATCCTGAGTCACGTTAGCAGTCTTTGATTTTGCTATCTTTAACAGCTCCATTTCATGACCTTCCAGTCTATCAAAAAACGTGGATAGTTTGAAGAACTGCCAACTTGGACTTTCTTTAAGAACCATAACGTATGTCGTCTAGTCGCCTTCTGGCACTGCGTCAGCCAATTTGTCAATGTATTCCTCTTCTTTCTTCTCAAGCCCGTGTCTCCTCATGATCACTTTTAGATGATAAAATCTTCCAATCATCTGTTTCATCGTTCCCCTTTAATCATCGTAAATATATCGAACTCTTTCATAATCAGCGCTTTCTTGCTTTTCACCATCTCTGCACTTCCCTGGTACTTGTTTTGCAAAGATATCCATAACTCCTGTGCAGTCTTATATTCTGGTAACATCACCAATATGTCTTCTTTAACGGACTGTTGGGTCAAGCTTATCATTTTCTTTTCTGCGATGTAAGCATCCTTTTGTAAGGTTGGGAACTTGCTTATATCGACCTCATTATCACTTTCATCACGAGGCCATGTGTAGCCAGTCTGAATTGCAACCCAACTATAGAAATACGTAGCTTGCACCCAGTTTGAAAATTTCTCTTTCCAACCCTCGTACTCGTCCATATTCCTGAGCTTTGGCGGTTTCACGGATGTGCTAATTTTGTTGTCGATGTTTACTTGGTTCACCATCTGAGTGTTTGACGTTGTTGTCATCATGAATGCACTATGCAGATCTTCCATCTTGAAAAGTGACGAATTTTTCTGAAAACACACGTTCACAAACTTCGAAAAACGATTAGCTTACTAACAAGTTCGGGTAAACTTGTAGTATGGGAAAAATCAGTTTTTGATTATCACAAGTTCGGGCGAACTTGTGATTGGCTTTTGAAAATTCTCCCTGACTAAGTTCGGTCGAACTTATGTTTTGATTTTCAAGAGAGTTGAATAATTTCGGGTGAACTTATAACAAATTTTCAACAACTTTAATCAAGTTCGGGCGAACTTGATTGGAATTTGAAGAAAAATGATTAAGTTTGAGCGGACTTGTTGCAAAAACCTTGAAAATCTATCAAGTTCGGGCGAACTTGATTAAACCAATGAATTTTAATCAAGTCCGGCGAACTTGATGTCAAGTTCGGCTAGAATGAGTTTGCAAATCATGGTTTTTTGAACTTTTTGATATCAATTCGTTTGAATTTGATGTCCAAACTTTCAGGGGTTTGTTATTTGTGCAATTTACATGACACACTAAAAAATTAGCAACTTTTATCCGTGAATTTATTGTTTTCTTTGAAAAATGAAGAAAAAATGGTAGAGTGAGGTAGAATAAGAGTAGATCTTGCTATGATTTCACCAATCTAGGTACCGTGGCTCTGATACCACTTGTTAGATATTCTCCACGTTAAGCTCGGGAACCTAAATTGTATCTAATCTCCATAATGGCGGAAACAATATGACATGATTACCAAATATGCAAGATTTACTATTTAAATGTTGTTTTATTGATCATAATGTTCATTACATTCAGTTTCAGATCCGACAGAGCTTCGTCGTCTCTGTGCCAAAATTGTAGAAGTTATAAATGAAATCACCAAGGCACCTATTTATAGATGTACAAGTTCGCTGGTAGGTGATCAAGTTCGGGCGAACTTGACTTGATCAAGTTCGGCCGAACTTGATCTTACATTTGCAATCCGGGCGAACTTGT
Organism: Scalesia atractyloides; assembly: GCA_947069175.1. NCBI lineage: Eukaryota > Viridiplantae > Streptophyta > Magnoliopsida > Asterales > Asteraceae > Scalesia > Scalesia atractyloides. Next base: position 33,183,228 of record CAMTDV010000010.1, read on the forward strand.
ACACTATTTACATAAATAACCCTCTATTTCAAGTCTAATCTAGCAAAAACTATACAGACTCGATCCAAGACTAAGACATAGACATTATGCACTACATAATTCTCCTGCACAATTACACCCAGCAATGGATGAGGAACAGGTAGAATGGTTGCATGCTTCGTTTCCTTTGCACTAGCACAATCCTTGAATATACGGGGATGCATCGGAGCTTGGGCGTAGGAAGGCAACAGAGGATCAAATACCAGGTTTGGTAACAAGTGACCGAAGATTATAGACAAGAATCGAGGGTTCAAAATCATTGGACGCTTTTCATTTTCTCAAAGACCAATGTGAGCTTTAAACCCATCAAGAATCATTCGAGAGAAGTTGTGTGGCTGACTGAAAGTTAATCCGACCATTGCAGACAAGAGGTCATGACCCATTCCGTCCATTCCAGATTTTCGCGGTGCCATACATTGCATAATAACATGATAGAAATAACGCCATTGACCTATGATCATGCCTTTGTAAATTTGTTTCTTTGTAAATGATCCCACGTAACCAAAGGCTCTAGTTGCTCGTTCTCGAATTTCCTTTGCATAACATGTTGACCCTTGGTCTAAATCCCCAAACTGTAAAGCAGCGTGAATAACTTCTTCAGTGATAACTATCTGGCTCCCATGGATAGTGGCTTCAATAGAATTATTAACAACTCATGCAGTACGCCAGAAATCTTGAATGTAAGCGCAGACTTGATGAATATCTTCAGAAATTGTGAAACTGGTCCTTGAATTTCGAAGAAAACGAATGATTTGAGAATACTCTGCAGCTACATGAACCTTTTCGTCCAAGATAGCGATTTGGTTGTGATGTTTGAAAAATTCCCGAACGGGACGAGGTTGATCAGCTATCGCTGCAGGCTGAGCTCCTTGTTGTTGTTCATCTTGCTGTTCCACTGGTTCATTGACTGGTTGATCTGCCATGTCTGATAAAATCTAACCATGAATGAAACATACGCATCAGTTATGATAAACAGTTTCAAACAATGCTACAGACAGTGCACTGACTGATCCCCAACCAGTACTGAGCTCAACAATGGAATAATAAATTCGGAAAGGATACTTATTAAACACCTGGAATTATGTAATAAGCCATAATTAAAATCCGGAGTTATGTAACCCCGGAAACGATTTATGAATCGGAAGAAACATAAAACCCAAGAGATATGCTATTCCTGCAAAAAAATCCGGAGACAAAATTCGGAAAACAAATCGAGATTTGAAACACGGAAACACATAGGTAAGTACTGAAATCCGGAGAGGATAAAACCCCGGATCAGTTTTTTCCGGAGACTGTTCAATCTAGATAAAAAAAACTCAGTTTGTAAATCATCATAAAAACTGATAGCCTTATCTCCGAACTAACGGAAACAGATAAAAAGTTTCTCCGACATACAAACAACAAGGTTTACAAATAACTTTTAAGATCAAAAAGTGATATTTTCAAAAACTCTTTTGTCTTCCTCAAGAAGATTCAACCCAAGAACTCCCGCCAAGAACATAAAAACACAACTAATGGAAATTTAAACAAACTGTGATGACATATGACTTAAAATAAACACATTATATGCAAATTCATCCAAATCTGTGAACAATAACTAATATTTAACTAAAATCCCTTCAACAGACTTTCTCAAGTTTAAGAACAATAACTTGAAACAACCCTAAGCATTATACAGTAATCTAACAACTGAGACTAACCAGATAAACGGCAACAAACTTTCCATCAAATTCAACAAAAAACATTTAAGAACAATAGATCAAACAACAAGTTTAACCAAGTTCAAGAAGACACCCAAACCCAAGAATTCTATCATGAGCAAAAACTATGATTTCACACAAAATTTAGGGTAAAAGGACATACCTTTCATGTTTAGATGCTGAATATAACAAGGTGATGCTTTCAACAATGATTTAACCAAGATTTTAAAGTTTATTCAAGTAGGTTTTTGTGAGAGAGAAGAAACAGAGTGTGCAAAAGTAACTCTACTGACCGTTTGAGATCCCTTTATACTCATCAAAAGCCGAAAACTATGTCTCCCGGAACCAAGAAAGGGAAACTCGGAAGAAATTATTCGGAAGAAATTAAAACCCTTAACCACATATACTGAAACCCGGAAGATTATATTCAAGTTATTTCAAACCCGAAAACATTTTAAAAAATCGGAAATTCATTTTAACAAATATATCGTTTAACCCTTTTAACCCTCGTTTTAGATACTTTTTTTCATAATGAACCCTTACTTCTAAAGATTTCACAATTGATTTCGGTTAAACCCACAAACTTCCTTTTTGACAACATACACAAGGTAAACGTGTGGACTAAACTTGCACGATACCTGACCTGATGAAATTACACCTTATTAAAAGAATGCTCACAACCCGACCGAGTGTTCAAAATATTACTCGCGCATAGAAACGTGAAATGAAAATCTTTTTGATATTTTTCATTTTTGACAAGAAAGAAATAAACTGAAACAAAACGATAGATATTTACACTGACTATGTTTTTTGTGAAGTTGGAGCTAGGAGATCATGTCGGCTATTCTGTCAATATCCAAACACAAAACTATAGACTTCTGATTGAGCACTTAGAATGATATTAACAGTTCAAAACGTTCAACGGTATTGTGATCCACTTAAGCTTTAGCACGCTTTCAAACACTGCTTTCGAGATATGCGTTAAGTGTATTAATTACTGACTATAACTATGTCATCCCACCCTAGAATACACTCCCGTATCGAAACTGCCAAACATTGCATCTTACAGGTGAGTATATCTGAAAAATCTTTGTATCCGGCTAGATACGATGCCATTAGAGCTCAGGTTAGTGCCACCACATAGACAAACAGATGAAGGCTCGACTTAAAGGTGGTGTACCAATGTTTGGAATCTTTTTCTGCAGAATTTTTAACAGTTTATTCCATGTACCCAGTGGTATCATAGATTTGCAACTTGTACATCCGGTGATGACAACTTTTAGAACAGATCATCCGGTGATGATTGTTGAGGCAGAAAAGAAATCCACCAAGAGGGTTTGTGCACAAACGAAGCGCTTAGCAAAGCATTATACAAGGTCTAGGCCATTGCTCATACAATATCAGAAGACCAAGTATAATACCCCAGAGATTTAACAAACATAAAGACATAGTATCTCTGAAGTTTGGCAATTTGTCAAATGAAACTACGGTACCAAGACCATATATCCGAGGGATGCGTCACACAAATTACCCAGTTCATTATGTTTATATACCAAAAGCAGGTTCTTATTTACGCGTAAAGCCAACCGAAGCAACATGTGATGAAATTGTTTACAGTTAACGTTTATTATATATTTTACCATAGACCTGCATCAGATATGACAACTGATGTACTATCATTTCTCCTATATCTCAAAACAACTTCATTCTTCATTTTTCTGATGTTTTTGTATTTTCTTATGTTTTTGTATTTTCTTTAGAAGATAATCCTACAACTAAGTAAAATATTTTTGGATTTTTGAATTTTGAAAAGCAATAAGAACTGTACATGAAATTTAAAATAAAATTTCTATGCGAGTTTCTGAAAGCATTTCACTCTGGGTTGATCATGTCGATCATCCGAACCAGATCCTCAAACCTAGCCCAATCGAAAGTCTTAGTAAAAAGGTCGGCAAGATTATCCAACGTGTCTACCCTAACCACCTCGATTAAACCCTTTTCAGCACAATCACGAATAAAATGATGCCTAACATCTAATGTTTTTAGTGCGTGAATGATTAACCGGATTATTTGTTATGGAAAAGGGAGAGTTATTATCGACCAAAATAGGTGTTCGAGTAAAATTCAAACCGTAGTCTCTCATTTGTTGTTGAATCCACTGAACCTGAGTACAACAGCTTGAAGCTGCAATATACTCGGCCTCACGTGTAGATAACGACATAGCAACTTGTTTTTAGCATTGCCAAGACACAAGACGGTTTCCAAGCAGTTGTGCGCCGCAAGAGGTAGATTTCCTGTTAACTGGACATCCTCCAAAATCTGCATCAGCTTACGCAATCAAATCCAGACCTCCATCAGCTGGATACCATAGACCAAGCTTTGGCTTCCCCTTCAGATATCTGAAAATGCGTTTGACTGCAGCCATATAAGATTCCCTCGGAGTTGATAGGTACCTAGCACACAAACAAACATAAAACATAATATCGGGATGCGACGCAGTCAGATACATAAGAGAGCCAATCATCGCCTGATATAAAGTCGGGTCCACTTCAGGATCCTTCTCTTTATCAGTCGTCAGCTTGTGATTCGTCGGCAGAGGTGTGTCGAAAGGTGAGCTATCTTCCAATCTGAATCTCTTGAGAATTTCGTGGACATACTTTGTTTGATGCACATACATCCCTTCTTTCTCCTGACTGGCTTGGAGACCAAGAAAGAAAGATAATTCTCCCATCGCACTCATTTCAAATTTTGACGACATCACCTTCTCAAACTCGCGACAGAATTCTTCATTTGAAGAATCGAAAATTATGTCGTCCACGTAAATTTGCACAATCAGAAAATCTTCCCCTTTATTCAAAATGAATAAGGTGGAATCGATCGCTCCACGAGTTAGCCCATGCTCCAAAAGATGTTTTGATAGTGTCGCATACCAGGCACGAGGAGCCTGATGAAGACCATAAAAAGATTTATCCAACAAATAGACTTTATTGTCGGACTCTAGAGCAGCGAACCCAGGTGGTTGAGATGCATACACAGTTTCTGAGAGCTTTCCATGAAGGAATGCACTCTTGACATCCAACTGATAGACCTTGAAACACATATGAGCTGCGAACGCTAGAAACAGACGAATTGCTTCTAGTCGAGCTACGGGTGTGTAAATCTCTGTGTAATCAATCCCTTCTTCCTGATTGAAGCCTTGTACAACCAATCGTGCTTTATTTCTTACAACAACACCCCTATCGCCCTTTTTGCACTTAAAGACCCACTTTGTGTTGATTGCATGTTGACCCTTTGGAAGATCGACCAAATTCCACACCTTTAGTTTGTCGAACTGAGCTAATTCTTCCTGCATTGCCTCATACCATGAGCTATCTTTCAAAGCCATTTGATAATTTTCCGGCTCAACTTGAGAGATAAACATTCATGAAGGCTTAGATTGAAAATTGGTTCCTGCTTAATTTCTGTAAACAGACACTGCATCTCTGAAAGACTTCTTCGAGTTTGCACTTCGGCATTTGGATTCCCAATGATATTATCAACAGGATGATAGATGTTCTTGGAACAGGGATAGCCGGAGCTTGGTGATTGCTTCCCAAATTAGATTGAATCTCCCCCCAGCACTTGCGCTACTACTCGCTTTAGAGTGACTAGGACAAGCTTCATTGGGGATTTGACCAGCAACAACATTGTTCACTAACGACTGTTCAGCGACTGGATCTTCTTATGCGACATTCGGAGTCACGTTTGTTGGAATACTTGCTCTCCAGCTTGCATCCACTTCGTCATTATCCACCAAATGCGTGTAGACGACCTCCGAATCTGCTTCTGTAACATCAGGAAGATAAAAAGAACCAAATAATTTCTCATAGTCATACCCATTTTTAGGACCAAATTCGGACGGTGGAGGATCGTAACTTAAAGGAGTAACATCAAACACAACCTCCACTGCCCGTTTTTTAATGTTATAAACACGTTTATTTGGAGCTCCGTTAACGTAACCCAAAAAGAAACCTATCTCTCCAAGTTCGCCCAACTTAGGAGTATCCTTTGTTCGTTTGGTAACACATTTGATCCCAAAGGGTTGAAACCAAGACAAATTATGTTTCTTATTCTTAAGAACTTCATAGCAAGTCTTATCTTCCCTTTTGACCGTAAGCACATAGCATGCTGTGTTTACTGCCTCATCCTAGAAGGAAATAGATAATTTTGATTCAGAAAGCATAGTACGGGATGCCTCAATAAGGGTTCGGTTCTTCCGTTCTACAACTCCATTCTATTGGGGAACATAAGGAGCGTTAAACTGATGAACTATTCCCATTTCCCGACATAACTCATCCATATGTTGATTTTTAAATTCCGACCCGTTGTCACTTCGGATTTTCTTAATAGGTAGTGAATAATTTTTCTCAAGTTGTATAAATAGATCTCTTAAAATACCATGTGTTTGATCCTTAGTTTTTAAGAAAAATACCCACGAGTATCGTGAGAAATTGTCGGTGACAACTAGACAGTAGGACGTACCACGAATGCTAGCGACATGGATAGGGCCGAAGAAATAGATCTGAAGCAAATCCAGTAGTTTTTGGATCGAGTTAACAGATTTTGGTTTATGAGACTTTCTTTTGATTTTTCCTTTTTCGTATGATTCACATTTGTTGTGCATATTAAAACTACGTAAAGGAACCCCCAACACCAAGTCGTTTTTCACTAAGTGGTTCATTTTTCGCAGATGCACATGGCCCATTCGTCTATGCCATAAATAAGATTGATCTTCGGTCGCTTTAGATAGTAAACATGTCACTGGAATAGATGAGTTGACCAACGGGCGCATGTCCATGAAATATGTGTTATTCACCCATGGAGCCCTCATAACGATCCAATCTTCATGAAAAGCAAAACCAGGACGCAAAACGAAACAAGCTTTATCAGTGAACAACATCGAATACTTGTTGTCGCAGATTTGAGATGCCAACATCAATTATGCTTTAGCTCTTCGACAAAATTCACTTTGTGCAGCGTAATCTTTCCATTTGAAACAGAACCTTCACCAGTGATATAACCTCCCTTTTCACCAGAAAAGTTCACATAACCACCACGAATCGACTTGAGATTTTCCAACAATTTTGTATTTCCTGTCATGTGTCTGGAACAACCACTATCGATATACCAAATATAAATAGCCCTCTTTAGCTGCTCCTACACTCACCAAAGAAAATCATTTAGAATGTGGGACCCAAGCCATAACGGTCTTGGTTCATCCCATTTCATCAACATACGAAAATTCTTTGAAATAACCGTCACCACCACCACTCCTCCATTTCCATTTTAGAAGTTGCTGGAGTGGTTCCCATCGAAACGGGAATTGTATGGAGTTGACGATCGATTCATGTAACCAAAATTTTCAAAGTTTCGCCCACCATGGTGTTAATAACCGAAATTTTGACGTCTTGGAGTTTCGAAATTTCGATCAAACCTTGGCGCTTCGTAATTCTTGAGAATTGTCTAGATTGGTTAAATGAATGCGCTCTTTGATTATGATATCGGGGGAGAGTCACTTCGGTCATTCGTAAATCGGTTATGAGCATGAGGTCTAACATAGTCGTCGTTAGATCCTCCAGAATGTTTCTCATTTTCCAGAGATTGGAAAGTAACACGATTTTGGCCTCGATGAGGCGTCTTCTCACGTGCGTCGTGTGTTTATGATGAACTGTCCAATCCATTATTTGGACAACTCTCGAATCGGTCCACATGTTGATCATGATGTTGTTGTGATTTAGCATTTGATTTAACAACAGGTTTTGTTTCTAGTTTAATCACTTCTGCTTTCTCAACCTTTTGAGTTTTGTTATTTTTCTTTTCAACTTTTATCTCAATTTCAGGTTTTTCAACAAATGGTTTTCTTTGATCAGGATCAACAAGGGGCTTGCAATTGTTATTTGGACATTCAGCAGCTAGGTGTCCTTTCACACGACATTTATAACATTTTCGAACTTGTTCCATGTTCTTTGGACGTTCCTCTTGACTATTCGAAGATGATAAAGCATTTGCTTGAGTTCTTAAGATTTGTGAAACAAATTGACAATTTGACACAATTTGTATTAAAATCTTCTCTTTTAACAAACTCGGTTTTGGAAACAGGTTTCGATTTCTTTTGAGACTTCCCATGAGGTTTGGGTTTCTCACTTGCATTTTGAACTTGATTAAAAATTTCCAAAATTTTGTTGCTGATTAAGTTTTCAATGTTTTCAAGATTAAGTTCACTTTTCTTTGTCGCTTCATCAAACTTTGTTTGCTCTGATTCTGAGGTAACCTCGAGATCAGAATCCGTCTCACTCAGCGGATCAATAGTCATAGGAGTCGTTGGAACAAAGTTAGCCATCTCAGGAGCAATGCTTGCCATCGATGTATAGTTGTGGTTAGTTGGTGGAGAAACCCTACTATACCCGATGCCAATCATTTCCTCTTTATTTTCCTTGATACGTTAGCTATTGATACAGTAGTTCATCACCTCAGATGAACTTCCAAACTTTTCAATTTTTCTTTCCAAATCTAAAATCAAGTTATCCTTTTCTAAAATGATTTTGTTCTTTTCCAAAAGAAAATTTTGATTTATTTCAAGTTCAGATTTCAATTCTTGATTTTTAAGAGTTGCTTGAGCCACCGTCTTTCAAATTCAGAGATATCATTCTTTAGATATTTTATCTTAATTCGGTGTTCTTTATCCGAACAAGATAAAACTGCAATGAGTTCTCTGGATTTTCGAGTTATGCAATTAGATTTGTGTTGCGTAAAGCGTATCTATCGATTTTTGTAATGAATTCAACGCATCTAGCACAACGTTTATCTACAGGATTCGATTTTACCTCAACACCAGCCATTAATGCACAATCCTCCTTTGCTGTGGAATTTTCATCCAATTTCTGAGATTCATCATCAGCAAATCCGACCCTATTTGTTTCTTCTTCATTTAAGTTTTCTTCTTTTTCAACAACTTCACTAACTACCAATTCATCACTCATAACTTCAGCCACAACCTCAAGTTCTTCCATGCTAGCTTCTTCAACAAGTTATTCACATACTTCGTCTATGACAGCTTCCTCGCAAGCTTCAGTTTCCACAAACTCAGCCATAAACGCTTGCGAAACAATAGCTACCGACAAGTCTTCTAATGCACAACCCCAATCATATGGTTCGGTCACTTCTTGTAATGGTTGGGCAACTAAAGCATTGTTTGAAGAAGGAGCAAGGTTGTCTGAAGTGCTTGGACGAGAATTTGAAGTACACCACTGTTGGCATTCGACTGACTCCTAGATTTGTTTCAATTTTGAGAACTACCTTCTCTATTAGATCTTTCCATCTTTGGTTTTCGATAATCTCGGGCATAGTGACCATAGATACCACAGTTGTAGCATTTCAATTTTGATATATCAATACCCATTCATGTCTAGGTTTGACCACCTATAAACTTCTTTCCCGTCTTTAAGAGAAACTTCTTTGCTCTCCTAACCAATAACACCATATTGAGTTGAAGATCAAGTTCTTCCATTTCATCTTGATCAATTTAGTCAAAGTCTTCAGTAAGACTGGATTGTTCAAGAAGCTTCCCGAGACAAAAATTCTCATAGGTCATCATAAAAGACGCTAGGAGACTCATGTTATCTTCTATCAACTTCAAGCAATTTGGATCTAACTTAGGAATGTTGAAGTTCGTTGCTTGTGACTTTTGACTTCCACCCGAAGAATACATTCCTTGATTCGAACTTGCAGTTCCACTCGAAACACTGGCATTGGTATTGTTGCTTGTAAAAGCCTGATGAGTAGCGGGATCTTCATTTTCAGAAAATTGGGTAACATAAACACCACTTGTGTTTTCCCTATCCGTCGGCTTTGAAGCTTTATACAATTGAGGATCCTGTATCGTCTCAAAGTCAGACACTTGATCCTCCATGTTCCAAGTAAGCAAATCCCTTGAGTTTCTAAATGGTATTTTCTAAAGTCAGTTCATCAAACAAGACATTTTCCCTGATTAATGCAGTGTACATATTCCACTCTCGAGAAAGACAATTCAGAAATTTCTCGAGTTTCTCAAACTCAGTGTAGATATTCTCTTCACTTCGGTCAAGCTCACTTAACAAGTAATAGAATCAATTCACGGTGTCATCAAAAGACTCACCCTTGAATGCCTTAAACACCACAAACTGCGTCTTCAAACGTTCTAGAAGTCGCTCCTTGTACATTGCATTACCTTCGTAACACTCAATCATGCTATCCCATAATTCTTTCAAAGTGCTTCTTTTGGGAAAAGTATGAAGTATCGATTGAGTAAGAGCCGTAGTTATCATGGACATAGCTCTCTCTTCACATTCGTAGAACTTCTTCTGCTCATCTGTCAGAGCTAGATAAGTATCAATTGTTAAAGTTCAAATTGGTGTAGCTCCACAACCTTTAACGATACACAACAAAATCTTTATATCTTTCGCTCTCACATATCTTTCGAAACGTTCCTTCCATTCAGGAAAGTCTAACTCATTTATTAGAAGAGGTGGTTTGTCGCTGCTCCCAAGTTTGGCATTGTGTTTGAGATTTTGAACCATGGCAGTAAGATTGTTTGCCATCTTTAACAAAATTTAAAAGAAACGGAGAGTTTACAGAAGGATAACAGTAGGTTACAGACAACAGGATTGACTGAGAAAGTTTCTAATTCCTAAACTCGGAATGATAAACACGGAGTGGAGAGTGTGAGGAATATCGGAGTATAAACCCGGACCTACAACCTGAGATAAAATACAACTTCGGACACTACCAAACTCGGAGGTAGAAAACTCAGACAAACAATTGAACTCAGTAACCTAAAATATCAGGATTAAGAACACTCAGACAATACTCAGAAGGTTTTTTAAAAAAACTCCTTAAACTCGGAAACGTTAAACTTTGGACAACACTAACGAGTTTGATTAAACTCGGAAACTTTAAACTCGGAAGAGGATTTAATACTTCTTTGAAAACTTGTGAACAACCAAAATCCGGAAAACAAAACTTGGACAACTCTCAAACCCGGACACTATTCGAAATCCGGGGATTACAAATGAATCAGTAACCCGGACTGAGTATCTCCGAATATGAGAGAAACAGCTTTCGGAGACTACACACTGGATCACCAATAGTCCGGAAACACAAACAATAAATTTTAAACACATAAAATATTTTGGAATCAGATAAGGAATCTTTCACCAACCTTCAAGAACCCAGCATGGACACCATGAAAGATCTGTAAAAACCCAGATGAAGATCAACACAAAGATACGCTAAACTACTCAAAATCCATCATCAAATCACTATAAATGTATGAGGAATCAAGAATAACACAGAAAAACACACTAGAAAATCACTAAACCTAATCAAAATATGAACTTTTCTCACAAAACCTTCAAACTAAGAAACACCTACAGTAATATGAGCACACTGCTCTGATACCACTTGAAAGTTCACCTTACCCAAGATCTCACTCAACAAAGACAACCAACAGGTGTGCGGAATCCACCTGATGATCAACCACTGTAGATGATTAATAAGAATGAAAGATTCCATGAGAAAAATCAAGAATACACAGAGTATTCTTGATATAGGAGATGAGTGACGTCACACCAAGCAGCCGCCAGACAAAGCACACACACAATGATTAGAGCGCAGATTTCCACAAAAGAATCGTTTTCTTGTCTATTCCACTTTAAGGTATATATACAAGACAATCTCCGGACTAACACATATGTCCGGAGATACTAAATAACAAGGCCCAAGGCCCATAACAATGAAAACTCGGACTCCCATATAACTTGGGAAGTCCGGACATAACATAAACATAAACATAAACTCGGACCTTGATATAACCACATCAAGTCCGGACAAAACTCTACACCTAAACTCGGACCACATATATCCAAAACAGAAACTCGGACTAAACATGAGTTTCATCATACTACAAAATAAACCCTAACAAAACGAAGACTCTTCACTTATTACCCTAAGTGCAATAACAAACTCCCCCTTAATTAGTGCAGATCTTCAGACTTGAACTTCTCATCCTTGCTTTGAATACTCGCTTCCTGCCAAGACTTGGTTCTTCACGCAGAACTGAACCACTTTTTTTAGGATTTTAACATTAATCGGCCAGTCACCGACATTCGTTTCGCATTTTAACCGTTACGCGATAAGCGTTTATCTTAAAAGTGCCACCATAATTTCTAACAATTTTTAAATTTATTGTCACATAAACTAACATCATATTCAATAAAATTTTTCCTTTTGTTCATTCATAACACGTGTCACGTTAGTACAGACTTAAAATAACCGGGTGTCACAGTCTCCCCTGTTTAAGGAATTTCATCCCCAAAATTCTTACACTACACGTTTGGTTTTCGCACTAGATTTAAAGAGATGCAGATATATCCGTTGCATCTGATCCTATTGTTCCCATGTGAACTCGGGTCCATGCTTGGAATTCCAGCGAACTTTGACCAACTTAATCCGACTCCTCCTAAGCTTCTGAATCTTCTCATCCAGAACTTCTATCGGTTCTTTGATAAATCTCAGTTTATCGTCTACTTGAACCTCGTCAGGGGGTATGATTAGTGTCTCATTTGACAGACACTTTCTCAGATTGGAAACATGAAACACATCATGAACTCCATTCAATTCCTGTGGCAACTTAAGTATGTACGTGACTGATCCAACTCAAGAGAGCACTTGGAAAGGACCTATATAACGTGGGCTTAGCTTTCCCCCTTTCCCGAACCTAACAATACCTTTCCAAGGTGACACCTTCAGCAGAACATCACCTCCAACTTGAAACTGCAACGGTTTCCTTCGGTTGTCTGCATAACTCTTTTGTCGATCGGCGATAGCTTTCAACCTTTCCTTGATCTGGACAACTTTGTTGGTGGATAAGCTCAGGTCCGGTTAGTTGCTTTCGCCAACTTCAGCCCAATACAGGGTGATCGACATTTCCTTCCATACAAAGCTTCAAACGGAGCGGCTTTGATACTAACGTGATAACTATTATTGTAAGAAAACTCAGCTAATCGTAGATGAGTATCCAACCTTCCACCAAAATCAATCACAGACGCTATCAACATATCCTCTAACGTCTGAATGGTTCTCTCACTCTGACCATCCATTTGAGGATGATACGCAGTACTCATGTCCAAACGAGAACCCAACGACTCTTGAAGAGATCGCCAAAATCTGGAGTCAAATCGTCCATATCTATCAGAGATAATTGACACATGCACTCCATGACGGGCTACAATCTCGTCGAGGTACAGCTGCGATATCTTCTCCGTCTTGTCTGTTTCCTTAATGGGCAAGAAATGAGCAGACTTTGTCAATCGGTCCACAATTACCCATATGGTGTCATGTCCATGTGACGTACGGGCTAATTTGGTGATAAAGTCCATAGCAAGATGCTGCCACTTCCACTTAGGAATCTCTGGTTGCTGCAGAAGCCCAGACGGCTTCTAATGCTCAGCCTTAACCTTCGAGCACGTTAGACATTTTCTCACATACACCGCAATATCTCCCTTTATATCCGGCAACCAATACAATTCCTTAATATCCTGATACATCTTGGTAGAACCTGGGTGAATTGAATATCTGGACTTATGAGCTTCGTTCATAACCAGTTCAGGTAGGTTACCTCTGAGCAGAACACAAATCCGGTTCATGAAGTACATCACTTCATCCGCTTTTGGTATCAGTTCACATTCCAAACATCTCAAACCTTCTCTTCTCAGATTCTTATCTCTCAAAGCTTCTCGCTGTGCATTACGAATTAGATCGGTCAAATTCGTCTGTATGGTTAAACCCAAAGGGTGAAAACGCAGAGGCTTTTCCCGCTCTTTCCTACTGAGCGCATCAGCAACAACATTGGCTTTCCCTGGGTGATAGCGAATATCACACTCATAATTATTGAGTAATTCCACCCATCGTCGTTGCCTCATGTTGAGTTCCTTCTGATCAAAGATATGCTGGAGACTCTTATGATCTGTGTAAATCGTACACTTCGTGCCATACAGATAATGTCTCCAAATCTTCAAGGAAAACACAACAGCTCCTAACTCCAAATCATTAGTTGTGTAGTTCTTCTCGTGCACTTTCAGTTGTCTGGATGCATAGGCTATCATTTTGTCTTTTTGCATAAGCATGCAACCAAGGCCCCAAACGTGACGCATTGCAGTATACAACAAAACTATCATTTACCTCAGGTAGGGAAAGAATATGTGCAGTACACAAGTTTTCCTTCAACATCCGAAAAGCTTTCTCTTGCTTCTCTGTCCAATCAAACTTCTTGTCCTTCTGGGTTAATAGCGTCAATGGCTGCGCTATTTTGGAAAAATTTTCGATGAATCTTCTGTAATGCCCAGCAAGTCCTAAGAATTGTCGCACCTCTGACGGAGTCCTTGGTGCCTCCCAATTTTTAATCGCCTCTATCTTTGACAGATCCACATGTATACCTTTCTCATTTATGATGTGACCGAGGAAATGAACCTCTCGAATCCAAAACTCGCATTTAGAGAACTTGGCATACTGCTTCTCGTTCTTCAACAGATCCAAAACAATCTTTAGATGTTGTTCATAATCTTCATTGGTTCGTGAATAGATAAGTATATCGTCAATAAATACTATCACAAATTTATCCAAACAGGGTTTTCATACCCGGTTCATGAGATCCATGAACACTGCAAGCGCATTAGTTAAGCCAAATGGCATAACTAAGAACTCATAATGGCCGTAACGTGTTCTAAAAGCAGTCTTTTGGAACATCTTCATCAGCAATCTTCAATTGATGATATCCTGAACGTAAATCAATCTTCTAGTAGTAGCTGGATCCTTGCAATTCATCAAACATATCATCAATTCTTGGTAACAGGTAATGATTCTTGATAGTTAGCTTGTTTAGCTCCCGATAATCTATGCACATCCTGAAGGAACCATCCTTCTTCTTCACAAATAAAACAGGCGCTCCCCAAGGCAAAAAGCTTGGGCGAATGAAACCTTCGTCTAAAAGCTCTTGAAGCTAATTCGACAACTCTTTCATTTCCGAAGGCGCTAATCTATAAGGAGATTTTGCAATCGGTGTAGCACCAGGAACAAGATCAATTCTAAACTCGATCTATCTCACAGGGGGCAATCTAGGTATGTCTTCAGGAAACACCTCTGGATAATCACATACTATAAGAATCTATTCGATCTTCCTACCTTCAATCTTCGTATCAACTATGTTAACTAAGAATGCATGATAGCCCTACGTAACATCTTGTGCATCTTCATAACACTAACGACTCTCAATTTCTGATCTGATCGGTCTCCATAAATCACTAACGCTTCACCACTAGGACGGGGTGTACGCACTAATCTCTTTACACAAACAATTTTAGCTTCGTTCTTGGATAGCCAATCCATCCCAACGACTACATCGAAACTACCGAGCTCTACTGGTAACGAATCGATACTAAAACTATGATCGCATAACCGAATACAACAACCACAAATGACTTCGCTAGTTTCTATCAGTTGACCATTTGCTAGATCGATTGAATACTTTTTGTCTAGTTTACTTACTTGAGAACACATAAATGGTTCAAAGTTTTTCGAAACAAAACTCAAGTCAGCACCAGTATGAAATAGTACGAACGTAGAATGGTTATTGATTAAAAATGTACCGGTAATCGCTGCAGGATCATCACGCGCTTTCCCAGCATTCAGCTCAAAAGCTCTACCTCTGGCACTCTGGCCTTTCAACAGAGGACAATTCTGCTTAAATTGTCCATACTCTCCACATTCGAAGCAACCTTCAAGCTTGACTCCATCCGATATGCTTTTGGCATAGCATTCATGCATCGCGTGCCCAGATCGTCCGTATCTGGTACATTTTCCTTGCTCATCACCATGAGTCTTTTTCGCTGAACCGCTCTTGCTATCCTTGATCACATAATTTCCTGAACCACTGGTGTTAGCTACAAATGGTTTACCAGAACTGTGCTTCCTATCACGCCTATCATCGGAATCCTTCCTCTAACTTTCAGATTTTCGTTTCCATGAACCTTCTGACCTATGCTCAGAGCGCTCCTGTCGATCGGATTTCATGTCTGCAACATCTTTCACTGATGATTTCCTAGTCTTATCCTTCTTGTTAAGGCTACTCTTACGAACCGCATCATCTGTCAGAGATTGTGCTAGAGAAGTAGCTTCCAGATAGGTAGTGGGTTTCGCTGATGTGACCGTACTGCGGATCTGTGGCGCTAAACCCCAAATGTACCTTTCTATCTTAACATATTCAGGAGTGACCATCCGAGGAACCAACCTAGCCAAATCATTGAACCGAGACGTGTAAGCTCTGAAATTCAAGCCTTCCATGGTCAGATTCCAGAAATCAGTCTCAATCTTCTGTAGCTCACTATGTGGGCAGTACTCCTTAAGAAGCATCTCTTTCAGTTCATTCCAGGTATGACCGTAAGCAACGTCTTCTCCTAAAATCTGAATTTGAGCATTCCACCAGGATAATACTTCATCAAGAAATGAACACGAAGCATACCTAACCCTCTGATTAGTGGCACAACCACTGATGGCCATCACAGACTCCATCTTCTCGATCCATCTAACGATATCAAGGGGGCCTTCAACACCAGTAAATGATTTTGGGTTACAACCCTGGAATGTTTTGTACGTACATCTATGCACTGTTCACAAGATTAATAAAAACCAAGATTACTCTTAGATTATATCACAACATATGAAACTACAAAAACTTCTTCCAATCATTACACTACCTTGAGGGGCTCCAATTGGCGCTCCACCGAAACCATGTGCATCGTCCACATCCTCGCCCCATCGTCTGGTTAGCCTCGTGCTGTTCCATGACGGTATTGACGTGTTGAGCGATAAGCTACGCCAACTCCTCAGGGGTGGTAGGCAGTCCAGTACCGTCAGTAGTGTGACCATGTCTCGATTTTGGTGGCATACTGTCGTTTTTAAATATGTCAATCATTAAATAATGGTGGACTAAACAATACACATGCATCCACATAACAATGAGAATAATTTAACCAAAAACCCATATCGTTGATATTTTAGATTAGAAATTACATCGCTTGTTTGTAGTACAAAAACAACAAAATTTGGTGTGAATAAATCAAACACCATCGACAAGTCTTACTGAATTTCCTCCTAAAATATCTAAATTGGCATGCAAGCCATAAAAGGGTTACCAAAAGAGAACAACAACAAACAAGACACCAACAAATCACTTCAAACCCACGAACTCTAGAAGCTTCCTAACCAGCTCCTGAAGCTCCACAATCCTCCATATCATCTGATCCACAACACTGTCATCCAAATCCTGAACCTCATCAAACAAATCCATCTGCCCCTCTAAATCCTTCACATGTCCCTTCGTTGACTCCAACTCTCCGCGCAGGCTTGCAATCTGACGATCACAATGGAACACCGATCAACCCAAACTCCTTTCTGCTTCTTCGAAGCAGATTCCATGGCAGCCCTAGAGGTTGAGGTGACGTCTCTAGCAGGTCGAGTCTTCTTCCTACGGCGAAAATAGACTAACATAGGTGCAATGAAGAATCGTGACTCTGGCGGCTGTACGGACGACTCTGACGTAACAGGCGAATGGATCTCAGGTGTAGGCTCAACAGTTGGAATAGGCGGGACTACCGTTGGCTCTAATGCTCGAAACATAACAATAGTGGCGTCCACCACTGGAGCTATCGCAAAGGATCCTCTAATCAACGGGGTACCTCTACCCAGCTCATCAACAATAGGCACTGTGCCAGATGTGATACCCATGACGACACCGGTACACCTTAATTGGTCTTAAACTTTAAGCATGATTAAAACAATAATTGCGCGTAAAATTTACAAACTTGCATGACTTGTGGGCTATGCTAAACAACCTCTATTATGTCTCGGAGGAACCCGAGAGCACGTCATGATTAACATGATACTATTAAGGACCAACGATGCAAGGTTGGTGTCCTTAGCCTTTGACAACGTGTTAAACAAGGACTTGAGTTTAACAGCGCATTAAATATTCGACTGTGATTATTAGGCCAATGATAGGGCCTTTATGACTATGAGTTCCTGAAACATTTTGATTATGTGCCATAGACTATGATAAGATTAGAAACAAATTGGAGCTCGGGCACGTAAAACGAGACGGTTCCCGGTTAGGGAAACGTTTTGTTTTAAGAGCGATGAAGACAAACTAAACATGCAAGGAATGGTCAATCAAGCTTAAAAAACACTTAAACCAACGTAATACGAGGTTTTTATGACGGTTATGCTCAGTTTTTAAAACCGGGTCTTTTGACAGTAAGAACGCGAAAAACGGAGCCCGTTTCGCAAATCGGAGACGCTGCGAGACCCGAAAACGAACCTAAACGCAACCCTGAAGATAAACATCATCTTTTAACGCGCGTTACGAAGCACGAGGTGGCCCATGTGGACCCCACCCCAAACCGCCACCCCCCATATATATATATATTTTGTATTTTTTATTTATTTCTTTCATATTTCTTTCAAAATTCACAAGCTCTTCTCCAAAATCTGCCATAAACTTCAAGGTTTTCAGCTGATTATCATCCAACAATCACTAAAACAAGGTGATTTTGTAGGTCCCTATCACGTGGGTTGTTACAAGATTGACAATCAACCAAGGGTGCGGAATCCCCTTGATGGATCAAACACACACAGAAACAAGAATATAGATGAAGAACACAAATAAAAAATTTAACCGATCTTCTATGATTATCAAAACACAAAGTTTCACAATCACTCAAGATCACACAAGAAATCTCTAAGCCTCTCTCTATAGATTTTTCTCTGAAACTCTCTGTAACTGTCTCTGCAATTGTCTCTCTAGTGTCTAACCTAAAACCCTAGTGCAAGCACTATATATATACTACAGCCATGCAACTGGGCTAGGCCCACATACTATTATAAACGAACTCGGACTAGACATAATATAAAGACAACCTCGAACTAACATGATAAATACTAAACTCGGACAGAGTGCCTTGAACATATTCCGAGTTTGTGTGTAATTCACAAACTCGGACAAGTAAAGGACTTTCCAAACTCGGACTTCAAGCTCTTGAAACTCGGACTCCTTGAGTCTTCATAAAAAGTCTTGTGAGTTATAAAATTGGACAAGCTTAATCTTGCTAAACTCGGACATGCTTGATCATTATTCCCACGTCTTCAAATCTAAGTCTTGTATAATATCCAAAGACCAAACCAAGCTGTTGTCACATAAAATGCACCAACAAACTCCCCTTGACAATAGCTCGCAAAGGTATCTTTAGTCTTCAGAATCTCGTAGTCTTTGGTCTTTGGATAGCGTCAACTTCAACATGAACTCTGTCAGCAACAGACTCCCCCTACGCTGATGCATCCAATCACCAAATCTTCCAATCTCTGAGTCAGCAATCCAAGTATGTCTTCATATCTTCCGATCTGCATTGTAGAAAGGAGGTTCTACCAAACATCAACAAACTCTCATCTTAACACGTCAACTTCTCAGCAAACCACAGCTACAATCTGTATACTATAAAACAAACATCTCGAGAAACCATAAGAATTTTTCAACATAGTTAAACAAATTATTATTATTCAAGAGATGGTAAAACTGTATAACAGATTAAGAAATCTCCAAACCAACACAACACACATAACACTTTTGTCCAACACACTATAACCTTCAAGATTTAAAATTTTGGAACCCATCTTCTAACACCGTCTCCCCCTATCGGTAACAACTCCTCCATGAACAATCATTTTCCGTACACTAAGATTTTCAAAGAAAAAGAAAAATTCTTTTTGGATTTTTGATATTTTCTGAAACAAATAACGAAAGCAATAAACAGTCTATTTTTGTGAGAATCACCGGTAAGAAGATCATATCAACAAAAACAAACTGTTTTCACACTATTTGATAATTCTTTAAGTAATTTTGGTGAATAGCAGTTCAAGAAGACTACCAGTATGTTTGCCCACTTAAACAAAATGCATGAACATTTCAAGTACCATTACCATATGATATGTTAAGTTAATATTATTCTGATATAATAGTGTGTCCCACTTCAGGACATACCCCCACGATCAAGGTATGCACAAAGATTTATCGTAGTAGGTGAGTATACCGAAATTCATCCTTTTGTTTTACAACGCTAGATAGTTGGTGATAAGGTGAGTACTTCCGTACAGCAAAGAGACCAATATCCAACGAGGGTTAGGGCAAATACCACAGATTTTGGTACGAATAATGCATTTTGCACATTTGAATGACTCTCTAGGAGAGCTTCTTCAATATTATGGGTTGTTGGCATTTTAAGCTCTTTTAAGATATCCTGGTTGTGCCTAGGTCAGCATATATCTGGATGCAGCAGAAGGACAACCTTGATATCCCGGATGAAATAACTGTATAAAGACCCAAAACTTTAGATTTTGGCAATTTATCAACGCAAGATTTAAGGTCACAAAACCATATGCTACTGATATGTTACCCACTCATATTCAGTTCATTAAGCTTATATCACATTGGAATGTTGATTATTTCATGCTTTTGCCTACTGGTACCTCATATGATGAAGCTCCTATCACACTAGAGCATATAATTTCAGTTTTAGTGTGACAGACTAACTTACTGATGTACTATCACTTCTTCTTTTTCACACAGTCACAACTCATTTTTCATTTTTCAATGTTTTTGTATTTTTAAGGTTTTCTAAATTTTTTTTATGTTTTTAATTTTTCAAGAAAACAGTAAGTTATTTACAAAATTCTTATGAAAAACTGGTTATTCAGGATTCCTCATCCCGTTGAGTTCGACTAGATGTTTAAAATGAGCCTTGTCAAATGCTTTTGTATAATGATCTGCAAGGTTATCTAGTGTGTCGACTCTATGAAGTTCAATCAAGTTCTTTTCAGCACAATCCCGTATAAAATGACGACGAATGACAATATGTTTTGTTCTACTGTGCTTTACGGGATTGTTTGTGATTGAAATGGCGGCATTATTGTCTATCATTATAGGAGTACGAGTGAAATTCAAACCGTAATCGCGCATTTGCTGTTGTATCCAGAGAACTTGAGAGCAACAGCTACCCGCGGCAATATATTCAGCTTCACACGTAGAGGTAGACACGCAAGATTGCTTCTTGCATTGCCAAGATACATACCTGCCTCCTAAGAACTGACAACCACCGGTAGTAGATTTTCTGGTAGACTTACATCCTCCAAAGTCTGAATCAATGTAAGCAACAAACTTCAGGTCACTAGCAGCTGGATACCACAAACCAAGTTTAGGTTTCCCCTTCAAGTAACGAATAATATGCTTCACTGCCTTTATATGTGACTCCTTAGGATTCGCTTGATATCTGGCACAAAGGCACACTTCGAACGTGATGTCTGCTCGTGAAGCAGTCAAGTACATAAGTGAACCAATCATTGCCCTATATTGAGTTGGTTCAACATCTTCCACACTCTCATGATCTGGACCAAGATTGTGGTTCTCGCAGATAGGAGTGTTGAAAGTAGCGCAATCCTCCATTTTGAAACGAGACAAAATGTCATACACATACTTTGTCTAATGAATGAACATCCCATCCTTCTTCTGCTCAACCTGTAATCCCAGAAAGTAGGACAACTCACCCATCGCACTCATCTCAAACTTGCTCATCAACACCTTCTCAAATTCATGACACATGCTCTCATCAGATGACCCGAAAATTATGTCATCCACGTACACTTGAACCAGCAGAAAATCTTCTTTCTTTCTCTTAATGAATAGTGTACTGTCTGTTTAACCTCTTTCAAAGCCATTCTTCAACAAATGAGCTGACAGTGTCTCATACCTCGCCCTGGGTGCCTGATGCAATCCATATAGTGCCTTATTCAGCTTATACACTTGATCTGGATAATGTGGATCAGTAAACCCATCTGGTTGTGAGACATACACCACTTCTCAGACTTTCCCGTAAAGAAACGCACTCTTCACGTCAAGTTGGTAAACTTTGAAGCCCTTGAAAGATGCGAAGGCTAGGAACAAATGAATTGCTTCCAGCCTTGCCACTGGTGCAAACAATTCAGTGTAATCAATCCCCTCTTGCTGATTGAACCCCTTAACGACTAACCGAGCCTTGTTTCTCGTCACGATCCCTCAGTCATCTTTCTTACACTTAAACACCCACTTAGTGCCAATCTCTCTTTCTCCTTCAGGCAAGTCAACTAGCTCCCAAACTTTTAACTTCAAGAACTGATCTAATTCCTCTTGCATCGCTTCAACCCAAGAACTATCTTTCAGAGCGATGTGCACATTCTTCGGCTCCTCTTGAGCAATGAAGCAGCTATACAAACACTCAGTAATAATCATTGTCTTATGTATTGAAGCAAACAAACATGAACCTTCAATCACACCTCTTCTCGTCTGAACACCTGCAGCAGCATCACCTATAATGTTCTCAACTGGGTGATCTCTGTTTGCTCGTGTAATAGCAATGGCATCAACTTCTAAATTTTCACCCAAATTGGATCCAACCTCCCCCTGAATATTCTAATTTGCAAACGGATTAGTGAAATCCTCCCCTTGAATAGGCTCAGAATGACTATCGCTTGAATCCGCTGCATCTGCATTAGAGTAAGATTCTGAAGCATCTGTCATCGATATACTCGATCTCAGCATGAAGTCACCCTCTTCATCCTCACTAATCGCAGTTTGGATCAACTGAGACTCATCTGCATTGGAAAACTCAGGAATATTAAATGATTTAAAGACACTCTCATAATCATATAATATAGCAGGACCACTCGTTGATTGTTGAGGCGTATAAGATGTGATTTCAATATTAAACATGACCTCAATTTTACCAGTTTTAGATTAAAGACCCTTTTATTCGGTGTGCCAGGTACATAACCTAGAAAATAGCCCTCATCAGCCACCTCACCGAATTTTTGTTTATCTTTGTTTTTTACAATTGTGCAGGGTAATCCAAATGGTTCAAAGCCTTTCAAATTAGGTTTCTTGTTAAACATAAGTTCATGACATGTTTTGTTAAAACGTTTAACAGTTAACACTTTGTTCAGGACATAACAAGCTGTATTCACAGCTTATCCAGAAGAGAACTGGAAGCTTTGAATCAGACAGCATAGTCCTAGCGGCTTCAACCAACGTCCTTTTCTTCCTCTCAGCGACTCCATTCTGTTGAGGTGTATAAGGAGCAAAGTATTGATGTTAAATTCCCTTGCGCAAGCAATAGAGATCCAGAATCTGATTCTTGAACTCTGTGCCATTATCACTCCTTATCCTCTTGATCCTTCCATCATGGACGTTTTCCAGTTTTGTAAAAAGATCTATCAGCAACTCAGCTGTCTCATCCTTTGTACCTAAAAAGAAAACCCATGAATACCGTGAGTAGTCATCAGTAACAACAAGACAATAGTACTTTCAACCTATGCTCCTTACATTTACTGGACCAAAAAGATCCATATGAAGTAATTCATAAGGGGCATCTATGGAATTTACTGTTTTAGACTTATGAGGTTTCTTATGTTGTTTTCCCTTTTGACATGGAAGACATTTATCCTCCACGTGAAACCTCTGCACAGGCACCCCTTCCACTAAACCATTTTTGATGATAAAATTCATTTTCGGTAGTGGATATGGGCCATGCGTCTGTGCCACAACAACGACTCAGCCTCAGATGCTTTTGATAGCAAACACGCCACCACATTTGAAGAATCTTTAGCACCCATGTCCATGACATATGTGTCATTCCTCCTTGGTGCTCTCATCACGATCCAATCATCCGGTATCACCAAACCCGGTTTCAACACCAATGCTTCAGACTTAGTAAAATGGACCGAGTGACCCTTTCGCAGACTTGAGACACGCTGATCAGATTGTGCTTTAGCTGCTCAACATAGTTCACTTTGTCCAGTGTGATCATCCCGTTGGTCACTTTTCCTCTACCCGTAATGTGGCCTCCTTTAGCACCCGCAAAATTCACATAACTACCATCTATATTTTCAAACTCAGTCAACAATCTTGCATCCCCCGTCATGTGCCTAGAGCAGCCACTATCAACATACCACAAGTTGATAATCCTCCTTAGCAGCTCCTGCACAAACCAACAAAAAATTAGTTAGTTTGGGGGACCCAAGCCTGAATGGTCTTGGGTCTACCAAATTCATCAACTATTTTAACGTCCATCCAATATCCACCACATCTAACTAGAGTCTTGGATCTAGACCTGTTGATGGAAATGGGATTTGATTTCCACTAGGTCTCTAGTCCTGGGGTTTCCTATGCAAGTTTGGACTTTGTGACCTTTGAAAATTTTGATTTTGAGACCTGATTGGTTCCAAGAATTTTGATAGTTGTAATTTCTAAAGCCATTGTTATAAAAAGCTTGACCACCGTTGTTTTGGTATCGATTTTGATATTGACCTTGACTTCTGAAATTATTTGAATAACCATTAAAATTATTCATTCTTGTTGAACAACTTCTGGGTCTCTGATATCTGCCTGATGTAGATTCAGGCTGAAATCTTGATTGATTTCTTTGAAAACGAGGAACTTGCTGAGTTCCTGGTTCAGCCTTATCTACACCAACCGCAACACCAACTTGTTGCTTAGGAGCAGACATCTTTTTCTCACCATCACCGCCCTTCATTGGTGATTTCTTTCTCTTACTCTCACTCACCTGTGCTTCACTCTTTTTGTTAGGACAGCAGCTAGCTACATGTCCCTTTGTGTGACATTTGAAGCACGATCTTTTTGCCGAAGACTTCTTAAATGAAGTCTCTGTTTAGATCCATCAGGTGAAGATGATGATGCCTTAGAAGGATCTTATTTAGTTTGCTCAATTTCAGATTTTTCTTGGTTTTTACTTTTAGCAAACTGCACATTTGATTCATTTTCAATAACAGTGGTTTCGTTTTTCATGTCACTTCCTTTGATAAAATCAACCTTTTTAACAAAAGTTTGGTTTTTGTTTTTAGGATGTGTACTCTTTGTTTTCAAAACCGGTTTTCTGTTATTATCCTTCTTGGCGTTATCATTTTCAGACACTTCCACATTCTCTGATGTGGAGCTACTCGACGCGGTTGACCAAGAGTCTGTTAGCTCTTCTTCATTTGGCAAGAAAGAATAGTCATGACTAAGAGGAGGTGGAACTTCATTGAAGCCCTGGAAGCCCACACTAGTCTTGTCATTACTTCTCTTCAAACCATTCATCATGTGTTTCATAACAAAAGATGAATCTCTGAATTGACTCAATTTCTTTTCAAGTTAACAAATTTTAAGTTGTGCTTCTGACAACTCTATGCATTTTTCAGAATTTCTTTTGTTTTCTCACTCATCGTATCTTTAGCTAAGTCAATAATTTGAATTTTCTCGTTTAATTTACAGGTTAAGATGTTCATTTCTTCTTCATAACCCTTAATTTTCTTCAAATATGATGACTCATTTCTTTTTACGAAAAAGTTTGATTCTTTTACACTTGAGAGCTCATTTAACAGACTTTGGTTTTGTTTTGTTAACTCGTAAACCTTAACTTGCAATTCACGACGTTTTAAACATACATAACTAACAAGATTAGAATGTACATCTCCTGTTGATTTGCTTAGATCAGCCATAAATGCAGCAAAATCTGCAGCGACCTTCTTATCCGCATCAGACTTTAGTTCAACTTCTTCAGCTTCTATCTGATCAGCATCATCCTTTTTAGCAACAGCCTCTTGCTCTTCCTCAGCATCTTTCACTTCTGCATGTGTGACATTGTCGTCGCCCTCTAGATGAACACTCCAGTCATAAGAGCTGTTAGGATCTGAGTTTGAATTACTTGTAGTTTGTGTTTCAAAAATGGAAAATGATTGAATTAAAAGAGATTTGCAGCGGAATAAGATGGAAAACTTTTACTACAAGCAATGGTCGTTTGTTTTCATCATCATCATCATGCTTTCAAGTTGATAAACTTGCATGTGATTCACAAACTCCCCCTCAGCCTTTGCAATTACAGTTTGGTAGTAAGAAAATGCAGAGAAGATGATATGCGAAAGTTGATCTTTTAGTAGACAAGTTTAAACTGTTACAGAAGTTTCCTATTTATACTAACTATCTAACCTCTGAGCATCTTTGATGACGTCAGGGTTGATAGTGACATGAAACTAATTGTAACTAACTCAAAACACTGATATTACTAACTATATTAACTAAACTAAAGACTAAACTCTGATCTCTATCCTTTGACCCTTGTACTCTGGCAGACCTTTGAAGCTTTGTGAAGGCAGATGATAGGATGAGCAGTCTTTAGGGAAAGCAGTGTATGTACATCAGAGGTTGTAACCTCTAATAGTGTAAGCAAAGCTCGGATAGTGTTATTTGGCTTTGTATCATCTGTTCCTTTCATTGGGTTCAATCCCAACAATCTCCCCCTGGAACAAATGAGGCCAAAAACACTTTATTCTTGGTTTTTATTCCTCAAAAGGAATTCTCTTATTTGACCTTTGTATTGAAGTTCAAAGTTAAGAGATTCCATGTTATGAGCATCCTTCTCCAGCTCTAAACATAGTAGTTCTTGGAAGTCTTCTACTGTAAGCTCATAAGCAGCTTCCATGGATAGTTTAGTGACTGCACCATCAGACTTGAGCAGTGTCAATTCATGGGTTTCTTTGTCGACCTTCCATTTTAGAATATTTGGGTCTAATGGTTTTCTTGAAGGAGCTTTTATTGCAGAGGTTTAAGTAGGAGTTATTTTTGACAAGTCTTTAGCCAGCTTGGCACTTATATCATCTGTTGGATAATCAATCATGTTCTGAATCCCTTCTTTGATAAATGTATCCTCAAACTATTTGTCAGTCTTTTCAGACATCTCCCCTTGCTTTTTCCTGTGTAGCAGGGCAAGTGTGGAATGGGCAGATGTTAAGCTGGACTTTTCGGAGAGTTGAGCACTGAGGAAAGCATCTTCTTTTGAATAATCAGGCTTAGGAGGCATGGATGGATCCTTTTTCCTTCTTTCCTCCAAACCTTTGTAGGTATCTATCACCCTAACCTCATCCTATCTCATCACTTGGTTTAGGAACCATAATGATTCTGAATCAGTTCTTGCTTCATTCTCTTCATCTTCAAGGCACTTTCAGTCATATCTTTCTTGTATAAATCCCAGTTGGGAGGAGTTGGCTATTTGAGAGGGTCTTTCAACATTTCTTGCATTCTGTTGATTTTTCTCTTAGCTCATCTATGCTCCAATCCCTGAACTGTGGCCTTGTTATCTTATTCATCTTCTTTTCCATAATATACTCAATGAGTTCACTTTTGAGCAGCTTATCTTCTCTTACTGACAACTGGTTGCTCAGATCTTTGACAATTTTTTGTAAAATGGTGACTTTACTCAGTTGAAAGGACATGACAATCTGTATTTCTCATTATTCTTTTGTCAGGGTCATCCTCTGAAAAGAAACTTAGGATCTCTTCCCTGACTACTGGTAATTCAAGAGGATACAACTTTGATTAAGGAGTGACTTTAAGAGTTGAAGATGTTGTAAGAGCTGATGTGGAGGTCACTGGTGTTGATGATATTGGAAGAGGTGCAGAGATCTCATCATCATTGATCACTTTTGTGATTTTTCTCCTTTTGAACCTTAGAGTGGGTGATGGTGGTTGTGGATCTTTGGTGGTGTGGATAATGGTTGGGTTGATGTGGGAAATGTGATCATGGTAGTGGATGGAGATGCATCTGTTGCAACCTCTGCTGTACCAACATATGTTGATTCAACAGGTGTTGTAACATCTGCTTGTGTGGATGTTGGTTTTGGTTTTGAAGATGTGATAGGTTTTTGAGAGACAGAGGTTTTGATGGTTGGATTGGTTTCAGGCTTAGTTTTAGGAGATGTGGATGTTGGTTGCCTGGCTTTTCTAGCAGGTGTCCTCTTTGTTGAAGTACCAACCTCTCCTTTTTCTTTTTGCTGATCAATCTTTTTCTCAACCAACACTCTGCTCTCCTTAATCACATTTTTCTTGTGACTAGCCCTTGCCTTGGCCACAATTTCATCAGTTAAATCTTTCTTCTTTGAACCATCAGGCCTTGGAATATTCAAGGTAGGTCTGGCCTTATCATCATCTATTGTTAACTTCTTTGGACCAAAGGTTTCTCCCCCTTTTTGGCTTCATCTGTTGTAACAAAAATAACCGTTGGAGGTGCATGGCCAGTGTTTTTGAGTAGATGAGCTTTGATGGCTTTAATGTTTGCTGCAGTGTCTTGATACCTTGATTCAACCATGTTTCTAACATCATTCATCTGGTACTTTTGTTGTAGATCCAAATAATGTTGATGTTGAAACAGAGGGTTAAGAGCTTCTTTGAGATCAGCAGTGGATAGAACAGAGGGTTGACTTTTTGTAGCTATCATCTGCTTCAATAAACTTTTGATTTCAGTGTTGCCAGGTCTATCACTGAGGCAACCACAGTCAGCTTCGATCGCGAACTCTTATGTGACGTAACTCTAGGCTCGCTACCTACATATTAACATTGAACTTATTTATGAACCAACATTATTATTCCGGGTTAGGAATAATGGAGCTAAGTCGTTATCCCGGGTTAGGGATAACGGGGAAAAACAAACTTTTAAACCGAACTTGTGAACTTATAAAAACATGTGAACTCACTCTTCTTTAATGTTGACACTTGTTTCTTTACATGTTTCTCAGGACGCTAGGAGCGCTAGGTGCACTCACTTGCATTTGATCAAGACATTTTTATCAAGTCTTATTTACGAATAATGTTTGGGATTTTGGTTTTGGCGTTTATGTTGGCGCCCGTTACTTTACTTTAATGCTTCCGCTAAACTTTGAAACTATGATATTTTGAAAATGACTACGAATGGTTACAACAAATGTTTTCAGAAAACGTTTAAATAAAACATATATAGTAGTTCGATATTGCTAGTGTCTGAGATTCTGGTTTGATCACACGCCTCGCGATAATACTCCGCAAGTGGAAATTGAGGGTGTGACAGATTGGTATCGGAGCCTCTAGCTATAGAGAACCAGGTTCGCATTAAAAGTAGACCTAAACTATAGTTGTTACACGACACTAGACTTAGTTGGCACCGAACTATGATATCTTGTTATGTGTTATACTACAATTGTTCTATGTGAGATATATATGTATATTGTGAAATACGCAACTCGTAACTAACTACACCAACCCAGCAGGCTATGTCATCATCATCATCCGACAGATCTCGACAATCAAGGGCGCCGGGGAAGGCACCCATGGTCGAACCCTCACCACCTCGTGGCGTGGAGACACTCTCAGCTGCTAGGAAAAGACTCGCTCTAGGAGGGGAGTCGTCCTCCCATCCGACCACCGCTATACCGGTCGAACCGGTCAACTCTTTAGGAGTGGGGGACGATCTACTTAGAGATGTTTAAGGAAACAACAGGAACAAGTAGAGAGAATGCAGGAGACTATCGAAGCACAGGGATGGATGATACGTCAGCTAACTGGTAAAACTGGAGAGCTCGAGGACGAGCAATATGAGAATAAGAGAGTTCGAAACATTTTAGCTAAGGACTTTCGTGCTGAGCGGCTAAGGGCTGACTGGCTCGAAGACAGAGTTCTTGAGTCCCGTTGGAGGATTCAAGAAATGGAGCAGAACCAAGCAGCACCTGTCCCAGTACCCGCACCAGCACCGGTAGAAGACGAAGAAGAGGATCCAGAGGAAGACCCGGAGGAGGATCCGGAGGAAGAAGAGCCAGAACAGGACCCGCTGTTGAAGCTGAAAACGCCGCAGAGGATGACGGAAATGATAGCGACTTGGGAGATGGAGACATAGATGACTAACTCGTCTCGCCAATCCCCGTTTTGTTTCCTTTAGTTTGTTTGTTTCCACTTATGTTTGAACTTGAAATTTTATAATTAAACTGAGATGTTTGGTTGGTATTTTGTGAGACATTACAATTTATTTAATCGAATGTTCCTTTTGATTGTTTAAATTGTCGGGTTGACATAATTTGTGTGATTATTGACGTGTGGAATATGATAACTATATTGGATATATATACTTATCGGTGTGTATTTGTGTTGTCTTGCGAAGATCTGAAATGGCAACCGTTCGTCGCGGAAACCTCAACATGTCAACTGAAGAATTGGCCGCATTAATCCAAGAACACGTGAAGGCTGCTCTAGCAAGTGTTCCTAACCCACCAGCAGGTAACCATTATTAAATTTTCATGGGAAAATCTAATAGTTGGGCTAGCAGACTTTCTCGCTGACTACCTATCTTCTATCCTCAGGAGGGGGTCTTAACCCCTACAAGATGTTCCTAGATGCAAAACCAAGCAAGTTCACGGGTGTTTGAAGGACCCATAGGACTGGTCCGTTGGATTGAAAAGTCTGAATCGGTTTTCAAGATATGCAAATGCCTTGAAGCTAATAAGGTCAAGTATACTGCCTCGACGTTGAAAGATGGGGCATTGACCTGGTGGAACGCACAAGTCCAATCACGTGGACTTGTTGCGGCGAACGCAATGTCCTGGACCGAATTTAAGGCCCTAATTAAGGAAGAATACTGTTCGCGGGACAGAGTTCAACAGTTGGAACAAGCGTTATGGAACCACAAGATGGTCGGGTCAGAAATTGAAGCGTACACAGCAAGACATCATGATCTGGTGTTCCTTTGTCCCGATTTGGCTAACACCATCGATAAACGGCTTGAGTTTTATCTTGGGGGTCTGGTCCTTGAGATCCAGGGCATGGTAATGTCTAGCAACCCTACGATGGAGCATCAAGTGATTAGGCTGGTGCATAAACTCACCGATAAGGCGGTGGAGCAAAGGAAGTTGCCACCTAGGGGTGCAACTGAAATTGTCCCTGACAACAAAAGAAAATTTGAAGACTCACCTGCTCGACAGTCTTCATCAGCCCAGCCACAACAAGGAAACCAGAAGCAGTCCAACAACTTCAACAACAATCGGGGTCACAACAATCAGTCTGCCAACAACACCTAGAACTCAAGCGGCTATACGGGTCGAAAGCCGCAATGTAATCGTTGTAACCTCCATCATCACGGCCCTTGCGCTGGAAATCGCTGCCAACGATGTGGCAAAGCAGGACATGCGGTAAAGGATTGTCGCGGGGAGATCATGACACGACAAAATCAGAACCAGCACCAGGGTCAACAGCAAGGTAATAACCGGGGATGCTATCAGTGCGGTAGTACTGCCCATTTCAAGCGAGACTGCCCGCAGCTTCGCAACAACAACATTGGTGGGAACAACAACAACAACAACAACAATAACAACAATGGCAACAATGGAAATGGTGGCACATGAGGTGCCAAAGGTCGTGCATTCACGCTGGGCCGTGGAGAGGCCAGAAACAACTCGAATGTGGTCACTGGTAAGTTTCCCCTTAACGATCATTTTGCCACTGTACTTTTTGATACAGGTGCGGATAAGAGTTTTATATCTGAGTCTTTTAGGAAGAACCTAAATCTCACGCCTAAACCCCTAGAGACGCCTTACGTCATAGAGCTAGCCGATGGTAAATCTATAGATGTGACCCATTTAGTAACCGACTGTCAACTTAAACTCGCGGGTCACACCTTTACCATTGATCTGATGACAACTACCCTGGGTAGTTTTGATGTGGTAGCTGGAATGGACTGGCTATCCGACGTCCGAGCTGAAGTTCTCTGTTTCGAGAAAGCTATCCGTATTCCGCTCTCTAGCGACGAAGTCTTGATGGTGCAAGGCGAGCAGGCAGGCGTCGTCACGAACATCATCTCTTACATGCAAGCTCAGAAGTATCTTCGGAGAAAGAACTCTTTTGCTTTGCTCGCACTGGTCACCGAGCAGTCTAAGGACGAGAAGCGGATTGAAGATATCCCCGTCGTCCGTGACTTTCCCGATGTGTTTCCAGAGGAGTTACCCGGTCTTCCACTACATAGACAAGTGGAGTTTGAAATCGAATTGGCGAACCATGCGACTCCTATCGCCAAGGCCCCATACCGCTTAGCTCCAGCAGAGCTGCAATAGCTGTCTACCCAACTTCAGGAATTGTTGGAAAAAGGATTTAAATAACCCAGTACTTCGCCATGGGGAGCTCCGGTCCTTTTTGTCAAGAAGAAGGACGGGACCTTCCTTATGTGCATCGACTACAGGGAATTCAATAAGGTCACTGTCAAGAACCGATACCCGTTACCGCGCATCGACGATCTTTTCGACCAGCTTCAAGGGTCAAGCTACTACTCCAAGATTGATGTACGGTCCGGTTATCACCAGCTACACGTCAGGGAGGAGGATATCTCCAAGACGGCATTTCGCACTCGGTACGGCCATTACGAGTTCTTGGTCATGCCCTTCGGTCTCACCAATGCACCCGCGGTGTTCATGGACCTCATGAACCGCGTGTGTAAGCCGTATCTCGACAAGTTTGTCATCATGTTCATCGATGATATACTCATCTACTCTAAGGGTGAAGAAGAACATGCTGAGCATCTGCGATTATTACTGGAACTACTTCAACAGGAGAAACTATATGCCAAGTTTTCGAAGTGTGATTTCTGGATTCGGGAAGTTCAGTTTCTCGGGCATATCGTGAATGAAAAGGGTATACACGTTGATCCCGCCAAGATCGATGCTACCAAGAACTGGGAAGCACCCAGGACACCGACAGAGATCCGCCAATTTTTGGGTTTGGCTGGTTACTACAGACGGTTCATCGAGGGATTTTCCAAGATCGCGCAACCGCTTACCACTCTCACTCAGAAGGGCACCAAGTATGCTTGGGGTGACAAACAAGAAGCAGCATTTCAATTACTGAAACAGAAGCTTTGCAGTGCGCCCATTTTGTCCTTGCCAGAGGGGACGGATGATTTTGTGGTATATTGTGACGCTTCCATTCAGGGATTGGGATGTGTACTCATGCAACGTGATAAGGTTATCGAGTATGCATCTCGATAGTTGAAGGTTCACGAGAAGAACTACACGACACATGACCTGGAATTCGGAGCAGTTGTGTTTGCACTTAAGATTTGGAGACACTATCTATATGGAACAAGGTGCACAATCTACACGGATCACAAGAGCCTCCAGCATATTTTTGACCAAAAGGAGTTGAACATGCGACAGCGTCGCTGGGTCGAACTCCTGAACGATTATGAATGTGCCATTCGGTATCACCCGGGTAAAGCTAACGTGGTAGCTGATGCCCTCAGTCGGAAGGAGCACTTGAAACCTCGTCGGGTACGAGCTCTACAGTTCACAATTCATTCTGGTTTACCCGAACAGATACGCGACGCGCAGATAGAAGTAGTTAAGGAAGAGAACATCAAGGTCGAATCTGTGGGAAAGATGGAACGCGATTGGGAAGTGAAACCCAATGGTGCCCGGTATTTCATGAATCGTATATGGGTACCTCTCTACGGAAACCTCAGGAAGCTAGTTGTGGACGAAGCTCACAAATTCCGACACTCTGTCCATCCTGGTTCGGATAAGATGTATCAAGACCTTAAAGCCGCGTACTGGTGGCCCAATACAAAAGCGGATATAGCCACCTACGTGAGCAAGTGTCTGACTTGTGCGAAAGTCAAGGTGGAATACCAGAAGCCATCAGGGCTACTTCAACAACCTGAGATCCCAGTGTGGAAATGGGATCAGATCTCGATGGACTTTATCACTAAACTCCCGCGAACTCCGGGTGGTTGCGATACCATCTGGGTAATCGTGGATCGTCTAACTAAGTCTGCACACTTCCTAGCGACCAAAGAAACAGATAAGATGGTTAAGTTGACTCGCATCTACATTAAGGAAGTAGTTTCTTGGCACGGGATGCCAACGTCCATCATCTAAGACAGAGATGCTCGTTTCACGTCCAACTTTTGGCAGTCACTTCAGAAAGCGTTGGGTACACGCTTAGATATGAGCACAGCTTACCACCCTCATATGGATGGTCAAACTGAAAGGACCATTCAGACCATGGAGGACATGCTTAGGGCATGCGTGGTAGACTTCGGGAACAGTTGGGAAATCCATCTGCCTTTAGTGGAATTCTCGTATAACAACAGTTACCATACGAGTATTCAGGCAGCACCGTTTGAAGCATTGTACGGTCGCAAATGTAGATCACCGGTCTGTTGGGCAGAAGTCGGTGACAGTCAACTCACAGGTCCTGAGTTGATACTTGAGGGTGCTGAAAAGATTGTGCAAATCAGAAACCGCATG
The DNA here is from genome assembly GCA_947069175.1 of Scalesia atractyloides. Lineage (NCBI taxonomy): Eukaryota > Viridiplantae > Streptophyta > Magnoliopsida > Asterales > Asteraceae > Scalesia > Scalesia atractyloides. The sequence goes on from CAMTDV010000010.1 coordinate 33,217,259, forward strand.
GCAGCGGCACGAGATCGACAGAAAAGTTACGCTGATCAACGACGCAAACCGCTCGAATTTCAAGTAGGCGACCGCGTCCTACTGAAAGTGTCACCCTGGAAGGGTGTAATTCGTCTTGGGAAACGAGGCAAACTAAATCCATGGTATGTAGGCCCATTTGTGATTACGAAGCGTATCGGGCCCGTAGCTTATCAGTTAGACCTTCCTGCCGAACTCAGTGGAGTTCACAACGTTTTTCACGTGTCCATCTGAAGAAGTGCCTATCAGATGAGACCCTAGTCATTCCATTGGATGAGACTCAAGTGGATGAGCAACTGCATTTTGTGGAACAACCTATCGAGATCATGGACCGTGAGATTAAGACTCGAAGGCACAACAAGATACCGATCGTCAAGGTTCGTTGGAACTCTAAGCATGGACCGGAGTTCACGCGGGAAAGAGAGGACCAAATGAAAAGCAAATATCCACACCTTTTTGCAGCTGAGCAGCAATCTGACGTTACCGCGCAACTAAATTTCGGGACGAAATTCTTTCAAGATGGGGATGATGTGACAGCCCGGGATTTACTTCTACCATTCTAACAAACTGAACTTGTGTGCGTTGCATTCTAAACCGCGTTTACTCAATTTTCGGGACGAAAATTCTTTCAACATGGGGATAATGTGACATCCTGGCTTTTCAGGTATCTTAAACGCGCTACTTTATGGTTATTCACTCCTACGCTGATTTAATTCAGAGAATTAAATTACACGCTCGCAATAACTACGCTAACTTTGTGAATCTATAGGGTGAATTACATGTTATATGTTATTAGACGGGTTGCATCTGAATTACGTGCTATGTGTTATTAGACACTTATAGATTATTGTATCACGCTTTGATTTCACGATTTATTAGTTATAAGCTTATGTTACCGAATTGTAAAAAAAATAAAAAAAATAAAAAAATCAAAATAAATAAAGAGTCGAATCGAACCGAGCCGCGAATCATGTCGACCTTGCGACACACACCTCCTTGCGGCCCAAGGAAATAACCTAAACTTGAGGCCCAAGCCACTTACCCAAACCCCCCCCTATCGCGACCCCCCTCCCCTTGTTATATTTATATGTATGTATGCATGGGGATGTTTCAAAAAAAAGAGAAACCCTAATCCCTAGAGAAGGTCGACGGCAGCCCCCCCTCTCACGGTCGCAAACCGCACACCTCCCGGATTGATTCCAAGCTTGTCCCGGTTCGCTAATCATCATCGTTTCAAGGTTAGGGTTTAATTGTTTTGTGATTCACACTAGGTTTTGGTGTAATCTTGATCATGATTATGTGTTTGTAGGATTATTAGTATGAAAAAGTGTTGTGATTTATGATTAGTTCGGATGATTGTGCGAATCTTTGCGGTTGTGATGTTACGTTGAATACTAAAATCGTAGGCTGCCTTTTAGCGATAAAGATCATGATATATATTTAGGGTTTGCATGAATATTGATATATATGATGATACTTGACAAGTTAACCTGTTGTTAATCAATACAACTAAGCGTCATGATCGTTAAAACATGTTTCTAATGCGATAAAGTCGAAAACAGTATGCTGATTGACATTTACAGTCAACTTCAGTTGGCTATAACCTGATCATTATTTATCGAAAAGTGGATTTTCTGAAGCCTAAAACGTGTATTTTTTAAAACGTTTAAAATGGCGCCGGATTCATATTTTTCTGAGATCGTTTGCTATTTATAAATGTTCATTTAGTGCAGCAGCTGAAGCTGCGTAAATTCTGCAGAATTTGCAGGTTGTTTATCGAGTCGTATCACAGTCTGTAGGGGGTTAGGTCACAAAATTTGCACAGTAACTGGAGACGGGAATTTCCGGAAATCTCCCACTGGAATTTTGTTAATTGGATGAACGATGATTTTTAAATAATTTTTCTCGTAGATTGCAGTCAGAAAGCGACGAATCTGACTGCAGCCTAGTATATAAATGTTTATAAATAAATGGTAAAGATTTAGGATTTGAAAATTTCACACAAAATTCTACAGTCTAATTGACATCTCTTGTAAAAAGATTGGAATTTTTGGAACGTTGGAACTATTTTATAAAAATCCTCGAAAACAGCCCAGTTATGAGCGTACAAGCTGAAACATGATAACTTGCGTTTGTGTGTACCTAAGTATTGTATGAGTTAATCTGTGTTTATGACAAGTTGGTTTGATCATTATTTTATATGGTGATACTTTTCATGCATGATTATGGTTTCAAATTGGTTATGACGTGTGCCGTACTGTGTGTTAGTTATGCGTGGTTTTGTGTCAGTGTGTTCACACACTAACTTTAAATTGGGTGACATGTTAGGACGCGATTAGTGGTTCCATCATTTGCTTCTTTTTCGTTTTTCTAACCAAGCAATTTAAGGTGAGTTCACGGCCCCTATTTTATCCGGTTTTAAACAACAGGGGGAGAAACATGTACACGCTCTAAAACTCTATCTTTTTACGTTATGCGAAATTAACGCCGTTAACTATTCGGTAACTAAGTTAATGTTAATATACGTTATGGTCACTAAGTAGCTTTATCACGGAAGTCCTCAACCAACTCTCGGATCGTTAGTATTGGGTTAGATAGCGGGGAAATTATGGTAGTACTACTGGGCCCGACAAGCCCCACCTGAGCTAGTCGCACTAGCCGACCAGGAATGGTCTCCGGGTGATTAATTTGGCCTAACTTTCGCCATGGTCAGTGATAGACCTGGAAACACTGAGGCAACAACAGTCAGCTTCAATCGCGAACTCTTATGTGACGTAACTCTAGGCTCGCTACCTATATGTTAACATTAAACTTATTTACGAACCAACATTATTATTCCGGGTTAGGAATAATGGAGCTAAGTCGTTATCCCGGGTTAGGGATAACGGGGGAAAACAAACTTTTAAACCGAACTTGTGAACTCACTCTTCTTTAATGTTGACACTTGTTTCTTTACATGTTTCTCAGGACGCTAGGAGCGCTAGGTGCACTCCACTTGCATTTGATCAAGACATTTTTATCAAGTCTTATTTATGAATAATGTTTGGGATTTTGGCTTTGGCGTTTATGTTGACGCCCGTTACTTTACTTTAATGCTTCCGCTAAACTTTGAAACTATGATATTTTGAAAATGACTACGAATGGTTACAACAAATGTTTTCAGAAAACGTTTAAATAAAACATATAGAGTCGTTCGATATTGCTAGTGTCTGAGATTCTGGTTTGATCACACGCCTCGCGGTAATACTCCGCAAGTGGAAATTGAGGGTGTGACAGCTGGATACCAGATACCAAGTGTGGGAGCACCTTTTATGTATCTAAATATCCTTTTGACAGCAATAAGATCAGACTTTCTAGGTAATGCCTGTGATCTGGCACAAACACATGTTGCAAACATGATGTTTGACCTTGATGTAGTTAGGTACAATAAGGACCCAATCATGCTTCTATAAAGAGTTTGATCAACAAGGTCATCTTTACCATCAATGGTGACTAGCTTGGTGGTTGCCATGGGTGTGCTACATGGTTTACAATCATCCATATCAAACTTTTTAAGCAGTTCTTTCACATACTTGTTTTCATGGATAAATGTACCATTGTGCAATTGTTTAACTTGGAGACCAAGAAAACATTGGAGCTCACCCATTGCACTCATCCCAAACTCTGCTTCTAACCTTGCTACAGGAGGAAAAGTCTCATCATAGTCTATACCTTCTTCCTGTCTGTAGCCTTGAATCACAAGCCTTGCTTTGTTTTTGACAACAATACCCCTTTCATCAGTTTTGTTTTTGAAGACCCACTTTGTGCCAATTGGACTTACATCTTTTGGCAGTGGCACAAGCTCCCAAACTTGTTGTCTTTTGAACTAAAGGAGTTCTTCTTGCATGGATTCTACCCAGCTATTGTCTTTCAGTGCCTCTTGGTACTTGACTGGCTATGTGAGTGATAGAAAACCATAAAAAAGATAAATATTTTGGGATTGGCTCCGTGTGAGCACCCCAGATTTGATGTTGCCAATAACTTAATCTGCTGGATGGCTTTTGAGATAAATAAGATCACCTTGGTATGGAACAATAGCATTTTGAGGTGATGGCTACAAATGTGTATCATCTGAGCCAACCTCTGCTGGCGAATTTGAAGTATCAGCCACTGATGAGAAAGGAGGTGGTGGTATTGGGGGTATAGAGGTAACAATCTGATGATTTGATGCCCAAGTGTAGGACTTTTATCAACATATGTTTGATTTTGTGAACTGGCAGAGGTTTGAGGATCAACCACTGTTGACCCAGAAGTGGCAGAGTTTACACAAGAGCTTGTAGCACCTGATCCTCTGTTGGAAGAATAGACTTTTGTTTGTGGAAGCACACAGTCATATCCTTGATCTTGATCTTCTTCAGATGGTTGTGGTGTACCTGCATTGTCTAGCTTGATAGAAACATCAGCAAATGTGAATTTATCTAAATCAAAAAGCTCTGCAGGATTTGCGGGGATTTTCAGTGATGAAAGTTCATTGAACTTTACATTCATAGTTTCTTCAACACACCTGGTCCTCGAGTTGAAAACTCTGTAGGCTTTAGCAGTGGTTGAGTATCCCAGAAAATAACCACAATCAATTTTTGCTGCAAACTTAGATATAGAATCTTTTAAGTTTAAAATGAAGCATGGACAGCCAAAAACTTTGAAATAGGAAATCAGAGGTTTGATTTTATACAAAACCTCATAGGCAGGCTTTTGATGCCTGGGGTTAATCAAAACTCTGTTTTGAACATAGCAAGCAGTGTTTACAGCCTCTGCCCAGAAAGACAAGGGTAAACCAGAATCTGCTAGCATAGTTCTTGCTGATTCAATTGAAGTTCTATTTTTCCTTTCAACCACCCCATTTTGCTCTGGAGTTCTTGGAATGCTATATTGTCTAACAATTCCTTTTGACTCACAAAAAGCATCCAACTCCCTATTTTTAAACTCTGTTCCATTGTCACTCCTAAAGATTTTTACTGGAAGATCAAATTGCCTTTCTACTTGTTTGACAAAGTTTTGCAAAATGCCTACAGTTTCATACTTAGAGTGGAGAAAGAGGGTCCATGTAAACCTAGAGAAATCATCAACTATCACTAGGAAATACCTTTTGTGTTTTAAGCTCATGATTTGCACTGGGCCAAACAAGTCCATGTGAAGCAGTTGTAAACACTGGCTTGTTTTGCACTCTTCAATTGATTTGAAAGAACTTTTTTTGTTGTTTGCCTTTTAAATAGGAAACACAATGTTCATCACAGGAAAATTGCTTGTGAGGCAAACCTCTTACAAGACTTTGTTTTGAGAGTGTGGTGATAGTTTTAAGATTTGTGTGTCCAAGTCTTCTATGCCATAACTCAGTCTCTTTGCTAGAAGCAACTGTGAATAGGCATGTTGTAGACATAGGATTATCTTTTAACATATCTACCACATATACATTCCCACTTCTATGTGCAGTGAGTTTTGCTTTGCTCTCAGCAATGATTTGATCAATCTCTTTGACAACCTCTGGCCCCACAATTTGACAAGTTTTCTTAGTGAAGAAGGATCCATATCCTCTATCACTCATTTGTGAGACACTCAGCAGGTTAAATTTCAGATTGTCAATTAAATTCACATTTTCAAACTTGAGTTTCCCAGCCAGAACCGACCCAGACCCTAAAACCTTTCCCTTTAGGTTATTATCAAAAGATATATCACCCCCATGAGCCATGAAGTCCTTGAGAAGGGCTCTACATCCTGTCATGTGCCTGGAACCTCCCCTATCTACATACCATAAGCTATCAAGGCAAGTAGAGGGTTCCTGCACATCAAGTAAATAGATCAGTTAAGATTGGTCTCCAAAGCCAAAATGGCTTTGGATGGGGTCACATATGGCCCAGCCTCAAGTCTAGGACAATGGTCAGTGGTTTTGAACTTTTCTTGTAACATCTGCTCTTGACTATTTCCTATCAGATAATTGTATCCATAAGGGTGCCTGTTTACTCTTTGCTTTGAAGGCTTTTTGTAACCTTCATAAGCATGAGGAACCTTTTATAAGCAGGTTGGCCATACCCTCTTGGAAATGAGTTTGATGGTGGGGCATCTGTCACTTGCACCTCTCTAAGAACAGAGGTTTTGTTTAAAGCTTTTGTAACAGATGTTTCAATTTGTTCAAAACTCTGCTTGGATTTATTTCCAGTAGAACTTGAACTTTCTCTTTCTAGTGCTTTTGCCTTGATCTCTTTTACCTTTTGCTCATAGTTTTTGAGATAGGCACACTGTTGAGTTAAATGATTTGTTTTGTTGCAGATGGTGCATTTTGAAGAGTTTTTGATAACACAAGTTTTGTTAATGTCATAGGCTTTTAGAAGAAAATCTGCAGCCACATGATTTCTTTTTCACAAAATTCACAAAACAGGTTTTTAATCTTTACTCTTCTTTTCCTATCATACTTTTTATCAGCAGTGATTGTAACCTCTGCTGGTACATCTTTGATAGGGATCACCAATGCTTTTGGAGCTTTAATACCATCAGTAGTTGTGAAGTCCATTGGCTTAAAGTTTTCTAAGATATCACATTCATCTGACTAGGTTGGTTTAAACTGATATTTTTCAATTTCTTTATCTTTTGTTGAAAACTATGGTTTTTCCAAAACAATTTTGTTTCCAGCTTTATCTGTGATTTTTATCTCTTCACCAGCCAAATTTGTAGGGACTACTTCAACAAACTCAGAATCAATTTCAGCAGCATTTTTCTCATTTTGGTCATAGGTTCTAAAACCTACACCAAACTTAATGTTGCTCTTGATCTGAGCATCAAGCATAATCTCATAACCTTTACGGGACTCAACCCATTTTTCACAAGTGATTTGGGTTTCTTCTAACTCCTTTTTACAAACTTGGTATTTTCTACCATAGTTTGGAGTTGGTCCTTGGTTATGCTTGATTCATGTCTCACGCTACTCATTTCAAAATCTTTTTCACTTAACTTTGATTTTAACTCTTTAATCAGTTTTTCAGAATTAAATTCATCGTCTAAAATTTTGTTTCTCAGGTTTTCATTCACCTTTTTGATGTTTGCAAAAGCAATGATGCATTTGTCAGAACCTAGATTTTTAAGGATCTGAGGTGATACCTTTGTAGCAGCCATGAGAGCACAATCATATTCATCTTCACACACATCAACATTCCATGGGTCAGTAGGAGAGTTCTTTTCCTTATCAGCAGCATTTTCTTTTTCTTCACTTGAAACCACTATTTCATCACAAACTTGAACTTCATCAGTTTTTGACACCATCTCTACAGATTCAACACCTTCAGCAATTGTCTCTAAGGCCATTAAACGAAATTCTTGTTCAACATCATTTTTGGCCATTAAAGCAAAGTTTTCATTAGTCAAATCCTCAGGCAAGCTGCTCCAGTCAACATAACTTTGTGTGAAAAAGCTTTGTTGACCAACCTCTGCTGGACTACCAGTGGTTTGAGCAGGTTGTGTAACAATGGGTGCTTGTTGTACAAGCACTTGAGGATGTGACGGTTCCTAAACTTATTGAATTTGTGGAGCAGTGGATTGAACATAATGCACTGGAACAGTGGTAGCAGGATGTGCAAAGTGGGCAGTGTTTTGAACATGTTGAGCATGGGCATACTGGGAATAATGAGCAGTGTTTTGTGTGTGCTGAGGTCTAGGGCCAGGATGAGTCACTATTGGTCCAGAACTTTGAGACATGCATTCTCTGGCAAAGTGTCCTAGGCTATTACACTTATAACACTTGACTTTTGATTTATCCAGCCCAACCTTCAACCCCCCATGTAAACCTGGGAATTTTCTACCAGTTCCCTTATAGAATTTACTATCCCTAACACTCAATAAGGCCAGTTGGTGCAAAATATCCATTTCTTCAAGATCAGAAGGTTCAATGTGTTGCAAGCCATTCAGCTCAAAGGATAGATTGTCATAGGTTTGGCTTTCCCCACTAGTAGTGAAAGCATAGTTGGGTGCATATGTTTCAGATCCAAAGTTCCCACCAGATGTAATATCTATATAGTGATCATAACTTTGGTCCTTACTACTGCTAGATCCCTCTTCTTAGCCAAAAAGGGTTGTATTACCCAATGAGTAATCATCAGTCATTTTGCCAGAATCTTGCAACTTATTTTTCTGGTTTAACTCTCTCTCATAAGTGAGGAGTATCCCATGAAGTTGTGTCAACGACATTTCTTTAAACCATACAGACTTTCTCGTTACATAAGCTACAGTCTCCCACTTATCTGGTAACGATCTAAGGAAACGACTATTGGCAGTCGAATTAGGTAGAACCACGTTAACCAGTCTAAGTTCACTGATGAGACAGTTGTAACGTTGGAACTGTTGTGTTAGAGACTCTCCTTTCAAGTGACTAAACGTTTCATACTGCTGATTTAGAACTTCTCTATTACTTTCTATCACTTCCTCAGTCCCATCGAATTGCTATTTAAGTACATCCCATAACTCCTTTGCACTATTGCAATGCAGTAGACCAGCATAAATTTCATTGGGTAAGGCCGGAGCAACTATGCTAAATGCCTTAGCATCCAATTCAATTTTCTGGAAATCCTGCTCCGAAAAGTTTTCAGGATTTTTTTGGCACTTTTTTAGTTGGATCCTCTGTGCTTGGAACCATTGGAACGTGAGGTCCATAAGCAACAGATCTCCAACAATCGGTGTTTTGCTGAGCAAGGATGTAACCCATCCGTCGTTGCCAAATGAAATATTCTTTTCTTTTGAGCATCGACGGTTGAACAAGTATCCAGAGTTGGCATCCTGTGTGTTTTGAGACATTTTCAGTTGATTTTTCAGATTTTGTTTTAAAGACTTTCAACGTAACAAAACTCTGAATATCAAGCTAAAACAACCAAATTGATTAGCAAGAGAGCTGATCTGTTCGAACCAAACGATTGTTAGATCGAATTTGATGAATCAAGCTCTGATACCAATTGTTAGGATCTGAGTTTGAATTACTTCTAGTTTTTGTTTCAAAAATAGAAAATGATTGAATTAAAAGAGATTTGCAGCGGAATAAGATGGAAAACTTTTACTACAAGCAATGGTCGTTTGTTTTCATCATCATTATTCTTTCAAGTTGATAAACTTGCATGTGATTCACAAACTCCCCCTCAGCCTTTGCAATTATAGTTTGGTAGTAAGAAAATGCAGAGAAGATGATACGAGAAAGTTGATCTTTTATTAGACAAGTTTAAACTGTTACAGAGGTTTCCTATTTGTACTAACTATCTAACCTCTGAGCATCTTTGATGACTTCAGGGTTGATAGTGACATGAAACTAATTGTAACTAACTCAAAACACTGCTATTACTAACTATCAGTGCTTAGCACTGTTACATTGATTAACTAAACTAAAGACTAAACTCTGATCTCTATCCTCTGACCCTTGTAACTCGGGCAGACCTTTGAAGCTTTGTGAAGGCAGATGATAGGATGAGCAGTCTTTAGGGAAAGCAGTGTATGTACATCAGAGGTTGTAACCTCTGATAGTGTAAACAAAGCTCGGATAGTGTTATTTGGCTTTGTATCATCTATTCCTTTCATTGGGTTCAATCCCAACAAGAGCCCTCTCGTGAAGTAGAAATCAAGGCCTTTGATGCAACGTTGTTTGATGCATTCCTGTTGCTCGAACCATGGTCAGGGGTATCTTGATAAGATGCACTAGGACGAGACTCAGTCTTCAGTCTTTGACGTTCTCTTGCAAAGTGTCCATAACTCTGACAGTTGTAACACCTAACCTTGGACTTGTCAAAACCAACACTCATCCCTATAAACTTTCTGCCCGTCCTATTCATAAACCTCTTCACTCTTCTACAGATCATGGCCATTTGCCACTGTAAATCCATCTCCTCTAAGTCATCAGGGTCAATCTGATCATAATCTTCATCAAATGTAGCGGGATCAGATATATTTCCCTAGATGTAGTTCTCGTACGAAGCAACAAAGGAAGCAAGCAAGGCAAGATATTCTTCAGCAGTCTTGACACTCAAAGGAATCGATCTAGTATTACTTTTGTTGTTGCTTGACTGTTGTCTCTTTTCCCATGTCGATCCTCCTGAAGCAGCAACAAAACATACATCACCATCGGAATTTGTCACAACCTGATCATTTTCACATGAGAGAAATGCAGTTGCCGAGTCTCTTGAAGCATTGTCGGAAGAAGAAGATGAAAGGCCTTTGTAAATTCCCGGATCTTGAACCTGATCATAACCGGTGTCCTTACTTAGTAAGCTCTCAATTGACCAACAACTTCATCCAAGTCCATAGTCTCATAAGTTGCTTCTTTCTTAATCATGAGAGTATAGATATCCCCACTTTGTAGGTAGAGCATTTAGCAACTTATCATTCATCTCAACATCAGTGTATCCCTCTATGTCATAATTATCCATTTCTGACATTAAATGATAATATCTCGTGATGATATCTTCGAGGGACTCATTTCGAATGCCTTTGAATACTGCAAATTGCTTTTTAAGCAGGTCCACCTTGTTCTTCTTTACATCGGCATTACCCTCATATCTCTTTTCTAATGCATCCCACATCTCTTTTGAGGTAGTGTACCTCTTGAAGATGGGTTTACGTACCCATCTTCAATACACATCCACATACGTGTATCTTGGTATTCAACGAAAGACTGAAACTTGTTTTTCCATGTAAGACAATTCTCGACCTTCATCATCTTAGGAGGTTTGTTCGTAGTACCAACCTCATGTTCCATCCTTATCAACTCGTTCAGATTAGCCATGTTCGACATTTTTAACGCATCCGGCTGGTGAAAACGATAAAATGTTATTCAAAACTGGTGATTACTAAAATGTACCTTTAAATTCATCTCGAGAAGACGATTCCAATAATATATAATGTCAAGAACCTATTTCGGGATTTTCCAGAGTCTTTTGTCCTAAAAATCACACGAGTCTAATGGTTCAATAAAACAAAGCTTGATTGATCTAAGTTCTAGCATATTTGGATTGTACTTGATGTGTAGGTACTGAATATAGCACCCACACACTTCTGGACTCACAAGGTACGCTTGGAAACGAAGCCTGCGTTAGGTATAACATCCGAGAACGAAACTAGGATATGCAAAATTTGTTTTTCCTATAAGTTGGTCCGTGATACTTGGATTGAACTGATATTTGGTGTGGTGATGTAGGATATTGACAGGAGTTTGTCCACGTAAAAGTTTAGAATTTTTGGAATTTTCTATGATTTTTGGTGAAGTTTTGACTGTTTTATCAAAACAAATCCAGACGAAATACCAAACAGGGTCAATAAATTACCAACTTTTTCATGAAAACTAATAAACATATAAGAAAAGTTCTGGGAAGTTTCTGAGTACATTGGTTGAGTTTTGATTCAGGTTAAAAATCCGCGTTTTTTGGAGTTTTCGGTAGCTAGAAACGCATCGAAAAAATCAGAAAAATCTCAAATTTTTATGAGAAGTTCCTGGACATGTAAGAGATGTTCTGGAATTTTTTTGGGAATTTTGGACCACTGGTGATAATTAATGTTAATTATTTAGTTAAATACGGTTCTACAAATAATTTATTTAAATAAGGAAAAGGCCAAAATAAATTCCCAAATTATTTTCCCATAATCTACGGATTTTTACTGACTTATATAAAATTTACAGATTTTATTCAAATTCTAGAATAAATGGGAATTTATGGAATTAAAAATGGGTTATTTTAAATCAATTTCGGCAGTTTACCGTATAACGAACCTGCCGGAACCGGGAGCTGACCCAACCGGACAAATACTAAAACTAAAATACCGGGAGTATTTCGGGAGATTCCGGGCAATTTGGACACTAAGGGGTGTGTCCTAAGACAGTTCGGGAGAATTTCCGACGGTGAAAATGGAAACTCAAATTTGGGCAACCTAGACTCCACAAACACTCAAACTCCCTTGATAAAAAGTTAATCATTCTTAAATAACCACGTGTTAGCACTATTGGTATTCCCATACCATTACCCGAACACGTTAAACTACTGACTTTGGCTGGCACGCGAAACGGTGCCCGGAAGCCAAACTGGAAACTAATACTACCCTGACCTCCATCACCATACCAGTGTCCTGTAGACTCAATCCGGGGTGAAAACTCCTGACCAAATCCAAGTTATAACCATTACCAACTTAGATACTGATTTGAGTCCATACTTGCATGTGTGTTATTAAAGTTGATCCAGTTGCTTGATCACTCTTGTATTGAGACTACTACCCGTACAGTGAGTTCACTTCCCCGCTTTTAAATTGTTTTACTGTTTTTTGGGGACTTGCATGTTAAAAACTGTGTTGATTACACCAAGTTGGGAGTGAGTTTCACTCCACCACTTTTAAGCTGTGTTATACTGTTTTTTTTTGGAGTGACTTGCACGTTAGGAAACTACGTTAATTGCACCAACTGTGATGACTTATCTAACACACGAACACCCTCCCCTCGACAAGTGATTAATATAAGCCGTGGGCAGTGGATAGTACTATTGGTCTGACAAACCCAGTTGAGGCCGGATGGTACGATGCCAGCCACAAGTCAACTTCACGTGTCCTCATTTGGTTATGTTGTTAGGCATACCTGCAGGGGAACATTGAACTGCTTGTGATGCAGTTGGGGGGAAGTGTCTGGGGTGACACGACCCGGTGCGATGATGTGTCTGTATGACACGGAGTGACTATGACAGGTCAAGGTTTCACTTGTGTCCTCGTGTAATTCCATCGGTGACTGTGACAGTGCAATTAAACTTTTTAACACATATTGTTCCACAACAACTAAATCAGTGGAACTCACCAGCAGCGTGTAGCTGACCCTTTTTAAAACTAACATGCATTTCAGGTAAGACTAAGTAGGAACAAGGCCTATGCGTGTGGATGGCTTGGGTAGCAAACTGTAGCAGAATAAGAGCTGTAGTGGCTCATAGTTCCGTACTTAAACTTATGGTTTGTAATATGATACTTTATGTATGATGTAACCGAGGTTCCCTCTTTATGTGATATCTTGTTTTTAAATTATGGTGAATTACCATGTGTCTGCCGCACCCTGCTATTGTCTTCCGCTGCGAGTCAGGGTGTGACACCAGATGACTGTCCGATCTCGAAAATCGAGGGTGGAACATAGTCATCATCGTCAATCCAGCCGTTATTAGTATGTGCGTAATGGGGGTCGACCTGGCTGGCGAATGCAGCAGGGCCAACATAAAAGATGAGGCAAATTCGGCCATGTCAACAATCTGAGGGGTCGTGTGGGGTATCTCTGGCAGGACTGAGGTCGGTGAGATCTAGTATTCATGCTCTCTATCTGAGTCGTGAATCTCTATGATCTCATGTGAGTGCGACATTTGTGACACAAACTAAGCGTACTAAGTAAATGTGTGTTCAAATGAAAATTAACACATAAGGCCCAAATAAACATATTAACATGAAGTGCTCATATAAACTCAAAATAGTTTTCATACATGATTAAAATCCATGTTTATTTTAAATTATTGACTTTGCGAATCTTGGGACTTAATCTCAAAATTTCGTCGGTTGGAGTCTGGAGTTTTCCCCCGAAAAAATATAGTTCGCTACAACCATTGGCTCTGATACCAACTTCTGTAACACCCCAAAAACATCGCAGCAAAAATACAAACGTAATGGTGAAGGAAGTTGGTGCCCATAAATATCTTCGTGGACGATGCATTGTTAATTTTGGACATATTACTTAATTAAAACATAGTTTAAAGTTTAAACATAAGTCACAACCATAACATAGTTAAGCTGTCTCGATCCTTAAGGATCTTATTACAAACATGGTCCCAGTTTAGTTTTAAAAGTTGTCCATTTGATTAAAGAAAACATGCATCACAACCACAGATACGGCAAAGGTTCCCAAAGCCGAACTCATGTACCTGAGGAACACATTAAAATCAAGTGTCAACAAAGGAGGGTGAGTTCACGTATTCAAATTTAAAACAATTTGATCCAAGGAAAACTTTCAAATTACATGTTTAATTAATAAAATATCCAAATAATATTATGAAAGCCACTTTAATTTCCTTATAAAAATTCCAGGGTCAGCCATTGCAAGCGTTTTCCAAAAACCTTTGATACACAATCCCAAGTTTTCCATATTAAATTGATAGCATCAAGTGTTCAGACTCGTATGTTTGCAAGACATTACGAACTATATATTAACAATAAGGACATAATGAACGCTAGACAATAACAGAATTTAAAATTTGCCACAAGACTTGACGCGGAGCTACCAGTCACGACGGGGTGGTCAACCCGATAGATCTATCAACAATTCCACGCATATCGATATTAATGATTAAATGGCTAATTTCACGCTAAGTGCCCGCAATGGGTCACCCAAGGTGCCACCTTATGAACAATATATATATCCTACTAAATTGATAAATTTAATATATAACGAGTTGTACGAATTTCCCCGAAGTCCCCACCGAAACGTAAACCATACCCGGTACTTACTCTCTTGAGACCGAGCGAATTCGTCACAACTTTAGATTTAAGCAATTTTAAATCTACATGGTCGTTTTCTCTAAAACACCGTAATAACACTCGTTTATCCCCGAAACATATATTCACATTCATCCAAAAATCTGTTTCTCCCCGAAACATATTTATATCAAAACCATATATTTTCCATGAAAATATAACCATAGTTTAATCAAAGGTATATTTTATACAAAAGTGTATACTTATCCTCTTAAAGCGTGTTATTCCCCCAAAACAGTTATAAAAACAGCAAAGAGAGGGGTTTAGTGACACTCACCTTTGGGTGCGTATTATAAATAGCGCAATCCCGCAATTTTTTCTACATGTCCTAATATACGTAGGAACGATTTATCAAACAATATATCACAATATTCCTAAGTTTCTCCAAATCTTGGAATTTTCACATAGCTTTGAGATTTTCTTGAAAAGTCCTTATTTTTATTATGTTAGCACTTTAATATATATGAGTTTATATATATATATATATATATATATATTTAAGATTTTGCTACTTGAACGATTTTATTGGTGACCCTTAATATGTTATATCCGTTAACACTCCCGTTTATACGTACTATATATCTACGATCCGCACGTCGTAATATATATACATAAACGTGCACAAATACTCAATATCATAATACGCGAAAACTCGTTAACTTATATACTTCATCATTTTTAAAGCATGTATACATGAAATAACTCATTAAGTTAACCTATGTATCGATTTTTACGCTCGACAAATAAGTTACACATTTAACGTAATTTAATCGATTCTACCACTTTAAACACACAAGTGTACATGCATTGTCTAAATTCCCGCTATCATGTCAACACTTAACATATTATCATATACACATATTTAAATCACATAACACTTTTAAACACATGAGGTTCACCTATGAACAACCCATTCTAGTGTACATTGTAAAACGTGTATTTTAGTGATTCGGTAACGTTTTCGGGCGTTGAAAGTCACGTATCACTAACCAAACACCAAGTAAAATTAATATAAGTTTAAATAATTATATTTGTATACAAAATATCAGTTTACTTACTAATCTAAAACAGTTTTACAAAAATCTCTTAAAAAGGCGATTTTTACCGTTTTTAACGCATAGCTTTGCATCAAACGTTACCATAACCACCCCAAACCGAAATGATTTGATATTTTAACATAATCCATGTTATTTACTGATTAAAATGACGGTTATAATCAAATTAGTGCAGTTTTTGTGTAAGCCCCTTAAATCATGCGATTTCACATACTTTACAACTCTTTTAAGCACAATGTACAACATGCAAGCTAGTAAACTTTATGACAAAGTTTCATGATATTTTAACACTTCAAATATTATTATTTTAGTGTTTAGGACCCGATTAAAAAATCATCTTTAACATACCATATCTTATTCATCATTTCATGTCCATACATCCACATGCATGCCTATGTATATGCATCTAATGTATCCCACTTACATCATCATCATCTTGTATGAACTAATATGCATGTTCATGTATTAAATTCATATAATCCAAGACATGTCCATCAATCATCATCTAATCATATAGATTTAAATGCATGCAACATCCTCACATTTATGAACATAAGACAAATACCCACATGCATGTGTACATATACATATATACACGACACACACATGTTCACACATACATCCAAAAACCCACTTTTACATATTCTTCTTCAATATAAGAACTTTTACAAAAATCCATTTTGATCATGCATGCATTCAATTTCTATGAGTCACATCAACAAGAATCTATCAAAAATCAATTATCATCTCTAACATATACATACATACAGCTATATATACATATATATACTTATCCATTTTTATTTTCTTTCAAAACCCATTTGTTTTTAGTTTCAAGTTAGTGTTTAAATCCAAGAACAAGAGAAACCTCCATCTTCATCAAAGTCATCAAGAATCAAGAATAAAGTTTTTAAAGTAAATTTTATACCTTCTAGATTTTGATGGGTTTTTTAGCAAAATGTGATGGTATGGAGCTTGATTCTTGCTTGGAAACTCCTTGGGATCTTCAAAACACCTTGAAACCTCCTTAAAAGAGCCTTTAATCTTCAAGAACAAGCTTGAAATTTCAAAAATGGTGGTGTATGGGGTGTGTTTGGCCGAGCTTATGTTTGAGAGAAAGAGTTTGAGTGTTTTGAATTTGTTTTCTTGGATTATGGAAGATCTTTGGTGATTTTGTAAAGGAATAATCATTACTTGTGATCTCCAAGGCCAACAAGTGGAAGAGAGAGGAGAGAGGGAGCCCTCTTTGGCCGCCACTTCCTTGCCATACACACATATCACACACATACATGCATATATATTACATATATAGGCCATAAACTGGTATTTAACTATATACCGGGTTTTTTATCTAGCGTTTTAATCACGTTTTAAAGCGTTTTAGATTATTTTTAACGCTCCATATAAATAAACTCACCAAAGTATTACTGAATAATATTTTATTTTCCTGGACTGGCTGCGTTGCCCGTATTTGGCAGTATGCGTGCTGTGTTGCGCAGTACGCGCTTAAACTCGAAAAATAGATTTTCTAAGCGTTTTAATTTATTTTTCCTAACGAACATGATTAAAATTATTATTTCAATCATAACGGACTATTTTTAGGATTTTAACATTAATCGAGCGGTCACCGACGTTCGTTTCGCATTTTAACCGTTACGCGATAAGTGTTTATCTTAAAATTGCCAGCATAATTTCTATCAATTTTTAAGTTTATTGTCACATCAAATAACGTCATATTCAATAAAATTTTGCCTTTTGTTCATTCATAATACGTGCCACGTTAGTACAGGCTCAAAATAACTGGATGTCACAGTAACCCTGGGAGAGGGCTGGAGAGGAAATGCTCAATTGAGATATCTCCCTCTTGATGTGGTTCCCCTGTGCATACAACACAATCCTTTTGTGAGGATATGTGAGGATTTTGGATAGGTCGAGATGTTTGCATCTGTTATGAGGAAGTGATAACAAATGTTTGTTGCATTTGTGATATAACAGGTTTCTCTTGCACCTCATCCTCCAAGTTACCATTTTTTTTGCTTTTCTTTTGAATTTGGGCTTTCGGATATAAGTGATCTTTGTGGGAATGGCTGGTGTCTGTTCCGCGGTGCTGGGTTGGGCACTGTGGTCACCAGGAGCAGTGGGCTTAGCAACAGATGTTGTAACATCTATTGCCTGGTTTTGTAATAAATTTCTTCACCCACATTTTCTTGACCCTTGGTCATCATGCGAGTAATTGTTTTATTGGAAAGACTTTTAATTTGCAGGGCTTCAACCTGTGCAAAAATGTTTTGTGCCAAGACCCTTTGTTAAATAAAACTTATAATTTAAGGGTACATGATAAAAACTTTAGGTTTGCCTTCTTTATTGGCTCAAGGAACAAAGTTTTGGATAGCCTATAATTTGCATCTGTTAAAATGGCATATTCTAAGTAATGGGTTTTTAATGGAATTTCATTGTAAGATGTGGTTATTGGTGATAAACATATGAGTAAGGTATCAAAGAAAAATTACATTACTGGTGGAAAGTTTGGTTTAAAAAGAGTTGCTCCCACCATTTCTGCATCATACCCCTCTCTATGATTTCACTGTGGAGATCAGTTTTAGAAAAAGTTTATGTACTTGTCTCATCATTCAGCACAAAGTTAATTGAAATCAATCATGGGGGTGATCTGAACATCAGCGTATTTTACCTTTGAAATGATTGTAAAGGGCTTTTTATCATGAAGTAGGAAATCCGAAATTCACCCAAAATTCATGCAGATTATCAAGATGTATGGGTGCATCGACATTGAGAAGGGTGAGATATTTTGAGGATATGAGAAGATCAATAATGGTATGAAATTCTTTGTTGTCATCAGTTGTCACAAGGTATGGAATGTAGTTATGGGGTGGTTTTAGGTTTACAGCCATTTTGAATGCAAAATCCTTTTGAACCCTTTGAACAGATAAATCTTTTGGATGATGGAAAAGTGTAAATCTTTTAGAAAATATGTAAAATAGATGATCTTTGTGATTGTTTGTATAGAGAAAAGTTTGTGATTTCTGAGTTTATCGCACTGGTAAGTGTAAACTCTTTTTGGTTAGGGTTTTGTAATAGTAGTGACGACGTGGCCAAGAGTTACTTTTCGAGTGACGTGGTAGACGTTTATTTGTTAAGTCGAAGCTCTGTTGGTCAAAGCATTGTTTATCATAAAGTGGGTCCCACTAAGAAAACCCTTTGGTGAAGAAAGATAAGACCTGTTTACAAAAGTTTGTTTTGAAACCTCTATTAGGAATCATTAGACCTTTGGATGACAAAAATAATCGCTGGTACATCTGTTTGATTTTTTGGTCAATAGATGGATGGAAACCTATGTTTGAAACCTCTGTAGGGTTAAAACATAGTTTGAATATGAAAAACAGTGGATTTGTTTGACTTTTGTAGTCAACAGTGGATAATGAATTAGTGGTTCTTTGTTTCAAACAGTGGTTAACAAAGGTTAAACATAATTTTGTAGCACTGAAACAGATGTTTCACTCCTTTGAACAGAGTTTTGTTTTAGTGATTTTTAACAATCTTTTCTTGATTTTAAAAACAATTTTTTTAATTTCAATGTAACATTTTAATGTTTTATTCAAGAAAACTAAAAAAATTCTTTAAATCTCTATTTAGCATCGAAATTTTGGAGATCAATTTTTCAAAAGTAGATGTGTCCAGTGCTTTTGTGAACACATGATGACGTGAAATCAATCCCTTTTCATAATAATATCTTACAAAGTGATGACGAATGTCAATATGCTTTGTTATTGAATGTGACACTGGGGTCTTGATAATGTTCTTAGTTGCTTGACGATCTAGTTTAAAAGGTGTTTTTAGAGCAGTTATACCAACATCAAGCAATTGACTTTGAAGCCACATGAGTTATGCAGTGCAACTTGCAACATCTATGTACTCTACCTTTGCTGTAGAATTAGAGACAATTGTTTAGTTTTTTGCTTTTCCATGAGACCAAGGCTTTACATAGTGTTTTGGTTATAAATTGACAAGATGAATTACAACCAAATTTAGATAGTGAGGTGAGGTTGTTGATGCACATGTCTATAGCCTACGTCTTAGGATCATGTCGTGTATGTAATAGGGATTCAATGTTAGATTTTATGTTGAAAATGTATCAAGTTGGACACTTCGTACGAAGTGCTGCCCACCTCGTACAAAGTGAAGCTCACTTCGTACAAAGTGTCCAATTCGTACGAAGTGGCAAGGCCAACTCGCGCGAAGTATTATGTCTATATATAGGCGAGTTGTGGTATTGGTTAGCTAAGCTGTTTTGTTGACAGTGAAGGCGAAGCCCTGTCCAGTTTGTCTCAAAATTGTAAACGTTGATCGATACTAATGAAACTGAGCATTTAAACAGTAACGATCAAATCATAACTAGTTAATCATGAATTCCTCACATATTGACTAGTTTCAAGTTAGGTCATATGCTTATTTCGATGAGCCGATGTAACACCCCAAATCGCGTAGTACAACAACACGCGGCGGAAACACTTGGGGAGTCACGTTACAAATTGTTTCACAAGAAATGGTACTTAAAATTTTGTTTATTGAATTATTGAATTTCATCGTCTTGGAATAACGAAAATGAAATACAATCAAATTGTCTTTCCAATTTTAAAGTCACTAAGGCCCGAGTCCATCCTATGTTTATCGTGCGGCGGACAATCATCACATAAGTAAACCTGAAACATATGTGAAAATAGGTACGTCAGCATAAAAATGCGTGCGAGTAACATAGGTTTTGTGTGTCAAATTCATGGCTTTGTATACATATTGCAAAACCTCGTCCGACTTCGAGAGTAGACGAGTATGAACCTTGAAATAAAAAGTGTTTGATTTTGCAATATATTTAATCAACTTAACAAGTTGATATAGGTAAAAGAAAACCTTGTAACCATGGATCTTGACCGAAAACATCTGTTTTTTAAAAATGAGTAATAAATGTATTTAGAAGAATGTATGGTTTATATCTTTAGGCGAAAATCGTTGTATTACATTGTTTGAAATCATTTGTCCAAGTGATTTGGATAACGCCACGATATGTAATATGATAAAAGCACTTATATATAGGAAGTACCAGCGGCGTATCCACCATGCTTTTATCATATTACACACGTCCTGTTATCTAAATCACCCACCATAAACCAATCGTCCAATTGTCTGTGTTATAAATCATTTGTTGGTGTTATAAACAGTTTTTTTGTGTCATCAATCAATCCCCCGTGTAATGAATAAATCGTCCGTGTTTTAATTATGAAAACTTTTGGTCGTTCTTTAATGAACACATTCAAACCTGTGTTGACTATACCACCCACAGGGTATCTTTAATAGACCCTGAAAGGCCTCTTTAACTAGACTAACAAATCAACGAATGATTTATTAATTAAAAATAGTTTTTAACGTTCCCTAAATTACCCACCAAATTCTAGTGAATAGCCTAGTAACGGGACTGTCAGTCCTATGGTACCATAACATACTATTGGTCGGCTTGATCAAAGCTAATGAATGTCACTCGTGTTATGGATTGCGCACCAACAAGTACGTTCACATTATTGAAATCATGTTGTTTATATAAACCATCGACTTTGTTATGAAAACCTAAAAACAATTTAGCATATATGAATCACCCCAAAACATTTAGAAAAAGTAAAAGAGCGGAGCTGTGTACTCACTTGGGATTGCGTATAACCCTTGTATGAATGTGTAAACAAAGCCCAAAAGATCAAGGAATCAAGTGTGTCCTAACATCGGGTAACTATGTTAAAGTACGGGACATAATCGGGAGAATCGGATAGAATGAGGTCTTGTAAACCAAATGAGTATTGGAACTCATATGAAATGGTTTAAGAAAATCAGCATTCTGATTTGGAATAAATCCTAAGTGCTTTTGACACGTTATGTCCCGTTAAAGTAGTTTATGCTAATTTAACGTGTCATTTGCGTCAACGCGTGTTCGGATGGTTAAACATGTCCTATGATAAGTCTTAAATGCCCAAACATGTTTGAAAATGTTATAACATCATTTTACATGTCAAATTTTAGTTACATATGTTTAAAATGATTTTATGCGCAAAAAGGGCATTTTGGTCATTATTATAGAACATAAAAGCGACTTATCATACGATCAACCAAACGAAGTGACCATGAGGTATAACCTTAGAGGATTATTACCTATACAACAATGGTCACAAGTATGTGTTTGGTTTGATGCTAAGATCGACCAAACGGGCCGGATTCGAAAATCAAAGCGGTGGTCAAGACTTTTCGATTTACGACTCAAATAAAGTAGTAAACTAGAAGTGACGAGTTAGACATGTCAAAACATGTCTAACTAAGTTGAAAAAACTGATTTGCTATCAAAACTTGGGGTTTTGATACCCGAAAATAGTTTCGTCATAAAATGCACATAATGCGCATCTTTGACCGGAACTTTGACTCGTCACTTCGACTAGTAAACATGGTAATCGGAAGGTGCAATCGTTAGGGATCATAACCTTCACGATTACGATCACGTTGCAAAGTTCAATTGGACTTTGCTTTGACCAAGAATGGTTAGAACTGAATTTCAAATAGAAAGTCAACTGCTTGACTTTTAGTCAAAATAGCCAAAAGAAATGAAATATTCTAAGGAAGAGTACTTACTTGTGTTGTAAACATTATAAGAACTCAGAAATGGAGGCCTCCAAAGCTGGAAGCAAGCTCCAAGAGAGTGGGAGAAAGAAGTTGTGAATGAGCAAGTTGGAAGTGAAGAATTCATGGCTATTTATAGTGTTCAAGAGTTCATAGGATCAATCCAAGTGTCCAACAAGGTGTCATGATCCTAGGAGGGTGTTAACATGTGTCAAATGCAGGTTAGAAGCTGAAAATTTCAAGAACTTGGAGCCCAAGGCTTGGAAGGGGAAGCTGCCAAGTAGCAGCCAAGAAGCTGCTGATCTAGGGACCCCTTATGGACCGTAAGGGGTTGTGCATACGGTCCGTAAGCAAGTATGGGGGGCAAAGTTTTGCTTTTTTGCAGCTTTGGTACTGTATTTTTTTGGCATTTTTACCCCTTTTAACCCAATTTTTAGG
This sequence comes from Scalesia atractyloides, assembly GCA_947069175.1. Classification (NCBI taxonomy): domain Eukaryota; kingdom Viridiplantae; phylum Streptophyta; class Magnoliopsida; order Asterales; family Asteraceae; genus Scalesia; species Scalesia atractyloides. The sequence continues at coordinate 33,239,974 of CAMTDV010000010.1, forward strand.
CTCTATGAGGAAGTTAAAGTATATGAGACTTGAAATATACTAAAAAATGTCATGGATGTCAGTTTGTTCGGTTGTACGGTTGTATGGTTGCGTTTTTCGCTTGATTACGACGAACACTTTAACGAACACGAAAACGACCGAAATTGTGCAACAAATGATATTTTTCCATTCTCATTAATAAAATACAATATTGTATTGATTACAAAATTATGGGATGTCTACACAAGGTCCGTATACAAAAATACGAGAATTGGCAGACTTTCGCAGTTTGTCGCAAATAGTCCCTCAAATTGATTAAGCATGTTTTTGCCATACCGAACCCTTCAAAACTTATTTCTAAGTTATGTAATGGGTATTTAGGGTATGTTTAGCTTATGTCATTGTTCCGGAGTGTAAGTCATGTTAAACTGATTACCTTTGCGTAATAGTTTACGTATAATTTCTAGAAAAGCTTTGAGGGGTTGAAATTGTACATAGACTTAAATGTGTGAATGTCACATGTAATTATACAATTCCCAGGAATGAAACACAACATTTCATTGGATTCAGAATTGTTTGGAATTGTATGATGGTTGTAAAGGCACAAATGTCACAGTCTCCCCTACGTTAGGAAATTTTGTCCCGAAATTTAATTTTGAGGAAACTTGTGAAAACAGATGTGAGTGTATCGCTTCCAAATGATCCTGCGTTCCGGGAGTAAAACTCTGGGCCACGTTTGGATTCCTAACGAACTTGTTAATTGTACTCGTCTGTTGTCTATAGGAATAAGTTCGGATTCGAAGATCTAAACATTATTTCAATAGATAGATGTATGACATCTTTGATTGTACTGAGCCTATGAAGAGAGCCATGTAAATGTCAAAGTGGCCTTCTTGTAGTAGAAGAATCCGAAGAGGGTGTGAACTTTGGGGTTTCGAACAACATATGGAAGCATGTTTACTAAGAAGACTATTATAGGAAACTTGTGTGTGCTCGAAGCTAGAGTCAGAGAGTGTAAGATAAAAAAAACATTGGTCAAAGTCTAGAACTTCTAGTAACCTAAATAACGTCACATTTGCAATGTAATAAGGAACACTTGTATATAGGAAGTACCAGCGGCGTATCCATCATGCCCTTATTAGGTTGTTCCCATTTTTTATTCTTATATCATAGGTTCTTACACATACAGAACTTGTTGTGGTTTCTATGCACTGATTTTTTATAATTATGTATGCATCCATAATCACACATTTCATTGCATCGTCCGCACAGTTCATTTTGCGACGTGTAGGGGAAAATCAATTGAATAAACATGTGATGACTTTTCTAGATCACAAAAGGATCTCTTTAACTAGATCAACGAATGATCTCTTTAAATAGACCACAAAAGAGTCTCTTTAGCTAGATCATCACATGATCTTGTTAACTAGATTGACGAATAATCTCTTTAACTAGACCACCAAAGGGTCTCTTTAACTTGATCAACACATGATCTCTTTAGCTAGCTTGACGAACAATCCCCTTAACTAGATCACCAAAGGGTCTCTTTAACGGGATCAACACATGATCTCTTTACCTCGATCAACGCATGATCTCTTTAACTAGATTGAAGAACAATCTCTTTAACTAGACCACCAATGGGTCTCTTTAACTAGATCAACACATGATTTCTTTAACTAGATTGACGAACAATCTCTTTAACTAGACCACCAAAGGGTCTCTTTAACTAGAATAGTACTTTGGAACCTAAGGGTCTAACTATTTGCATAGAAAAGCCCATTAAGGATTTTAGATAGTACTTTGGATATCCTTCTAAGAATCTAACACAATAAAATATGGAAGATTCTACAAGGATTTGGACAGTGAGCATTTTGAATCGATTTAGTGCAAAAACACCCAATCATGAACTTGGTCATCAACTTGTACGTACGTATTAAAGTATACAAAGAATCCAATCAAGAATTTCGGTTTACACTTTAAACATCCACGAGGATCTAAATATGAAGATAAAAGGATCCTATAAGTATTTGGGATTTGTGTAGCGAAAATGTTTTGAAAACCATGTACTAGGTATGCTAGGTCAACATACGAAGTAAAGTGTCTTTGAAAACCGTGTACTAGGTATTCTAGGTCAACATACGAAGCAAAGTGTCTTTGAAAACCGTGTGTAGGTATACTAAGTCAATATACCATGTAAAATGTCTTTGAAACCATGTGTAGGTATACTAAGTCAATATACCATGTAAAATGTCTTTGAATTCGTGTAAGATATCTTTGAAATCATATGCTATGTATATTGTCATGAAAAACAAGAAGATAATGATATGCACATAGACATATTTCATAAGACCAATTAAGGACTTATGAAAAGTACCCTTAGGTATCCGAGCAAGGATTTAAAGTGGCACTTCGAGCATCTGTTAAGAGTTATAACTTGTACCTTGTACTTTATTTTTTAGGAGAAACGAGTACTTAGGATTTTTGTGGAGATCGCGAGTGATCACAAAATGGAAGAAACTACGAGAGTAGTTTGATTTGCAAGGAATCATATCCTTGGTATTGGTATTGTAGAAGATATGCCACACATACACGCAATCGTATTAGTTTTGTAAATAAAATGGGAACAAGATTTTATAAACCAATAGAAATGTTTCAAGGTTCTTGGGTAACAACATGGAAAATGTAAAAGTTTAAATGTTTATAGCTGCATCGTCATTGGTAGGAGTCTCGTTAGTATTTATGTTAAATGCTCATCCACGGGCTGGATTTGCATTAACAAGTTTTGGGCAGTTGTTCCTATAATGACCCATCTCGCCACAGTTGTAGCAAGAACCTTGCGGAAAGTGAGCTCGGGCAGGATTTGCTTGAGCTTGAACGAGGTTTGGATTAGCTTAGTTTGGATCAGATCGACAAGCATCGCTAAATGACCAAGTCACCCACATGAAGTGCATTGACGACACTGTAGGTGAGCTTGGTGATGAGCATTGCACCTGTTGCACAACGGTGTTGTACTAGCAAAAGGTTTCCTCGTAGGAGGTAGTGTTGGTTGGTCGGGAGCAACTTGATTTTTCTGAGCAACCACAGCGAAGTATTATGAAGCCTTACGCTTCTTTGACTTCTTAGAGGATTTAGTCTTGTTTTCCTTTGGTTTTTCTTGGGTAGTCTTGTCTGATGGTTTCTTGTTACCTTTGCGGAAAAGTTTACCCGTCTTGACCTGAGAGTCAGTCAGGGTAGGCGCTAGTTCAGTGGCCTGTCTAATCGTAAGGGGGATTGCTACCAGTGACTATGTCCTAAACAGGGTCAGGGAGGCCATCAATGTACTTTTCGATTGCCTTATCCAAAGGCGCAACCATGGTAGGACATAACAGACTTAGTTCCTCATAACGATCAGTGTAGGCTCGATGTTCACCACTATCTTGTTTAAGATTGTGGAATTCATTTTCAAGTGCTCTTTGTTCGTGACGCGGGCAAAACTCCTTCATCATAAGAGCTCGAAGCTCCTCCCACGTCTGACCCATGGCAACATCTGCACCCGATCTCTCATCACTTTGTTCCACCAAGTGAGTGCCCTCTTTTGGAACACGCTTGAAGCAAATTCGACTATGCGCTCATTCGGACATAGAACACGACGGAATGTATTCTCAAGACTCTCAAACCACTGTAGGAGCCCAGTCACTCCTTCAGTACCACTAAACTTAAGTGGTTTAGCCGAGTTAAACTGTTTATAATTGCACGGAGCAGGTGCATTATTGTTTTTATTGTTGGCTTGGTTTATCTGAGTTATGAGATTTGGTAGCACAGCAGCTATCTGCTGAGCTATCATAGCTGCCATAGCGGCGTCCGGATTTGCGTTTTGTCGGGGTGGCATTCAAAAAGAGAGGAAAAATATGAGAGAAAATGAGTGACATGAATGTTGAATAACCAAAATGAGATGTTAAAATATCGACGAATCATAAGGATGATGGTCATTTGTTCGGTTACTCAAAACAAAACAAATGACACACAGTGACTAATCAAAGTAAATTAGTCTTTATAATGTATCGCGAAGACATGCTTTAGTCTATAAGTGGACACTCACCCTAAGAGTTCTCAGGTAAGAGTGACTGATCCAGTGATGCGGAATTGTACGGATACTCTAGCCTTAGACAGAAAACTCAGGGTACAGGCATCCACCCTTCCGGATTGCACATGTTCTCATTATTAAAGCCCAAACTTTGACGAGATTTTGAAAATTTTGAAGACATAAAGCCCAAAAACAAATCATCTAAGGATAGATGATTTCTTATGAAGTTTTGGAAAAATTTTGACTTTCAAGGATGTATTATGCTTTGTTTTTGGTAATCACCTAAGGATAGGTGATGGTAGTGTATTAAGAATCTTAATGCAAGTAAACTCGCGTTAGGGTCCTAGGAAGGTTATAGACTAGGTCAAAGCCTTACTAATAACCTAATTCCATATAACCAGTGCTTTGATACCAATTTGTAACGCCACAAATCGCGTAGTACAACAACAAGCGACGGAAACACTTGGGGAGTCACGTTACAAATTGTTTCACAACACATGGTACTTATAATTTTGCTTTATTGAATTATCGAATTTCATAGTCTTGGAATAACAGAAATGAAATACAATCAAATTGTCTTCCCAATTTTGTCACTAAGGCCCGAGTCCAACCTATGTGTATCATGCGGCGACAATCATCACATAAGTAAACCTGAAACATATGTGAAAATAGGTACGTCAGCATAAAAATGCCTGTGAGTAACATAGGTTTTGTATGTCAAATTCATGGCTTTGTATACATATTGCAAGACCTCGTCTGACTTCGAGAGTAGACGAGTATGAACCTTGAAATAAAAAGTGTTTGATTTTGCAATACATTTAATCAACTTAACAAGTTTATATAGGTAAAAGAAAACCTTGTAGCCATGGATCTTAACTGAAAATAATTGTTTTGTAAAACAGAGTAATAAATGTATTTAGAAGGATACTTTGTATGGTTTATATCTTTAAGCGAAAATCATTGTATTACATTGTTTGAAATCATTTTTCCAAGTGATTTGGATAACGCCACGATATGTAATATGATAAAGGCACTTATATATAGGAAGTACCAGCGGCGTATCCACCATGCTTTTATCATATTACACACGTCCTATTATCTAAATCACCCACCATAAACCAATCGTCCAATTTTCCGTGTTATAAACCATTTGTCCATGTGTAAACCATTTGTTCGTGTTATAAACCATTTGTCTGTGTCATCAATCAATCGCCCGTGTCATGAATAAATTGTCGGTTTTTTAATTGTGAAAACTTTTGGCCATTCTTTAATGAACACATTCAAACCTGTGTTGACTATACCACCTACAGGGTATCTTTAATAGACCCTGAAAGGCCTCTTTTACTAGAATCACAAATCAACGAATGATTTATTAATCAGAAACAGTTTCTGACATTCCCCAAACAACCCACCAAATTCTAGTGAATAGCCTAGTAACGGGATTGTCAGTCCTATGGTACCATAACAAACAACTGGTAGCTTGATCAAAGCTAATGAATGTCATTCGTGTTATGGATAACGCACCAACAAGTTCGTTCAAATTATTGAAATCGTATTGTTTATATAAACCATCGACTTTGTTATGAAAACTTGAAAACAATATAGCACATATGAATCACCCAAAAACATTTAGAAAACGTAAAAGATCGGAGCTATGTACTCACTTGGGATTGCGTATAAGCCTTGTATGAATGTGTAAACAAATCCCAAAAGGTCAAGGAATCAAATGTGTCCTAACATCGGGTAACTATGTTAAAGTACAGGACATAACCGGGAGAAACGGATAGAATGAGGTGTTGTAAACCAAATGAGTGTTGGAACTCATATAAAATGGTTTAATAAAATCAATATTCTGATTTGGAATAAATCCTAAGTGCTTTTGACCCGTTATGACCGATTAATGTAGTTTATGCTAATTTAACGCGTCATTTGCGTAAACGCGTGTTCGGATGGTTAAACGTGTCCTATGATAAGTCTTAAATGCCCAAACATGTTTGAAAATGTTATAACATCAGGTTACATGTCAATTTTTTGTTACATATGTTTAAAATGGATTTATGCGCAAAAAGGGCATTTTGGTCATTATTAAAGAACATAAAAGCGACTTATCATACGACTAACCAAACAAAGTGACCATAAGGTATAACCTCGAAGGGTTATTCCCTATACAACTATGGTCACAAATATGTGTTTAGTCGGATCCTAAGATCGACCAAACAGGTCGGATTCGAAAATCAAAGCAGTGGTCAAGATCGTTCGACTTACGACCCAAATAAAGCACTAAACTAGAAGTGACGAGTTAGACATGTCAAAACATGTCTGACTAAGTTGCAAAACTGATTTGGTATCAAAACTTGGTGTTTTGATACCCGAAAATAGTTTGGTCATAAAATGCACATGATGCACATCTTTGACCGAAACTTTGACTGTCACTACGACTAGTAAACTTGATAATCAGAAGGTGCAATCGCTAGGGATCATAACCTTCGTGATTATGATTTTGATCACGTTGCAAAGTTCAGTTGAACTTTGCTTTGACCAAGAATGGTCAGAACCGAAAGTCAAACATAAAGTCAGTTGTTTGACTTTTAGCTCAAAATAGCAAAAAGAAATGAAATATACTAAGGAAGAGTACTTACTTGTGTTAGAAACACTATAAGAACTTAGAGATGGAGGCCTCCAAAGCTGGAAGCAAGCTCCAAGAGAGTGGGAGAAAGAAGTTGTGAATGAGCAAGTTGGAAGTGAAGAATTCATGGCTATTTATAGTGTTCAAGAGTTCATAGTATCAATCCAAGTGTCCAACAAGGTGTCATGATCCTAGGAGGGTGTTAACATGTGTCAAATGAAGGTTAGAAGTTGGCAATTTCGAGAACTTGGAGCCCAAGCCTTAGAAGAAGAAGCTGCCAAGTAGCAGCCAAGAAGCGGCTAATCTGGGGACCCCTTACGAACAATAAGGAGTTGTGCATATGGTCCGTAAGCAAGTCTGGGGGGCCAAAGTTTTGCTTTTTGGCAGCTTTGGTCCCTGGACTTGTATTGTCGTGTTTTGGCATTTTTAACCCCTTTCAAGCCAATTTTTAGGCTCTATGAGGAAGTTAAAGTATATGTGTCTTGAATTATGCTCAAAAATGTCATGGATGTCAGTTCGTTTGGTTGCACGTTTGCATTTTTCGCTTAATTACGACGAACGCTTTAACGAAAACGAAAACGACCGAAATTGTGCAACAAATGATATTTTTGCATTCTCATCAATAAAATACAAGATTCTATTGATTACAAAAATTTTGGGATGTCTACACAAGGTCCGTATTCAAAAATATAAGAATCGACAGACTTTCGCAGTTTGTCGCAAATAGTACCTAAAATTGTTCTGGAGTGTATGTCACGTTAAACTGGTTACGTTTGCGTAATAGTTGACGTATAATTTCCAGAAAAGCTTTGAGGGGTTGAAATTGTACATAAACTTAAATATGTGAATGTCGGGCACATGTAATTATACAATTCCCAGGAATGAAACACAAGATTTCATTGGATTCAGAATTGTTCGGAATTGTATGATGGTTGTAAAGGCACAAATGTCACAGCCGATCCTACAAGTGGTATCAGAGCCATGGAGGACTGATTTGAAGACATTTGATAAAGATTCAACCTTTGAAGAATTCTGATTCTACTCATTCTTCTTATTTTTCACTTTTGAATATGAATTCATGCACAGAATAAACTGATTTTTCAATAAAACATGTAAAATCCAGTTTGAGTAAACTGCCAAAATGGTCCATGAGGTTTTGTCATTTTTGACACTTTAGTCCAAAACTCAGACCTTTTTAACCTGGTTCTGTAACAATACCCCAAAAACACCTTATAGGGATCCCTAATCGCAACCCCGGACTCGTACAGTGCGAACCAACACGAAAAACGAAGAAACTGATCTAGGCATCCTAGGAGCCATGCACCAGAATCACTGGCACCTCCCGCGACGCGCGAGAGAGTATTAGGACAAGTGGCTTCAGATCTCGACAAGTGGCAGGTCTATACACTTGACGAGGCTGACCTAGCACTAGGTTTTGGCTGTCGCACCACGCGAGAGGATACCAGGAATCTGCGCGACGCGCGGGAAATGCTAAGATTGAGTATACAAAGGCAGGCGTGGGACTGAAGTATTTGCTCAAATTTGATTTCAAAAATCGATTGTATACTCTCTCTCTCTAATCTCTGTCCAAGATCCAAATCCCCTAAACCTGCGAAGCACTGCCCCATTGTAAGTGTTTTAACCCTAATCACTGATTTGATACTCTGTCTGATTGATCTAAAACCCAGCAATTGATACCAAAGTGTTGCCTGTATATAAGGCTATACTTTGTTAACTACGTTGGGGTTTTGTCTCGTGATGTATCGTTAAATTTTAAGTTGGGTTATTACGCTAACACGTGTTACATTGTAATTTTATTAGGAACTCAGAAAAAGTGAGTCCTTCTTTCGTTTTACCAAATGATTTACAAAACCCTAAATGTTTTACAAGTTGTATCTATAGTGATTAAGTTTTTGTTATCTGCAATTACTACCAGTATGTGGGGTTTTGTACACACTAGTAATTGAGTTTTTGTTAGCCAATAGTAATATGACCACAGTCATTGGAACTGCCACCATGACAAATACTAATTGAGTTTTTGTTAGATAAAAACAATGTAATCGCCGTTGATACTGTGAAATATAACAATTTGTCTTTTTACAAAATTTGAATGAACTCACCAGTATTTTTAACTGACCCAAAATGTTTTTAAACGTGTTTCAGGTAACTTACTGTGAAAGTCATAGAAGCCTGCTATGGAGCACTGAAGGCTTAAATAAAGTGGCTAGGATTAGCTAAATAAAATAAGAAGCTTACGTTTTGTAAATTAGGGTTTATCCATATAAAACATTTGAATGGAATATGGGTTTATCCCATTTGTTTGATATTAAACTTTGGTGTTTTACAAACTCTGAAATATTTTCCTAACTACGATCTTGATGATGTTTTCCGCTGCCAAATAAACACCGATACCACCAGTTGACTTCTTCATGGCTTCCGCCCGGGGTGGGGTCAGGGGCCGTGACAGGGTTCCTGTGGTTTCAGTTTTGTTGTCATTTTCATCCAAAAGCAAATGTGGTCAAAATTTTCAGGTAACATCCAGTTTGTTTTGTCTTTTTTCTCCATTTTAATGAAGGGCACAATGGTCAGAATTTTTTTTTAATTTGTTATGATAAAATGTTAAAGACCATTTTGCCCTTCATTAAAAGGGAGGAAAAGACAAAAGCTGGATGTTAACTTAAAAATCTGACTAGATTTTGATTTGGATGAAAATGACAACAAAATTGAAACCACGGGGATCCAGATTCAAAAGTTTTGAGTTTTGAACTAAAGTGGTAAAAGTGACTAAGCCTCAGGGAGCATTTTGGCAGTTTACTCAAACTGGATTTTACATTTTATACTGAAAAATCAATTCATTTTGTCCATGAATTCATTTTCAAAAGTGAAAAATAAGAAGAATGAGAAGAATAAGAAATCTTCAAAGGTAGAAAAATAAGTCTATATTTTGGCATTTTGTAAAACCGAGTAATAAATTGATTTAAAAGAAAACATTGTATGGTTTATATCTTTAAGTGAAAATCGTTGCGTGACATTTTCAAAACCATTTGTCCAAGTGATTTGGGTAACGCCACGACATATAATATGATAAAAGCACTTATATATAGGAAGTACCAGCGGCGTATCCACCATGCTTTTATTATAATATACCCGTCTTGTTATCTTAAATCACTATCCATAAACCAATCATCCATGTTAAAAACCATTCGTCTGTGTTATAAACCATTCGTCCGTGTTATAAACCATTCCTCCATGTTATAAACCATTCCTCCGTGTTATAAACCATTCATCCGTGTTATAAACCATTCATCCGTGTCATAAACCAATCGTCCGTGTTTTAATTGTGAAAACAGTGGTCGTTCTTTAGTGAATACATTCAAACATGTGATGACTCGTCTAGACCACCAAATGGTCTCTTTAAATCGACTAACAAACCACCAAAGGGTTTGTTCAAATACAATTTATGTCGTTCCCCAAGCTTCCCCACAAACACCATGAATTTTGGTAACCGGATTGTCAGTCCTATGGTACCATAACATACTACTGGTCGGATCAGCCAAAGCTAATGAATGTCATTCATGTTATGGATAACGCACTAACAAGTTGTTCACATTATTGAAATCGTATTGTTTTATATATAAACCATAGACTTTGTTTTGAAAACTAGAAAATGATTTAGCAAATATGAGTCACCCAAAACATTTGAAAACGTAAAAGAGGGGAACTATGTACTCACTTGGGGTTGCAAAAGTATCCTCGAATCAAAGGAATAAACAAAGCTTCAAACATGTCCTAATGTGTCGGATAACTATGTTAGTGTCGAGACTTTAATCGGAGAATTCATATAGAATGAAGTTTTATAAACCAAATGAGTGTCTTGAACTCATATGATATGGTTTACTAAACTTAACATTCGGATTTGGAAAGGATCCTATTTGCTCTTGACCCGTTACGACCCGTTAAGGTAATTTATGCTACTTTAACGGCATTAGCAAAATTATATGTTCGGATGGTGAAATATGTCCTATGATAAGTCTTATATGCCAAAACATGTTTGGTAATATTGTAACATCCGTTTATGTGTCAAAACTTTGGTTACATATGCTTAAAATCAACTTATGCGCAAAAAGGGCGTTTTGGTCATTTTTAAAGAACAAAAAAGCGACTTATCATAAAACTAACCAAACCTTATGACCATAAGGTATAACCTCAGTAGGTTATTCCCTATACAACTATGGTCACATAAATGTGCTTGGTCGATTCTTAAGAACGACCAAACGGGTCGGATTCGAAAGTCAAAGCGGTGGTCAAGACCGCTTGACTTACGACCCTAATAAAGCACTAAACTTAAAGTGACGAGTTAGAAATTTTATAACATGTCTAACTAATGTTATAAAAATGATTTTGTAACACTCCGACCACGTAATAAAACAACCCACGACGGAAACGTCGGGGTGTTACAGGTTGGTATCAAAGCCATGGTTATAGGGAATTAGGTTATTAGTAATACTTTTGACCTAGACTATAACCTTCCTTGGACCCTAACGCGAGTTATCTTGCGTTTAGATTTTAAATACAATACCATCACCTATCCTTAGGTGATAACAAAAATCACAAATTCATTCCTAAAAGTCAAAAGTTCTACAAGAAATCGTCATCTATCCTTAGATGATTTGTTTTTAGGCTTTTAAAGCCTTAAATGTTTTCAAAATCTCGTCAAAATTTGGATATTAATATTGTGAACACGTGAATCTTGAAGGGTGGATGCCTGTACCCTGGGTTTTCTGTCTAAGGCTAGAGTGTTCGTACAAATCCACTTAATCGGACCAGTCACTCTTACCTGGGAACTCTTGGGGTGAGTGTCCACTTATAGGCTAAAGCATGTCTTCGCTATGGATTATAAAGACCCATTTACTTTGACTAGTCACAGTGTCGTTTATTCGTTTTAAGTAACGAATAAATGGATACACTCCATATGCTTCGTTGATATTTTAATTTTTCTTTTTAACCATCCACTATCAATCTCACTCGTTTCCTCTCATATTCCCCTCTCTTTTAGAATGTCTCCTCGTCGCGACACTACCCAAAACGCCGAAATGGCAGCAATGATCGCTCAACAAATGGCTGTGATACTTCCAAACCTTGTGACCAGCTCAATAAACTCAACAATAACAACAACAACAATGTACTGTGTAATTTTAAACAGTTCAATTCGGCTAAACCACCCAAGTTTAATGGGTCTGAAGGAGCTACTGGTCTCCTACAATGGTTTGAAAGCATTGAGAACACTTTTTCCCATTGTCAATGTCCCAATGAGCGCAAAGTAGAGTTTGCTTCAAGCGTATTCCAGAAAACAGCGCTCACATGGTGGAATGGGATCATGAGAGATCGAGGTGCAGATATAGCCATGTCACAAACTTGGGGAGAACTTAGAGCCCTTATGATGAAAGAGTTATGCCCACGCAATGAGATAAGGGCACTTGAGAATGAATTCCACGATCTCAAGCAAGATAGCGGCGAGAATCGTGCCTACCAGATCGGTACGAGGAATTAAGCCTACTATGTCCCACTATGTTCACTCCCTTGGATAAGGCCATTGAGAAATACATTGATGGCTTACCTGATTCTCAAGTCAAGAAAGGGAAACTTTTCCGCAAAGGTAACAAGAAACAATTTGCTAAGGCTACCCAAGAGAAACCAAAAGAAACCAAAACTGAACCTCCCAAAAATTCGAGGAAGCGTAAGGCTTCAAAGAATTTTACTGTTGTTACCCCAACCAACGAAGTTACCCCCAACCAACTAGCTCAACCTCCTGCTAAGAAACAATATGTTGGTACTACACCCTTATGCAACCGATGTAACCATCATCACCAACATCATTTACCATGTCTCCAATGTACCCTCTGTGGACGATTTGGTCACTTGGCTAACGTTTGTCGTTCTGCATATACCCTGAACCAAACTGTTCTAAATCCTGTTCAAAATCAAGCAGTACCTAACCGCCCTCATTTTCCACCTGGATCCTGCTATAATTGTGGTGATCTTACTCACTACCAAAACAATTGCCCGAAGCTTGTTAACGCTAATCCAGCTCGTGGACGAGCATTTAAACTGAATGCTAATGAGGCTCGTGCTGACAATAACGTGGTTAACGGTACGTTCCTTGTTAATAACCATCCTCCTTCTATTCTTTTTGATTCAGGTGCCGATAAAAGTTTTGTATCCATAGCATTCGAACCTTTTCTTTTGATGCCCCGTACTAAGCTAGGAAAACCTTTAATGCTAGAAATAGCTAATGGCAAACCCCTTTTACTTGATTCCATTATTTTCAATTATCAACTAAACCTCAATAACCATCTTTTTCCCATTGACCTCACGCCAATACAACTTGGGGGTTTTGACGTCATAATCGGAATGGATTGGTTAACAAAACACCATGCTGAAGTAATCTGTTTCGATAAAATTGTTCGTATACCTCTTCCATCCGACGAAATCTTAGAAATTCATGGAGAGGAACATTGTAGTAAACTCAAACTCATGATGTGTACCCAAGCCCAGAAATACATACGAAAGTACTAAGTAGCCTTCTTGGCGCATATCATGGAAAAGAAAGACAAGAGCAATAGTATTCAAGATATCCCCATTGTTCGGCATTTTCCCGAGGTATTTCTGGAAGATCTACATGGCTTACCTCCGGTACGCTAAGTGGAATTTCGCATCGATCTTATACCTGGTGCTAACCCAATTGCCAAATCCCCTTACCGTCTTGCACCATCTAAAATGCAAGAATTGTCAAAACAACTCCAAGAGCTTTCAGAAAAAGGTTTCATTCGTCCGAGGTTTTCACCTTGGGGCGCTCCTGTGCTTTTTGTGAAAAAGGACGGATCCTTTCGCATGTGCATCGATTATCGTGAGCTCAACAAACTCACGATTAAAAATCGATATCCCCTACCTCGTATTGATGATCTTTTTGATCAACTACAAAGGTGCTACCTGTTTTTCAAAGATCGACCTCCGTTCAGGGTATCATGAACTTCGTGTACAAGAAGAAGATATTCCCAAAACTGCTTTTCGAACCCGATACAGCCATTATGAGTTCATTGTCATGCCTTTAGATTAACAAATGCTCCTGCCGTTTTCATGGACTTAATGAATAGGGTTTGTAAACCATATTTAGGTAAGTTCATCATTGTTTTTATTGATGACATCTTGATCTATTCGAAATCTCGAGCTGACCACGAACATCACCTTCGCCTAACGATGGAACTTCTAAAGAAGGAACAACTTTATGCCAAATTCTCCAAATGTGAATTTTGGCTAAATGAAGTTCAATTCTTGGGTCACATTGTAAATAAACAAGGTATACATGTAGATCCTTCTAAGATTGCATCGATCAAAGATTGGAGTACACCCACTACTCCTATCGAAGTTCGTTCTTTTCTTGGTCTTGCCGGTTACTATCGTCGTTTCATCGCAAACTTTTCCAAGATTGCGGTTCCACTCACTTCTTTAACTCAAAAGAGTAAACCTTTTGAGTGGGGACCCAAACAAGAAAAAGCTTTTCAAACCTTGAAACAAAAGCTTTGTGATGCTCCTATTCTATCCTTACCCGATGGCAATAACGACTTTGTCGTATATTGTGATGCCTCAAACCTAGGCCTTGATTGTGTTCTCATGCAAAGAGACAAAGTCATAGCATATGCATCAAGGCAATTGAAAATTCATGAAAAGAACTACACAACTCATGATCTTGAGTTAGGTGCCGTTATTTTCGCTCTCAAAATTTGGAGACATTACCTCTATGGTACTAAATGTGTGGTTTTCACTGACCACAAAAGTCTCCAACACATTTTCAATCAAAAGGAACTAAACATGAGACAATGACGTTGGATCGAACTTCTGAACGACTATGATTGCGAAATTTGTTACCATCCTGGTAAGGCGAATGTCGTAGCAGACGCACTTAGTCGCAAGGAACAAGTCAAACTTCACTGTGTTCGTATCCAATCAGATCTCCAAACACGTATTTCCCAAGCCCAACTTACTTGCGAAACCCAAGGCTTAATGAATAATGAACTACCACATAATCTTGAACTTCAACTTGAAACTAAAGATGATGGGTTACTCTATTTCTTGAATCGTTTATGGATTCCAAACCAAGATAATCTTCGTATCTTATTGATGGACGAAGCACACAAGTCACGTTACTCCATCCATCTAGGTACAGACAAAATGTACATGGATCATCGTACCTAGTATTGGTGGCCGGGTATGAAGAAGGATATAGCTTTGTACGTGTCTAAATGCCTTACTTGTCTTAAAGTCAAGGCAGAACATCACCCGTCCCTCCGGTTTGCTCGAACAACCAGAAGTTCCGGTATGGAAATGGAGAACATCGCTATGGATCTCATCACTAAGTTACCACGCACTTCTAGAGGCCATGACGCCATTTGGGTAGTCATTGACCGTCTGACTAAGTCAGCACACTTTTTGCCAATTCGTGAGGATTTCTCTGCTGACAAACTTGCTAAGATCTATATCAATGAGATTGTATCTCGTCATGGTGTTCCTTTGAATATCATTTCAGATCGTGATGCTCGTTTCTCATCTCGTTTCTGGAAAACCATGCAATCAGCCATGGGAACCAAATTAAATCTAAGCACTGCTTATCATCCTCAAACCGATGGACAAACCGAAAGGAAAATCCAAACACTTGAGGATATGCTTAGAGCTTGTGTGATTGACTTTCCTGGTAATTGGGATTTGCATCTACCTTTGATCGAATTCTCCTACAACAACAGTTATCACTCCAGCATCAACATGGCTCCATTCGAAGCTCTTTATGGTCGAAAACGTCGTTCATCTGTCTGTTGGAATGAAGTTGGTCAAGCTCAAATCACCGGACCTGAACTCTTTCAAGAAACAACAGACAAAATCATGACAATCCACAATAACCTTTTTGACAGCAAGAAGTCGTCAAAAGAGTTACGCTGACAAACGAGGCAAACCTCTGGAATTCCAAATTGGTGACCGTGTTCTTCTCAAGGTATCCCCTTGGAAGTGTATGGTTAGATTTGGAAAGAAAGGTAAACTAGCTCCTCGATATGTGGGACCTTTTAAGATCATTGAAAAGATCAGAAAGGTAGCCTACAAACTCAAACTACCTCCTGAACTTGGAAATATTCATCCAACTTTCCACGTGTCCAACTTGAAAAAGTGTTTAGCTGATGAAAACCTCCACATCCCTCTTGATGAAATTCGTATTGATGATACTATGCATTTTGTCGAGAAACCTGTGAAAATTATGGACCGTGATGTCAAGAAACTCAAGCATAGTCGAATTCCAATTGTGAAAGTTCGTTGGGAATCCAAACGTGGCCCAGAATTTCGGGATGAAATTCCCCAAAGTAGGGGAGACTGTAACATTTGCAAAATTTCAATCGTTGTACCTTTCGATCGGTTACGTTCTTAATAAAATTGTTTACCAAGTAGTTAAATCTTACAAGGACCTTAGTCGCAACCCGGTCACGCACGACGAAACCGGACATGAAAAAAAAACTTGGACCTCTCAGGCGCCATGCGCCAGAAACCCTGTCATCTCCCGCGACGCGTGGGAGAGTGCCAGGACAGTTGGCTCCGTTTCGTGACACGTGTCCAACCTACCTTAGATCGGTGGCAATCTAGGCCTAGCTGACCTCCCCCGCACCACGCGAGAGACACCCTGTCTCCCCGCGCGACGCGTAGGAGAGTCAAATTTCGGGTATATAAAGGTCGGCCTGGGACGAGTTCAAATCGCTCAGTTCGATCGAAAATCGAAGTCTCTTTCTCTCTCGAAGCTCTGTTTAAATACCGAGCCCCCCCAAACCCCTAAACCTGCGAAGCTCTGCTCCGTTGTAAGTATTTTAACCCCTGATCCCTAATTCGTTACCCTACCCGAGTTAGAACCCACTAACACCAATGTAAAGGCTCTGCCCAACTAAGTACGTTGTGTTTCTATCTATTGTTGTATGGTTATCCTACCCGATTGATTTAGGACCCACCAACGCATGTCGAGGCCCTGCCTGACTAAGTCCATTGGTGTTCTGTCTCGTGTAGTATCGTCACCCTACCCGATTGATTTAGGACCCACCAACGCATGTCGAGGCTCTGCCTGACTAAGTCCGTTGGGGTTCTGTCTCGTGTTGTGTGGCTAAAGTGACTTGGGTAATTTTACTAACACGTGATACATTGTATTATTATTAGGAACTCAGAATTTGCACCAGGAATCTTTAAGTTAAAAATCCTAAAGCTACAGGCGAGTACATAGTTCCCCTTCTTTATGTTTTCTAAATGTTTTGGGGTGATTAATATGTGCTAACTATCTTTCAAAACATACTTACTACTTATGGTTCTTGTGAATACATAATTCCCCCTTTTACATGTTTGGAGGTGAATTATATATTTCCACATTAACAAAACTTATTTACATATGATTTATGTACACAACATGCTTTACATTGTACGAAACTTGATGGTACGTTGAACATGACAATGATACATTCATTAACTTTGATCATGCCGACCGGTAGTATGTTATGGTACCATAGGATTGACAACACCATTCCGCTTCCTAGGTTTGTTTGGAAGTTTCCTCTGGGAATGACAGAAACTGTGCAACACATTTGACAGACCTTTATTTATAAAGGTTTGTCTGACAGTCAACAAGGCTTGAATGTATTCGCCAACAAACCGTACTTGTTTTATACAAAAAGGCAAATTGTTTTATATACACAACAAGATTGGTTGATTTATATAATACAAGACATGTGGTTGGTTTATACAAAGTCACAAATGGTTTCTAAGTAAACCATACAATGTTTCTCTTAATCGAATGATTTCTCATACGACTTTACAAAAAGAAACATTTTTGTCAAAGATTCATGGCTACAAATATTTATTTAAAATATCAACTGTTAAAGTTGATTAAACATATTTCCATATGCAAAAGCCATGAGTCGTGACCACACAACCTATGTTACTCTCCAGCATTCAATGTTGACTTTATTTTCACATATGTTTCAGGTACTAACGCATGATCAAGTATGTTACACATAGGATGGACGCTAGCTTTAGCTTGATTAAATAAAATAGTTGTTGTATTTTGTTTCGAATTCTCAAAGACGATGTAATTTATTAGTTCAATAAAACCAAACTTGATTTACCATTTGTTTGAATCAATTTGTAACGTAACCCCCCGACGTTTCCGCCGCGGGTTGTTTTATTACGCGGCCGGGGTGTATAGGTTTGGTATCAAACCTTGGAGTTTTATAAAACTGGAGGTGCATTCACAGGGGATTATAACCTTCGTGATTACCATCACGTCGCAAAGTTCAACTGTACTTTGACTTGACCAAATATTGTCAGAACCGAAAGTCAAACTGTTTGACTTTTAGCTCAAAATAGCCAAAATAAATGAAATAGACTAGGAGAGAGCACTTACTTGTGTTAGAAACACTTAAGAGCTCATAGTTGGAGGCCTCCAAAAGCTGGAAGCAAGCTCCAAGAGAATGGGAGAAAGAAATGTGAAATGAGCAAGTTGGAAAGGATGAAGATCAAGGCTATTTATAGTGATTTTGAGCTCACAAGATCAAGCCAAGCGTCCATGGAGGTGGCATGATCAGAGGAACATCATAACACATGTCAAATGGTGCTTAGAAGCTCGTAATTTCGTGAACTTGGGGAGCAAGAAGATGACACATTTTCTGCTAATCTGGGCACCCCTTAAGGACCGTATGGGGGCACCTCTTACGGTCCGTAAGGCCCTGGCAGGGGAAGAAGTTTTGGATTATGGCAGATTGGCCCCTGGACTTGTTTCGTCGCGTTTTGTCACTTTTAACCCCTTTTAACCTAATTTTTAGGCTCCATAAGGTGTTAAGGCATATGTAACTTGGATTTTTCCCGAAAATGTCATGGATGTCAGTTCTTTCAGTTGTACGGTTACGCGTTTCGCAAAATTACGTAAAACGCTTTAACGAACATGAAAATGATCGAAATTGCGCAACGATTGGTATTTTTGCATTCTTATAAATAAAACACAAGATTTTATGAATACACAAATATTTGGATTGGTACACATGATTCGTATCTGAATACAGACCAACAAACTTTTGCAGTTTTTTGAAAATAATCACTGGACTTGTATAAGCGTGTGTTTGTCACACCTAACCCTTCAAAACTTATATCTAAGTTATGTAAAGGGCATTTAGGGTATGTGCAGCTTATGTCCTTGTTCAGGAGTGTACGTTGCGTTAAACTGATTACATTTGAGTATCACTGTACGTATTACTTTCAAAAGAGGTTTTTGAGAGTTTGAAATTGTACAAGGATTGAAAATGTGCAAATGTCATAGATAATTATACAAATTTTGGAAATAAAACACATGGTTTCATTGAATACTAAATCGTTCAGAATTGTACATGTTGGTAGTTGACATGTTTATCAAAGTCATTTTATCCATATAAAATGAAAAACGCAGTGGAATAATTATTTAACATGTTACTTATGTTGATACAAAACTCATTTCGTATGTAAAACAAAAACCCGGATCCATATATGAACATGCATGCTATCAAAATACAATCATAGAGTGTTTTAGAATACTATCTTTCAAAGAACAAGTAGGTGAAAAGGATGATGCTTCTTGAATGGTAATCTTCTAAGTAGAAAACGTCAAGCTTGTATACCCCAAGCCTTCCAACAAACATTATGATTTTTGCTAGGATTTCTACACTTAGGATTCAAACTAGAACTCTCTTGGACAACCACCTTATGGCCGAAAATTTTAGAGCACTAGAAGGTGTTCTTGCAACTTGAATTCTTGTGTGTAAGAGTATATGAGTGAATAATATAAAATCTTGCATGTCTTACATGATCTTGTGTAAGATCTCAAGATATGTTGCATGCAAAACTATTGGACAAAATCCCACCTAGGGAACCCCCATATGGACGGCCCTATGGGGTGTTTTATAAAAAAAACTTTTTTTTCTTTTATTTAAATCTTGTATTTATATATTTTATAACTTTTATAAAAATATAACATAACATAATACAAGGTTTTATGCAACATCTCTTAACAATTTATAATGTTATTTAACCCATTAAATAACAATATAAATATTCTCTCAAAATAGATTATCCATATAATTTATTAATTTCTCAAGTGCAATTATTTAGAAAACCAATTTCTAAATATTTTAATTGTTAATAATTATTTGTTTGATCATATCATAAATAAATATTATAAGTGTTTGTCTAGCTTGTTATTGGGTATGACCCAACTTAGATCATATCGTACTAGCCACATCAATTTAATATGTGTCTTGGGCATACCGATTCCAACAATCTCCCACTTACGCAAGATACGTAGAAGATTGATGCAAGTAGCAAATATCACCTAACAACGGTTTACTACCCCTAATACGTATGACGAAGTGCCATTCAATAACATCATCCCCTTCAAGTCCCTTACTTGAACATGATTTAGGTGAAATGATCATTTATCCTTTCGTTACAGATGTCATGTCAAATCCAGAGACATAGAGTGATCATTCTCTGTTGATTTAACTTTAGCAGGCCTTAGACATCTTACTCTCAACGAATACGGGAACAAATACTATCTTGACTACATACGTATCTCACAATCACCTTGTACCACACCTGAGCTTAGCCTTATGTACTGCCATGTTACGGACGGCGAAGAACCAAGTCAAAGTATAATATTTGGTGAATATCAAGACCCAATATGTATCTCAGGTCAGAGGATACTATGATATTCGTCTTTACTCAAAATTACTTATGATCAATCACAAAGATTCCATGTAGTAATATTTGAGAGTAGGTCAGTCCAATATTTTGTATCCCACAAATATCTATGAACTTTGGCAGCAACACTTTGCTCTATATTCATACCTAATGAATATCCACCAATCCGAGTTCATAATAGTCTTACCTTCATATTTGTTCCCACAAATATGATCGACTACGAACATTTAGAATAATTAACTTATTCATGGATTTAAACATGCTAAAATGGAACATAACTCAAAATGCCATAATCATAAATGAGTCATAGTAACAATTGTTCCTATATCCAAATACTAAATAGATCAAATCCAATCACTAAAATATCAAAGTCCTAAGGCACAAGTGTGACCCTCATGCTTTGCTCGTTCAAGGAGCTTCGTGAGAGGATCCTCAACGTTTTGATCGGTGTGAACTTTGCGAATACATATCTTTACTTTTTTAACTTCATCCCTTATGTAGTTGAATCTCCGCGGCCTAGTCTTTTGATGTGCACAAGGTTCCTTGATTTGAGCAATCACACCCTCGTTATCGCAAAAGATCTCTAGGGGATCCTGAATGGTAGGGACTACCCCTAGGTCGGTGATGAATTTCTTCAACCATGCAGCTTCTTGCGCTGCCAATGAAGCGGCGATGTATTTTGATTCTGTAGTGGACAATGCTACAACATCCTACTTCGAGCTCTTCCAAGAGACTGAAGCTCCATTCAAAATGAAGACATACCCAGATTGTGATCGAGAACCATCTCGGTCAGTTTGGAAACTCGCATCCGTGTAACCCTTTACAACAAGTTCCTCTTCACCAGATCCATATATCAGAAACATATCCTTAGTCCTTCTAAGGTACTTCAATATGCTTTTAACAGCCATCCAATGACTGTTACCTAGATTTTGCTGGTATCTACTTGTCATGCTTAAGGCACATGACACGTCCGGTCTAGTGCATACCATTGCATACATGATGGATCCTATAGCAGACGCATATGGGACTCCTTTTGTCACACCCTCAATTTCCACTTGCGGAGTTTTACCGCGAGGCGTGTGAACAAACCAGAATCTGAAACACTAGTACGTCGAACGACTCTATATGATTTGATAATACGTTTTCCAAAAATCATTTGATTAACCAATTATCGTAGATTTTAGATTGTCTTAATTAGTTACCAAAGTTTAGCGGAAGCATTAGTTTAAGTGGTTGAGCGGAAGCATAAAATAAGTAGAGAAACGGGCGCCAACACAAACGCCAAAACAAATGAAAAACCCAATACAACGTTTGTAAATGAGACTCGATAAAAGATGTCTTGTTCAATGCATGTGAGTGCACCTAGAGCTCCTAGCGTCCTGAGAAACATGTAAAGAAACAAGTGTCAACATTAAAGATGAGTGAGTTCACAGGTTTTCATAAATTCGTTTGTTCGGTTATGAGTTTGATTCCCCCGTTATCCCTAACCCGGGATAACGATTTAGTTCCATTATTCCCAACCCGGAATAACAATGATGTTGGTTCCATTATTCCAAACCCGGAATAATAAAGTTGTTGTTTCAATTATTCCAAACCCGGAATAATAATGATGTTGTTTCCATTATCCCTATCCCGGGATAATATAGTTGTTTCGTAATTAAGTTCAATGTTAACATATATAGGTAGCTAGCCTAAAGTTATGTCACGTAAGAGTTCGCGATCGAAGCTGACTGTTGTGCCTCCGTGTTGCCAGGCCTATCACTGACCGTGGCGAAGTTAGGCCAAATTATTAACCCGTTGACCATACCCGGTCGGCTAGCACGACTAGCTCGGGTGGGGCTTGTCGGGCCCAGTAGTACTACTTATAATTCCCCCGCTATTAAAACCCAATACTAACGATCCGAGAGATTGACGAGGACTTAAGTGATATAGCTGCTTAGTGACCATAACATTACAATAACATTAACTTAGTTACCGAATAGTTATGTGACGTTAATTTCATATAACGTAAAGAGATTGAGTTGAAGAGTGTATACATGTTTCTCCCCCTGTTGTTTAAAACCGGATAAAATTAGGGGCCGTGAACTCACCTTTAGTTGATCGGTTAGTGTAGCAAAGAAGTTGTAAGGATGGGACCGCTAATTGCGTCCTAACAAACCAATTGATTTCAAGTCAGTGTGTGAACACACCAATACAAATTCTACACTTAATTTACGTACAAAGTGATACACACAAACAAAATACCTAACACTCAAACATGCATGCAAGTATCCTCATGTGATCATAGTAATCAAAACAATTTATTATGAACATAATCCAATCCATGCAACACTTTGGTGCACACAATCACAAGTTATCAAATTTCAGCTTACATACTCATAATTCAGCTGTTTTCTAGGATTTTTATAAAATAGTTCCAACGTTCCAAAAATTCCAATTATTTTACAGCAGGTGACATTTATACTGTAGAAATTTATATAAATTTTCCAAGTCATAAATCTTTACCAATTAACCATAAATATTAATATACTAGACTGCAGTCAGATTCGTCGCTTTCTGACTGCAGTCCACGGAAGAATTTATTTAAAAATCACTGATCGTCCAATTAACAAAATTCCAGTGGGAGTTGCCCGGAAATTTCCATACCTAGTTGCTGTACAAAATTCATGACTCGACTCCCTACTGATTATAAAATCCAACTCGATAAACAACTAACAAAATTTCAGGATTTTCACAGCTTTAGTTACTGAACTTATTTGGCCACTTAAAAATATCAAACGACTTCAGAAAAATATGAATTCAGCGCCATTAGATTTGTTATTCAAATCTCTACGTTTTAGACTTCAGAAAGTCCGTTTTTCGACAACTAATGAGCGAGTTACAGCCAGTTGAAGTCGGCTGTAACTATCACTCAGCAACCTGTTTCAGCATATTGTTACCATTAATTCGCATAAACCGTCAATATAATTAACCTAGGCGATCAAGAACTGATTTTTCTAATCATAGATCAATACCAATATCACATCCATGCAAACCCTAATCCATACCTCTAGTTTTTTATAAACAAAACATACTTGCAAACTTATAAGTTCCGAAAACAATCATACATGCAAACAATGATCAATCAGCCGATTACATTTAAACACATATGATCTGAATACGATCTTGCAAACGATTATAAATCCTAACCTTTAATAATAGTGAATAACGAGTCGAGACTTGGATGAGAATGGATTCGGCTGTTCAAGCAAGATCACGACCGAAAGAATGAGATGAGCAATTCAATTGTCGCGACCGAGAGATGATGATGAAGTAGGCTGTTTGTGATCGAGGAAGTGAACAAATGGGCTGATCTCGCGACCGAATGGAGGTGAACAAGGGCCTACCGTCGGCTTCTTTCTCACTAGGGTTTTGTGTTTTGAAGGTGCATGCATGTGTTAGTATATATAGGCGCAAAGAGATGAGGGAATGGGTTGCGGTTTGGGTTTGATCTCGCAATTGATCTCGCGGCCGAGAGTGGTTTAAGGTTTGGGTTTGATCTCGTGGCCGAGAGTGGTTTAAGGTTTGGGTTTGATCTCGCAATGGGTTTGCGGTTTGGGTTGCACACAATGGGTTTGGGGTTTGGGTTGCACACGGCCGATAATGGTTTGGGTTCTAAACTTGGTCCCCAAATCTTGGTTAACTCCTAGAGTCACAAGAAATCAAAGTTGGTTCGTGTCGCGGTTCGGTTCGGTTCGTGTACATATTTACCATAATTATTTTATAACTAAAACAATCACATAATCGCACATTACGTATTCACTAACTCGTACACGTTTAATACGTAGCATACAATTTATTCGACAAGTATTGCGTTTAAGTTATCCGAAAAACCGGGATGTCACATTATCCCCATGTTGAAAGAATTTTCGTCCCGAAAATTGAGTAAACGCGGTTTAGCATGCAGCGTACATGTTTAGAGTGCCACGCACAAAGAGTTAGTTCGTTAATGATGGTACGCAAAGTTACAAGAAGTTCCCAAGTGCCATGCACAAAGATTTCCAAGTGCATGCACAAGAATTTAGTTAACAATGGTACGCGAAAGTATGAGAAATTTCCAGGTTATCACATCATCCCCATGTTGAAAGAATTTTCGTCCCGAAAATTTAGTTGTGGTATTGTTAGTTTGCTGCTCAGTTGCGAAGAGGTGTGGGTATTTGCTTTTCATTTGGTCCTCTCTTTCCCACGTGAACTCCGGTCCACGCTTAGAGTCCCTACGAACCTTAACGATCGGAATCTTGCTGTGCCTTCGAGTCTTGATCTCACGATCCATGATCTCGATAGGCTGTTCCACAAAGTGTAGTTGTTCATCCACTTGGATCTCATCCAATGGAATGACTAGAGTTTCATCTGATTGACACTTCTTCAGATTTGACACGTGAAAAACGTTGTGAACTCCACTGAGTTCGGCAGGAAGGTCTAATTGATAAGCTACGGGTCCGATACGTTTCAAGATTACAAACGGGCCTACGTACCGTGGGTTTAGTTTGCCCCGTTTTCCAAAGCGGATTACACCCTTCCAGGGTGACACCTTTAGTAGGACGCGGTCGCCTACTTGAAATTCGAGCGGTTTGCGTCGTTGATCAGCGTAGCTTTTCTGTCGATCCCGTGTACAATCTTTTCAGTAGCCTCAAGTATTAACTCAGGGCCTGTGAGTTGACTGTCACCGATTTCTGCCCAACAGACCGGTGATCTACATTTCCGACCATATAGTGCCTCAAACGGTGCTGCCGAAATACTCGTATGATAACTGTTGTTATATGAGAATTCCACTAAAGGCAGGTGGATTTCCCAACTATTTCCAAAGTCTACTACGCATGCCCTAAGCATGTCTTCCAAGGTCTGTATGCTCCTTTCACTTTGACCGTCAGTCTGAGGGTGATAGGCTGTGCTCATATCTAAGCGTGTTCCCAACGCTTTCTGGAGTGACTGCCAGAAGTTGGACGTGAAGCGAGCATCTCTGTCTAAGATGATGGATGTTGGCACTCCGTGCCGAGAAACTACTTCCTCAATGTAGATGCGAGTCAACTTCTCCATCTTATCTGTCTCTTTAATAGCTAGGAAGTGTGCGGACTTAGTTAAACGATCCACAATCACCCAGATGGTATCGCAACCACCCAAAGTTCGCGGGAGTTTAGTGATGAAATCCATCGAGATCTGATCCCATTTCCACACTGGGATCTCAGGTTGTTGAAGTAGCCCCGATGGCTTTTGATACTCTACCTTGACTTTTGCACAAGTCAAACATTTACTCACGTAGGTGGCTATATCGGCTTTCATGTTGGGCCACCAATACGCAGCTTTAAGGTCTTGATACATCTTATCCGAACCCGGATGGACAGAGTATCGGGATTTGTGAGCTTCGTCCATGACTAGCTCTCTGAGGTTTCCGTAGAGAGGTACCCATATGCGATTCATGAAATACCGGGCTCCATTGGGTTTTACTTCCCAATCGCGTTCCATTTTTCCCACCGATTCGGCCTTGATGTTTTCCTCCTTAACTGCTTCTAACTGGGCGTCGCGTATTTGTTCGGGTAGCCCCGAATGAATAGTGAGTTGTAATGCTCGTACACGGCGAGGTTTCAAGTGTTCCTTCCTACTGAGGGCATCAGCTACCACGTTAGCTTTACCCGGGTGATACCGAATGGCACACTCATAATCGTTCAAAAGTTCGACCCAGCGACGCTGTCGCATGTTCAACTCCTTCTGATCAAAGATGTGTTGGCGGCTCTTGTGGTCTGTAAAGATTGTGAACTTCGTTCCATAGAGGTAGTGTCTCCAAATCTTAAGTGCAAACACTACTGCTCCCAATTCCAGGTCATGCGTTGTGTAGTTTTTCTCGTGGACCTTCAGTTGGCGGGACGCATACGCGATGACCTTATCGCGTTGCATAAGTACGCATCCCAACCCCTGAATGGAAGCATCACAATATACTACAAAGTCATCTGTCCCTTCTGGCAAGGACAGAATGGGTGCACTGCAAAGTTTCTGTTTCAGCAATTGAAATGCTGCTTCTTGCTTGTCACCCCAAGCATACTTGATGCCTTTTTGGGTGAGGGTAGTAAGCGGTTGTGCGATCTTTGAAAATCCCTCGATGAAACGTCTGTAGTAACCAGCCAAACCCAAAAATTGGCGGATCTCTGTCGGTGTTCTGGGTGCTTCCCAGTTTTTGATGGCTTCAATCTTGGCAGGGTCTACGTCGATACCCTTTTCATTTACGATATGCCCAAGAAACTGAACTTCCCGAATCCAGAAGTCACACTTTGAAAGCTTGGCATATAGTTTCTCCTGTTGAAGTAATCCTAGCAGTAATCGTAGATGTTCAGCATGTTCTTCTTCACTTTTGGAATAGATGAGTATGTCATCGATGAACACAATGACAAACTTGTTGAGGTATGGTTTACACACACGGTTCATGAGATCCATGAACACCGTAGGTGCGTTGGTGAGACCGAAGGGCATGACCAAGAACTCATAATGGCCATACCTAGTACGAAATGCCGTCTTGGCGATATCTTCCTCCCTGACGCGTAGCTGGTGGTAACCGGACCGAAGGTGAATCTTGGAGTAGTAGCTTGACCCTTGAAGTTGGTCGAAAAGATCGTCGATGCGAGGTAACGGGTATCGGTTCTTGACAGTAACCTTGTTGAGTTCCCTGTAGTCGATGCACATGCGGAAGGTCCCGTCCTTCTTCTTGACAAACAGGACTGGAGCTCCCCATGGCGAAGCGCTTGGTCGGATAAATCCCTTTTCCAACAGCTCCTGAAGTTGGGTAGACAGCTCCGGCAGCTCGGCTGGAGCTAGGCGGTATGGATCCTTGGCGATAGGAGTTGCATGGTTCGCCAATTCGATTTCAAACTCCAATTGTCGATGGGGTGGAAGACCAGGTAATTCCTCTGGGAATACATCGGAAAAATCACGGACGACCGGGATGTCTTCTATACGTTTCTCGTCCTTAGGCTGTTCAGTAACCAGTGCGAGTAAAGCGAAGGAGTTCTTTCTCCGAAGATACTTCTGTGCTTGCATGTAAGAGATGATGTTGGTGACGGCGCTTGCCTTCTCGCCTTGCACCGTCAAGATTTCGTCGTTAGAGAGCGGAATACGGATAGATTTTTCGAAGCAGAGGACTTCAGCCCGGACGTCGGATAGCCAGTCCATTCCGACTACCACGTCAAAACTGCCCAGGGTAGTTGTCATTAGATCAATGGTAAAAGTGTGACCCGCGAGTTTGAGTTGACAGCCGGATACTATATGGGTCACGTCTACAGATTTACCATCGGCTAATTCTATGATATAAGGGGTCTCTAAGGGTTTAGGCGTGAGATTTAGGTTCTTCCTAAAAGACTCAGATATAAAACTCCTATCCGCACCCGTATCAAAAAGCACAGTAGCAAAATGCTGATTAAGGGGAAACTTACCGGTGACCACGTTCGAGTCGTTTCTGGCCTCTCCGCGGCCCAATGTAAATGCGCGACCTTTGGCACCTCCTGTGCCACCGTTTCCATTGTTGTTGTTGTTTTTGTTGTTGTTGTGGTTATTGTGGTTGTGGTTGTTCCCACCATTGTTGTTGGTGTTACGCAGCTGTGGGCAGTCTCTTTTGAAGTGGGCAGTGCTACCACACTGATAGCATCCCCGGTTAACACCCTGTTGTGGGCCTTGGGGTTGATTTTGGTTCTGTCGGGACATAATTTCCCCACGACAATCCTTTGCCGCATGTCCCATCTTGCCACATCGTTGGCAGCGATTTCCGGCACAAGGGCCGTTATGATGAAGATTACAGCGGTTTGCACTGCGGCTTTCGACCTGCATAGCCGCTTGCGTTCTTGTTGTTGTTGTTGACGGGCTGATTTTGGTGACCTCGGTGGCTGTTGTAATGATTGAACCGTTTCTGGTTCCCCTGTTGCGGCTGGGATGACGAAGACTGTCGAGCAGACGAGTCTTCAAACTTTCTTTTGTTATCAGGGGCAACTTCAGTTGTACCCCGTGCTGGCAACTTCTTTTGTTCCACCGCCTTATCGGTGAGTTTGTGTGCCAATCGGATTGCTTGATGCTCAGTTACAGGGTTACTAGCCATTACCATACCCTGAATCTCCGGGACCAGACCCCCAAGATAGAACTCGAGTCTTTTCTCCACAGTGTTGGCCAAATCGGGACATAGAAATACCAAGTCATGATGTTTTGCTGTGTATGCCTCTATTTCAGATCCCACCATCTTGTGGTTCCATAAAGTTTGCTCCAACTGTTGCACTCTGTCTCGCGGACAGTACTCTTCTTTGATTAGGGCCTTAAACTCGGCCCAGGCCACAGCATTTGCAGCAATAAGTCCTCGCGTTTGGACTTGTGCATTCCACCAAGTTAGTGCCCCATCTTCCAGTGTTGAGGCTGCGTACTTGACCTT
This sequence comes from Scalesia atractyloides, assembly GCA_947069175.1. Classification (NCBI taxonomy): domain Eukaryota; kingdom Viridiplantae; phylum Streptophyta; class Magnoliopsida; order Asterales; family Asteraceae; genus Scalesia; species Scalesia atractyloides. The sequence continues at coordinate 33,268,876 of CAMTDV010000010.1, forward strand.
GTTGGCCTCTAGACAGTTGCACATTTCAAATACTGATTCAGATTTTTCGATCCAGCGGACCAGTCCAATGGGTCCTTCTGCCCCCGAGTATTTGCTTGGTTTCGCGTCGAGGAACATCTTGTAGGGGTTAAAACCCCCTCCTGCTGATAGAGAACAGGTAGTCAGCGAGGAATTCTACTAGCCCAACTATTAGATTTTCACACGAAAATTTAATAATGGTTACCTGCCGATTGGTTCTGAACACCCACTAGAGCTGCGTTCACGTGCTCTTGAATCATAGCAGCTAGTTCTTCGGGCGTCATGTTAAGGTTTCCACGTCATCCAGTTGCCATTTAGATCTTCGAAAAACAACATAAACACACCCCGATAAGTCTATATATTCAATATAGTTATCCTACTTCGTACTTTAATAATTATCAAGTTATGTCAACTCAAATATATTAAATAGTCAAAAGAAATACTTGATTAAATGAAATTACAACGTCTTACAAAGTGCCAACCAAACATATGAATTCACTATAAAGTCTCAAGTTTAAACACAAGTGGGAAAATAAATAGACTGGAGGAAAGTAAATAAATAAGCGAGACGTGTCAGTCGTCTACGTCTCCATCCCCCAAATCACTGTCGTTGCCGTCATCCTGCGCGGCATTTCCAGCTTCTACAGCTGGGTCCTCCTCCGGATCCTCCTCTAGATCATCCTCAGGGTCCTCCTCTGGATGCTCTTCAGGGTCCTCCTCTGGATCCTCTTCTGGATCCGCTTCAGGGTCCTCCTCTGGATCCTCTTCCGGATCCTCCTCTACCGGCACTGGAGGGGCCGGTGCCGGTGCAGGTGCTTGATTTTGCTCTAACTCCTGAATGTTCCAACTATTTTCCAGGACTCTGTCTTCGAGCCAGTCGGCTCTTATCTGCTCAGCACGCAGATCTCTGGCTAAGGTGTTACGAGCTATCTTACTCGTATGTTGCTCTTCCTCGAGCGAGTCGGTTTTACCTGTCAGTTGTCGGATCATCCATCCTTGTGCTAGGATGGTTTCCTGCATTCTTTCCAATTGTTCTTGTTGTTTCTGTATCATGTTTCTAAGTAGGTCATCTCCTACTTCTACAGGGTTAACCGGTTTGACCGGCACAACGATGATTGGGCGTGATGACGACTCCTCCCCCAGAGCGAGCCTTTTCCTCGCAGCTGAGCGTGTTTCCACGCCATAAGATGGTAAGGGTTCCACCATAGGTGCCTTTCCTGGCGCTCTTGGTGGCGTAAGTTTGTCGGATAATGATGACGATGATGATGATGACATTGCCTGTTAGGTCGTGTAGTTAGTTACGAGTTGTTTTCATTTCTTATTATGAAGTCATAATCTACATAACACAGTTGTGGTACATTGCATAACAAGATATAACAGTTCGGTGCCAGACTACGTCTAGTGTCGTGTATTCAGCTATAGTTTAGGTCTACTTCTAATGCAAACCTGGTTCTCTATAGCTAGTGGCTCTGATACCATTCTGTCACACCCTCAATTTCCACTTGCGGAGTTTTACCGCGAGGCGTGTGAACAAACCAGAATCTGAAACACTAGTACGTCGAACGACTCTATATGATTTGATAATACGTTTTCCAAAAATCATTTGATTAACCAATTATCGTAGATTTTAGATTGTCTTAATTAGTTACCAAAGTTTAGCGGAAGCATTAGTTTAAGTGGTTGAGCGGAAGCATAAAATAAGTAGAGAAACGGGCGCCAACACAAACGCCAAAACAAATGAAAAACCCAATACAACGTTTGTAAATGAGACTCGATAAAAGATGTCTTGTTCAATGCATGTGAGTGCACCTAGAGCTCCTAGCGTCCTGAGAAACATGTAAAGAAACAAGTGTCAACATTAAGATGAGTGAGTTCACAGGTTTTCATAAATTCGTTTGTTCGGTTATGAGTTTGATTCCCCCGTTATCCCTAACCCGGGATAACGATTTAGTTCCATTATTCCCAACCCGGAATAACAATGATGTTGGTTCCATTATTCCAAACCCGGAATAATAAAGTTGTTGTTTCCATTATTCCAAACCCGGAATAATAATGATGTTGTTTCCATTATCCCTATCCCGGGATAATATAGTTGTTTCGTAATTAAGTTCAATGTTAACATATATAGGTAGCTAGCCTAAAGTATGTCACGTAAGAGTTCGCGATCGAAGCTGACTGTTGTGCCTCCGTGTTGCCAGGCCTATCACTGACCGTGGCGAAGTTAGGCCAAATTATTCACCCGTTGACCATACCCGGTCGGCTAGCGCGACTAGCTCGGGTGGGGCTTGTCGGGCCCAGTAGTACTACTTATAATTCCCCCGCTATTAAAACCAATACTAACGATCCGAGAGATTGACGAGGACTTAAGTGATATAGCTGCTTAGTGACCATAACATTACATTAACATTAACTTAGTTACCGAATAGTTATGTGACGTTAATTTCATATAACGTAAAGAGATTGAGTTGAAGAGTGTATACATGTTTCTCCCCCTGTTGTTTAAAACCGGATAAATTAGGGGCCGTGAACTCACCTTTAGTTGATCGGTTAGTGTAGCAAAGAAGTTGTAAGGATGGGACCGCTAATTGCATCCTAACAAACCAATTGATTTCAAGTCAGTGTGTGAACACACCAATACAAATTCTACACTTAATTTACGCACAAAGTGATACACACAAACAAAATACCTAACACTCAAACATGCATGCAAGTATCCTCATGTGATCATAGTAATCAAAACAATTTATTATGAACATAATCCAATCCATGCAACACTTTGGTGCACACAATCACAAGTTATCAAATTTCAGCTTACATACTCATAATTCAGCTGTTTTCTAGGATTTTTATAAAATAGTTCCAACGTTCCAAAAATTCCAATTATTTTACAGCAGGTGACATTTATACTGTAGAAATTTATATAAATTTTCCAAGTCCTAAATCTTTACCAATTAACCATAAATATTAATATACTAGGCTGCAGTCAGATTCGTCGCTTTCTGACTGCATTCCACGGAAGAATTTATTTAAAAATCACTGATCGTCCAATTAACAAAATTCCAGTGGGAGTTGCCCGGAAATTTCCATACCTAGTTTCTGTACAAAATTCATGAATCGACTCCCTACTGATTATAAAATCCAACTCGATAAACAACTAACAAAATTTCAGGATTTTCACAGCTTTAGTTACTGAACTTATTTGGCCACTTAAAAATATCAAACGACTTCAGAAAAATATGAATCCAGCGCCATTAGATTCGTTATTCAAATCTCTACGTTTTAGACTTCAGAAAATCCGTTTTTCTACAACTAATGACCGAGTTACAGCCAGTTGAAGTCGGCTGTAACTATCACTCAGCAACCTGTTTCAGCATATTGTTACCATTAATTCGCATAAACCGTCAATATAATTAACCTAGGCGATCAAGAACTGATTTTTCTAATCATAGATCAATACCAATATCACATCCATGCAAACCCTAATCCATACCTCTAGTTTTTTATAAACAAAACATACTTGCAAACTTATAAGTTCCGTAAACAATCATACATGCAAACAATGATCAATCAGCCGATTACATTTAAACACATATGATCCGAATACGATCTTGCAAACGATTATAAATCCTAACCTTTAATAATAGTGAATAACAAGTCGAGACTTGGATGAGAATGGATTCGGCTGTTCAAGCAAGATCACGACCGAAAGAATGAGATGAGCAATTCAATTGTCGCGACCGAGAGATGATGATGAAGTAGGCTGTTTGTGATCGAGGAAGTGAACAAATGGGCTGATCTCGCGACCGAATGGAGGTGAACAAGGGGCTGCCGTCGGCTTCTTTCTCACTAGGGTTTTGTGTTTTGAAGGAGCATGCATGTGTTAGTATGTATAAGCGCAAAGAGATGAGGGAATGGGTTGCGGTTTGGGTTTGATCTCGCGGCCGAGAGTGGTTTAAGGTTTGGGTTTGATCTCGTGGCCGAGAGTGGTTTAAGGTTTGGGTTTGATCTCGCAATGGGTTTGCGGTTTGGGTTGCAAACAATGGGTTTGGGGTTTGGGTTGCACACGGCCGAGAATGGTTTGGGTTCTAAACTTGGTCCCCAAATCTTGGTTAACTCCTAGAGTCACAAGAAATCAAAGTTGGTTCGTGTCGCGGTTCGGTTCGGTTGGTGTACATATTTACCATAATTATTTTATAACTAAAACAATCACATAATCGCACATTACGTATTCACTAACTCGTACACGTTTAATACGTAGCATACAATTTATTCGACAAGTATTGCGTTTAAGTTATCCGAAAAACTGGGATGTCACACCTTTCATTCTTTCTTGCTCATCCTTTGAGCTTGGACATTGAGACGCATTCAATATCGTTCCCTTTTGAATAGGTACCAAACCTTTCTTAGAGTTCTCCATCTTGAACCTTTTCAAGACTTTGTCAATGTATGCACTTTGGTTCAAACCTATCAAGCGCCTTGATCTATCCCTATATATCTTTATTCCCAAAATATAGGCGGCTTCACCAAGATCCTTAATGGGAAAACAACCTCCAAGCCAGGTTTTAACACCTTCCATGGTTGGAATATCATTTCCAAATAGTAGAATATCATCGACATACAATACTAGGAAAGTGATAATGCTCCCACTAGCCTTCTTATACACACAAGCTTCATCGGCATTCTTGATGAATCCAAAATTCCTAATTTCTTCATCAAAATGATGATTCCAACTTCTAGATGCTTGTTTCAATCCATATATTGATTTCTTTAACTTGCATACTTTGTTAGGATGTTTTGGATCGACAAAACCTTCAGGCTGAACCATATAGACATCTTCATTAAGATATCCATTGAGGAAAGCCGTTTTGACATCCATTTGCCAAATCTCATAATCGTAATATGCAGCTACGGCAAATAATATCCTAATTGACTTTAGCATCGCCACGGGCGAGAAGGTCTAATCATAATCAACCCTATATTTTGAGTGAAACATTTTGCTACAAGTCTCGCTTTATAAGTATCCAAGTTACCATGCATATCGGTTTTCTTCTTGAAAACCCACTTACTTCCAACTACTTTGGAATTAAGAGATGGCACAACCATCTCCCATACTTGGTTGTCATACATGGATTGCATCTCTATGTTCATGGCTTCAAGCCATTGGTCACAATCGGATTGTGACATTGCATCATGGTATGTGGTTGGTTCATCCGAATCTACCACATAGCATCCATCCATGAAAAATCCATATCTTTCGGGTGGATTACTAATTCTACCAGATCTACGAATGTTTTATGTGTATTGATCAGCCACTTGATCCTCTTCAACAACCTCTTGTTGAGTGCTAGTATCAACCAAACATGTATCGGCTTGTGGTTCTTGATCCTCATCAAGTTCCACTGTTCTACTACTAGTTCCTTCCATAAGGAACTTAGCTTCCAAGAACTTACCCTTTCGAGCAACAAATACCTTTTGCTCTGTTGGATCGTAAAAGTAATATCCTATATCATCTTTAGGATATCCTACATTGATACACTTAGTGGATCATACTTCCAATTTGTTTGGAGTGTATTGCTTCACATAAGCCTCACAACCCCATTCCTTCAAATATGATAATGATGAAGCCTTTCCATACCATATTTCAAAATGTGTCTTATCCACTTTCTTGGTTGGGGCCATATTCAGTATACGGGCCGTGGAGAGCAAAGCATAACCCCAAAATGATAGAGGCAATGTGCTTCTAGCCATCATAGATCGAACCATATCCAAAAGAGTTCGATTCCTCCTTTCAGACACACCATTATGTTGTGGTGTTCCGGGCGGAGTAAGTTGTGAGATAATTCCACAACTCCTAAGATGATCTTGAAAAGCATCACTAAGGTATTCACCTCCTCTATCGGTGTGAAAGACTTTGATTATTTTCTTGAGTTAATTTTCTACTTCACTTTTGAAATATTTGAACATTTCAAACGCTTCATCTTTGTGTCTTATCAAGTACACATAACCATAACGACTATAGTCGTCGGTAAAACTAATGAAGTATCTTTCATCATTCCTAGTCATTGGCTTAAAAGGACCACATACATCCGAATGTATGATACCTAATAAGTCTTTTGCCCTTTCAAAGGTGCCACTGAAGGGTACCTTAGTCATTTTTCCTTGTAAACAAGATTCACATACATCAAATGAATCATCTCCATTTGTTTCCAAAAGACCATTCTTTCAAGTGTTTGCATGCGATTTTTGTTTATATGTCTAAGGCGACAATGCCATAGATAGGAATCACTCAAATCTAATTTGAGTTTCTTGGTGTTTGCTTGGTACATTGAACTATCAAATGATGTATTATCATGAACCAATTCATAAATACCATTTGAAGGCATAGCTTTAAAGTAAAACATGTCATTCATCAAAACATAAATGTCATCTTTTACAAACTTTAAATTAAAACCATATTGTAGCAAGAGGGAAACTGAAATAATGTTCCTGGTCAAACTATGAGCATACAAAACATTTTTCAAGATGATTTCCAAACCACTTGGAAGTTTCAAAACATAGTCTCCTCGGTCTTCAACTTGAACCTTTGCTCCATTGCCCATGAAGAGACTAATGTCTCCCTTCTTGTAATGTTTATTTCTTTTGAACCCCTGAGGTTTGCCCCGCATCCCTCTTGGTTTTCAACTCCTTGAGATAGGTTGGACAATTTCTTTTCCAATGCCCTATCTATCAACATTGAAAGCATGGGTCAGTCGAAGCAACCTTTTGCTTCTTTTCCTTTGGTTTCGTGGGTTCCGCTTTAACCTTTCCTTTTCCCTTCCCTTTGACGAGGCCCTTCCTTTTAGCAAAACTTGCCTTGGAGTCAGGGTGGGGCCTTTTCTTATTGCCTCCCTCATTGATCGTTAGAACGGGTAAAGCCTTTTTACCCATGCCTGCCTCGGCAATTTTGAGCATTGTATGAAGCTCACCAAAGCTCTTGTCCCATCCGTTCATGTTATAATTCATGACAAAAGTCTCAAACTTCTTTGTTAAAGACTTAAGGATCAAATCCGTAGCCAACTCTTTAGAGACGGGACAATTGAGACTTTCGAGGCGATCAATGTGGCTTTTCATCTTCAGGACATAAGATGAGACCGATTGAGTTTCCTCCATTCGACATGCGTGAAGCGCCCGAACCGTTTCGAAGCGTTCTACCCTTTCTTGTTGAAGGAACATTTCTTTCAATTGGGTAATCATTCCGTATGCCCCATGATTCAAAATCCTTTTGCATCTCGGGAATCATAATTCCCAACATGAGGCAAGAGGCTTGCATGGAGTCCTCGGTATACTTAACCCAATTGTTATATGCCTCCTCGTCTTCCACGTTAGGTTCATCGGGAATAGGATCGTCCAACACATAAGATATATTTTCTTGCTTGAGAACGATTCTCAAGTTTCGATACCAATCCATGAAGTTGTTACGGTTGAGACGATCCTTTTCCAGGATGGTTCTTAGTGATAGGTGTGACATCCCGGTTTTTCGGATAACTTAAACGCACTACTTCACGGTTATTAAGTCGGAGACTTGAATTTGCACGCTCGAAATAGTTACGATAATTTGGTGAACTTGTCAAACAAATTACGTGCTATGTGTATGAACGTTTGTGAGTTGGTGAATATGTGATGTTCGATTACGTGAATTGTTTTAGTTACAAAATATATATATATATATAATAAATATGTATACGAACCGAACCGCGACACGAACCAACCGTAAACTCCTTGTGGCTCTAGGAGTGAACCGAGATTTAAACCTTAAACCTTAAGCCATTCTCGGCCAAGTGCAAACCAAACCAAACCAACCCGTGTGCAACCCAAACTCCAAACCCATTGCGTACAACCAAAACATATCTCGGCCGCAAGACCAAACCCAAACCGTAACCCTTCATCTTGCGCTATATATACACACACTCATGCATGATCTTTCTCAACTCCAAAACCCTAAAAGCAAAACTGCCGTCGGTAGCCAATCGGTCATCGCTCCGATCGTAAATCAGTCCATCCCTTCCACGTGATCACCTTTTCGACCGCAAACACCCCCTTTGCACTCCCATTGATCGCGAGCAACCTCTGCCTTCATCACCTTGATCTGATCAGCCCTTGTTACACTCCATTCGGTCGCGAGATCAGCCCTTTCTTTTCTTCCGGTCGCAGCAGCCCTCGCCATCCTCCTTATCTTACGCACGGTTCGCTTACCTTGTCATTAAAAGATTAGAATTTATCATATGTTACAAGATCATATTCGGATACATGTGTTTTGATTTTGTTGTTTTCGGATTTGTATGATTGAATGAAACGGTTGTGTTGTTTTCGGATTGTTAAGGCTAGGTTGCAAGTGATGTTTGTTTGAAATCTGAAAAGTATAGGCTGAGTTTGTTTGTAAAAACTAGAGGTATGAACTAGGGTTTGCATGGATATGTTATTAGTATTGATCTATGACTAGGAAACCGGTTCATGATCGCCTAGGTTAATAATATGGACGGCTTATAATAATAATATGCTGAAACAGGTTGCTGAGTAATAGTTACAGCCGACTTCATCTGGCTGTAACTCGGTCATTAGTTGTCGAAAAACGGACTTTCTGATGTCTAGAACGTAGAAATTTGAATAAAGAATCTAAGGGCACTGGATTCATAATTTTCTGAAGTCGTTTGATATTTTTAAAGGGCCAAATAAGTTCAGTAACTAAAGCTGTGAAAATCCTGAAATTTTGTTAGTTGTTTATCGAGTTGGATTTTAAAATCAGTAGGGAGTTGAGTCATGAATTTTGAACAGCAACTAGGTATGGAAATTTCCGGGCAACTCCAACTGGAATTTTGTTAATTGGACGATCAGTGATTTTTAAATAAATTCTTCCGCGGACTGCAGTCAGAAAGCGATAAGTCTTACTGCAGCCTAGTATATTAATATTTATGGTTAAATGGTAACGATTTAGGACTTGGAAAATTTATATAAACTTCTACAGTATAAATGGCACCTGCTGTAAAAATATTGGAATTTTTGGAACGATGGAACTATTTTATAAAAATCCTAGAAAACAGCTGAATTATGAGTGTTAAGCTGAAATTTGATAACTTGTGATTGTGTGCACCAAATTGTGGCATGGATTGGTTTATGTTTATGATAAGTTGTTTTGATCACTAGGTTCACATGAGGATACTTGCATGCATGTTTGAGTGTTAGATATGTTGTTTGTGTGTAACACTTTGTGCGTAAATTAAGTGTAGAATTTGTATTGGTGTGATCACACACTGACTTGAAATCAATTGGTTTGTTAGGACGCAATTAGCGGTCCCATCCTTTACAACTTCTTTGCTACACTAACCGAGCAAATAAAGGTGAGTTCACGGCCCCTAACTTTATCCGGTTTTTAAACAACAGGGGGAGAAACATGTATACACTCTTCAAACTCAATCTCTTTACGTTATACGAAATTAACGCCACATAACTATTCGGTAACTAAGTTGATGTTAATGTAATGTTATGGTCACTAAGTAGCTATATCACTTAAGTCCTCGTCAATCTCTCGGATCGTTAGTATTGGGTTTTAATAGCGGGGGAATTATAAGTAGTACTACTGGGCCCGACAAGCCCCATCCGAGCTAGTCGCGCTAGCCGACCGGGTATGGTCAACGGGTGAATAATTTGGCCTAACTTCGCCATGGTCAGTGATAGGCCTGGCAACACGGAGGCACAACAGTCAGCTTCGATCGCGAACTCTTACGTGACATAACTTTAGGCTAGCTACCTATATATGTTAACATTGAACTTAATTACGAATCAACTATATTATCCCGGGTTGAGGATAATGGAAACAACAACTTATTATTCCGGGTTTGGAATAATGGAAACAACAACTTATTATTCCGGGTTTGGAATAATGGAACCACCATCATTATTATTCCGGGATGGGAATAATGGAACTAAATCGTTATCCCGGGTTAGGGATAACGGGGAAAACAAACTATAACCGAACAAACGAATTTATGAAAACCTGTGAACTCACTCATCTTTAATGTTGACACTTGTTTCTTTACATGTTTCTCAGGACGCTAGGAGCTCTAGGTGCACTCACATGCATTGAACAAGACACCTTTTATCGAGACTCAATTCTAGATATTGCTTTGGGGTTTTTCATTTGTTTTGGCGTTTGTGTTGGCGCCCGCTTCACTACTTATTTATGCTTCCGCTCAATTTTAAAAACTAATGCTTCCGCTAAATATTGGTAAACTAATCAAGACAATATAAAATCTACGACAAATGATTTTTGAAAACGTATTATCAAATCATATAGAGTCGTTCGACGTACTAGTATTTCAGATTCTGGTTTGTTCACACGCCTCGCGGTAAAACTCCGCAAGTGGAAATTGAGGGTGTGACAGATTGTTATCAGAGCCACTAGCTATAGAGAACCAGGTTTGCATTAGAAGTAGACCTAAACTATAGCTGATTTCACGACACTAGACTTAGTTTGGCACCGAACTATTATATCTTGTTATGCGATGTACCACAACTGTGTTATGTGGATTAGGACTTAATAATAAGAAATGAAAACAACTCGTAACTAACTACACGACCTAACAGGCAATGTCATCATCATCATCGTCATCATCATCCGACAAACTTACGCCACCAAGAGCGCCAGGAAAGGCACCTATGGTGGAACCCTTACCATCTTATGGCGTGAAGACACGCTCAGCTGCGAGGAAAAGGCTCGCTCTGGGGGAGGAGTCGTCGTCACGCCCAATCATTGCTGTGCCGGTTGAACCGGTTAACCCTGTAGAAGTAGGAATTGACCTACTTAGAATCATAATACATAAACAACAAGCACAGTTAGAAAGAATGCAGGAAACCATCCTAGCACAAGGATGGATGATCCGACAACTGACAGGTAAAACCGACTCGCTCGAGGAAGGGCATCATACGAGTAAGATAGCTCGTAACACCTTAGCCAGAGATCTGCGTGCTGAGCAGATAAGAGCCGACTGCCTCGAGGACAGAGTCTTGGAAAATAGTTGGAACATTCAGGAGTTACAGCAAAATCAAGCACCTGCACCAGCACCGGCCCCTCCAGTGCCGGTGAAGGAGGATCCGGAAGAGGATCCAGAGGAGGACCCTGAAGAGGATCCGGAGGAGGACCCAGCTGTAGAAGCTGGAAATGCCGCGCAGGATGACGGCAACGACAGTGACTTGGGGGATGGAGACGTAGACGACTGACACGTCTCGCTTATTTTATTTACTTTCCTTCAGTTTATTTATTTTCCCACTTGTGTTTAAACTTGAGACTTTATAGCGAATTCATATGTTTGATTTGCACTTTTGTAAGACGTTGAAATTTCAGTTAATCAAGTATTTCTTTTGACTATTTAATATATTGAGTTGACATAACTTGATAATTACTAAAGTACGAAGTAGGATAACTATATTGGATATATAGACTTATCGGGGTGTGTTTGTGTTGTGTTTCGAAGATCTAAATGGCAACTGGACGACGTGGAAACCTTAACTTAACGCCCGAAGAGCTAGCTGCCATGATTCAAGAGCACGTGAACGCAGCTTTAGCGGGTGTTCAGAACCAACCGGCAGGTAACCATTATTAAATTTTCGTGTGAAAATCTAATAGTTGGGCTAGTAGAATTCCTCGCTGACTACCTATTCTCTGTCAGCAGGAGGGGGCTTTAACCCCTACAAGATGTTCCTCGACGCGAAACCAAGCAAATTCTCGAGGGCGGAAGGACCCATTGGACTGGTCCGCTGGATCAAAAAATCTGAATCCGTTTTTGAAATGTGCAACTGTCTAGAGGCCAACAAGGTCAAGTACACAGCCTCAACACTGGAAGATGGGGCACTGACATGGTGGAATGCACAGGTCCAAACGCGTGGACTTATTGCTGCCGATGCAATGGCCTGGGCCGAGTTCAAGGCCCTAATCAAAGAGGAGTACTGTCCACGAGACAGAGTGCAACAGTTGGAGCAAGCCTTATGGAACCACAAGATGGTGGGATCTGAAATTGAAGCTTACACCGCAAAACATCATGACTTGGTATTTCTGTGTCCCGATTTGGCCAACACTGTGGAGAAAAGACTCGAGTTCTATCTTGGGGGTCTGGTTCCGGAGATTCAGGTATGGTAATGGCTAGTAACCCTGCAACTGAACATCAAGCAATCCGACTGGCTCACAAACTCACCGATAAGGCGGTGGATCAAAAGAAGTTGCCAGCACGGGGTACAACTGAAGTTGCCCCTGATAATAAAAGAAAGTTTGAAGACTCGTCTACTCGACAGTCTTCGTCATCTCAGCCACAACGGGGGAGCCAGAAACGGTTCAATCATTACAACAGCCACAGGGGTCACCAAAATCAACCCGTCAACAACAACAACAACCAGAATGCAGGCGGCTATGCAGGTCGAAAGCCGCAGTGCAACCGCTGTAATCTTCATCATAACGGCCCTTATGCCGAAATCGCTGCCAACGATGTGGCAAGATGGGACATGCGGCAAAGGATTGTCGTGGGGAAATCATGTCCCGACAAAATCAAAATCAACCCCAGGGTCAGCAGCAGGGTATTAACCGGGGATGCTATCAGTGTGGTAGCACTGCTCACTGCCCACAGCTGCGTAACAACAACAACAATGGTGGGAACAACCACAACCACAATAACCACAACAACAATAATAACAACAACAATAATGGGAACGGTGGCACCGGAGGTGCCAAAGGTCGCGCATTTACATTGGGCCGCGGAGAGGCCAGAAATGACTCGAACGTGGTCACCGGTAAGTTTCCCCTTAATGAACATTTTGCTACTGTGCTTTTTGATACGGGTGCGGATAGGAGCTTTATATCTGAGTCTTTTAGGAAGAACCTAAATCTCACGCCTAAACCATTAGAGACCCCTTATGTTATAGAATTAGCTGATGGTAATTCTGTATATGTGACCCATATAGTATCCGGCTGTCAACTCCAACTCGCGGGTCACACTTTTACCATTGATCTGATGACAACTACCTTGGGTAGTTTTGACGTGGTAGTCGGAATGGACTGGCTATCCGACGTCCGGGCTGAAGTTCTCTGCTTCGAAAAATCTCTCCGTATTCAGCTCTCGACCGACGAAATCCTGACGGTACAAGGCGATAAGGCAAGCGCCGTCACCAACATCATCTCTTACATGCAAGCGCAGAAGTATCTTCGGAGAAAGAACTCCTTCGCTTTACTCGCACTGATTACCGAACAGCCTAAGGAAGAGAAACGCATAGAAGACATCCCTGTCGTCCGTGATTTTTCCGATGTATTCCCAGAAGAACTACCTGGTCTTCCACCCCATCGACAATTGGAGTTTGAAATTGAATTGGCGAACAATGCAACTCCTATCGCCAAGGCTCCGTACCGCCTAGCTCCAGCCGAGCTGCAAGAGCTGTCTACCCAACTTCAGGAACTATTAGAAAAAGGATTTATCCGACCAAGCGTTTCGCCATGGGGAGCTCCAGTCCTTTTTGTCAAGAAGAAGGACGGGACTTTCCGCATGTGCATCGACTATAGGGAACTCAACAAGGTTACTGTCAAGAACCGATACCCGTTACCTCGCATCGACGATCTCTTCGACCAACTTCAAGGGCCAAGCTACTACTCCAAGATTGATTTACGGTCCGGTTACCACCAGCTACGCGTCAGGGAGGAAGATATCGCCAAGACGGCATTTCGTACTAGGTATGGCCATTATGAGTTCTTGGTCATGCCCTTCGGTCTCACCAACGCACCTGCGGTGTTCATGGACCTCATGAACCGCGTGTGTAAACCATACCTCGACAAGTTTGTCATTGTGTTCATCGATGACATACTCATCTACTCCAAAAGTGAAGAAGAACATGCTGAACATCTACGATTACTGCTAGGATTACTCCAATAGGAAAAGCTATATGCCAAGCTTTCGAAGTGTGATTTCTGGATTCGGGAAGTTCAGTTTCTCGGGCATATCGTGAATGAAAAGGGTATCCACGTTGACCCTGCCAAGATTGAAGCCATCAAAAACTGGGAAGCACCCAAGACACCGACGGAGATCCGCCAATTTTTGGGATTGGCTGGTTATTACAGACGTTTCATCGAGGGATTTTCAAAGATCGCACAACCGCTTACTACCCTCACCCAGAAAGGCATCAAGTATGCTTGGGGTGACAAGCAAGAAGCAGCATTTGAATTGCTAAAACAGAAACTTTGCAGTGCACCTATTCTGTCCTTACCGGAAGGGACAGAAGACTTTGTAGTATATTGTGATGCTTCCATTCAGGGATTGGGATGCGTACTCATGCAACGCGATAAGGTCATCGCGTATGCGTCGCGACAACTGAAGGTTCACGAGAAAAACTACACGACGCATGACCTGGAATTGGGAGCAGTAGTGTTTGCACTTAAGATTTGGAAACACTACCTCTATGGAACGAAGTGCACAATCTTTACGGACCACAAGAGCCTCCAACACATCTTCGATCAGAAGGAGTTGAACATGCGACAGCGTCGCTGGGTCGAACTCTTGAACGATTATGAGTGTGCCATTCGGTATCACCCGGGTAAAGCTAACGTGGTAGCCGATGCCCTCAGTAGGAAGGAACACTTGAAACCTCGTCGTGTACGAGCATAACAACTCACTATTTATTCGGGGCTACCCGAACAAATACGCGACGCCCAGTTAGAAGCAGTTAAGGAGGAAAACATCAAGGCCGAATCGGTGGGAAAAATGGAACGCGATTGGGAAGTAAAACCCAATGGAGCCCGGTATTTCATGAATCGCATATGGGTACCTCTCTACAGAAACCTCAGAGAGCTAGTCATGGATGAAGCTCACAAATCCCGATACTCTGTCCATCCGGGTTCGGATAAGATGTATCAAGACCTTAAAGCTGCGTATTGGTGGCCCAACATGAAAGCTGATATAGCCACCTACGTGAGCAAGTGTTTGACTTGTGCAAAAGTCAAGGTAGAGTACCAAAAGCCATCGGGGCTACTCCAACAACCCGAGATCCCAATGTGGAAATGGGATCAGATCTCGATGGACTTCATCACTAAACTCCCGCGAACTTTGGGTGGTTGCGATACCATCTGGGTAATTGTGGATCGTTTAACTAAGTCCGCACACTTCCTAGCTATTAAAGAAACAGATAAGATGGAGAAGTTGACTCGCATCTACATAAAGGAAGTAGTTTCTCGGCACGGAGTGCCAACGTCCATCATCTCAGACAGAGATGCTCGCTTCACGTCCAACTTCTGGCGGTCACTTCAGAAAGCGTTGGGAACACGCTTAGATATGAGCACAGCCTATCACCCTCAGACTGATGGTCAAAGTGAAAGGACCATACAAACCTTGGAAGACATGCTTAGGGCATGCGTCATAGACTTCGGAAATAGTTGGGAAATCCACCTGCCTCTAGTAGAATTCTCATATAACAACAGCTATCATACGAGTATTTCGGCAGCACCGTTTGAGGCATTATACGGTCGTAAATGCAGATCACCGGTCTGTTGGGCAGAAGTCGGTGACAGTCAACTCACAGGCCCTGAGTTAATACTTGAGGCTACTGAAAAGATTGTACAAATCAGAAACCGCATGGCGGCGGCACGAGATCGACAGAAAAGCTACGCTGATCAACGACGCAAACCGCTCGAATTTCAAGTAGGCGACCGCGTCCTACTAAAGGTGTCACCCTGGAAGGGTGTAATCCTCTTTGGAAAACGGGGCAAACTAAACCCACAGTACGTAGGCCCGTTTGTAATCTTGAAACGTATCGGACCCGTAGCTTATCAATTAGACCTTCCTGCCGAACTCAGTTGAGTTCACAACGTTTTTCACGTATCAAATCTGAAGAAGTGTCTATCAGACGAAACTCTAGTCATTCCATTGGATGAGATCCAAGTGGATGAACAACTACACTTCGTGGAACAGCCTATCGAGATCATGGATCGTGAGATCAAGACTCGAAGGCACAGCAAGATTCCGATCATTAAGGTTCGTTGGGACTCTAAGCGTGGACCGGAGTTCACGTGGGAAAGAGAGGACCAAATGAAAAGCAAATACCCACACCTCTTCGCAACTGAGCAGCAAACTAACGGTACCAGTAACTAAATTTTCGGGACGAAAATTCTTTCAACATGGGGATTATGTGACAACCTGGAAATCTCTCATACTTTTGCGTACTATTGTTAACTAAATTCTTGTGCATGGCACTTGGGAACTTCTTGTAACTTCGCGTACCATCATTAACGAACTAACTCTTTGTGCGTGGAACTCTAAACATGAACGCTACATTCTAAACCGCGTTTACTCAATTTTCGGGACGAAAATTCTTTCAACATGGGGATAATGTGACATCCCGGTTTTTCGGATAACTTAAACGCACTACTTCACGGTTATTAAGTCGGAGACTTGAATTTGCACGCTCGAAATAGTTACGATAATTTGGTGAACTTGTCAAACAAATTACGTGCTATGTGTATGAACGTTTGTGACTTGGTGAATATGTGATGTTCGATTACGTGAATTGTTTTAGTTACAAAATATATATATATATATATATAATAAATATGTATACGAACCGAACCGCGACACGAACCAACCGTAAACTCCTTGTGGCTCTAGGAGTGAACCGAGATTTAAACCTTAAACCTTAAGCCATTCTCGGCCAAGTGCAAACCAAACCAAACCAACCCGTGTGCAACCCAAACTCCAAACCCATTGCGTACAACCCAAACATATCTCGGCCGCAAGACCAAACCCAAACCGTAACCCTTCATCTTGCGCTATATATACACACACTCATGCATGATCTTTCTCAACTCCAAAACCCTAAAAGCAAAACTGCCGTCGGTAGCCAATCGGTCATCGCTCCGATCGCAAATCAGTCCATCCCTTCCACGTGATCACCTTTTCGACCGCAAACACCCCCTTTGCACTCCCATTGATTGCGAGCAACCTCTGCCTTCATCACCTTGATCTGATCAGCCCTTGTTACACTCCATTCGGTCGCGAGATCAGCCCTTTCTTTTCTTCCGGTCGCAGCAGCCCTCGCCATCCTCCTTATCTTACGCACGGTTCGCTTACCTTGTCATTAAAAGATTAGAATTTATCATATGTTACAAGATCATATTCGGATACATGTGTTTTGATTTTGTTGTTTTCGGATTTGTATGATTGAATGAAACGGTTGTGTTGTTTTCGGATTGTTAAGGCTAGGTTGCAAGTGATGTTTGTTTGAAATCTGAAAAGTATAGGCTGAGTTTGTTTGTAAAAACTAGAGGTATGAACTAGGGTTTGCATGGATATGTTATTAGTATTGATCTATGACTAGGAAACCGGTTCATGATCGCCTAGGTTAATAATATGGACGGCTTATAATAATAATATGCTGAAACAGGTTGCTGAGTAATAGTTACAGCCGACTTCATCTGGCTGTAACTCGGTCATTAGTTGTCGAAAAACGGATTTTCTGATGTCTAGAACGTAGAAATTTGAATAAAGAATCTAAGGGCGCTGGATTCATAATTTTCTGAAGTCGTTTGATATTTTTAAAGGGCCAAATAAGTTCAGTAACTAAAGCTGTGAAAATCCTGAAATTTTGTTAGTTGTTTATCGAGTTGGATTTTAAAATCAGTAGGGAGTTGAGTCATGAATTTTGAACAGCAACTAGGTATGGAAATTTCCGGACAACTCCAACTGGAATTTTGTTAATTGGACGATCAGTGATTTTTAAATAAATTCTTCCGCGGACTGCAGTCAGAAATCGATAAGTCTGACTGCAGCCTAGTATATTAATATTTATGGTTAAATGGTAAAGATTTAGGACTTGGAAAATTTATATAAACTTCTACAGTATAAATGGCACCTGCTGTAAAAATATTGGAATTTTTGGAACGTTGGAACTATTTTATAAAAATCCTAGAAAACAGCTGAATTATGAGTGTTAAGCTGAAATTTGATAACTTGTGATTGTGTGCACCAAATTGTGGCATGGATTGGTTTATGTTTATGATAAGTTGTTTTGATCACTAGGTTCACATGAGGATACTTGCATGCATGTTTGAGTGTTAGATATGTTGTTTGTGTGTAACACTTTGTGCGTAAATTAAGTGTAGAATTTGTATTGGTGTGATCACACACTGACTTGAAATCAATTGGTTTGTTAGGACGCAATTAGCGGTCCCATCCTTTACAACTTCTTTGCTACACTAACCGAGCAAATAAAGGTGAGTTCACGGCCCCTAACTTTATCCGGTTTTTAAACAACAGGGGGAGAAACATGTATACACTCTTCAAACTCAATCTCTTTACGTTATACGAAATTAACGCCACATAACTATTCGGTAACTAAGTTGATGTTAATGTAATGTTATGGTCACTAAGTAGCTATATCACTTAAGTCCTCGTCAATCTCTCGGATCGTTAGTATTGGGTTTTAATAGCGGGGGAATTATAAGTAGTACTACTGGGCCCGACAAGCCCCATCCGAGCTAGTCGCGCTAGCCGACCGGGTATGGTCAACGGGTGAATAATTTGGCCTAACTTCGCCATGGTCAGTGATAGGCCTGGCAACACGGAGGCACAACAGTCAGCTTCGATCGCGAACTCTTACGTGACATAACTTTAGGCTAGCTACCTATATATGTTAACATTGAACTTAATTACGAATCAACTATATTATCCCGGGTTGAGGATAATGGAAACAACAACTTATTATTCCGGGTTTGGAATAATGGAAACAACAACTTATTATTCCGGGTTTGGAATAATGGAACCACCATCATTATTATTCCGGGATGGGAATAATGGAACTAAATCGTTATCCCGGGTTAGGGATAACGGGGAAAACAAACTATAACCGAACAAACGAATTTATGAAAACCTGTGAACTCACTCATCTTTAATGCTGACACTTGTTTCTTTACATGTTTCTCAGAACGCTAGGAGCTCTAGGTGCACTCACATGCATTGAACAAGACACCTTTTATCGAGTCTCAATTCTAGATATTGCTTTGGGGTTTTTCATTTGTTTTGGCGTTTGTGTTGGCGCCCGCTTCACTACTTATTTATGCTTCCGCTCAACTTTAAAAACTAATGCTTCCGCTAAATATTGGTAAACTAATCAAGACAATATAAAATCTACGACAAATGATTTTTGAAAACGTATTATCAAATCATATAGAGTCGTTCGACGTACTAGTGTTTCAGATTCTGGTTTGTTCACACGCCTCGCGGTAAAACTCCGCAAGTGGAAATTGAGGGTGTGACAATAGGTTACGGACAGTTTGGGTAATTGTATTTGCATTGTTAGCGGCCATCTAGAAAATTTTAATAAAGTTCAATTTTAGTATTTTCGATATTATTAAATTTTAATCATTAATACCCTTTTATGTCTCATAGGCAATTAATAATTAAAATCTAAAATCCAACGTTACATTTAAATATTGGTTAGGTGACCTTTATCCCATTATTTAAATTAACAAGGTAGTCAACGTTTGACAATTGCAACCCTTTGCAATTTCTAGCCATATGGGATTGGTTAACATCTTTATGTTTAGTTGGCATGTTTAATCGCGTCAACACCTTTGTACGCCATGCTTCAGTGACCCTAATCACATGGTTTCCAAAATAAGTGGTCCTACTTACACACACATGTAAGTTTACACATACAAGTGGTTAGGTGACCTTTATCCCGCAAATATGGTAAGCCAACCTCAAACACACAAGTTCCTTCAAATGTGGTAGGTGACCTTTATCCCACAAAGAATTCCCTAGTGATTCGAGTGTTGTGTAAAAGGATGGTGTTCGACTCGTTTTATAAAAAAGGATTTTATGTTTTCAAAATTCTAGTTTTAGAAAACTTTATGTACCATACATTTGCAGGCATTCAAATTCATGGTACTTAAGTGAAAACCAATTTTTTGAGGTTCTTTTAATAAAACCCATTTTATTATAAAATCATTAACCTTTAATAAAACAATTTTATTAACCACTTTTAATGATTTTGTAAAGAACCAATTTTAAGCTTGTTATGGATTATAAGTTGTTAAGCATATATCCAAATATCATCTAAACAACCATAAATAAAACAACCATACAAGCATAAAACATAAAAATAGGTGCATAACCATAGCCAAATATTTTTTACAACACTTGTTAGCCGAAACAAGTGTGTCAAAAGGTCCTTCCTAAAGAGTGAATATTGACACAAAAAATGTGTCGTTGAACTCCCACTTGAACCAGTATCCAAATGCTTCAAGTCTTCCTTTTGTGTTGCGATTTCTCCAATTTCTTTGGGCTTCCAAATGAACTTTATAATCAGCTCCAAACTCCTTTGGGCTTCAAAAATGTGTTTTGATTATAGGGTTAAAATCCCATTAAGAACTATGAAGTCCTTTAGGCTCAAAATTGGCCAAAACCAAAAACGCATTTTTGTGTGCATCTTCTTTTACATAAAATTATCCTAATACATTTTTCTAGTAAAAATAAAATGAAACTAATCTATTTATTTTACATGCCAATGAAAAATAAATAAATTACATTTTTCACAAATGGAAGAACAAAGATAATTAATTATTACAACCCATTGAAATAATTAAATATAAATCACAAACACAAACATTCAAAATATTCAAACACAAGGTCATGGCTAGGTTATGAAGACCAAAATATATATCCACATATATATATAATTCATGAGGAAAAAATGGTTTCCTTTTATATCCAAATTTTCGGCCAAGTGAAAAACCGAAAAGATGGGTTTTTGTCCAAAAAAACAAATCATCCAAATGATATAATTTTCAAGATACTTTTATACATGTATAATAAACATCTTGACAAACAAAAGGAGAACCATGATCAAAATTTTCGGCCATAGGGTTTTAACCAAAACCAAAATCCCAAAAACTTTAAATCTATTGAAGCATGCATTCATATAAGCGGCTCTGATACCACTGTTGGTAGTTGACATGTTTATCAAAGTCATTTTATCAATATAAAATGAAAAACGCAGCGGAATAATTATTTAAAACATGTTACTTATGTTGATACAAAACTCATTTTGTATGTAAAACCAAAACCCGGATCCATATATGAACATGCATGCTATCAAAATACAATCATAGAGTGTTTTAGAATACTACCTTTCAAAGAACAAGTAGGCGAAAAGGATGATGCTTCGTGAATGGTAATCTTCTAAGTAGAAAACGTCAAGCTTGTATACCCCAAGCCTTCCAACAAACATTATGATTTTTGCTAGGATTTCTACACTTAGGATTCAAACTAGAACTCTCTTGGACAACCACCTTATGGCCGAAAATTTTAGAGCACTAGAAGGTGTTCTTGCAACTTGAATTCTTGTGTGTAAGAGTATATGAGTGAATAATATAAAATCTTGCATGTCTTACATGATCTTGTGTAAGATCTCAAGATATGTTGCATGCAAAACTATTGGACAAAATCCCACCTAGGGAACCCCCATATGGACGGCCCTATGGGGTGTTTTATAAAAAAAACTTTTTTTCTTTTATTTAAATCTTGTATTTATATATTTTATAACTTTTATAAAAATATAACATAACATAATACAAGGTTTTATGCAACATCTCTTAACAATTTATAATGTTATTTAACCCATTAAATAACAATATAAAATATTCTCTCAAAATAAATTATCCATATAATTTATTAATTTCTCAAGTGAAATTATTTAGAAAACCAATTTCTAAATATTTTAAGTGTTAATATTTATTTGTTTGATCATATCATAAATAAATATTATAAGTGTTTGTCTAGCTTGTTATTGGGTATGACCCAACTTGGATCATATCGTACTAGCCACATCAATTTAATATATGTCTTGGGCATACCGATTCCAACAGTACAATGATTGAAATGGCACAAATTTCACACACAAAATGCTTCGAGTCATGCAAGGAATGCTCAGAAAAGGAATTAAAATTTAAAAACTAAAAAAACAGACTGATAACTTGTCAAGTCACTTAAGAGACACCAAAGTTGCTTATGATAAACTGAGTAAATCAATGAACAACTTCAAGAAGTCAGCAAAGAGGACATGTCAATAAAATCAATGCTAAAAGCTACAGTAATGGATAAACAAATGGCAATTAATATCCACATAGACACGATTCCTAAGCTTAAAACTGAACTTAAAGCCATAAAGATTGAGTCTGAACGAGTCAACAAATTGTTGATTAGTTACTCAACATTCTCTTACGTGATTGATCATATTCTTCCACAACAACTTGAGAAAAACCAAACAGGAAGAAAATGATTATGAAAAACAAAACAAAGGTCTGGATTCTAATAAATGTCCACCCAATGTGGAACAATTATGCTAAAAAATATGTAGATGGGGTGGAAAATGCGCTCAATTTAAAGCTAAAACTGAACAAAAAGAAGACGAGCTGCCAGAAAACATTGATGTGACTTATGAATGTCAGACAGATGTTGTGAAAAATGTTGTCGAAAATGTTTTAGGAAATGATTCTAATAGTACTTATTAGAAAGTGCTGAGTCAAATTTGGAAAAAGTCTGAATCAAGTTCTCATTTTGAACATGAAGAAAGTTTTCACAAGAATGACATTTCAACTTCGAAAAACAGTCTGAATGATGATCATAATGTGGTAGTTTACAAAATGAATGGATCGGACAAACTGTATTCAGATGAGGAATTTCCGATTCAGAACAAAATTTTGAAAAAGTTGATAAACTGTTCAAATTGGTCGAAGTTAGTCTTTCTGATCTTGAAAAGCAAAATTCAGTTTACTATTCAAAACCAAAGAAAGTTTATAATAGTTACCACCAAAAGGGAAGGGATTATCCTGAAAACAAAAGGAATGGTTTGGGTTTTGACAAGAAGAAAAATAACAACATGTTTCGAAAACCAGATTACAAAAAGAAAAATGAATTTGTTTTTGGAACAAGCATGGTTAATGAGAAAGAAGTCTAACTAAAGAACAATCAAATGATGAATTTTATACAGAAAAGAAACGCCGTGAATAGGCTTTAGGTTCATTTGATGAAAATAACAACTGATGAAAAGTCTTGAAAAACCATGTTAAGTTCGGGCGAATTTGACCTCGACAGGTCAAGTTCGGGCGAACTTGGTCTCCCAAATCAACCATTTTTCACATTTTTCGAACCAAAATCCTCATTTCTTCGAATTTCGAGATGATTTCACCATAGATTTGGTCGAAATTGGTTTTCTAACAATCCTATCCGTTCAATTTTGGATTTTGTTCGTGGATTGTAAGTTTATTTCATGATTTACGTCCAAAACCCCTCCTAATGTCCATAAATGTCCAAATTCATGAGCGTAGGTGATAACCGTAGCTCTGATACCAATTGAAGGTCTGTGATCAGGCGGTTCTAGACGGAAGTTAGTGGATAAACGTAAACCGATTCGGTAGAATGTTATTACAGAAAGGAGTAGAAACAGAATGCAGCGGAAGTCTTCATTCATACCAAAAGAGTATACATCTTTATAAGTCCAGCTGCCGGAGTTCCTGGAGAGAATCCGGCAGCACCTCCTCGTAGGGATGCCAAAAACTTAAATGACAAATGAACAACACACCTGTATACAGGGAGACAAGTTCGCTGGAGTATACGGAAGTTCGAGCGAACTTGACCTAGTCAAGTTCGGCCAAACTTGACTTCCTAAGAGCATTCTCAAGCAAACTTGGCCTGCATTAGTCAAGTTCGAGCGAACTTGACTAAAAACACATCAAGTTCGGCGAACTTGACCAATACAGCTCAAGTTCGGGCGAACTTGTTCTCTTTTACACTGTAATCTCCGTATTTCGGTCGTGTGTTTGATTCTAACCTATACAATATTCAACACATGCTTAATCTAGCCTATTCGACAAGTGACGAACACAAAGTGCACCAACAGATTCGCCCTTGTTTGTTACTGTCGAGTCTTGGTCTCAAACGTGAGCCGTGTTTGAATATTCTGCAACTTCAATCAAGGTATCTGCCGTTGTCGTCGAAACGCGTCAACAAATTCCCCCTTAATTGATGATCCGAGTTTGCATTATCAACATCTAATTCCCCCTGAAATCTCCAGTTCAGATATTTGTTGCATAGTTTCCAACCTCCTCTGATTTGCTGGACCGACATATTATCTTGAATAGACACCAATTTAAAGCTCATCAATGCAGCTTCTCCATTTCAACTTTAACCACATCCGCGTTTAGTTTAGCGCATATCTCCTATGCTCGATCTTCCGATCTTCAAGACTCAACCGACAATTGATAGAAACTTCAAATTACCACACTGGTAAACTTCAAATCACTCCAGATTTTCGTAATCACTCCAGATCAGCAAATCGGTAATCTTTTTCAATCAGCAAATCAGTAATCTTTTTCAATCAGCAAATCTTCATTGGAACCAAATCATCTGGTAACACTTCGAATCTGAGAAACATTCGTCCGTGATCAAAATCACATTCTTCTTCTTCAGTCACAATGTCAGATATATAACTATCTCTGGTAGACCAGCGCCACTTAATCACCAAACATCATCATCTAACGGTTGTTAGTCCAAAGAGAAGAATGATTCATATGCTTGAAGACTAAAAATAGTGGCCATCAAAGGTTATCATCAGTTAGCGTATCTGGGATAACTTCAGATCTCCTTGGTAATTTTAAAACCATCCGTCTTCGGAGCTAGTCATTAATCCTAAGATCATCACTGAACGTTTTGAACGTCCTCAGTTCCTTCATCGGTACTAACGACTGCTAATCCAGCTAACTCTTCCTTAGCCGGAGATCAGGACTCTAACCCTTAAGCATCACTCTGTATCATGAACTGAAAACTCGGAACTTCCTGTGATCATAGAATCCCAAATGGATAATCTCTTTCGTCAGCAACTGATACACTTCTTTGTCTGGAAGATCCGATCCCATAAACCATCTTCCTTAATCATGGTACCGCGTACAACCCGTGGCAAATAAACTACAAAGCATCCTTATCTCCTGGCGGTTAGTCCAGTCAATAATTCATGTGCAAAGCAGAGTTAAAGATAGGCAGTCGTGTGTGCTTCAAAACCATACGCGCGACTCAGGTGTCAATCCACAACCATGACCTCAGAATCTGATAAACAACTCCTCCAAGACTTAGTTATGTAAACACCTTCTTTCAAACTAGACATCAATTTGATCAATTTACAAATGAATCTCAAATCTCTATATTTCCCGAAAATCTGTAGCCGGAAACCACCCAAATACTGTTGTAGTGTCACGAATTTCAAAAATGCCGGAATCTTCAAATATTGAAAATTTTTTATTCCCCCTCAATTTTGCAAATTCTGACCATACAAAATTTTTTACTGAAATTCCCCCTCAAATCCGGAATTTCAGTATTTAACAAATGCGGAATTTACTTTAAGGCCCATCGATAGTCTTCAACCCTAATGATCACCAAATTGCTTTGGTATCAATGACTACCCTCTCATCTTCAACCATCTCTAACCTCATCATCTCAGCCTCTCTCTAAGGCCTCCGACGGTGTCCCGAATAGTTAGTATTGGACGTTAACATTTCAAAAAAAATTTATATCACCAAATTTTTTCTGGACACAAGTTCAGCCTAGGTAATACAAGCTCGCCCGAACTTGCATAAGCAAGTTCGGCCGAACATGCTATCATGTGTTACCATGGGCGAACTTGGCTAAGCTTAAACATAAATACTTCAAAACCTAGCCTATTCAGCTCTATACAATACAGACTCGATATAAGACTAAGACATAGACATTACACACCAACAGACTCCCCCTTGGATATCGTCTTCGTCTTGTATCAGTCTTTAAAAACCCTGTCTTCATAAAAATGTTAACGTACACGACCGAAGAAGTTCTTGAACGGCTTCCTTCGTCGTTCTTGCTTTGGATCAGGCGTTTGATCAGTTAGCGGTGGTCTTTTAAAGTTAGCCATTCTTAGCGAACTTTGCCTTACCGTTTTTTCCATTCTTTCTTTAATCGCCTCATTTCTGGTTTCTTCTTTTAGAAACTCAACTCTCTCCAGATCCCTCCACTTCGTTTGCCACATTTTTCCAGAATTTACTTCACGTGCATAACAAACGTTCACAACCTTTTGAAACTGCATAGCTTGTTCCTTTTCACGTTCTTCAAAAAGAATCTTGTTGTAGAACAAGGTTTTGATATCCTCTCTCGAGCAGTTCACAAGCCACATAGGATCTAGAATCCTTATCGTCCTCCATAAATCTCTCATTCCCTGATAACCCATCACTTCAACCCGTTCCTTAGTAATATCCAGGTGATCTTCAAATTTTAACACAATCACCGCTTTGCAAGTAGCTGGATCTATCTGCCACCACTTGAATAAAGGATAGAAGTTATGTTCGATCGGCATAAGTGGCATATTCCTCATGGCTCTAGGACGTTTCATAATTAACATTATGTCCTTTTCCCCTGTAACCTTATTGATCTTAACCCTTCGTCCTGAATAAACGGCTTCCAGTAATTCCAACCTTTAATCGCTTCATACTTAATCGTTTTCCACAATAACTGATCAATCGGCTTCATGTAATATGTAACATTCATCGTCTGTACCAACTCTTCAACATCCCAATACGGTAATGTCTTGAAATTAGCAAGATATTTGAAGTATTGCACTCCAAACTCCCTCTTGATTGCATATACTTTAATCTCTTTAAACCAACCCCAGCTCAAAATATCTCCCAAAGAAACATCTTTGTCTCTGGTAAAGATTGCAAGAGGACATCGAAACTTGTGTTCGCGTGGCATTTCTTTAAACCAAGACTTTCTCACTTGAGCTATCTCTTCTTTGGTCATGGGCTTAGGTACTTTACCCTCTCGAACTGATTCAACAATCCTATCTTTCAACATATATTCATCAAGCTGTTTATACATCTCTTCAAAAGTAGGAAAACTATCTGAATTAGAACCGACATACTTTGCTTTCTGATCTGATTCGTCATCTGAAGACCAATCTTCCACAATTACTCGATTGTATTCATCAGCTTCAAATCGTCTTTGATATTGATAATCCTTTGGCTCAAAAGAATTTACAGTCATCACATCCTCCTCAAAATCAAACTCTAACAATTCAGCTTCAACTTCGATCAATCTAGGTAAATCCTCCTTCGTGTAGTTATGTACATATTCACCTTCCTCCACGTTGTGCTCTAACATTAACATTAAAGGCTTCGCAAGAATAGCAGCAACTGGCTTTGCAAAACAATCAACATTTGCCATATCTATATCATCATCAGTTGGCCCTTTCTGCCCTGACTCCCCCTGACTTTTATCTTCCATTCTATTCAATTCATCATCCATTAGGGCAGTAAAATCAATATCATCAGAGATTTTGGCTTCAGAAACTCTAATACCAACATTACCATGATCATCGTCATCATCATCTTCACCAACATTCCAATCCTCTATCCTCTCTTCCTCTTCATCTTCATCCTTATCTTCCTTTTCAGCTTCATCATCGTCTTTTTCTTCAGTAACAATGATAGAATCGGAAGGCTTGACAAATTTGTCAACCTATTGGATATCAGACTCAGAAGCTTTTGAAATATCTTCAACTGGTTTCTCAGGAACATTAGAAGACTTCTCAGCAGTCTCAGAAGATTTAGGGGCTTCACCCTCAACATGCTTTCCTTTACCACTTTCAGCTAATTCTTTCTCAGCACGCTCTTTTGCTTCCTGACGATCCAAACGATCGTATTCAGCAATGAAATCAATATTCAGATTGTTTGCTAACATTTTCTGCAATATGTTGAATCTTCTGTCGTTCAGTGCTTGAATTGTTTGTAACTCTGCAATCTCTGTCTGCAACTTCTCATTAGCATCCTGCAGACTTTCTATCAACGCCTTGAAGTACTCTCGCTCATTTTCCATCACCTTTACTTTATCATCAAGCAACTCTTTTTCGATCTCGCTTTGATTCACCTTCTTAACAAGCTCATCCTTTTCAACCTCATTTTGTGCAACTTTTTCTTCTAACGCCTTCACGCGTTTCTATATCATCTCAACATTAGATTCTGGGAAAAACTCATCCAAGTCTTCGAGACTGATTGGACCGTGTGGCATATCACCAAACAGATTTCCCCTTGCTTTCTTTGGCGTTGAATCTTTAGGTGATGCAGCTTTCGGTGTTGACTTCTTAGGAGTAGATCTTTCAATATTTGAAGTCGTCGGAGCAACAGGTGATTGGATGACAAGAACTTCAACAAAATCAGACACAGGAGGTTCTTGTGTAACTCCTGGCCTTTCAGTTTCAGCATGAACAATAACATGAGGTTCTTGTGGAGGAGGTTCTTGTGTGACTCCTTTCTCCTTAGCACCAGAAGGTTCTTGTGGGGCTTCTGTGCTTTTCAACTTGCTTTTGTACCTCTTACTCACAACTTTCTGAGCTTTCTTCTCTTTCCTTTACCTTTGGTCTGAGGTGACCCTGTAGTCTCCTTTGAGATTTCGATTGCTGGAGACTTTGTACGCTTTGACTTTTTCTTCAATCTCTCCTCGTCAGATTCTTTTTCAGTGTTAAGATCAAAATCTGCATCCAACTCTCTTTCCTTTTCTGCTCTAATCTCTGCCTCAGTCTTTTCTGGCTCTTTAGCAGGAATTTCTTTATCAGAATCATCTTCATTTTCAGAAGTAGCAGAAAAAACATCATCTTGAGTCGTTTTCATAGTTTCTTGACTCTCAATAAAAACTGTAGCGCTCGATCCAGCAACTGCTTCAACGTTTTCAGGTTCTTCTTCGTCAACGAGCAGCGTTTCTACTTTCTTAGCAGCCCGCTTTTTCTTTGGCTTATCAGCTTCTGCATTTAAAAACCACTCGCTTCTTGCCTTTGGTTTGAAATATTTAGACCATTCTTGCTCAGCTTAAGCTCTTTCTCGTCATCGCTACCATCCTTTCTCCACTCGTTATCAGGTGGCGAGATATAATTTGAATTTTATAGCTCCAAACACTGGTTTCGCAACAGGAGCTGAAGCTTGCTTCTAGAATTTGATTAGCTTCTTTACTGTTGTTTCATCAAGATGAACTAGATACAACACATCGTTCGGATCCCGTGCTATATTTGTATACTTCTCGTCAATCAACATTTGAACAAAATCTCGGATATAAGCACAACCTTGAATCTTCCATGTTCTTCGACATGTGAGTGAAAACTAACTTAGAAACATTGAACGGCTTCTCCAGAATAAGCGCCGTTGCCATGCTAGCCAAATAGTCTTGAACATCATCTTATCCGGCTTTACGATGGCTGAATGTGTGAATTAGAGCATGCATCAAAAGCTTGTAGGGGTTTGGAACTTCCCCTTTCTTCAGCGTTGGTTTGTTCACGCTCCCCTTATAACCCATACGAAAGAAACAACCATGCACCATCTTCTCGTCTAAATGAATCGGATCGTCTTTTTTATCTTTGAATTCCAGAATCCGTTGAATATCGTCTTCAGTCACAAAAATTGGTTTAACTTCATTTCCAACTTGTACTGTTGAAGTGATTGCCTTCTCGTCTGCACTAAGGCTTGCATTCATCCAAAAGTGAACTATATGTGAACGATACGACATTGTACGCTCTGTTATGGCTCTGCGTATAGGACTTTCTTCGAGAAATTTCAATATACTATCATATTCCTTCAAAGACGGACAAATCGTTTTGTCGAGCGTGATACATGTGTTGTGAGTTTTGGAGAACTCAACAGAGATTACACGCGCTGGTACCTGTGCCTGAAAAATGACGCAAAACAATTAGCACGCATTTTGAGAAAAAATTTCAAAAATTTTCTAACACTTTATTAAGTTCGGGCGAACTTGATATATGTGTTCAACATTCTGTTTTACCCAAGTTCGGCCGAACATGCTATATCAAACATGTTCATTATATAAGTTCTGGCGAACTTATACACAAAACAACAAATCAGACTTTCAAACCTAAGTTCGGTCGAAGATGTTTTAAGATCATTTATTCATGTTTTTTTAGACATGTCCGGTCGAACTTGACAACAAGTTCGGCCGAACTTGTGGTCTTCTCCAAAGACCAACTTGTTCAAAACAATTAAATAGCCGTTTCACTTCAATCAAAACATGTTATATGGTCGATTTTATGCGTAGATTAAGGATCTATGTTCAATATTAACCATCAACTCCTAGATTTATCAGATATTAACTTTTCAGATCTATTTGGTTCGTTTAAGATCAATACACGGTTTAAAGTTCAATATTATACCTCGACCATTGTAGATGGTGTGTAAATCACCAAAAATAACTAAATTTAGGCAGCGTAATGTTATGATTTTGTCAATTTCACTCAAGATCACTCAAAGCTCAAGTTCGCGCAAGAGAATCTGATAACAAGTAAATGAGTTCGGCCGAACTTACTCAGGTATTTATACCTAGGTAAGTTTGGGCGAACTTATAAGCCCATTAACAAAACCCATCATAAGTTCGAGCGAACTTATTACTTAAAACAAACACAGCCATTTTATAGCATGTTCGGTCGAACTTGCTTGTTTGATAAACCTGATTTGTTTAGCAAGTTCGGCCGAACTTGCCAAACCACAATTTTTAACTTTTTCAATTTTTCATTTTTAACCCCTGAACTTTCTAACTTTTTATCAGTTATGAAAATCCAATCAGTTGACCAAGTCCAAGTTAATGACCTTGGTTAACCGATTTGTCTGCCGAGTCCAAGTTAATGACTCCGGTTTGACCCGTTATTAAAAAACTGTCGATATTTTCAAAATCAAAGTTTCAAATTAATGATCTTTTTATCATTTTTACTTTTCAGATTTTAACAAATTAGCTCCCAGCCCGTTGTCAAAGAGACTCCCACCAGTTTTAGCACCTTACCAGACTTCGAAGATCCGTTCTCCAACATTGGTTTGCTGAAAACAAATGTAGAAATAAAATCTTTTTGTATTTTTGTAAGTTTTTGCTAAAACACACAAAAAATCTTTTTGATTTTAAATCTGTAAAGCTAAAATACTATGAAATAAGCAATGTAAACTATGTACAAACATATTTACAGACATATATTTTATGAATTCGTGTCTAAAGATCATATCAGTTAATTTAGACATATCACCAGTACCATTGACCTTTAGCAGACTTTAAGTTTTAAACTCGTTTACCTAGATTGTCGATATGTTTGTCCACTTAAGCTTTACCATATTTTTCAACTGTTTCAAGATATGTTAAGGTAGAATTCATGAAACTTGACTTATCTGTGGTTCCAACTTCTTGAATATACTCCCGTATCCAGATTCCCTAGATTTCATCTTACAAGTGAATATAGCGTAATTGATATCTGTATCTGGGTTGTGCGAGACCTTGAGAGCTCAGGTTAGTACTACCGTACAGACAAAGAGATGAAGGCTCGTCTTTAAGGTGTGTTCCACTTAAGGAATCTTTTTAGCACTGCAAATGATTAGATCTTTCAATTCTTTTCAATATTGCATGCAGGTTGAAGGTTTATAGCGAAAGTATTATAGAAGTTCTAGGCCATTGCTTCCGTAAATCAGAAGAACTTGTATAATACCCCAGATATCAACTATCTATAAAGACCTCGTATCTCAGAATCAGACAATCTTTCAAACGAAATTTCGGAGTACTAAGTCCATATATCCAAGATGTGTTAATCCACAAGATTAAGCAGTTGTAAAATTTAGTTTATATCTCGAAAACCGTTTACTGAACGTGTTAAGCCTATCGACACATCCATAGTAGGACTCGTTTATCACTTATTAAACTTTACAATTTTTTAGCATACTGTGATAGTCCACTGATGTACTATCATTTCCTTTTATGACAGTGAACTCTTTTTGTCTTTTTCAATGTTTTTGTACATTTTGAACTTTTATATGTTTTTGGATTTTAAAATTTTCGAATGTTTTTGTATTTTCTCTAACATTTCTCCCCCTAAAATCAAAAACATAATTTTTTTGGATTTTAGTTTTTAACAAAATTCTAAAGAAGAAAGATATTTACAAACCAATGTGGATCACGCGAACTTGTCGTCCGATCTGTATTCAACCTCAGCGTCCGCACCTGTCAGCAAATTTTTCATACCGTTAATTCTCAGCAAGTATTTAAACCGTGACAAAGAAAATGGTTTGGTATAAAAATCAGCCGTTTGTTCATCGGTGTGGATTTTTTTTGTTCGCACCAATTTCTTTTCATAGCAATCACGAATGAAATGATAACGAATGTCAATGTGTTTTGCGCGTGGGTGATGAACCGGATTTTTAGTTATATCTATGGCTGCCTTGTTATCAACATACAGCGGAGTGTCTAGAAATTGCAGACCATAGTCTCTCATCTGCTGTTGAATCCACGGAATGTGTGAACAACAGTTGGAGGCCGAGATATACTCAGCTTCACAGGTAGAGAGAGCGACCGTAGTCTGTTTCTTACACTGCCAGGTTACCATTCTTGTACCGAAGAACTGTTTCTTACACTGCCAGGTTACCATTCTAATCTACACCAAAATCAGAATCAGCATAGCCTGTGAGATCGAAATTGTCGTTCTCCGGGTACCACAAGCCGGTGCTTGGGCATCCTTTAGATATCTGAAGATTCGCTTCACAATCTGCATGTGTAACATCATCGGGCTTGACTGATATCTGGCGCATAGGCAGGTTGGATACATAATATCTGGGCGCGATGCCGTCAGATACATCAGCGACCAATCATCGATCTGTATAACGTCTCGTCAACTTTGGCTCCAGTCTCGTTAACGCAAATGCCGTGATTTAGAGCAAGAGGCGTAGATAAAGGCTTCAAGCTTTCCATTCCAAACTTCTTCAGGATGTGGTGAACATACTTAGTCTGATGAATGGAAATACCATCCGGAAGCTGATCTACTTGCAAACCAAGAAAGAACTTCATTTCGCCCATCGAGGACATTTCGAATTTCTTTTTCATGATTCCCTCAAACTCCTTGCAGAGACTATCGTTTGTAGATCCAAAGATGATGTCGTCAACATAGATTTGAACTATAATCAGATGGCCATCAACTTCTCTGGTGAAAAGAGTATTATCCATAGTTCCTCCAATAAATCCGTTCCCGATGAGATGTTGCGATAACGTCTCGTACCAAGCTCTCGGGGCTTGGTGTAGTCCATAAAGAGCTTTATCCAGTAGGTATGCTTTCTTCTTGTTGAGTGGATCAACAAACCCTGGTGGTTGTCCAACGTACACCTTCTTGCGTAATTTGTCATACAAAAAAGCCGATTTGACATCCAATTGATAGACCTTAAATCATTTCCATGATGTGAAAGCTAGAAAAAATCAAATAGATTCCAGGTGAGCTACTGGTGCATAGACTTCCGTGTAGTCTATCCCTTCCTGTCGGTGAAATCCCTTGACAACAAGCCTAGCTTTGTTACGAACAATAACCCCTCTATCATCACATTTACACTTAAAGACCCATTTTGTATCAATTGCTTCTGATTTTTTGGTAGATCTTCAAGCTTCTACACACCCAACTTCTCAAACTGTAATAATTCTTCTTGCATTGCTTGTACCCAATTTTCATCGGCTAAAGCTTCATTAACTGTCTTTGGCTCAATCTGAGAAATGAAACATGAATAGAAGTAATAGTACTGGGTTGTAGCAACGCGTGTGTAGAAACAATTGAGTGCTTTATTAATTTGCCCTCGAGTTCTAACACCAGTTTGAAGTTCTCCGGTAATATTTGTTGACGGATGATAGGAATATGATAGCGGCAAATCTTCACTTGGAACATCTGCTGAGTTTTGCTGATTCGTGATGTTGAGATCAATGACCAATTCAACGTTTGGAGAGCTTGATGAAGCTTCATTTCTGTTGTTCGGGACTGTAGATTGATTAAGAAGACTTGTTATCTGCTCCACTTCTTCATCTGAAGAAGATGATTCCCCATCAGCATCAAATGTTGGTGGTTCATCTGAGTCAGAATTTTGATTCTGAGGCATACTGGGCTCCGTTGTTGTATTCACTGGTTCAGTAGAGGCATTTGTTGGAGGAGTAACAGGTGTTCTTAATGTTTTAGAAACATTTAACACCGCTATTGCTTGAACTTGCGCCAGAAGAAGAAGAAGATGGATCCAACGTGGGTTGATTAACCACAATTGGTTGAACAATTTGTTCTTGATTCACTGACTGGTGAAGGTAGTATAATGCTGCAACTACTTCGTCAGTCGGTTCTTCGGGCAAGTCAAATGACTTCCAAAGGTCTTGATAATTAAACAGCCATGCGTCACCTTTCCTTTGAATAGGATCTGTGTGTTGAAACAATCCACGTGCTGTGCTTCAATAACCTTTCTCAATGAAGGAACATATACTCTTCTCAACGTACTCGCATATCCGACAAAGAACCTTCAAGAGATTAGGTCCGAATTTGCCATGTTGGTCTATTACGGTACATGGTGCACCAAATGGTTCTAAGAACTTCAAATTTGGCTTCCGTCGGTTTATCATCTCAAAACATGTTTTCTTAGTTGATTTGACAGTGAGAACCCTGTTTAGCGTGTAGCAAGCCGCAACAACGGCTTCACTCCAGAAGCTGATAGGAAGTTTAGAATCTGCAAGCATGGTTCTCGCAGTTTCAATCAAAGTTCTGTTTTTCCGTTCAGCTACTCTGTTTTGCTGTGGAGTATAGGGAGCACTAAACTCGTGCAAAATCCCTTTTGCGTTGCAGAATTCATTCATTTTGTTATTTTTAAACTCTGTGCCGTTGTCACCTCTAATGCGTCTGACCGGCAGATGATAAAGGTTCTCGAGTTTCTTGAATAGAATAACCAAGTTCTCGAATGTTTCGTCTTTTGATTCTTGAAAGAATACCCACGAATATCTCGAATAGTCATCTGTCACGACAAAGCAATATAAGTCTCCTAAGATGCTTCGAACATTTACAGGACCAAATAAGTCCATGTGGAGACGTTCTAATGGCAACTTGATTGAGTTTAGAATTTTCTTTGAATGAGATTTCTTGACCTGCTTTCCCTTTTTGCATTCCAAGCAATGATCAGACATCTGAAAACTTAAAAGATTTACGCCTTCTACAAGATCATTATGAACCAAGAAATTCATTTTTCGCAAATGAATATGCCCCATCTTACGATGCCAAAGAATAGAATTTTTTCCAGTAGCCTTTGACACAAAACATTGTGCTGATTTTGATGAAGTGGTAGCGACACCCATATCAAGAACATATAAATCATTCTCTCGAGGTGCTCGCATCAGAATCCACTCATTTGGTATTTTGAATCCTGGCTTCAAGATAATCCACTCTTTGTCCTTGAAATGGACTGTGAATTTCTTGTCACAAATCTACGATATACTCAGAAGATTGTTCTCAAGTTCTGCAATATAGTTCACGCGATCAAATGAAACTACGCCATTGGAGAGTTTTCCCTCGGCGACTATCCTTCCACCTTGATTTCCTGCGAATCCAACATACCAACCATTGATAGCTGTAATGTCGAATAGCAACGCCTTCATTCCCGTCGTATGCCTGGACGCTCCACTATACAAAATCCACTTAGAAAGTACAGATCTCTGGAGTCCCTACACATTTTAACAATCTATTTAAAAAGTGAGACCCAAGCCTTTTTGGTCTTGGGTTGAATTGTATAACTATCATCAAAATGAAATTCACATTCATCAGCATAATCGAATGCATGCTTATCTACAGAATACACTTTCCATTCTTCGTCTGAATTTTCTATGATGTTTATGTTTGAAACCTTTACCGTCTTTTTATCTTTTGAATTGTTACCACTTGTATTTTTGACAGTTTCAGATGTGGTTTCAATTATGATTTCAGATTTTGATTCTTTCTTGCTATCACTAGTCTTAACAGGCTCAGACTTAGTGATTTCAGGTTTAGATTCTTTCGTGTTATCAGTCTTTACCAGCTCAGACTTAATAACACCAAATGTTGTTGACCTTTTCTTGGTACTCCAGGCTTGAGATTTGATATTAGCTTCTTGATATAAAATTTGTTTTTGTTTGCCCTAGAAGTTTCTCCTTTTTCGAATGTAGAATTCTCAAACCTCTTTTCTATTTTAGGTTTAACTTCTGGCAAAGATTCATTTCTTTTTAAAAATCTTGATTGGTTTTTCAAACTCTGGATACCTTGGTTTTACAACATTTGATTCTCTTCTTCGAGGATAAGCTGGTTTTGATTTCAGACATTGTCGTGCAATATGACCCTTTTCATTGCACTTGAAACATGTTCGATTATCAAGTGGATGTCCTTTAGTGGGTGGTTTTACCCCACTTGATGTTTTGGCACCGGTTGTAACCTTGGCTTTATCTCGAATTTCTTTCTCCTTTTTGAACTCATCATTTGATTGTTTACCAATAAAACTCTCTTCGTGAACCGTGTTTGTCCCATATACAAAATTCATGTTTTTGTTTTTATATTCATGAAATGGTGACACTTTCTTTACTGGTTCATTTGATTCTTCTAGTCCCAACCCTGCTCTCCAATTTTCCGGATGATCACCACCATTCCTTCGGTAGTTCTTTCTTTTAGTTTTGGAATAGAATTTTCGTTCGTTAATTTCCAATTCCTTTGATGTGACTTCCACAAGTTTAAAGAATTTATCAAGCAATTCTTACTTCACATACTAAATCGGGAAACTATCATCAAAGTATAGTCTATCCGAATCCTTAATTTTGTACATTACAACATTAGGATCGTCACTTAGACCATCCTCTGACGACTTATCGTCATTTTCAGATTGTGAATCGAAATTCTTTGAACTCGAGTTGGCGCTTTTGAAGCTTCCGTCATCAGTATCCCTTAGAACATTTTCAATCACTTTGTTAACCACAGCGTTGTTATCATCATCAGATTTAGCATAGAGTATATCAATATTCTCTGGCAACTCATCTTTTTTCTCAGAAAGTAACTCAACGTTGAGTGCCTTACCCATCCCGTCTGCGGTTTTGCGACAATTTTTCTCGCAAAGGGGTGGGGGAACATTGCTATATTCTTTACCAATTTTGTTTTTAGGTTTTTCTTCCATTGAGATTGTCGGAAGAATATGATCAATAACATACGCGTTTGTGGTATAACTTCTTAACAACTGTTGGACTCTTTCAGTTTCGATTGTCAGGTCTTGAAGTTGTTGTTTGGTTTCAGCAATGGTGTTAATATAGGTATTAATTGCCCTTTGTTTATCCATTACTGTTCCACTCAACATCCTTATATTATCATGTTGTTCGATGTTATTTCTGTCGAGTCTGCCATAATCATTTTTCATTTTGTCATATGCTACTTTCATTGTGCGATAATCGTATTTCAGCAATTCGTTATGCACATTGTTTTCAGCGATGATTTTTGATTTTTCGGCACATTCGACACAAGGTTTAGTACATTTTGTACAAGGTTTCTCAACCTCAACAACTTGTACTTTGACAACTTCTTTCTCGACAATTTTTACCTCTGGACCTACCTTGGTTAGATTCGCCATTAAAGCTTTATCTGCCATGTCCTTGAGGTCTTCGACTTTCACTTCTTGAGTGACATCAATGATCACTTCATCAATCTTTTTTCCTCAACCACTTGTTCTTTCGAACTGCCATCAAAATGACCTGCAAAACTGTCACAAGAATTAGAGGATAAATTCCTTGTCTCTGCATATGGATATATTCCTCTTCTTCCTGCTGTTGATGCAAATATTGTTCCAGAAGAGCTTGTTCGATAGCTGCTGCTTCTGCTGCTGCGGCTGCTTCCTCTGCAGAATTATCTTCAACTATCTCCGCCATCAAAGCAACTCCGGTCTTTTTCCCAATCTAAGAATTCCAATCAAAACCATCATCTTCACTGGATTCCACCATAGCTTTCTCAATGGTGCTACTATCAGGCTTTTCTTGGATTTCAACCTGAGTTTTCTTCGGAAACGGTTTATATTGAAGTGCCCTTTTGTAATATTCATTTCCTCCTCCGAAAGGACTTTGATTTCCGGTTGTTTCGGTGTTCTTACACTCTCTTTTAAAATGCCCCTTTTGACGGCATCTAAAGCACGTGACTTTGGTTTTGTCAAAACCCAATTTGTTGTTGGAATTTCCTATGTCGCGGCCTGTGAGTGCAACGAACTTTGTCACTCTCCTGATGATCGAAGCTAAGGACCATTTGATGTCCATTAGTTCAAGTTCATCCTCGTCTATCTGGTCATAATCTTCTGCGGTCATCTCGGGGTTTCCGATCTTACCGGCAACAAGACATTCATAAGATTCTAAAACGGTAGCGAGTAGTGACATATGTTGTTTTGCAACTTGTTCTGAAACAACATTGTTCAAGTTCACTGCGATGTTGCATTTATATACATTTGGATCAGAACTTTGTTGTTGATTCTGATTCGCTTGGCTTTGATAAGTTAAATTTGAACCAGTGCTTGACTAAGAACTTTGAGAACTCTGATCATACTGAGGCTGTGATTGATTTTGATTATGTGGAGAAGCATTCATGTTTGCACTAAAAGCCGTCTGAATTTTAGGACTCGAAATACTATCTAGCATTCCGGCTTTGTAATACAGTCCGACGTCGTGAACAACATTAGCGTTTTTTGACTTCGCCATCTTAAGAAGTTCCATTTCGTGGCCTTCGAGTTTATCGATAAACGTCGACAACTTGAAAAATTCCCACTTATCACTGTTCTTCAGAACCTGCAAATACGTAGTCCATTCACCCTCTAGTAGTGCGTCAGCAAGTTTGTCGATGTATTCTTGATCTGTCTTTTCTAGACCGTGCCTTCGCATTTGCACTTTAAGATGACAGAAACACTCGATCATTTGCTTTATGGTCTCATTCTTTAGCATAGTGAAGATATCGAACTCTTTCAGGATAAGTGCCTTTTTGCTTTTGATCATTTTGGCGCTGCCTAGATACTTCTTCTGTAATGACAACCAAAGATCTCTTGCAGTAGTATACTCTGGTAGCAAAATCTGGATATCTTCTTTGACAGACTGTTGGATGAGACTGATCATCTTTTTCTCAATGATATATTCTTCTTTCTGAACCGTCGAGTATTTGTACTTTTCAAGAACTCGTTGATGTTCATCTACCGGAACATTGTAGCCTCTTTCAATTGATACCCAACCAGCGAAGTGCATGGCTTGAACCCAGTATGTAAACTTCTCTTTCCATGCTTCGTACTCGTCCATGCTCATCAGCTTGGGTGTGACATCCCGGTTTTTCGGACAACTTAAACGCAATACTTGTCGAATAAATTATGTGCTACGTATTAAACGTTTATAAGTTGGTGTGTTATTATGTGAAATCCGAGTTCGTGTTTTATGTTAGTTATAATGTATAGACGTAATAAATAAACAAATGAATCGAACCAAACCGCGACACGAGCCGGTCTCTTTTCTTGCGACTCAAGGAACCAAGACTAGGAGTGAACCAAGTTTAAACCCAAACCATGTCGCGAGCAAACAACCCAAACTGACCCACCCAAGCCCTCGGCCGCGAGACACCAAACCGTAACCTCCTTATCTCTTTGCGTTATATATACAAACACACATGCATGTTGCTTCACAAAAACAAAAACACAAGAAACCCTAGTGAGAAAGAAGCCGACGGCAGCCCTTGTTCATCTCTTCGACCGCAAACAGCCTTCCGCTGGTTCCATTGATCGCGAGCAGCCTCTTCCTTCTTCATATCGATCGAGAGCAGCCCACTTGTTCACTTCCTCGATCACAAACAGCCTACTCCTTCTTCCCGGTCGCGAACAACACTTCCTTCTCGGTTACGGATCTTCTCGGTCGCAATTATCTTTGATCATCGGTTCCTCATCTCACTCACGGTTCGTTTACCTTATCATTAAAGATTAGAATTTATCATTTGTTACAAGATCATATTCGGATATATGTGTTTGAATGAAGTGATTGTGTTGTTTTCGGATTATATGTTTGAATGCAAGGTTATGTTAGCCGATTTGTTAATAATGTTTGCAAGTGATGTTTGTTCGAAATCTGAAAATCATAGGCTGTGTTTGTTTATAAAAACTAGAGATGTTGATTAGGGTTTGCATGGATATGATATATGTATTGATATATGATGGGAAAAATCAGTTCTTGATCGCCTAGGTTCATTGTATCGACGGTTATTGCGAATTAATTGTGATAAAATGCTGAAACAGTTTGCTGAATGATAGTTACAGCCGACTTCAACTGGCTGTAACTCGGTAGTTAGTTGTCGAAAAACGAATTTTCTGAAGTCTAAAACGTAGAGATTTGAATAACGAATCTAATGGCGCTGGATTCATATTTTTCTGAAGTCGTTTGATATTTTTAAGTGGCCAAATAAGTTCAGTAACTAAAGCTGTGAAAATCCTGAAATTTTGTTAGTTGTTTATCGAGTTGGATTTTATGATCAGTAGGGAGTCGAATCATGAAATTTGTACAGCATCTAGGTATGGAAATTTCCGGGCAACTCCCACTGGAATTTTGTTAATTGGACGATCAGTGATTTTTAAATAAATTCTTCCGTGGACTGCAGTCAGAAAGCGACGAATCTGACTGTAGCCTAGTATATTAATATTTATGGTTAATTGGTAAAGAATTAGGACTTGAAAAATTTATATAAATTTCTAAAATATAGTTGTCACCTGCTGTAAAATAATTGGAATTTTTGGAATGTTAGAACTATTTTATAAAAATCCTAGAAAACAGCTGAATTATGAGTATGTGAGCTGAAATTTGATAACTTGTGATTGTGTGCACCAAAGTGTTGCATGGATTGGATTATGTTCATGATAAATTGTTTTGATTACTATGTTCACATGAGGATACTTGCATGCATGTTTGAGTGTTAGGTATTTTGTTGTGTGTATCACTTTGTGCGTAAAATTACGTGTAGAATTTGTATTGGTGTGTTCACACACTGACTTGAAATCAATTGGTTTGTTAGGACGCAATTAGCGGTCCCATCCCTTACAACTTCTTTGCTACACTAACCAAGCAACTAAAGGTGAGTTCACGGCCCCTAATTTTATCCGGTTTTAAACAATAGGGGGAGAAACATGTATACACTCTTCAAGTCAATCTCTTTAAGTTATATGAAATTAACATCACATAACTATTCGGTAACTAAGTTAATGTTAATGTAACGTTATGGTCACTAAGCAGCTATATCACTTAAGTCCTCGTCAATCTCTCGGATTGTTAGTATTGGGTTTTAATAGCGGGGGAATTATAAGTAGTACTACTGGGCCCGACAAGCCCCATCCGAGCTAGTCGTGCTAGCCGACCGGGTATGGTCAACGGGTGAATAATTTGGCCTAACTTCGCCATGGTCAGTGATAGGCCTGGCAACACGGAGGCACAACAGTCAGCTTCGATCGCGAACACTTACGTGACATAACTTTAGGCTAGCTACCTATATATGTTAACATTGAACTTAATTACGAATCAACAATATTATCCCGGGTTGAGGATAATGGAAACAACAACTATATTATCCCGGGTTGAGGATAATGGAAACAACGACTATATTATTTCGGGTTTGGAATAATGGAACCAACATCATTATTATTCCGGTTAAGGAATAATGGAACTATCTGTATTATTCCGTGTTGGGAATAATAGAACCAAATCGTTATCCCGGGTTAGGGATAACGGGGGAAACAAACTCATAACCGAACAAACGAATTTATGAAAACCTGTGAACTCACTCATCTTTAATGTTGACACTTGTTTCTTTACATGTTTCTCAGGACGCTAGGAGCTCTAGGTGCACTCACTTGCATTGATCAAGACATCTTTTATCGAGTCTCATTTATAAACATTGTTTTGGGTTTTTCTTTGGTTTTGGCGTTTGTGTTGGTGCCCGTTTCCCTACTTATTTTATGCTTCCGCTAAACATTGGT
Source organism: Scalesia atractyloides (assembly GCA_947069175.1). NCBI lineage: Eukaryota > Viridiplantae > Streptophyta > Magnoliopsida > Asterales > Asteraceae > Scalesia > Scalesia atractyloides. The sequence goes on from CAMTDV010000010.1 coordinate 33,310,817, forward strand.
AACTAACTAAGACAATATAAAATCTACGATGAATGGTTAAACAAAGGATTTTTGGAAAACGTATTATCAAATCATATAGAGTCGTTCGACGTACTAGTGTTTCAGATTCTGGTTTGTTCACAAGCCTCGCGGTAAAACTCCGCAAGTGGAAATTGAGGGTGTGACAGATTGGTATCAGAGCCAGGTTCTAGCTATAGAGAACCAGGTTTGCATTAGAAGTAGACCTAAACTATAGCTGAATACACGACACTAGACGTAGTTTGGCACCGAATTGTTATATCTTGTTATGCGATGTACCACAACTGTGTTATGTAGATTATGACTTCATAATAAGAAATGAAAACAACTCGTAACTAACTACACAACCTAACAGGCAATGTCATCATCATCATCGTCATCATCATTCGACAAACTTACGCCACCAAGAGCGCCAGGAAAGGCACCTATGGTGGAACCCTTACCATCTTATGGCATGGAGACACACTCAGCTGCGAGGAAAAGGCTCGCTCTGGGGGAGGAGTCGTCATCACGCCCAATCATCGCTGTGCCGGTCAAACCGGTTAACTCGGTAGAAGTAGGGAATAACCTACTTAGAAACATGATACAGAAACAACAAGAACAATTAGAAAGAATGCAGGAAACCATCTTAGCACAGGGATGGATGATCCGACAACTGACAGGTAAAACCGACTCGCTCGAGGAAGAGCAACTTACGAGTAAGATAGCTCGTAACACCTTAGCCAGAGATCTGCGTGCTGAGCAGATAAGAGCCGACTGGCTCGAAGACAGAGTCCTGGAAAATAGTTGGAGGATTCAGGAGCTAGAGCAAAATCAAGCACCTGCACCAGCACCGGCCCCTCCAGTGCCGGTAGAGGAGGATCCAGAGGAGGATCCAGAAGAGGATCCAGAAGAGGACCCAGAGGAGGACCCAGAGGAGGATCCAGAGGAGGATCCGGAGGAGGACCCAGCTGTAGAAGCTGGAAATGCCGCGCAGGATGACGGCAACGATAGTGATCTGGGGGATGGAGACGTAGACGACTGACACGTCTCGCTTATCTTATTTACTTTCCTTCAGTCTATTTATTTTCCCACTTGTGTTTAAACTTGAGACTTTATAGTGAATTCATATGTTTGGGTTGGCACTTTGTAAGACGTTGAAATTTCATTTAATCAAGTATTTCTTTTGACTATTTAATATTGAGCTGACATAACTTGAGAATTATTAAAGTACGAAGTAGGATAACTATATTGGATATATAGACTTATCGGGGTGTGTTTATGTTGCTTTTTCGAAGATCTAAATGGCAACTGGACGACGTGGAAACCTTAACATGACGCCCGAAGAACTAGCTGCCATGATTCAAGAGCACGTGAACGCAGCTCTAGCGGGTGTTCAGAACCAACCGGCAGGTAACCATTATTAAATTTTCATGTGAAAATCTAATAGTTGGGCTAGTAGAATTCCTCGCTGACTACCTGTCCTCTGTCAGCAGGAGGGGGTTTTAACCCCTACAAGATGTTCCTCGACGCGAAACCAAGCAAATTCTCGGGGGCAGAAGGACCCATTGGACTTGTCCGCTGGATCGAAAAATCTGAATCGGTATTTGAGATGTGCAACTGTCTGGAGGCCAACAAGGTCAAGTATGCAGCCTCAACACTGGAAGATGGGGCACTAACTTGGTGGAATGCACAAGTCCAAACGCGTGGACTTATTGCTGCAAATGCAATGGCCTGGGCCGAGTTTAAGGCCCTAATCAAAGAAGAGTACTGTCCGCGAGACAGAGTGCAACAGTTGGAGCAAACTTTATGGAACCACAAGATGGTGGGATCTGAAATCGAAGCATACACAGCAAAACATCACGACTTGGTATTTCTATGTCCCGATCTGGCCAACACTGTGGAGAAACGACTCGAGTTTTACCTCGGGGGTCTGGTTCCGGAGATTCAGGGAATGGTAATGGCTAGTAACCCTGCAACTGAACATCAAGCAATCAGGTTGGCGCACAAACTCACCGATAAGGCGGTGGAACAAAAGAAGTTGCCAGCTTGGGGTACGACTGAAGTTGCCCCTGACAATAAAAGAAAGTTTGAAGACTCGTCTGCTCTACAGTCTTCGTCATCCCAGCCGCAACAGGGGAACCAGAAACGGTTCAATCATTACAACAGCCACCGGGGTCACCAAAATCAGCCCGCCAACAACAACAACAACCAGAACGCAATCGGCTATGTAGGTCGAAAGCCGCAGTGCAATCGCTGTAATCTTCATCATCACGGCCCTTGTGCCGGGAATCGCTGCCAACGATGTGGCAAGGTGGGACATGCGGCAAAGGATTGTCGTGGGGAAATCATGTCCCGACAGAACCAAAATCAACCCCAAGGCCCACAACAGGGTGTTAACCGGGGATGCTATCAGTGGGGTAGCACTGCCCACTTCAAAAGAGACTGCCCACAGCTCCGTAACAACAACAACAACAATGGTGGGAACAACCACAACCACAATAACCACAACAACAACAATAACAACAACAACAATGGAAATGGCGGCACAGGAGGTGCCAAAGGTCGCGCATTTACATTAGGCCGCGGAGAGGCCAGAAACGACTCGAACGTGGTCACCGGTAAGTTTCCCCTTAATGAACATTTTGCTACTGTGCTTTTTGATACGGGTGCGGATAGGAGCTTTATATCTGAGTCTTTTAGGAAGAACCTAAATCTCACGCCTAAACCCTTAGAGACCCCTTATGTTATAGAATTAGCCGATGGTAATTCTGTAGATGTGACCCATATAGTATCCGGCTATCAACTCAAACTCACGGGTCACACTTTTACCATTGATCTGATGACAACTACCCTGGGAAGTTTTGACGTGGTAGTCGGAATGGACTGGCTATCCGACGTCTGAGCTGAAGTCCTCTGCTTCGAAAAATCTATCCGTATTCCGCTCTCTAACGACGAAATCTTGACGGTACAAGGCGATAAGGCAAGCGCCGTCACAAACATCATCTCTTACATGCAAGCGCAGAAGTATCTTCGGAAAAAGAACTCCTTCGCTTTACTCGCACTGGTTACCGAACAGCCTAAGGACGAGAAACGTATAGAAGATATCCCTGTCGTCCGTGATTTTTCTGATGTATTCCCAGAGGAATTACCTGGTCTTCCACCCCATCGACAATTGGAGTTTGAAATCGAATTGGCGAACCATGCAACTCCTATCGCCAAGGCTCCATACCGCCTAGCTCCAGCCGAGCTGCAGGAGCTGTCTACCCAACTTCAGGAGCTGTTAGAAAAGGGATTTATCCGACCAAGCGCTTCGCCATGGGGAGCTACAGTCCTTTTTGTCAAGAAGAAGGACGGGACCTTCCGCATGTGCATCGACTACAGGGAACTCAACAAGGTTACTGTCAAGAACCGATACCCGTTACCTCGCATCGACGATCTCTTCGACCAACTTCAAGGGTCAAGCTACTACTCCAAGATTGATCTACGGTCCGGTTACCATCAGCTACGCGTCAGGGAGGAGGATATCGCTAAGACGGCATTTCGTACTCGGTATGGCCATTATGAATTCTTGGTCATGCCCTTCGGTCTCACCAACGCACCCGCGGTGTTCATGGACCTCATGAACCGCGTGTGTAAACCATACCTCGACAAGTTTGTCATTGTGTTCATCGATGACATACTCATCTACTCCAAAAGTGAAGAAGAACATGCTGAACATCTACGATTACTGCTAGGATTACTTCAACAGGAGAAGCTATATGCCAAGCTTTCGAAGTGTGATTTGTGGATTCAGGAAGTTCAGTTTCTCGGGCATATCGTAAATGAAAAGGGTATCCATGTCGACCCTGCTAAGATTGAAGCTATCAAAAATTGGGAAGCACCCAGGACACCGACGGAGATCCGCCAATTTTTGGGCTGGCTGGTTACTACAGACGCTTCATTGAGGGATTTTCAAAGATCGCACAACCGCTCACTACCCTCACCCAGAAAGGCATCAAGTATGCTTGGGGTGACAAGCAGGAAGCGGCATTTCAATTGCTGAAACAGAAACTTTGCAGTGCACCCATTCTGTCCTTGCCGGAAGGGACAGATGACTTTGTACTATATTGTGATGCTTCCATTCAGGGGTTGGGATGCGTACTCATGCAACGCGATAAGGTCATCGCGTATGCGTCGCGACAATTGAAGGTTCACGAGAAAAACTACACGACGCATGACCTGGAATTGGGAGCAGTAGTGTTTTTGGAGACACTACCTCTATGGAACGAAGTGCACAATCTTTACAGACCACAAGAGCCTCCAACACATCTTTGATCAGAAGGAGTTGAACATGCGACAGCGTCGCTGGGTCGAACTCTTGAACGATTATGAGTGTGCCATTCGGTATCACCCGGGTAAAGCTAACGTGGTAGCTGATGCCCTCAGTAGGAAGGAACACTTGAAACCTCGTCGTGTACGAGCATTACAACTCACTATTCATTCGGGGCTACCCGAACAAATACACGACGCCCAGTTAGAAGCAGTTAAGGAGGAAACATCAAGGCCGAATCGGTGGGAAAAATGGAACGCGATTGGGAAGTAAAACCCAATGGAGCCCGGTATTTCATGAATCGCATATGGGTACCTCTCTACGGAAACCTCAGAGAGCTAGTCATGGACGAAGCTCACAAATCCCGATACTCTGTCCATCCGGGTTCGGATAAGATGTATCAAGACCTTAAAGCTGCGTATTGGTGGCCCAACATGAAAACTGATATAGCCACCTACGTGAGTAAGTGTTTGACTTGTGCAAAAGTCAAGGTAGAGTATCAAAAGCCATCGGGGCTACTCCAACAACCTGAGATCCCAGTGTGGAAATGGGATCAGATCTCAATGGACTTCATCACTAAACTCCCGCGAACTTTGGGTGGTTGCGATACCATCTGGGTGATTGTGGATCATTTAACTAAGTCCGCACACTTCCTAGCTATTAAAGAAACAAATAAGATGGAGAAGTTGACTCGCATCTACATTAAGGAAGTAGTTTCTCGGCACGGAGTGCCAACATCCATCATCTCAGACAGAGATGCTCGCTTCACGTCCAACTTTTGGCAGTCACTTCAGAAAGCGTTGGGAACACGCTTAGATATGAGCACAGCCTATCACCCTCAGACTGATGGTCAAAGCGAAAGGACCATACAGACCTTGGAAGACATGCTTAGGGCATGCGTAGTAGACTTCGGAAATAGTTGGGAAATTCACCTGCCTTTAGTGGAATTCTCATATAACAACAGTTATCATACGAGTATTTCAGCAGCACCGTTTGAGGCATTATACGGTCGTAAATGTAGATCACCGGTCTGTTGGGCAGAAGTCGGTGACAGTCAACTCACAGGCCCTGAGTTAATACTTGAGGCTACTGAAAAGATTGTACAAATCAGAAACCGCATGCGGCGGCACGAGATCGACAGAAAAGCTACGCTGATCAACGACGCAAACCGCTCGAATTTCAAGTAGGCGACCGCGTCCTACTGAAGGTGTCACCCTGGAAGGGTGTAATCCGCTTCGGAAAATGAGGCAAACTAAACCCACGGTACGTAGGTCCGTTTGTGATCTTGAAACGTATTGGACCCGTAGCTTATCAATTAGACCTTCCTGCTGAACTCAGTGGAGTTCACAACGTATTTCACGTGTCAAATCTGAAGAAGTGTCTATCAGATGAAACTCTAGTCATTCCATTGGATGAGATTCAAGTGGATGAACAACTACACTTTGTGGAACAGCCTATCGAGATCATGGATCGTGAGATCAAGACTCGAAGGCACAGCAAGATTCCGATCGTTAAGGTTCGTTGGGACTCTAAGCGTGGACTGGAGTTCACGTGGGAAAGAGAGGACCAAATGAAAAGCAACTACCCACACCTCTTCGCAACTGAGCAGCAAACTAACGATACCAGTAACTAAATTTTCGGGACGAAAATTCTTTCAACATGGGGATGATGTGACAACCTGGAAATTTCTCATACTTTCGCGTACCATTGTTAACTAAATCCTTGTGCATGGCACTTGGGAATCTTTGTGCATGGCACTTGGGAACTTCTTGTAACTTCGCATACCATCGTTAACGAACTAACTCTTTGTGCGTGGCACTCTAAACATGTACGCTGCATTCTAAACCACGTTTACTCAATTTTCGGGACGAAAATTCTTTCAACATGGGGATAATGTGACATCCCGTTTTTTCGGACAACTTAAACGCAATACTTGTCGAATAAATTATGTGCTACGTATTAAACGTTTATAAGTTGGTTTGTTATTATGTGATATCCGAGTTCGTGTTTTATGTTAGTTTTAATGTATAGACATAATAAATAAACAAATGAATCGAGCCAAACCGCGACACGAGCCGGTCTCTTTTCTTGCGACTCAAGGAACCAAGACTAGGAGTGAACCAAGTTTAAACCCAAACCATGTCGCGAGCAAAAACCCAAACCGACCCACCCAAGCCCTCGGCCGCGAGACACCAAACCGTAACCTCCTTATCTCTTTGCGCTATATATACAAACACACATGCATGTTGCTTCACAAAAACAAAAACACAAGAAACCCTAGTGAGAAAGAAGCCGACGGCAGCCCTTGTTCATCTCTTCGACCGCAAACAGCCTTCCGCTTGTTCCATTGATCGCGAGCAGCCTCTTCCTTCTTCATATCGATCGAGAGCAGCCCACTTGTTCACTTCCTCGATCACAAACAGCCTACTCCTTCTTCCCGGTCGCGAACAACACTTCCTTCTCGGTTACGGATCTTCTCGGTCGCAATTATCTTTGATCATCGGTTCCTCATCTCACTCACGGTTCGTTTACCTTATCATTAAAGATTAGAATTTATCATTTGTTACAAGATCATATTCGGATATATGTGTTTGAATGAAGTGATTGTGTTGTTTTCGGATTATATGTTTGAATGCAAGGTTATGTTAGCCGATTTGTTAATAATGTTTGCAAGTGATGTTTGTTCGAAATCTGAAAATCATAGGCTGTGTTTGTTTATAAAAACTAGAGATGTTGATTAGGGTTTGCATGGATATGATATATGTATTGATCTATGATGGGAAAAATCAGTTCTTGATCGCCTAGGTTCATTGTATCGACGGTTATTGCGAATTAATTGTGATAAAATGCTGAAACAGTTTGCTGAATGATAGTTACAGCCGACTTCAACTGGCTGTAACTCGGTAGTTAGTTGTCGAAAAACGAATTTTCTGAAGTCTAAAACGTAGAGATTTGAATAACGAATCTAATGGCGCTGGATTCATATTTTTCTGAAGTCGTTTGATATTTTTAAGTGGCCAAATAAGTTCAGTAACTAAAGCTGTGAAAATCCTGAAATTTTGTTAGTTGTTTATCGAGTTGGATTTTATAATCAGTAGGGAGTCGAATCATGAAATTTGTACAGAATCTAGGTATGGAAATTTCCGGGCAACTCCCACTGGAATTTTGTTAATTGGACGATCAGTGATTTTTAAATAAATTCTTCCGTGGACTGCAGTCAGAAAGCGACGAATCTGACTGTAGCCTAGTATATTAATATTTATGGTTAATTGGTAAAGAATTAGGACTTGAAAAATTTATATAAATTTCTAAAATATAGTTGTCACCTGCTGTAAAATAATTGGAATTTTTGGAACGTTAGAACTATTTTATAAAAATCCTAGAAAACAGCTGAATTATGAGTATGTGAGCTGAAATTTGATAACTTGTGATTGTGTGCACCAAAGTGTTGCATGGATTGGATTATGTTCATGATAAATTGTTTTGACTACTATGTTCACATGAGGATACTTGCATGCATGTTTGAGTGTTAGGTATTTTGTTGTGTGTATCACTTTGTGCGTAAAATTACGTGTAGAATTTGTATTGGTGTGTTCACACACTGACTTGAAATCAATTGGTTTGTTAGGACGCAATTAGCGGTCCCATCCCTTACAACTTCTTTGCTACACTAACCGAGCAACTAAAGGTGAGTTCACGGCCCCTAATTTTATCCGGTTTTAAACAATAGGGGGAGAAACATGTATACACTCTTCAAGTCAATCTCTTTACGTTATATGAAATTAACATCACATAACTATTCGGTAACTAAGTTAATGTTAATGTAACGTTATGGTCACTAAGCAGCTATATCACTTAAGTCCTCGTCAATCTCTCGGATCGTTAGTATTGGGTTTTAATAGCGGGGGAATTATAAGTAGTACTACTGGGCCCGACAAGCCCCATCCGAGCTAGTCGCGCTAGCTGACCGGGTATGGTCAATGGGTGAATAATTTGGCCTAACTTCTCCATGGTCAGTGATAGGCCTGGCAACACGGAGGCACAACAGTCAGCTTCGATCGCGAACACTTACGTGACATAACTTTAGGCTAGCTACCTATATATGTTAACATTGAACTTAATTACGAATCAACTATATTATCCCGGGTTGAGGATAATGGAAACAACAACTATATTATCCCGGGTTGAGGATCATGGAAACAACGACTATATTATTCCGGGTTTGGAATAATGGAACCAACATCATTATTATTTCGGTTAAGGAATAATGGAACTATCGGTATTATTCCGGGTTGGGAATAATGGAACCAAATCTTTATCCCGGGTTAGGGATAACGGGGGAAACAAACTCATAACCGAACAAACGAATTTATGAAAACCTGTGAACTCACTCATCTTTAATGTTGACACTTGTTTCTTTACATGTTTCTCAGGACGCTAGGAGCTCTAGGTGCACTCACTTGCATTGATCAAGACATCTTTAATCGAGTCTCATTTATAAACATTGTTTTGGGTTTTTCTTTGGTTTTGGCGTTTGTGTTGGCGCCCGTTTCCCTACTTATTTTATGCTTCCGCTCAACCATAAAAACTAATGCTTCCGCTAAACATTGGTAACTAACTAAGACAATATAAAATCTACGAGGAATGGTTAAACAAAGGATTTTTGGAAAACGTATTATCAAATCATATAGAGTCGTTCGACGTACTAGTGTTTCAGATTCTGGTTTGTTCACATGCCTCGCGGTAAAACTCCGCAAGTGGAAATTGAGGGTGTGACATTGGGCGGTTTGACAGTCGTTCCCATTTCATTATCAAGATTGACTTGATTAATCACATTAGCATTTAACGAACAAGCTCCGGACATAAAGGCTCTTAGTTGATCCTCCATTGTGAATAACGAAACGTGTACTCTGAAAATTTTCAAAAACTTTGAAAACAATTAGTCCTACTACAAGTTCGGTCGAACTTGTAGTATCAAATGAAGAATTTTCAGATTTTCTAACCTAAATTTATAAAACAAATACAGGAATATAAAAAAATAGCACCAGCGTTAAAGATTTTCACCACTTGTAGGATAGCAATGGTCTTAATAAACGTGTTAATTGCCCTTTGTTTAAAGTTTCTGATACCACTTGTAGGACCGATCCTTGATGCTTAATCATTTTCCACAATAACTGATCAATCGGCTTCATGTCATGTGTAACATTCACCGTCTGTACCAACTCTTCAACATCCCAATACGGTAATGTCTTGAAATCAGCAAGATATTTGAAGTATTGCACTCCAAACTCCCTCTTGATTGCATATACGTTAATCTCTTAAAACCAACCCCAGCTCAAAATATCTCCCAAAGAAACATCTATATCTCTGGTAAAGAATGCAAGAGGACATCGAAACTTGCGTTCGCGTGGCATTTCTTTAAACCAAGACTTTCTAGCTTGAGCTATCTCTTCTTTGGTCATGGGCTTAGGTACTTTACCCTCTCGAACTGATTCAGCAATCCTATCTTTCAACATATCTTCATCAAGCTGTTTGTACATCTCTTCAAAAGTAGGAAAGCTATATAAGTTAGAACCGACATACTTTGCTTTCTGATCTGATTCGTCATCTGAAGACAAATCTTCCACAATTACTCGATTGTATTCATCAGCTTCGAATCGTCTTTGATATTGATAATCATTTGGCTCGAAAGGATTTACAGTCATCACATCCTCCTCAAAATCAAACTCTAACGATTCAGCTTCAACTTCGATCAATATAGCTAAATCCTCCTTCGTGTAATTATATACATATTCACCTTCCTCCACGTTGTCCTCTAACATTAACATTAAAGGCTTCGCTGGAATAGCAGCAACTTGCTTTGCAAAACGATCAACATTTACCGTATCTATATCATCATCAGTTGGCCCTTTCTGCCATGACTCCCCTGACTTTTATCTTCCATTCTATTCGATTCATCATCCATTAGGGCAGTAAAATCAAAATCATCAGAGATTTTGGCTTCAGAAACTCTAATACCAACATTACCATGATCATTATCATCATCTTCACCAACATTCAATCCTCTAGCCCTCTTCCTCTTCATCTTCATCCTTATCTTCCTTTTCAGCTTCATCATCATCTTTTTCTTCAGTAACAATGATAGAATCAGAAGGCTTGACAGATTTGTCAACCTTTTGGATATCAGACTCAGAAGCTTTTGAAATATCTTCAACTGGTTTCTCAGGAACATCAGAAGACTTCTCAGCAGTCTCAGAAGATTTAGGGGCTTCACCCTCAACATGCTTTCCTTTACCACTTTCAGCTACTTCTTTATCAGCACGCTCTTTTGCTTCCTGACGATCCAGACGATCGTATTCAGCAATGAAATCAATGTTCAGATTGTTTGCTAACACTTTCTGCAATCTGTTGAATCTTCTATCGTTCAGTGCTTGAATTGTTTTTAACTCTGTAATCTCTGTCTGCAATTTTTTATTAGCATCCTGCAGACTTTCTATCAACGCCTTGAAGTACTCTCGCTCATTTTCCATCACCTTTACTTTATCATCAAGCAACTCTTTTTTGACCTCGCTTTGATTCACCTTCTTAACAAGCTCAGCCTTTTCAACCTCATTATGTGCAACTTTCTCTTCTAACGACTTCACACGCTTCTCCAGAAGTTCAACATTTTTTTCTGGGAAGAAATCGTTTAGATCCTGCAAGCTTATTGGATCATTGTGCATATCACCAAACACATTAGGCCCTCCTGGAGTCTTCGGTGTTGACTTTGGTGTTGCAGATTTTGGTGTTGACTTCTTTGGCGTAGAACTTTCAGTAACAGAAGTCGTTGGAGCAATAGGAGATTCAGTGATAGGAACTTCAACAAAGCCAGACATAGGAGGTTCTTGTGTAACTACTGGCCTTTCAGTTTCAGCATGAATAATAACAGAAGGTTCTTGTGGAGGAGGTTCTTGTGTGACTCCTTTCTCCTGAGCACCAGAAGGTTCTTGTGGGGCTTCTGTGCTTTTCAACTTGCTTTTGTACCTCTTGCTCACAGCTTTCTGAGCTTTCTTCTCTTTTCTTTTACCTTTGGTCTGAGGTGACCCTGTAGTCTTCTTTGAGATTTCGATTGCTGGAGACTTTGTACGCTTAGACTTTTTCTTTGGTCTCTCCTCGTCAGATTCTTTTTCAGTGTTAGGATCAAAATCTGCATCCAACTCTCTTTCCTTTTCTTCTCTAATCTCTGCCTCAGTCTTTTCTGGCTCTTTAGCAGGAATTTCTTTATCAGAATCATCTTCATTTTCAGAAGTACCAGAAATAACATCATCTTGGGTCGTTTTCACAGTTTCTTGACTCTCAATAACAACTGCAGCGCTCGATCCAGCAACTGCTTCAACGTTTTCAGGTTCTTCTTCGTCAACGAGCATCGTTTCTACTTTCTTAGCAGCTCACTTTTTCTTTGGCTTATCAGCTTCTGCCTTTAAAAACCACTCGCTTCTTGCCTTTGGCTTGAAATCTTTAAACCATTCTTGCTCAACTTTAAGCTCTTTCTCGTCATCGCTACCATCCTTTCTCCACTTGTTATCAGGTGGCGAGATATAATTTGAATCTTTTATAGCTCCAAACACTGGTTTCACAACAGGAGCTGAAGCTTGCTTCTCGAACTTGATTAGCTTCTTTACTGTTGTTTCATCAAGATGAACTAGATACAACATATCGTTCGGATCCCGTGCTATATTTGTATACTTCTCGTCAATCAACATTTGAACAAATCTCGGATATAACCACAGCCTTGAATCTTCCATGTTCTTCGACATGTGAGTGAAAACTAACTTAGAAACATTGAACGGCTTCTTCAGAATAAGCGTCGCTGCCATGCTAGCCAAATAGTCTTGAACATCATCTAATCCGGCTTTACGATGGTTGAATGTGTGAATTAGAGCATGCATCAAAAGCTTGTAGGGGTGGCACTTCCCCTTTCTTCAGCGTCGGTTTGTTCACGCTCCCCTTATAACCCATACGAAAGAAACAACTACGCACCATCTTCTCGTCTAAATGAATCGGATCGTCTTTATTATCTTTGAATTCCAGAATCCGTCGAATATCGTGTTCAGTCACAGAAATTGGTTTAACTTCATTTCCAACTTGTATTGTTGAAGTGATTGCCTTCTCGTCAGCACTAAGGCTTGCATTCATCCAAAAGTGAAATATATGTGAACGATACGACATTGTACGCTCTGTTATGGCTCTGCGTATAGGACTTTCTTCGAGAAATTTCAATATACTATCATATTCCTTCAAAGACGGACAAATCGTTTTGTCGAGCGTGATACACGTGTTGTGAGTTTTGGAGAACTCAACAGAGATTACACGCGTTGGTACCTGTGCCTGAAAAATGACGCAAAACAATTAGCACGCATTTCGAGAAAAAATTTCAAAAATTTTCTAACACTTTATCAAGTTCGGGCGAACTTGATATATGTGTTCAACATTCTGTTTTACCCATGTTCGCCCGAACATGCTATATCAAACATGTTCATTATATAAGTTCGGGCGAACTTATACACAAAACAACAAATCAAACTTTCAAACCTAAGTTCGGTCGAAGATGTTTTAAGATCATTTTTTCATGTTTTTTTAGATAAGTCCGGTCGAACTTGACAACAAGTTCGGCCGAACTTGTCGTCTTCTCCAAAGACCAACTTGTTCAAAATAATTAAACAGCCGTTTCACTTCAATCAAAACATGTTATACGGTTGATTTTATGTGTAGATTAAGGATCTATGTTCAATTTTAACCAACAGCTCCTAGATTTATTAGATATTAACTTTTCAGATTTATTTGGTTCGTTTAAGATCAATACACGGTTCAAAGTTCAATATTATGCCTCGACCATTGTAGATGGTGTGTAAATCACCAAAAACAACTAAATTTAGGCAGCGTAACGTTATGATTTTGTCAATTTCACTCAAGATCACTCAAAGCTCAAGTTCGCTCAAGAGAATCTAATAACAAGTAAATGTTCGGCCAAACTTACTCAGGTATTTATACCTAGGTAAGTTTGGGCGAACTTATAAGCCCATTAACATAACCCATCATAAGTTCGAGCGAACTTATTACTTAAAACAAACACAACCATTTTATAACAAGTTCAGTCGAACTTGCTTGTTTGATAAACCTGATTTGTTTAGCAAGTTCGGCCGAACTTGCCAAACCACAATTTTTAACTTTTTCAAATTTTCATTTTTGACCCTTGAACTTTCCAACTTTTTATCAGTTATGAAAATCCACTTAGTTGACCAAGTCCAAGTTAATGACCTTGGTTAACCGATTTGTCTGCCGAGTCCAAGTTAATGACCCCGGTTTGACCCGTTACGAACAAACTGTTGATATTTTCAAAATTAAAGTTTAAAATTAATGAACTTTTTATCATTTTGACTTTTCAGATTTTAACAGATTAGCTCCCAGCCCGTTGTCAAAGAGATTCCCACCAGTTCTAGCACCTTACCAGACTTCGAAGATCTGTTCACCAACATTGGTTTGCTGAAAACAAATGTAGAAATAAAACATTTTTGTATTTTTGTAAGTTTATGCTAAAACACACCGAAAATCTTTTTGATTTTAAATCTGTAAAGCTGAAATACTATGAAATAAGCAATGTAAACTATGTACAAACATATTTACAGACATATTTTTGTGAATTCGTGTATAAAGATCATATCAGTTAATTGAGACATATCACCAGTACCATTGACCTTTAAATGACTTTAAGTTTTAAACTCGTTTACCTAGATTGTCGATATGTTTGTCCACTTAAGGTTTACCACATTTCTTAACTGTTTCAAGATATCTTAAGGTACAATTTATGAAACTTGACTTATCTGTGGTTCCCACTTCTTGAATATACTCCCGTATCCAGACTCACTAGATTTCATCTTACAGGTGAATATAGCGTAATTGATATCTGTATCTGGGTTGTGCGAGACCTTGAGAGCTCAGGTTAGTACTACCGTACGGACAAAGAGATGAAGGCTCGACTTTAAGGTGTGTTCCACTTAAGAAATCTTTTCAGCATTGCATATGATTATATCTTTTGATACTTTTCAATATTGCATGCAATTTGGGGGTTTACAACGAAAGTATTATAGAAGTTCTAGTCCATTGCTTCCGCAAAATCAGAAGAACTTGTATAATACCCCAGATATCAACTATATATAAAGACCTCGTATCTTAGAATCAGGCAATCTTTTAAATGAAATTTCTGAGTACTAAGTCCATATATCCAAGATGTGTTAATCCACAAGATTAAGCAGTTGTAAAATTTAGTTTATATCTCAAAAACAGTTTACTGAACGTGTTAAGCATATCGACACATCCATAGTAAGACTCGTTTATCACTTATTAAACTTTACAATTTTTTAGCATACTGTGATATTCCACTGATGTACTATCATTTCCTTTTATGACAGTGAACTCTTTTTGTCTTTTTCAATGTTTTTGTACATTTTGAATTTTTATATGTTTTTGGATTTTAAAATTTTTGAATGTTTTTGTATTTTCTCTACAATTTCTCCCCCTAAAATCAAAAACATCTTTTTTTTGGATTTTAGTTTTTAACAAAATTCTAAAGAAGAAAGATATTTACAAACCAATGTGGATAACGCGAACTCGTCGTCCGATTCGTATTAAACCTCAGCGTCCGCACCTGTCAGCAAATTTTTCATACCGTTAATTCTCAACAAGTATATAAACCGTGACAAAGAAAATGGTTTGGTATAAAAATCAGCCTTATGTTCGTCGGTGTGGTTTTTTTTATTCGCACCAATTTCTTTTCATAGAAATCACGAATGAAATGATAACGAATTTCAATG
Organism: Scalesia atractyloides; assembly: GCA_947069175.1. Classification (NCBI taxonomy): domain Eukaryota; kingdom Viridiplantae; phylum Streptophyta; class Magnoliopsida; order Asterales; family Asteraceae; genus Scalesia; species Scalesia atractyloides. Next base: position 33,325,976 of record CAMTDV010000010.1, read on the forward strand.
TGTTTTGTGCGTGAGTGATGAACCGGATTTTTAGTTATATCTATGGCTGCCTTGTTATCAACATACAGCGGAGTGTCTAGAAATTGCAGACCATAGTCTCTCATCTGCTGGAGGCCGAGATATACTCAGCCTCACAGGTATAGAGAGCGACCGTAGTCTGTTTTTTACACTGCCAGGTTACCATTCTTGTTCCAAAGAACTGGCATCCCGCTGTAGTTGATTTTGAGTTCAACTTATCTACACCAGAATCAGAATCAGCATAGCATGTGAGGTCGAAATTGTCGTTCTTCGGGTACCACAAGCCGGTGCTTGGGCATCCTTTCAGATATCTGAAGATTCGCTTCACAATCTGCATGTGTAAGATCCTCGGGCTTGACTGATATCTGGCGCATAAGCAGGTTGGATACATAATATATGGGCGCGATGCCGTCAGATACATCAGCGATCCAATCATCGATCTGTATAACGTCTCGTCAACTTTGGCTCCAGTCTCGTCAACACAAATGCCGAGATTTAGAGCAAGAGGCGTAGATAAAAGCTTCAAGCTTTCCATTCCAAACTTCTTCAAGATGTGGTGAACATACTTAGTCTGATGAATGAAAATACCATCTGGAAACCAAGAAAGAACTTCATTTCACCCATCGAGGATATTTCGAATTTCTTTTTCATGATTACCTCAAAATCCTTGCAGAGACTATCGTTTGTAGATCCAAAGATGATGTCGTCAACATAGATTTATAGTCAGATGGCCATCAACTTCTCTGGTGAAAAGAGTACTATCCACATTTCCTCTGATAAAACCGTTTCCGACGAGATGTTGCGATAACGTCTCGTACCAAGCTCTCGGGGCTTGGTGTAGTCCATAAAGAGCTTTATCCAGTAGGTATGCTTTCTTCTTGTTGAGTGGATCGACAAACCCCGGTGGTTGTCCAACGTACACCTTCTCGCGTAATTTGCCATACAGAAAAGCCGATTTGACATCCAATTGATAGACCTTAAATCCTTTCCATGATGTGAAAGCTAGAAAAATTTGAACAGATTCCAGGCGAGCTACTGGTACATAGACTTCCGTGTAGTCTATCCCTTCCTGCTGGTGAAATCCCTTGACAACAAGCCTAGCTTTGTTACGAACAATAACCCCTCTATCATCACGTTTACGCTTAAAGACCCATTTTGTATCAATAGCTTTCTGATTTTCTGGTAGATCTTCAAGCTTCCACACACCCAACTTCTCAAACTGCAATAATTCTTCTTGCATTGCTTGTACCCAATTTTCATCGGCTAAAGCTTCATTAACTATCTTTGGCTCAATCTGAGAAATGAAACATGAATAGAAGTAATAGTTCTGGGTTATAGCAACGCATGTGTAGAAACAATTGAGTGCTTTATTAATTTGCCCTCGAGTTCTAACACCAGTTTGAAGTTCTCCGATAATATTTGTTGACAGATGATAGGAATATTATCGCGGCAATTCTTCACTTGGAATATCTATTGAGTTTTGCTGATTCATGATGTTGAGATCAACGAAGAATTCAACGTTTGGAGAGGTTGATGAAGCTTCATTTCTGTTGTTCGGGACTGTAGATTGATTAAGAAGACTTGTTATCTGCTCCACTTCTTCATCTGAAGAAGATGATTCTCCATCAGCATCAAATGTTGGTGCTTCATCTGAGTCAGAATTTTTATTCTGAGGCATACTGGGCTCCGTTGTTGTATTCACTGGTTCAGTAGAGCATTTAATGGAGGAGTAGCAGGTGTTGTTAATGTTTCAGAAACATTTTCAGCCGGAACACCACTATTGCTTGAACTTGCGCCAGAAGAAGAAGAAGATGGATCCAACAGGGTTGATTAACCACAATTGGTCAAACAATTTGTTCTTGATTCACTGACTGGTGAAGGTAGTATAACGCTGCAACTTCTTCGTCAGTCGGTTCTTCGGGCAAGTCAAATGACTTACAAAGGTCTTGATAATTAAACAGCCACACATCACCTTTCCTTTGAATAGGATCCGTGTAGTTGAAACAATCCACGTGCTGTGCTTCAATAACCTTTCTCAATGAAGGAACATATACTCTTCTCAACAGACACGCATATCCGACAAAGAAACCTTCAAGAGATTTAGCTCTGAATTTGCCATCTTGGTCTATTACGATACATGGTGCACCGAATGGTTCTAAGAACTTCAAATGTGGCTTCCGTCGGTTTATCATCTCAAAACATGTTTTCTTAGTTGATTTGAAGTGAGAACCCTGTTTAGCGTGTAGCAAGCCGTAGCAACCGCTTCACTCCAGAAGCTGATAGGAAGTTTAGAATCTGCAAGCATGGTTTTCGCAGTTTCAATCAAAGTTTTGTTTTTCCGTTCAGCTACTCCGTTTTGCTGTGGAGTATAGGGAGCACTAAACTCGTGCAAAATCCCTTTTGCATTGCAGAATTCCTTCATTTTGTTATTTTTAAACTCTGTGCCATTGTCACTTCTAATGCGTCTGACCGACAGATGATAAAGGTTCTCGAGTTTCTTGAATAGAATAACCAAGTTCTCGAACGTTTCATCTTTTTATTCTTGAAAGAATACCCACGAATATCTCGAATAGTCATCTGTCACGACCAAGCAATATAAGTCTCCTGAGATGCTTCAAACATTTATAGGACCAAATAAGTCCATGTGGAGACGTTCTAATGGCAACTGGATTGAGTTTAGAATTTCTTTGGATGAGATTTCTTGATCTGCTTTCCCTTTTTGCATTCCAAGCAATGATCAGAGATCTGAAAACTTCAAATATTTACGCCTTCTACAAGATCATTATGAACCAAGAAATTCATTTTTCGCAAATGAATATGCCCCATCTTACGATGCCAAAGAATAGAATCTTTTTCAGTAGCCTTTGACACAAAACATTGTGCTGATTTTGATGAAGTGGTAGCGACACCCATATCAAGAACATATAAATAATTCTCTCGAGGTGCTCGCATCAGAATCCACTCATTTGGTATTTTGAATCCCGGCTTCAAGATAATACACTCTTTGTCGTTGAAATGGACTGTGAATTTCTTGTCACAAATCTGCGATATACTCAGAAGATTGTTCTCAAGTTCTGCAATATAGTTCACGCGATCAAATGAAACTACGCCATTGGAGAGTTTTCCCTCGGCGACTATCCTTCCATCTTGATTTCCTGCGAATCCAACATATCAACCATTGATAGGTGTAATGTCGAATAGCAACGCCTTCATTCCCGTCGTATGCCTGGACGCTCCACTATCCAAAATCCACTTAGAAAGTACGGATCTCTAGAGTCCCTACACATTTTAACAATCTATTTAAAAAGCGAGACCCAAGCCTTTTTGGTCTTGGGTTGAACTGTATAACCATCATCAAAATGAAATTCACATTCATCAGCATAATTGAATGCATGCTTATCTACAGAATAAACTTTCCATTCTTCATCTGAATTTTCTATGATGTTTATGTTTGAAAACTTTACCGTCTTTTTATCTTTTGAATTGTTACCACTTGTATTTTTGAGAGTTTCAGATGTGGTTTCAATTATGATTTCAGATTTTGATTCTTTCTTGCTATCACTAGTCTTAACAGGCTTAGGCTTAGTGATTTCAGGTTTAGATTATTTCGTGTTATCAGTCTTTACCAGCTCAGACTTAATAACACCAGATGTTGTTGACCTTTTCTTGGTACTCCAGGCTTGAGATTTGATATTAGCTTCTTTATATAAAATTTGTTTTTGTTTGCCCTAGAAGTTTCTCCTTTTTCGAATGTAGAATTCTCAAACCTCTTTTCTATTTTAGGTTTAACTTCTGGCAAAGATTCATTTCTTTTTCAAAATCTTGATTGGTTTTTTCAAACTCTGGATACCTTGGTTTTACAACATTTGATTCTCTTCTTTGAGGATAAGCCGGTTTTGATTTCAGACATTGTCGTGCAATATGACCCTTTTCATTGCACTTGAAACATGTCCGATTATCAAGTGGATGTCCTTTAGTGGGTGGTTTTACCCCACTTGATGTTTTGGCACCAGTTGTAACATTGGCTTTATCTCGAATTTCTTTCTCCTTTTTGAACTCATTATTTGATTGTTTACCAATCAAACTCTCTTCGTAAACCGTGTTTATCCCATATACAAAATTCATGTTTTTGTTTTTATATTCATGAAATGGTGACACTTTCTTTACTGGTTCATTTGATTCTTTTAGTCCCAACCCTGCTCTCCGGTTTTCCGGATGATCACCACCATTCCTTCGGTAGTTGTTTCTTTTAGTTTTGGAATAGAATTTTCGTTCGTTATTTTCCAATTCCTCTTATGTGACTTCCACAAGTTTAAAGAATTTATCAAGCAATTCTTCCTTCACATTCTGAATCGAGAAACTATCATGAAAGTATAGTCTATCCGAATCCTTAATTTTGTACATTACAACATTCGGATCATCACTTAGACCATCCTCTGACGACTTATCGTCATTTTCAGACTGTGAATTGGAATTCTTTGAACTCGAGTCGGCGCTTTTGAAGCTGCCGTCATCAGAATCCCTTAGAACATTTTCATTAACTTTGTTAACCACAGCGTTGTTATCATCATCAGATTTAGCATAGAGTATATCAATATTCTCTGGCAACACATCTTTTTTCTCAGAAAGTAACTCAACGTTGAGTGCCTTACCCATCCCGTCTGCGGTTTTGCGACAGTACTTCTCGCAAAGAGGTGGGGGAACATAGCTATGTTCTTTGCCAATTTTCTTTTTAGGTTTTTCTTCTGTTGAGATTGTCGGAAGAATATGATCAATAACATACGCGTTTGTGGTATAACTTCTTAACAACTGTTGGACTCTTTCAGTTTTGATTGTCATATCTTGAAGTTGTTGTTTGGTTTCAGCAATGGTGTTAATATAGGTGTTAATTTCCCTTTGTTTATCCATTACTGTTCCACTCAACATCCTTATATTATTTAACCACTTATCAGATATTAACATGATAAGTGTTATATGATAAATGGTGGTATCAGATATTAACACCATTGCAGTCCTAAGCATCAAGGACGTTAAAATGTGGTTTTCAATAAATTGGACAACAACAGGACATGCTACAAATGCCATAAAGTCAGGCACATTGCACGACGATGTCCTCAAAACAACTCAAAACTTCCTTATAGCATGAAGAAGTCTACAAAAGATGTGAAACAAAAAACCCCCGATTAAAATTTTGAAATTGGTGAATCATCAACTAAGAACGAACAAAAGGATTCGAAATTCTATCCCAAAAAGGCAGTTTTGAAAACACAAACTTGGGTGGTTAAATCCAAACCATCTTTTACATAAGTGAAAACGACACTTGTTCCAACAAAATTGGAAGTTAAAACTGAGTCAAAGGTTGAAAAGGATGTTGAAGTCAAAGATGAGATTGATATCCCAAACCCACCCAAGACCGAGAAGTCTTGGGTTTCACTATTTAATAATTGCTTAATTACATGTACAGGGGCTCCCGAGGTCAATCATTTCTAAGTGGATACGTGGAATGCTAGCCTTGCTTTACGATGTGAAATCAATACGTTGAGGCTATGTAGGATTTGCGGGTACTCAAGGAGGATGAATATTTGGAGAGGGAATACTCACGAATGGTGTGGTATCATTTGACAAAGTCAACTACATCGCCGAATTAGAGAACAACTTGTTAAGCATTACACAGATTTGCGATAAAAAGTTTAAAACTCACTTTATGGACAAAGAATGCCTAATTCTGAAGTTGGGATTCAAAATTCCCAACGAGTGGATCTTCATGCGCGCTCCATGAGAAAATGATCTTTATGTCCTTGATATTAGCGTCGCATCCACTACTACAAAATCGGCTCAATGTTTTGTATCAGAGCCTACAGAAAAGGAATCGATCTTATGGAATGGAAAGATGGGGCATATACATTTACGAAAGATGAATTATCTGGTGCACAACAATTTGGTGGAGGGTGTGAATCTTAAGAGTTTCCACTTGAGTGATGATTGTATCTGTTGTAAAAAGGGCAAGAAACATAAGAAATCTCATCCAAGAAAACTCTTGAACTCTATTAAGCTGCCAGCAGAGAGGTTACATATGGATCTGTTTGGGCCAGTAAATGTCAAGATTATCTCTGGTGATCTATATTATCTTGTTGTGACTGACAACTACTCAAGATTTTCATGGGTTCTATTTCTGGAAAGCAAAGACGATATGTTTGAAAATCTGATGATTCTTTTCAAAAAGTTGGAGAATTTGTATCATTTACCGATAAGAAGGATTCGTAGCGACAATGGTATTGAATTCAAAAACAAAAGAATGGAAGAGTTTTGCAGCACCAAAGGAATACTTCATGAATTCAGCGTGCCTTATACTCCGCAATAGAATGGAGTCACTGAACGAAAGAACCCCACGCACAATGCTCGCATATTCTAAATTACCGGTCAGTTTTTGGAGCGAAGCGGTTGCATCTGATTGTTACACGCTTAATCGAGTATTAACAGTCAAGGCTTATAAGAATACATGCTTTGAGTTGCTTAATCAGCGAAAACCAAATTTGGAGTTTTTAGAACCGTTTGGATCTCCGTGCACAGTCATTGACCCGGATGGTAAACTCAGAGCTAAATCTCTAGAGGGGTTTTTCGTGGGGTATGCTAGTCCTTTGAGAAGAGTATTTTGAGAAGAGTATTTTTACCTAGCATAAACCGGGTCCTAGCAATCAGAATGAAGCTTCAACGAGTAATCAGGTTGCTGAACAGAGCATTACAAATTTGGAGAATGAAGTGAGTGTCTCTAATGAGGTGATTCTGAGGACGCTGTCTTATCACCCTTCAGACAACATTATTGGAGAGTTGCAGGCTGGAGTAAAAACGAGAAATCAGATCAATAAGGATCTAAGTTGTTTTTATACTAAAATTGCACCTATTCAAGAAAAATTCGTATATAGTTGTTTTATCTCACAGGCTGAGCCTAAAACATACAAAGAAGCGCTTACCAAAGAAAGCTGGATAAACGCGATGTAGGAAGAGCTGCAACAATTTGAGAAACTTGGAGTCTGGAAGCTTGTAGATCTACCTGATAATCACAAGTCAATCAATACTAGGTGGGTATTCAAGTGTAAGAGGGACGGCAGAGGTGTTATTGTATGTAATAAAGCTTGACTGGTTGTCCAAGGTTTTCTTCAGCAGGAAGGTATTGAGTACACAGAGGTCTACGCTCATGTCGTACGACTAGAAGCCATATGCATATTCCTGTCTTTTGTGTCATGGAAAGGTTTTAAGGTGTACAAGCTTGATGTTAAGTCCGGTTTCCTATATAGCAAGGTGAAAGAGGAAGTGTGTGTCGGCCAACAACCTGGGTTTGTCGACCCAGTGCATAAAGAAAAGGTTTACTTACTAGATAAGGCGTTGTATGGTCTGCACCAAGCCCCAAGAGCCTTGTATGAGACACTCTCTCAACACCCGTTGAGCAACGATTTTATCAGAGGCATTGTTGATAGCACTCTCTTCACGCGGGAAGTGAATGGACACTTGCTGATCATACAAATTTATGTTGATGACATCATAATCGGTTCTACAAATTAGGAGCTATGCAAAGAATTTGAAGAGCTCATGAAAAAAGAAATTTAAAATTAGTTCAACGGGAGAAATGAAGTTCTTCGTGGGGTTTCAAGTCGATCAGTTGCCTGATGGTATCTTTATCCATCAAACGAAGTACGTTCACGATGTTTTGGAAAAATTCAACATATCGGGATCATCAACATTATTCAACCAGATATTCAAGGAGTGAAGATTGATGATGTAGGACCGTTTTCCTCCTTAGCAAAGGTTCCTAGATTTGTTACTAGTCCATATATGCGGAATTTATATGAAATAGTGACAATACACAAGAATTACTGTTTAAGCATTGATTTAATTCATTAAGTAAACATTTACAATCAGTCTGAGATCCGCCAGAGCTTTGCCGTATGCTTTGCAAAAACTATTACATTGAAAGACCCAACAACCCTATATATAGACCACCCACTTCGTACTAAGCTGCCAATTCATACGAAGTGTTCACTTCGTACGAATTAGCCAGTTAGTACGAAGTGGTTTACAAATCAACATAACATTAACTTTTGACTTTTCTAACCCTGTACAATCAAACTAGACCTAAGACGCAGACAATAGACATCGCGCATCAACAGACTTCCCCTTGGATGTTGTCGCAGTCTTTGTCAGTCTTCAAAAACCTCAAATGTAACTTTATCCCCCAAAGAAATTCTTATACGGCTTCATACGTCTTTCTTGTGATGGTATCGGTGTTTGATCAGTTGGAGGTGCCCACTTCATGAACTGAAACCTCCTGAGTGACGCGACGCCTTTCCCTTTTCTCTTATAGCTTCCAATCTTTCTTCTTCTTTCAGAAATTCTTCACTTTCAACCTCTCTCCACTTTGATTCCCACATACGCCCCAAATTAATACCATGTGCATAGCAAACATTGATTACACCTTGATATTGCTTCGCTTGTGTTTCCTCTCACTTGTCGTAACAAATTTTGTTGAAAAATAGGCATTTCACATCATCTTTCGAGCAATTTACTAGCCACGTCGGGTCTAGTTTCCTAATAGATCTCCATAAACTCCAAATTCTCTTTCTTTCAATCATTTCTGGAGTCATTTGAGTAGTGATATCCCAATTATCTTCAGCTCAATATACTATCACTGGTTCACAAGTTTCAGGATCTACTTACCACCATTGGAAACATATATGAAAATCTTGTTTAATCCGCAACAGTGGCATGTTCTTCATAGCTTTTGGACGTTTCATCACTAAAGTTACATCCCTTTCTTTCATCACTTTATTTATCTTGATTCTGTGCTTCGGAATGAAAGGTTTCCAGTAATTAAAACCATGAGTTGCTTCAGACTTGATCACTTTCCACAGTCGTTGATCGTGAAATTTCAACTGTAATGCCAATTCCTCCCTAATTATCATCATAATGAAACTCACCAGTGAACTTTGTTGCTTCTACTGTAATGCCAACTACTCCATGATTATCATCATCATCGTCTTTCTTTTCTAAATCATCTTTCTTGTCATCGTCATTCTGCGATTCATCATCATCGTTTTCTTCATCTTCTTTTTCATCATCTTTTTCATCCTCTGCAGCTTTAGCACGTTCGGCTCTCAGACGTCGTAGTTCAACAATCCTTTGTAAGACAGGATTATATCAACAATATCAACTACTTGGCTTGCCGCAATCATTCCCATCACAGGTTCTTCAACAGTCTTTGAACCTACACCAGTTGGTAATGGATCAATCGTTAACGGTTCAGTGATTCCTTCATATACACCTTTACCTTTGCCTTACAATGTCGAATCTACTGCAGCCTTTCTTTCGCTTTCTTCAACTCTTTTTTTCGCTCCTTTTACTTCCAAACGGTTGTACTCAGCGGCAAAATCTATTCCCAAATTATTTGCAAGCACACGTTGAAGCATATCAAACCTTCTTTTGCTTTGCGCTCGTTCATTATCCAAATCATTAACCACTTTCCTTAATCTCTCGTTATCAGTACTCAAGCTCTCAATAACAGCTTTCATGTATTCCCGATCATTATCAATAAACTTTATTCTCGCCTCTAACACCTCCTTCTCAGCATTGTTAGCTTTAATCTGATCTTCTAACACTTTGATTCGATTTTCTAACTCAACAAGCTTAGATTCATTAAACATATCTGCAAATTCATCTGTAGACATCCCTTCTGTAAAATTAGCTGGTGGTAAGGGAATGTTTCCAAAAGCTTCCTGAAATTCAGGTTTTGAAGTTTGGATTTGAGGTGTAGTTTGTTTAGGTGTAGACTTGGGAGTTGAACTTTTGGGGGTTTATTGTGGTTGAGGAGATTTAGGTGGTTGTGATGTAGTGGGTGGAGGTTGTATGTAAGTGGGAGAAACAGGAGGTGGAGTGCGTATGGGTGAGGTTGGTGGAGTAGACACAGCTATTTCAGACACTGTTCTCACCTTTTTCATCAACTTCCTTCTAGCTTTAGCAACTGGCGACCGTGTAGTCTTTTTCACCTCCCCTGCCTTTATCTTAACACGTCTAGTTTTCTTTTTCAGCCTCTCTTCTTCAAATTCAGGCTCAGACGGTACATACACATCATCTCCCCTCTTTTTCAACTTCTCTTGTTCTAATTCTTCTCGAATCTGCCTTTCACGCATATCTGTTGAATCTTCAAACTCATCTTTATCAGAAGTTGCAGAGAAAACACCATGATCTTCAACTTCAACATCCTCAGCTTCAACCTTCTCGGTTTCAACATTCTTAGTGTCAACATTTGCTTCTGGTGTCTTTTCGACAATATCCTCTGGCTCATCTTCTGGTTCATCTATCAAAATAGTCTTAGGAGCTTTCTTCGCCGGAAGTTTGCGTTTCTTTTTTGGTTCAGCTTTAGTATACCAACGACTTCTTTTTTCGACAAACCCTTCCAAACATTCTATCTCATCCTTTTCATCTCCACTAGTAGCTTTTCGCCATTTGCCTTCTTCGGGTGCAACATAATATTTACTAGCAATAGCACCAAACATCGCCTTCGTGATTGGCTCTGTAGCTTGCCTCAAGTACTGATTCAATTTTTGTAACGTTTCATCATCCATGTGATGCAAATACAAGATATCGCTATCAAGCTTTTTCAAATTCTTGAATTTATCATCAAGCAGCATTTGCACAAATCTTGGATACTGCAGAAATTTGTCAACACCGGTATTCTTTGTCATTTAATCAAAAATGACATGTGAAAAGTTGAACAGCAAGTTCAAAACTAATGTCGTGGTCATACACATATTATAATCTTGAATACCATCGAAACCACCTTTTCTATGACTCAATGCGTGTACTAAAGAGCGAATGAAAAATTTGTATGGATGCCTAAGGTTCCCTTTCTTCCATGTTGGTGCGTTAACGTATTCTCGATATCCCATACGGTAGAAACATCCTTTCCCCATTCGTTCAGGATAACCGGTTGGATCTGATTCTTTATCTTTGAATTCCAAAACTCTACGGACATTAGCTTCAGTTATCTTGACTTCAAAATCTTTATCGTCAATCTTACTGCAGAATATAATGTCTTTTCAGCTTCTACATATTTCGCAGCATTCCAAAAGTATTCCACATGTGATCTATACACAGTATGTTGATGTGTTAAAGCTTTAGTGATCCGAATACGTCCCATGAAATCCAAAATATCAGCAAACGATGCTAATCTTGGGAATTTTTCTTGTCTAACACACAACATGTGTTGTGAAACTTTGAAAAGTTCGACTTCTTTTCCTGCACGTCACAAACAAATCAAAAACACTTAAACAATTTTTCCAAAACTTTTCAAACTTTTTGCATTTGCAGTTCGTACGAATTGATCTTAACAGATCTTCAATATTCTCAGGAACACTTCGTACGAATCATAATTTCCATTTCTAACAAACCACCACTTCGTACGAATTGAACTTATAACACGTTCCAACAAACCTGCAACATCATTTTTCATTTTTTAAGTTTGAATGTTCAACATCGTTACAATTGAATGTTCTATACTGATCTAAACACGCCGACTAACCTTATCTAAGTTTAATTTTAAGTTTCATCCATTAAAACATCCTAGATCTAAGTTTTGAAGTCCGACTGTATAGATCTGTTAAAGTACCTTGCCCATTGAATAAGGTGTGCAAATCAACCCTATCAATGTAAATTTCAGCAGAGTAACGGCACTTACATTGCAATTTCACTCAGTTCGCACAAGACTCTCTCAAGCTCAAACAGTAGCCAATGAGCAATTCGTACGAATTGCTTCTATTTATACACTTTGTCGAATAGTTCGTACGAAGTGTGCACTTCGTACAAATTGTGCTCTTCATACGAATTGGGTTTTCAAACTTTCAAACTTTTTCAATTTTTAAACTTTAAACAGCTTTATCAACCCACTCAGATAACCAAGTCCAAGTTAATGACCCTAGTTAACTTATTTGTCTACCAAGTCCAAGTTAATGACCTTCGTTGACCTTTTTGAGATCAAACTGATGTTTTCAGCAGTGTTAAGTTTCAAATTAATGAACTTTGTAATCTTTTGAAAACATTTTTATCACTTCAAATTAGCTCCCAACCCGTTATCTCATGATTTTCATCAGCATACAGCATCTCTGGATTTTGAAGATCCGCATTCCATCATCGGTAGTCGAAACTAAGATAGAAATAAAATCATTTTGATTTTTCCAAAATTTTATGCTAAAACACACTGAAAATCTTTTTGGGTTTTCTGAAATGAAATGTAATACACTATATACATACATATTTACACACATATTTTTGTGTGCTTGTGTCAGAGGATCATATCAGTTTTTGAGACATATCACCCGTACCGTTGACCTTTTATTTTTTACGTTAAGTTTCAAAAACAAAATTCTTTTATATTTTCAGTATACTAATCCACTTAAACTTCATCACATTTATCAATTGATCCGAGATATGTTAGGTATTCTTAGGAGCTTTACTTAATTGTGTTTCCCACCTCAGAATATACTCCCGTATCAAGATTCCCTAGATTTCATCTTACAGGTGAATATAGATAACTGATATCTGTAATCTAGGTAGTGCGAAACCTTGAGAGCTCAGGTTAATACCACTGTACCGACAAAGAGATGAGGGCTCGTCTTGAAAGTGTGTTCCACTTAGGAATCTTTTGAACTTCTTATTGTGATATCTTTCGATACTTTCAATATTTTTAGCAGTTTTTTGGGTTTATATGCAAAAGTATTCTACAAGTTCTAGGTTATTGCTTTCGCAAAGTCAGAAGAACTTGTATAACACCCTAGATATCAATTCGCTATAAAGACATAGTATCGTAGAATCAGACAATCTCTCAAACGAAATTTCGGAGTACGAAGTCCATATATCTGAGAGATGTTACCCCCAAAGTAAGAAGCTATTTCTTTATGTTTATATCTCATAATCGATCTACTGAATGTGCGAAGCCTACAGGCACAACATCAGTGAGAGTTGTTTTTAACTATTAAAACTTTACAAATCTTTAGTATATTGTGATAGTCCACTGATGTACTATCATTTCCTTTTTTCATACGAAAACTCATTTTGTCTTTTTCATGTTTTTGTACTTTTTGATTTTATAATGTTTTTGTATTTCCCAAACTTTCTCCCCCTAAAATCAAAAATGTATTTTTGGATTTTTGTTTTTAAAGAAAAAAATTCTAAAAACTAATAAAAGTGACAAACCGATGAGGATCACAAAAACTCGTCATCCGATCCATATTCAACCTCATCTTCCGCATCTGATGTGAGATTTTTCATACCGTTAATTCTTAAAAGATATTTAAATCTGTCTCTTGGAAAAGCTTTGGTATAAAAATCTGCTTTTGATCATCAGTGTGGATTTTTTCAATTCAAATCAACTTTTTTCTCATGGAAATCATAGATAAAGTGATGTCGAATCTCAATATGCTTAGTCTTTGAGTGTTGAATCGGTTTTTTAGTTATACCATAGCTGCCTTATTGTCTACATATATCGGAGTGTCAATAAATTGTAGACCAAAGTCTCTCATCTGTTGTTGTATCCATAGTATCTAGGAACAACAACTGGGAGCTGAAACGTATTCAGCCTCGCAAGTAGAGAGAGCGACGGTGGTCTGTTTCTTGCATTGCGATGTTATGATTCTTGTTCCGAAGAACTGGCAGCCAGCCATTGTACACTTTGCTTTGATCTTGCAGCTCCCAAAATTAAAATCTGAATATCCAGTGAGATCAAAGTTGTCGCTATGCGGATACCACATGCCGGTGCTGGGGCAACCCTTCAGGATGCGATACACGTGGACTTGACTGATATCGAGCAAATAGGCATGTCGGATACATAATATCTGGTCAAGATGCTTTGAGGTACATTAATGATCCAATCATGGATCTGTATAATGTTTCATCGACTTTTTTCTCCAGTTTCATCAGGACAGATGCCATGATTGATTGCCAATGGTGTTGAAATTGGTTTAGCTCCTGACGACCCGAATTTCTCCAAGATGTCATGAACATACTTCGTCTGGTGGATAAAGATTCCATCAGGAAGTTGATCAACCTGAAGTCCCAGAAAGAACGTCATTTCTCCCGTTGAACTCATTTCGAATTTCTTCTTCATAACGACCTCGAATTCTTTGCATAAAGCATCGTTTGTAGATCCGAAGATAATGTCATCCACATAGATCTGTACATTCAACAAGTGTCCTTCTACTATCTTGGTGAAGAGAGTGTTATCAACAGTGCCACAAATGAAGCTGTTCGATAACAGGTGCTGAGATAGTGTCTCATACCAGGCTCTCGGGGCCTGATGCAACCCGTATAAAACTTTGTTAAGAAGATAGGCTTTATCCTTGTACACCGGATCGTCAAACCCTGGTGGTTGTCCTACATAAACGAGTTCCTTCACCTTTCCGTATAGGAAAGCAGATTTAACATCTAGTTGGTACACTTTAAATCCCTTCCATGAAGCGAATGCCAGGAAGATGCGAATGGCCTCCAAACGTGCTACTGGAGCATACACTTCTGTATAATCAATGCCCTCTTACTGATGAAATCCTTTAACAATTAGCCGAGCTTTGTTGTGCACAATAACTCCTCGATCATCACGCTTACACTTGAAGACACACTTAGTATCTATAGCTCTTTGATTAGCTGGTAGATCCACAAGTTCCCATACTCCAAGTTTTTCGAATTGTTGCAGCTCCTCCTGCATTGCGTTTACCCGGCTTTCATCGGGAAGCGCTTCTTTTGTCGTTTTATGTTTTTTTCTCAATCTGCGAAATAAAACAACGATATAAGCAGATATCTTGAATTGGAGCAATTTTAGTATAAAAACAACTAAGGTCCTTATTGATCTGATTTCGCGTTCTCACTCCAGTTCTCAGTTCTCCAATAACATTGTCAAATGGATGGTACGACAAGTTCCTCAGTACTACTTCACTAGGAACATTTACTGAGCTTTCGAGATTAGTAATGTTCTGTTCATTAACAGCTTGATCAGCATCTGTTGTGCTAGTTGACGCTTCATTTTGATGCCCAGGAGTAGCAGATTGATTTAAAAGACTTGTTATCTTCTTAGATTCATCATCGGAGCTTGTATCACCTTCATCATAAGATGGCTCAACATTTGAAACATTATCATTTTGGTGTTCTGCTATGGGTTGTTCATTCACCACCTGCTCGGTATTTGGCTCGATAACTGGCTCTTGGACAGTGTTGCTCGGACCTGCCTCAGAATCGTGTGTGCCAGCATGTGGTTCAGTCACCACTATTGGTCTAGAAACCTGCTCTTGACTAGACGCTTGTTGTTGCTGATATAGCAAGATAAGTTCCTCTTCACTAGGCTCATCTGGAGGTCGAACGAGTTCCACAAACTTTCGTAGTTAAACATCCAAGATTCATCGGGCTTCTGAGTTGGAATAGTATATCTTTGACAGTCAACATGTTGTGCAAGAATCACCCTGTTTAAACTTGGCAAGAATACTCGTCGTAGTGGACTTGCATAACCAACGAAGAATTCCTCTAAGGATTTAGCACCGAATTTCCCATCAGGATCGATAATAGCGCATGGTGATCCAAAAGGTTCTAAATACTCCAAGTTTGGCTTACGTCGATTTAACAATTCAAAGCAAGTTTTCTTGTATTTCTTTACAGTCAGAACCCTGTTTAAGGTATAACATGCTGAGGCGCCTGCTGTGACACCCGGCTATATAGGTTGTCCCGTACAAATGTAACACGTGTCATGAATGAATACAAGGCCGTATTTGATTATTTATGATGTTTATATATGGTATTTGATGTGTTGGTAAATCCAAAGTTTGATAAAAATTACGTTGGCAATATTAAGATAAACGCTTATCGCGTAACGGTTAAAATGCGAAACGAACGTCGGTGATCGCCGAATAATGTTAAAATCCAAAAATAGTATAATATGAGTTAAATAATATATTTAATCATAATCGTGAGAAAAAATAATTTAAAGCGCTAAGAAACTCTATTTTTCGAGTTTAAACGCGTACTGCGCGATACTGCGCGTATCTGACAGAATACTGTCAACACAGCCAGTTCAGGGCAACCAATAATTTTTATAGTAATAATTTGCAAGTTTACTTTTATAGAATGATAAAAATAAATTCAAACGCTTATAATCCCTATTTTGCGAATTTAAGCGCGTACTGCCAAATACCGACAACGTAACTGGTCCAGGCAAATAAAATATTGATTAGTAATATTTTGGTGTGTTTATTTTTATAAAGCGCTGAAAATAATTTAAAACGCGTTAAAACGTAGTTAAAACGCTAGATAAAACACCCGGTATCCAGTAAAATACCAGTTTAAAGCATATATATGTATTATATATATATATGTACACGGATATGTATGTGTGTGTGGAGATATGTGGCAGCCCAAAAATCTGCTTTCTCTTCTCTCTCCAGCACTTGTTGGATTTGGGATTAGGAAGTGATGATTAACCCTTTTCATATCTTCCATATCTTTACAAATCCAAGACAAACAATTCAAAATCAAACAACTCTCTCTCTCTCTCTCTCTCTCTCTAGCTCTTGGCCAAAACACCCCCTCACACATACATTTCAAAATTTCAAATCATTTCTTGGAGATTCAAGGGCATTTGAAGGTGATTTCAAGCATTTTTGAAGGATCAAAGGTGTTTCCATAGTGTTTCAAGTAACATCCAAGCTTCATATCATCAACTCTTGTTCAAAACCCATCAAATCTTGAAGGTATAAGATTCACTTTAAAAATCTTGTTCTTGATTCTTGATGAATGTTGATGATGATAGAAGTTTCTCTTGTTCTTGAGTTTAAACACTAACTTGAAAATAACCACAAATGGGTTTTTAAAAGAAATAAAAATGGACATGTATATATACATGTAGGTGGCCGTGAGTATGTATATATGTATATATGAGATTGAGTTTTGGTTCTTGAATGATTCTTGATTAACATGGTATTTGTACAGTTTAAAGTTCATGCATGCATCAAAAGTTGTCATAAGAGAATGTTCTAAAAGGTTTTTAGTGATTTGAAAGAATGAACATGAAAAGTGGGTTTTTGGAAGCATGTATCATGTGTGTGAGCCGTGTATATATATATATGTATATGCATGCACACAAAATTTGTAGTTAGTTCATAAATGTGAAGGAATATGTCTTGCATTTATGTTGAATGATGAGATGATAATGATATGAGGATTTGAATGTCATGGATAATATAAACATGAAATAAATGTATGTCTAGATGCATATAAATACATGCAAGTTGAAAATAATATGCTATGGATGCATTAGATGCACATACAAGGACATGCATGTTGATATATAATCATGGAAAGATGATTTGAGCATGATTTGATAAAAATAATTTATGAACAGATTCTAAACACCAAAATATGAATATTTGAAGTGTTAAAATGATAAAACTTTGACATAAAGTTTACTAGCTTTGCATGTTGTACTATGTGCTTAAAAGTGTTGTAAAATACATGAAATCGCATGATTTATGTGCCTTACACAAACTGAACTAATCTGGTTATAACCATCATTTTATTCAGTATGTAACATGTATTGTGTTAAAATATGAAGTCGTTTCGAGTTCGGTTGGTTATGGTAACGTTTGACGCAAAACTATGCGGTAAAAACTGTAAAAATCGCCTTTTTAAGAGGGTTTTTATGAAACTGTTTTAGATCAGTAAATAAACTGATATTTTTAGTATAAATAAAAGTATATTAACTTATATTTAGTTTATTTGGTGTTTGGTTAGTCATACATGACTTCCGGCGCCCGAAAACGTTACCGAATCGCTAAAATACGCATTTTTCAACATACACTAGGATGGGCTGTTCATGGGTGAACCTTATGTGTTTAAATGTGTTATATGATTTAAATATGTGAATATGATAATATGTTAAGTGTTGACATGATAGCGGGATTAAGACTATGCATGTACGCTTGTATGTTTAAAACGGTAGAATCGGTGAAATCGCGTTAAAATGTGTAACTTATTTATCGAGCATGAAAATTGATACATAGGTTAACTTAATTAGTTATTTCATGTATGAATGCTTTAAAAATGATAAAGTGAATAAGTTAATGAGTTTTCAACGTGTTATGATATCGTGAATATGTGCACGTTTATGTATATATATATTACGACGCGCAAATCGTAGATATATAGTATTTATAAACGGGAGTGTAACGGATAAAACATTAAGGTCACCAATAAAATCGTTCACGTCGCAAAATCTTATATATATATATATATATATATATATTAATATGCCAACATAATTAAAAATAATAAATTTTCGAGAAAATCTCAAAGTTATGTGAAAATTCTAAGTATTGGAGAAACTTGGTAATTTTGTAATATATTGATTATTAAATCGGGCCTACGTATGTTAGGACGTGTAGAATCAAATTGTAGGAACGCGCTATTTTAAATACGCACCCAAAGGTGAGTGTCACTAAACCCCTCTTTTTACTGTTTTAGTATATGTTTTGGGGGAAGAACACGCCTTAAAAGGATAAGTATACATTTTCGTATAAAATATGCCTTTTATTAAACTATAAATATATTTTCGTGAAAAATATGATTTGAAAATTATGCGATATGTTTTTGGAGAAAAACATGGTTTTGGATACAAATATGTTTCGGGATGAAACGGATTTTGGAATAATGATATACACGTTTCGAGGATGAAACGGGGATTTTACGGCGTTATGGCATAAAACGACCGTGTGGATTTAAAATGTTTAAATCTAAAGTTGTAACGAATTTGCCCAGTCTCAAGAGAGTAAGTATCGGGATTGCCATGGTGTAGGTTGAATGGAGGAGAGAGAAGAGTGTGAAGGAAATGAAAGATTCGAAGGCGAAGGAGATGATGTGTTTGTTGTGAAGTGTGCATTTTCAAGAGAGAGAGAGAGAGAGAGAGAAACCCCCTGTCCCCTATGCTTGGCAACAAAATGGGCAAGTGGGTCCGGTTATAGCGGAACCGCAGCAGATTCCGGCGGCTATCGACCCGGAACCCTTATGGGCAGACGAGGTCCGCCGAAGAGCTCTCCAGACCCGCTTGGATCTGCGGAATCAACTAAATATCCAGTGGGGACGTCGGGGATTCGTACAACATGTTATATTAAATTTTATCATTTTAGTAGGATATATATTATATTGTTCATAAGGTTGGCACCTTAGGTGACCCATTACGGGCACTTTGCGCGAACTTAGCCATTTAATCGTTAATATGGATTGTGTGGAATTGTTGATAGATCTATCGGGTTGACAACCCCGTCGCCACCGGTAGCTCCGTGTCATGTCAAGCGACGAATTTATATTATGTTATTGTCTAGCGTTGATTATACCATTAATGTTAATACATAGCTCGTAAAGTCTTGCAAACTTACGAATCTTAACAAATGGATGCAATAAATTTAATATGTGAAACTTGGGAAGATGCTTAGGTCGGAGGTTTCGGGGAAACGCTTGCGACGGCTGACGCATGGATTTTATTAAGGAATAAAATAAAATTTCGAAAATAGTATTTGGATGTTTTGATAACAAACACATAATTAGAAAGTTTTCCTTGTTTTAAATTTGAATATGTGAGCTCACCCTCCTTTGTGTTGACATTTGATTTTAACATGTTCTTCAGGTACCTGAGCATGGCTTCGGGAATCTTTGGCGTATCTTGTGGTTGTTTAATAATAAACTTTGGACGCTTTTAAAACTTATTTGGGACCGACTGTATTAAGATCCATAAGGATCAGGACAACTTAACTATGTTATGGTTGTGGTTTGAGTTTAAATTTGGAAACAATGTTTTAATTAAGTAATATGTCCAAATTAACGATGCATCATCCACTAAGATATTTATGGGCACCAACTTCCGTCACCATTACGTTTGTATTTCCGCTGCGTCGTTTTTGGGGTGTTACAGAAGTTGGTATCAGAGCCAACGATTGTTAGCAAACTAGATGTTTTCAGGGGAAAACTCTAGACTTCAACCAAAGAATTTTGAGATATAAGTCCAAAATTCATGAAGCCAAAATTTTTAAATAAACATGGATTTTATCATGTATGAGAACCATTGCGTGTTATTGTGCATACATGTTAATCTGTTTATTTGGGCCTTATGTGTTATTTTTCATTTGAACACACACTTACTTTGTACGGTTATATATATGTCACAGATGTCGTACAAGCACGAGGTCATCGAGATTACTGACTCTGAGAGCGAGCCAGAATTCGAGACTTCACCCAGATCCGTTTTGCCAGAGATACCCGTCACTACACCTCAGATCGTTAGTATGGCCCAGTTTGCCTTGTCATTCTACGATGGGCCGGCTGCATTCGCCAGCCAGGTCGACCCACGTTACGCGCATACGAGGAACAGTTAGATTGACGATGACAATACTGTTCCACCCTCTATTTATGAGATCGGACAGTCATCCGGCACAGTGCCTACTACTAATGAGCTGAGTAGAGATGCACCTTTCATTGGAGGATCGTTCGGGTTGCACCGGTGGTGGATGCCACTACTGTTACGGTTCTACCTTTAGAGCCCATAGTAGCTCCACCCACTGTCACTGATGATCTTGTACCTGAGATCCCTCCACCTATTTCGTCTGAGTCGTCTGTTCAGCTGCCCGAGTCGCGAGTTCCCACTGCACCTACACTAGTTTATTTCCGACGTAGGAAGAGGATACGACCAGCTGGAGACATCGCTTCAACTTCCAGAGCTAAGACTACATGTGACATCTGAGACATTTTAATCATTTTACAAATTCAAAACGAGCTTATTTCAAAAATAAATTCACATATACAGTCCTTGATGATTTCAAATTCCGATACAGCTTCTATAAGCGAAACCGTAAATCGGTACGCCAACGAAGGCCGTTTAACACGACGTATATTCCGAGACAATGATACAAGCTTAACACACCTAAATAACCTTTTCATAACTTAGAAATAAGTTTTGGAGAGTTTGATGTGTCAAAAACAAGCTTATTTGATCATCGAGACTAATTACGACAAACTATGAAAGTCTGCCGATTCTCGCAACGACGCACACTCTGGAACAAGAACACAAGCCTAACATACCTTAAATATCCTTCACATAACTTAGAAATAAGTTTTGAAGGCTTCGGTATGGCAAAATCACACTTTTGTAACTTCAGGGGCTATTTTGCAAATTTTGTGAAACTATGCCTTTATGCGTAAATCGCTATTTGAAACATGTACGGGCATCCAAAAAATTTTTTAATCATTGAAATATCATATTTTAGTAATTTGAATGCAAAAATGCCATTCGTTACGCAATTACGGTTATACACGCGTTCGTTACGCTTTTCATCGTAATTAACCGAAAACCGCGACCGTACGATCAAACGAGCCAACCTCTGGAACATTTTTGGACATATTTCAAGTTCCCTATACTTTATTGTCCTTATAAATCCTTAAAATGAGGTTAACGGGTGTTAGGAGTGCCAAAACACGTCAAAAACAAGTTAAGGGGCCATTTCTGCCATTTTTGGAAAATTTTGCCAGCTGAGGCTGATGTGGACCTCATTAAGGAACCCATGCGGTCCGCATGGGGTGTGCAACACACCAGAAACTTGGCAGCAGATGGTTAACTTGCTTGTTGACTCACCAAAATTTTGTGCCACCCTTGCATTTGACATGTAATATGACACTAATCCACTTCAGTTATGAGTCATGGACACTTGTCTAACCTTGTCAATCCAAATTATCTATAAATACCACCTTGTTCTTCATTTTTGAACTTTTGCAACTATTGTTCTTGCTCCATTCTGCTTCCAATCCGAATTTGCAACACTTTGGTGATCAATTTCTGAGTTCTTAGCATTCCTTTGGTGTTTGTAAGTATTCTCTTTCATGCTTGTTTCCATTCTTGTAGTTTAATTGGATTAAAAGTCATAAAGTTTGACTTTTATTTGACTTCCAGAATTGATCATGAATTGATCAATTTAAAGTCCAATTGAACCTTGTATTATGATGGTAATCAAGATGGTTATGATCCCTATTGATCATACCTACTGATTTCTATCATTTCAAGTCTTTATGACGAGTCAAAGTTTCGGTCAAAATGCGATTTTTGCGCATTTTGCAAGGGAACTGTTTTCAGGTATCAAAACAGGTCGTTTTGATGCCAAAATACTTTATACACTTATTTAGACATGTCACAACATGTCAAATTCATCACTCTTATTTTTGTGCTTGTTTAGAGTCATAAGTCTAGCGGTTTTGACCACTGCTTTGACTTTCGAATCTGACCTATTTGGCCAACTTTAGGATCTGACTAAGACCATTATTATGACCACAATATTATAGGGAATAACCCTCTGAGATTATACCTTATGGTCATACCGTTGGTTAGTCAAATGATAAATCGAATATGTATTCCTTAAAAATGCCGAAAATGCCATTTTTGCACATAAAATAGATTTGAACATATAAGAATGTTATTTTGACATCTAAACTGATTTCAAAACTTAAATAAACTAATTTTGACATATTAGACTTGTCTTAGGACATAGTTTACCATCCGAACCCATAGTTACGATTATGACCCGTTAAAGTGGCGAAAATCACTTTAGCGAGCCGTAACAAGTCAAAACTTTTTTAAAATGCTTTCCAATCAGAATGTTAGTAAATATGAACCACATAATATAAGATCCAACTCTTGTTTGGTTTATATCCTTCATTCTATCCGATTTCTCGTTTTCAAGTTTCGACACACTAACATGTATTTATCCGATACACTAGGAACCACTTCAACACTTGAACTCTTGATCCTTTGAGCTTTGTTATATTATTTGAACAAGATCTATACGTAATCCCAGGCGAGCACATTGATCCCCCCTCTTTTACGTTTTCCAAATGTTTTGGGGTGATTCATATGTGTAATCATTTTCTTAAATGTATGGCATGTATATGTTTACTAAGTGCTTTTTTGTGTGTTATTTCCGATTATGCAACATGATGATTGATGGTATGATATTTAAAGAGGTCATTTAGGGCCTATATCCTTATAAAATCTTTCTATCTTCATAGTTAGATTCTCAAAGGATTTCTGAAGTACGCTCTTAAATTTTTCTATCTTTATCGTAAGATTTCTAAGAAGTACTTTACAAGGAACAATGAACAATGAACGATGAACAATGAACAATGAATGATGAACGATCAACGATGAACGATGAACAATGAACAATGAACGATGAACGATGAACAATGAACGATGAACGATGAACAATGAACAATGAACGATAAACAATGAACGATGAATGATGAACAATGAACGATGAACAATTGGTTTATGTGTAGAATTGTTGGTGATTTAGATAACTAAACTAGAGTAATATAATAACAACATAGTGGATACGCCGCTGGTACTTCCTGTATATAAGTGTGCTTATTGTATTACCCTTCGTAGCCTTATCCAAATCACCATCAGGATTATGATTTTATGATACAAGTTGACAAGACATCGTGACAAGGCTTATTTCCTATTACATCTACCTATCTTTATAGTTAGATATGTGTGGAATGTTTAAGGTACTAATTGGTAGTCCTTGATTGGATTCTCCGTACTTAATGCGTATATTTGATACAAGTTGACAAGACAAGTGACAAGTGACGATTATGTGTTTATGTGGTTAGTTGTGATTAGGATAACGAAACAAGTGTAATACCATATGAACATGGTGGATACGCTGCTGGTACTTCTTATATATAAGTGTTCTTATTGCATTACTCTTGTAGCGTTATTCGAGTCACTTTGGGATTTTGTGTATGACTGATTTCAATGTTCGATATCCAAATCCTTAAAGAATCCTTTCATGATTTGTATGATAGATTCTTAGAAGGTTATTTAGTATTATATTAAATCATTGAGTGATTTCAATTAATACTCACACGAGTTATGACTAATTATAGTATAATTATCGAAATCCTTGACTGGATTTTAATAACATACTTACAAGTTTATGGACGATTTCAATATGATTACAAAGAACAAAGTACAATTTTTAAAAGGCATGAAAATTATTTAGTAATGATCATAATGCCATATACAAAACTCTTTTGTCATAAGTTTCATAATCAAGTTAATGTATTGCAAATCTAACTTTTCGCCATTCCTTGGCTAAAACGAGTTGATTTACAATTGACAATTCTCGTAGTTGTCAAAGAATTGGAATACAAAACCTTTTGCCATTTATTTGGCCAACAAAACTATGTGCTCGCCAACATTGTTTGTTGACGTCTCTTTTTCACATATGTTTCAGGTTGACGATTATTCAAGCATGCTACACATAGGAATGCATCCGGGCTTTAGACTTCTTTAACCAGAAGACAATTACATGTATTCTTTGTATTGTAAAACAATGTAATAATAATGAAACAATTTAGTACCAGCTGTGGCTGAGCAATATGTAACGTGACTCCCTGATATTTCCGCCGCGTCTTGTTGTATTACTCGATTGGGGTGTTACAGATTGGTATCAGAGCAATGGTTATAAAGAATTAGGTTATTAGAATGCCTTAACCTAGTTGTATTACTCGATTGGGGTGTTACAGATTGGTATTTCCGCCGCGTCTTGTTGTATTACTCGATTGGGGTGTTACAGATTGGTATCAGAGCACTGGTTGTAACGTGACTCCCTAATATTTCCGCCGCGTCTTGTTGTATTACTCGATTGGGGTGTTACAGATTGGTATCAGAGCACTGGTTATAAAGAATTAGGTTATTAGAATGCCTTAACCTAGTCTATAACCCTTCTAGGGACCCGAACATGAGTAGACTTAGGATTTCTATCTTAATCCTCATCCTTACTCGTGCCACAACTACTCTATGATTCACAAATCATCTATCCTTAGATGGTTTATCCTAAATCCTTAGGCTTTATGCCTTAAGGAGTTTCTCAAAAAAGTTTTACTTTCAAAATACTTTCATTGGAATGTTCCTCAATTATTTTCACAAACTTTTTCGCCAAAATATTTCTCGACATATTCATCTCAAGTATTATATCAAAAAGGGTTTCTTTAAATGTTTTCTCAAACGTTTTCAACAAGATGTTTCTCAACTTATTTGTCTCAAACATTTTATCAAAAGGTTTCTCAAAATGTTTCACTCTTAAACATTTTCGTCGAAATCTTGGGTTTATTAATGTGAACTCATGCAATCCGGAAGGGTGAATGCCTGTACCCCGAGTTTTCTGTCTAAGGCTAGAGTGTTCATACAAATCCGCATTATCGGACCAGTCACTCTTAGCTGGGAATTCTTAGGGTGAGTGTTCACTTATAGGCTAAAGCATGACTTCTCGAAACATTATGAAAACCAATCTACCTTGATTAGTCGAATGATTTACTACTACCTGTATGACAATACTACGACATGTTACCTTCGGTAATATGTTACGACAATATTCAACACACACAAAACAAAATTTCATTTTCATCTCACGACACTTTACAATCCTACTCTATTTTCCAATACAAGTTTTTGACCTTCAAAATTTTCAAAATTTTTATCATTTGGATGAGATTTTTCAAATAAAATCCACAAAGTTTCTTTATTTTAAAAATACTCAACTAAAAATAGATTGAAAGTTTTTATCTTAAAAATAATAAAATTTTAAATGGTAAAGAATTTATAACACAAACCATTAATTTGGTTTGTATTTTCTTATCCGAAAATATAACAAAAGTTTATTTTCAAGCAATTTTCAAGACAAAATTTACAACACTAATTTTCCCAAGAACAAGAACACAACCTTTTAAACAAATGCCAAATCCAAATTTTCAATTTACTATGGTGTTTTAAACTTATAACAATCTTATGAAATCTCACCTAATTTGTTTTTACTGTAGTTATTTCTGTAAGATGTCTCGTCACCATGGCACTACTTGGTATGCTGAAATGGCAGCAATGATCGCCCAGAATTTGGCTGCTGTACTCCCAGACATTGTGACCCAAGTTAATCAAAACAACAACAACAATTTTCCTACGCCATGTAACTACAAACAATTTAACTCGGCTAAACCACTCAAGTTTAATGGGTCTGAAGGAGCAACTAGGCTCCTACAATGGTTTGAGAGTATAGAAAGCACATTCCGCCATGTTCAGTGTACTAGTGAGCATAAAGTAGAGTTTGCCTCAAGTGTTTTTCGAAAGAGTGCACTCACTTGGTGGAACGGAATCATGAGGGACAAAGGTGCAGAAGTAGCTATGGCACAAACATGGGAAGAATTCAGGAATCTTATAATGAAAGAATTCTGCCCACGACATGAGATCAGAGCACTTGAAAACGAATTTTACTATCTCAAACAAGATAGTGGGGAGAACCGTGCCTACACTGACCGGTTTGAACAGTTAAGTCTACTCTACCCACTATGGTCACTCCATTGGATCGGGCTATTGAAAAATGGCCTACCAAATCTAGTCCAAGATATTGTCACTGGCAGCAAACCCGCAACGCTTAGGGAGGCTAAAGAATTAGCTGCCACCCTAACCGACTCCCAGTTCAGGAAAGGGAAACTTTTTCGAAAGGGAGACAAGAAACGAACTACACAAGAAACAAATGATGAACCTTCCAGAAATTCTAAGAAGCGCAAGACTTCAAGGAATTATGCAATCCCTGCGCCACTCGGTGCAATCGTTGCAACTATCACCACCCAGCAAATTCTCCATGCTGCCAGTGTACAATCTGTGGTCTTTTTGGGCATCTAGCTACGACCTGTCGCATCCGGAACCAAGCTACCCCTACTCAGACACGTCCTCGTTATCCAGCTGGAGCATGTTTCAATTGCGATGATTTAAATAATTTCAAGCGAAACTGCCCAAGGCTTGCAAATGTTAACGGACAAATGTAGAATGTCAATGAGGTTCAAGCTGACGATCAAGCACTCATATCATTTGAACCCTTACTTTTTCCTTAAGTTATCTAGAAACTATGAACGATATTTCAATTGTGTTTGTAATGACAATATGAATATCAAGAAGTTTCCTTCATTTATTCGCGTTCCAGTTACAAATTTCAATATGATTACACTATGTGAAATTTACAACTACATACCCACTTCGAGGATTTTGTTCTTATTATTAGGAACTAAATCTAGCAAGAATGGCATATTATGATTTGCACACTAGTGCATTCGTACAATCACTGCAAAACTAACACTACGAATACTATGTGCCTATTACTTTTACTTTTGTTTTCATGACGGTACATATATGGTTTGGTTACCTATTATGTATAGTACATGAATACGATGTTGCTTCGCATGTTGACTTAGCATACGATTTACAAATACATATTCGTTTAGTATATGATACATACTACCAGTTCGGTCAGTGTAAAACATATATTAATATTTATACTAGAATGAATTACCTGCTACTAATTTTGTGGTATGCATAACAAGTAGTGTCATCATTTCTAGTATGAAACACGCCCAAATTCAATAATTACTATGTTGTGACGATGTATGTTTGATGTCAATATTGTGTTATGACGATGATTATCTTATTTAGTTATTGTTTCGACCTTATTATCTGTTTCCTTTACTTAACAAGAGGAGCTATGTGGACCATGTGACGAAACGCGTAATTATGGGTGCACATTTAATTACGAGGATCGACACATGAGAATCATAGTAAGCTTTGTTAAGATGGTGGCATAAAATCTAGAGTGATTAGGTAACGGGAAGGGTATGACGCAATAAGATCACGGTGGATACGCCGATGGTACTTCCTATATATAAGTGTTCTTATTGTGTTATTCTTTGGAACGTTACCAAGATCACTTGAAGGTTTTATGTTATCTTGGACCATTATGTGATTATGTGACTATTTGTTATTTGGTTATTAATTGCAATGGACGATTGACGAGTACATTCACTAACTCTATTTGAGCCTACCGGGAGTATATTATGGTGTTAAAGGTGACGATCTTGATGCCATAGGTATGTTGACCCGTCTCCTATGCATGAGATGCTCATGGTACATGGGATGTACCTCGTGGGACGGTAGAAACCGTGTACGTATGGCCAGGCTTGAATGTACACCCCTTTGTTGCTAGGATTTACACTAAAGACTTAGTATAACATGATGCTGTTTTTACACATCGATGACGCCTTAAAGATTCAAAAGTTCTAAAGGTTTGAATACCTTGAGATATTTTGAATAAATACGATTACACTTTAGATCCCCCAAACATTCCAAACAACAAATGATGCTCCGCATCTTTGAAATCTCGAGCTTTGTTATCAGTCAATTGTTTCAATCACATTCTGCGGTCTCCTTCGAATAAATTTTGGGATGAAATTTCCTAAAGTAGGGGGACTGTGACATCTGAGACATTTTAATCATTTTACAAATTCAAAACGAGTTTCTTTCAAAACAAATTCACATATTCAGTCCTTTATCGATTTCAAATTCCTATACAGTTTTTATAAGTGAAACCGTAAACCAGTACGCCAACAAACGCCGTTTAACACGACATGTACTCCGATACAATTACACAAGCTTAACACACCTAAATAACCTTTTCATAAATTAGAAATATGTTTTGGAGAGTTTATGTGTCAAAAACAAGCTTATTTGATCACATGGACTAATTACGACAAACTGCAAAAGTCTACCGATTCCCACAGCGACACACACTCTGGAACAAGAGCACATGCCTAACATACCTTAAATATCCTTCACATAACTTAGAAATAAGTTTTGAGGGCTTCGGTATGGCAAAATCACACTTTTGTAACTTTAGGGGCTATTTTGCAAATTTTGTGAAACTATGCCTTTATGCATAAATCGCTATCCGAAACATGTACAGACATCCAAAAATTTTTGTAATCATTGAAATATCATATTTTAGTGATTTGAATGCAAAATACCATTCGTTACGCAAATACGGTCATACACGCGTTCGTTACGCTTTTCATCGTAATTAACCGAAAACCGCGACCGTATGATCAAACGAGCCAACCTCTGGAACATTTTTGGACATATTTCAAGTTCCCTATACTTTATTGTCCTTATAAATCCTTAAAATGAGGTTAACGGGTGTTAGGAGTGCCAAAACACATCAAAAACAAGTTAAGGGGCCATTTCTGCCATTTTTGGAAAATTTTACCAGCTGAGGCTGATGTGGACCTCATCAAGGAACCCATGCGGTCCGCATGAGGTGTGCAACACACCAGAAACTTGGCAGCAGATGGTTAACTTGCTTGTTGACTCACCAAAATTTTGTGCCACCCTATTCTCTGCATTTGACATGTAATATGACACTAATCCACTTCAGTTATGAGTCATGGACACTTGTCTTAACCTTGTTAATACAAATTATCTATAAATACCACCTTGTTATTCATTTTTGAAGTTTTGAAACTATTGTTCTTGCTCCATTCTGCTTCCAATCCGAATTTGCAACACTTTGGTGATCAATTTCTGAGTTCTTAGCATTCCTTTGGTGTTTGCAAGTATTCTCTTTCATGCTTGTTTCAATTCTTGTAGTTTAATTGGATTAAAAGTCATAAAGTTTGACTTTTATTTGACTTCCAGAATTGATCATGAATTGATCAATTTAAAGTCCAATTGAACCTTGTATTGTGATGTTAATCAAGATGGTTATGATCCCTATTAATCATACCTACTGATTTCTATCATTTCAAGTCTTTATGACGAGTCAAAGTTTCGGTCAAAATGTGATTTTTGCGCATTTTGCAACCGATCTGTTTTCGGGTATCAAAACAGGTCGTTTTGATGCCAAAATACTTTATACACTTATTTAGACATGTCACAACATGTCAAAATCATCACTCTTAGTTTTTGCTTGTTTAGAGTCATAAGTCTAGCGGTTTTGACCACCGCTTTGAATTTCGAATCTGACCCGTTTGATCAACTTTAGGATCCGACCAAAACCATTATTATGACCATAATATTATAGGGAATAACCCTCTGAGGTTATACCTTATGGTCATACCGTTTGGTTAGTCAAATGACAAATAGAATATGTATTCCTTAAAAATGCCGAAAATGCCCTTTTTGCACATAAAATAGTTTTGAACATATAAGAATGTTATTTTGACATCTAAACTGATTTCACAACTTAAATAAACTAATTTATACATATTAGACTTGTCTTAGGACATAGTTTACCATCCGAACCCATAGTTAAGATTATGACCCGTTAAAGTGGCGAAAATCACTTTAGCGAGCCGTAACAAGTCAAAACTTTTTAAATTGCTTTCCAATCAGAATGTTAGTAAATATGAACCATATAATACAAGATCCAACTCTTGTTTGGTTTATATCCTTCATTCTATCCGATTTCTCGTTTTCAAGTTTCGACACACTAACATGTATTTATCCAATACACTAGGAACCACTTCAACACATGAACTCTTTATCCTTTGAGCTTTGTTATATCATTTGAACAAGACCTATACGAAATCCCAGGCGAGTACATTGCTCCCCCCTCTTTTACGTTTTCCAAATGTTTTGGGGTGATTCATATGTGTAATCATTTTTTTCTTAAATGTATGGCATGTATATGTTTACTAAGTGCTTTTTTGTATGTTATTTCCGATTATGCAACATGACGATTGATGGTACGATATTTAAAGAGGTCTTTTAGGGTCTATATCCTTGTAAAATCTTTCTATCTTCATAGGTAGATTCTCAACGGATGTCTGAAGTACGCTCTTAAATCTTTCTATCTTTATAGTAAGATTTCTAAGAAGTACTTTACGAGGAACAATGAACGATGAACGATGAACAATGAACAATGAACGATGAACAATGAACAATGAACGATGAACAATGAACGATGAACAATGAACGATGAACGATTAACAATGAACAATGAACAATGAACGATGAACAATGAACGAATAACGATGAACAATGAACAATGAACGATAAACAATGAACCATGAATGATGAACAATGAATGATAAACAATGAACGATGAACAATTGGTTTATGTAGAATTGTTGGTGATTTAGATAACGAAACTAGAGTAATATAATAAGAACATGGTGGATACGCCGTTGGTACTTCCTCTATATAAGTGTGCTTATTGTATTACCCTTCGTAGCCTTATCCAAATCACCATTAGGATTATGGTTTTATGATACAAGTTGACAAGACAATGTGAAAAGGCTTATTTCCTATTACATCTACCTATCTTTATAGTTAGATATGTGTGGAATGTTTAAGGTACCTATTGGTAGTCCTTGATTGGATTCTCCATACTTTAATGTGTATATGTGATAAAAGTTGACAAGACAAGTGACGATTATGTGTTTATGTGGTTAGTTGTGATTAGGATAACGAAACAAGTGTAATACCATAAGAACATGGTGGATACGCCGCTGGTACTTCCTATATATAAGTGTTCTTATTGCATTACTCTTGTAGCGTTATTCGAGTCACTTTAGGATTTTGTGTACGACTGATTTCAATGTTCGATATCCAAATCCTTAAAGAATCCTTTCATGATTTGTATGATAGATTCTTAGAAGGATATTTAGTATTATATTAAATCATTGATTATTTTCAATTAATACTCACACGAGTTATGACTAATTACAGTATAATTATCGAAATCCTTGACTGGATTTTAATAACATACTTACAAATTTATGGACGATTTCAATATGATTACAAAGAACAAAATACAATTTTTCAAAGGCATGAAAATTATTTAGTAATGATCATAATGCCATATACGAAACTCTTTTGTCACAAGGTTCATAATCAAGTTAATGTATTGCAAAGCTAACTTTTCGCCATTACTTGGCTAAAATGAGTCGATTTACAATTGACAATTCTCGTAGTTGTCAAAGAATTGCAATACAAAACCTTTTGCCATTTATTTGGCCAACAAAACTATGTGCTCGCCAACATTGTTTGTTGACGTCTCTTTTTCAGATATGTTTCAGGTTGACGATTATTCAAGCATGCTACACATAGGAATGCATCCGAGCTTTAGACTTCTTTAAACAGAAGACAATTACATGTATTCTTTGTATTGTAAAACAATATAATAATAATGAAACAATTTAGTACCAGTTATGGCTGAGCAATTTGTAACGTGACTCCCTGATATTTCCGCCACGTCTTGTTGTATTACGCGATTGGGGTGTTACACTGCATCTGCTTCTAAGAAGTAGAAAGGAGTGTGGATTGACCGATGCTCTCCCTGCGACCGTCAGTTGGGGGCCATGCGCGAAGATCTGAAGGCGACTAAGGAAAAAGTGAAGGATCTGGAAGGGCAAATGGATTGGTTTGAAGAATTGAAGGATTTGGATGAGAGTGCAATGGATCAAATGTACTGGAGGATAGCTGACTTGGAGGAGCTTGTGAGGAGGCTTCTCGAGTTTGCGGGATTGAAGAAGTGATTGTTGGTTGTTTGTTTTGTTTGTTTTGTATGTCTCTTGATAAACCCTTATATTGGCTTGCATGCCAAATTTTTTATATTTAGGAGGAAATTTCATCTAGACTTGTTATTGGTGGTTGATTGTGTCTCACCAAATTTTGATTAGTCGTTGTACTTTGGACAAGCTTTGTAATTTCCATGATAAATATCAATATTATGGGTTCTCTTTGGGTTAAATTATTCTCATTATTATGTGGATGCATGTGTATTGTTTAGTCCACTATTATTTAATGATTGAAATATTTAAACAATGTCTTATGTTGATATTATTATTGCAATAATAGAAACGAAAAGATGCTGCCAAAAGCGAGACAGGGTACTGGACTACCTACCACCCCAGAAGAGTTGGCATAACTTATAGCCCAACACTTTAATACTGCCTTGGAACAGTGTGAAGCTAACCAGAATATTGGGCAAGGATGTGGACGTGGTGCTCCTGGGCATGGTGAAGGTGGTGTATAGATTGGAAACCCGCAAGGTAATATAATTATCAGAAAAGTTTTAATAGTTCCTGTGTTATAATATATAATCTGATCTTGATCTGTTTTCATTAACCTTGTGACCAGTGCATGGATGTACGTATAAAACATTTCAGGGCTGTAACCCACAATCATTTATCGGTGCTGAAGGGCCTCTTGAAATCACTAGATGGATCGAGAAGATGGAATCTGTGATGGCCATCAGCGGTTCTGCTACTGATCAGAGGGTTAGGTATGCTTTGTGTTCGTTTCTCGATGAAGCTTTATCCTGGTGGAACACTCGAGTTCAGATTTTGGGCGAAGATGCGGCTTACGGCCTTACCTGGAATGAACTAAAAGAGATGCTTCTAAAGGAATACTGCCCGCGTAGTGAGATGCAGAAAATTGAGACTGACTTCTGGAATTTGACCATGGAAGGCCTGAACGTCAGAGCTTATACGTCTCAGTTCAATGATTTGGCTAAATTGGTTCCACGAATGGTCACTCCTGAGTACGTTAAGGTAGATAGGTATATCTGGGGATTGTCACTGCACATTCGTAGTATGGTTATGTCAGCGAAGCCCACTACCTATCTGGAAGCTACTACTCTAGCGAAATCATTAGCGGATGATGCTGCTCGGAAAAGTAACCTTAACAGGAAAGAGGAGACTGGGAAGTCATCGGGAAAGGTCAAGGCAGATGAGAAATCTGAACGATCGAAGCATGCTGAGTCTAGATCTGGGGATTCACGAAAGCAAAGATCTAAGAGCTCGAGGAAAGATTCCGATGTGAAGCGTGAGAAGAAACGCGATTCGGGGAAAGCATATATGGCTAATTCGAGTGGTTCAAGGAAGGATAATGCTAGGGATGGCGGAAGTGGTTCGGCGAAAAAGACTCACGGTGATGAGCAGGGAAAGTGTGCCAGATGTGGTCGAAGTTGTCATATTACTCGCGAGTGCTACGCTAAGAGTACGTCGGAGGGAGTTAAGCTCGAGGGCTGCTTTGAATGCAGAGAGCAGGGACACTACAAGAGGAACTGTCCGAATGTGAATGGTCAGAATGCTAGGGGCAGAGCTTTTGAGCTGAATGCTAGGAAGGCATGTGATGATCCTGCAGTTGTTATCGGTACGTTCCTAATCAATGACCATTCTGCGTTCGTACTATTTGATACTGGTGCTGACTTGAGTTTTGTTTCGAAAAACTTTGAAACCGTTTCTGTGTTCACAAACAAGTAAGCTAAGTAAAAAGTATTCGATAGAATTAGCAAATGGAAAACTGCTAGAGACTAGCGAATTTATTCGCGGTTGTAGAATTCGGTTATGCGATCATAGTTTTAGTATCGATTTTTTACCAATGGAGCTGGGTAGTTTTGATGTAGTCGTTTGTTCGAAGAAACAAGTGCGGATACCTCATCCTGGTAGTGGTGAAGCTTTAGTTATTCACGGTGACCGATCGAGTCGAGCATCAAAAGTGGTTAGTATTATGAAGATGCACAAGATGTTGCGAAAGGGCTATCCTGCGTTCTTGGTTGACGTAGTGGATACAAATGCCGAAAGTGGGAAGATTGAAGAAATTCCTATAGTTCGCGATTATCCGGAAGTTTTCCCTGAAGACTTGCCTAGATTACCCCCTGCGAGATAGATCGAGTTTAAGATTGATCTTGTACCTGGTGCTACACCGATTACAAAATTTCATACGACCAAGCTTTTCGCCTTGGGGAGCGCCTGCGTTGTTCGTGAAAAAGAAAGATGGTTCCTTCGGAATGTGTATTGATTATAGAGAATTGAACAAGCTGACTATCAAGAATTGGTACTTGTTGCCAAGAATCGATGATTTGTTCAACCAACTTCAAGGATCAAGCTACTACTCAAAGATAGACCTGCGTTCAGGTTATCACCAGTTGAAGATTGCTGAGGAAGATGTTATGAAGACTGCTTTTAGAACACGTTACGACCATTTTGAGTTCTTAGTCATGCCTTTTGGCTTAACTAATGCGCCTGCAGTGTTCATGGATCTCATGAACAGGGTATGCAAACCCTATTTAGACAAATTCGTGATAGTATTCATAGACGATATACTAATCTATTCGAGAACCAAAGAAGATCATGAGCAACATTTGAAGATGATTCTGGAGTTGGTGAAGAATGAGAAGTCGTATGCCAAGTTCCGTAAATGTGAATTCGGGATTCGAGAGGTGCGGTCATGTCATAAATGAGAAAGGTATACATGTGGACCCGTCGAAGATTGAGGCGATTAAGAATTGGGAAGCGCCAAAGACTCTGTCAGAGGTGCGACAATTCTTAGGACTTGTTGGGTATTATAGAAGATTCATTGAGAATTTTTCCAGAATAGCGCAACCATTAACGCTATTGACCCAGAAGGATAAGAAGTTTGATTGGACAGAAAAGCAGGAGAAAGCTTTTCGGATGTTGAAGGAAAAGTTGTGTAGTGCACCTATCCTATCCCTGGCTGAGGGAAATGACGGTTTTGTTGTATACTGTGATGCGTCACGTTTGGGCCTTGGTTGCGTGCTTATGCAGAAGGACAAAGTGATAGCCTATGCATCCAGATAACTGAAAGTGCATGAGAAGAACTACACAACTCATGATTTAGAGTTGGGAGCTGTTGTGTTCGCTTTGAAGATTTGGAGACATTATTTGTATGGCACGAAGTGTACGATTTACACAGACCATAAGAGCCTCCAGCATATCTTTGATCATAAGGAACTCAACATGCGACAACGGCGTTGGGTAGAGTTACTCAATGATTATGAGTGTGATATTCGATATCACCCAGGAAAAGCAAATGTTGTTGCTGACGCGCTCAGTAGGAAGAAGCGGGAGAAGCCTCTGCGTGTGCGTGCTTTGGGTTTGACCATACAAATGAATTTGACCAATCGAATTCGTAACACACAGCGAGAAGCTTTGAAAGATGAGAACCTGAGTAGAGAAGGTTTGAGAGGTTTGGAATGTGAACTGATACCAAAAGCGAATGAAGTGATGTACTTCATAAACCGAGTTTGGGTTCCACTTAGAGGTAACCTACGTGAACTGGTTATGAACGAGGCTCATAAGTCAAGATATTCGATTCAGCCAGGTTCTACCAAGATGCATCAGGATATTAAGGAGTTATATTGGTGCCGAATATGAAGAGAGATATTGCAGTGTATGTAAGTAAATGTATGCTCGAAGGTTAAGGCTGAGCATCAGAGGCCGTCTGGGCTTCTGTAGCAACTAGAGATTCCTAAATGGAAGTGGGAGCATCTTGTTATGTACTTTATCACCAAATTACCCCGTACGTCACGTGGACATGACACCATATGGGTAATTGTGGATCGATTAACGAAGTCTGCTCATTTCTTGCCCATTAAGGAAACAGACAAGACAGAAAAGATATCGCAGTTGTACCTAAACGAGATTGTAGCCCGACATGGAGTACCTGTGTCAATTATCTCCGATAGAGATGGACGATTTGACTTCAGATTTTGGCGATCTCTTCAAGAGTCGCTAGGCTCTCGTTTAGACATGAGTACTGCGTATCATCCTCAAACGGATGGTCAGAGTGAGAGAACCATTCAGACGTTGGAGGATATGTTGAGAGCGTGCGCGATTGATTTTGGTGGAAGTTGGGATACTCATGTTCCGTTGGCAGAGTTTTCTTACAACAATAGTTACCACGCTAGTATCAAAGCCGCTCTGTTTGAAGCTTTGTATGGAAGGAAATGTCGATCACCCTTGTGCTGGGCTGAAGTTGGCGAAAGGCGACTAACCGGACCTGAGCTTATCCAGGAAGCCACCGACAAGGTTGCCCAGATCAAGGAAAGGTTGAAAGTTGCCGCCGATCGACAGAAAAGTTATGCAGACAACCGAAGGAAACCGTTGCAGTTTCAAGTCGGAGATCGTGTTCTGCTGAAAGTGTCACCTTGGAAAGGTGTTGTGAGATTTGGGAAGGGGGAAAGCTTAGCCCGCGTTATATAGGTCCTTTCGAAATCGCATCTCGAGTTGGATCAGTCGCGTATAGGCTTAAGCTGCCGCAGGATTTGAATGGAGTTCATGACGTGTTTCATGTTTCAAACCTGAGAAAGTGTTTGACGGATGAGACACTAATTATACCCCCTGATGAGGTTCAAGTAGACGATAAATTGAGATTTATCGAGGAACCGGTTGAATTTCTAGATGAGAAGATTCAGAAGCTTAGAAGGAGTCGGATCAAGTTGGTCAAGGTTCGCTGGAATTCCAAGCGTGGACCCGAGTTCACATGGGAACGAAAGGACCAGATGCAACGAAAATATCCGCATCTCTTTAAATCTAGTGCGAAAACGAAACCTGTAGTGTAAGAATTTCGGGGACGAAATTCCTTAAACAGGAGGAGACTGTGACACCCAGCTATTTAGGTTGTCCTGTACAAATGTAACACGTGTCATGAATGAATAAAAGGCCGTATTTGATTAATTATGATGTTTATATATGGTATTTGATGTGTTGGTAAATCCTAAGTTTGATAAAAATTACGTTGGCAATATTAAGATAAACGCTTATCGCGTAACGGATAAATGCGAAACGAACGTCGGTGACCGCCGAATAATGTTAAAATCCTAAAAATAGTTCGATATGAGTTAAATAATATATTTAATCATAATCGTGAGGAAAAATAATTTAAAACGCTAACAAACTCTATTTTTCGAGTTTAAACGCGTACTGCGCCATACTGCGCGTATCTGACAAAATACTGTCAACACAGCCAGTTCAGGGAAACCAATAATTATTATAGTAATAATTTGACAAGTTTATTTTTATAGAATGATAAAAATAAATTAAAACGCTTAAAATCCCTATTTTGCGAATTTAAGCGCGTACTTCGCAAAACAGCGCGCATACTACCAAATACCGACAACGTAACCGGTCCAGGAAAATAAAATATTGATTAGTAATATTTTGGTGTATTTATTTTTGTAAAGCGCTGAAAATAATTTAAAACGCGTTAAAACGCAGTTAAAACGCTAGATAAAACACCCGGTATCCAGTAAAATACCAGTTTAAAGCATATATATGTATTATATATATATGTATGCGGATATGTATGTGTGTGTGGAGATATGTGGTAGCCCAAAAATCTCCTTTCTCTTCTCTCTCCAACACTTGTTGGCTTTGGGATTAGGAAGTGATGATTAACTCTTTTCATATCTTCCATATCTTTACAAATCCAAGACAAACAATTCAAAATCAAACAACTCTCTCTCTTTCTCTAGCTCTCAGCCGAAACACCCCCCTCACACATACATTTCAAAATTTCAAATCATTTCTTGGAGATTCAAGGGCATTTGAAGGTGATTTCAAGTGTTTTTGAAGGATCAAAGGTGTTTCCATAGTGTTTCAAGTAACATCCAAGCTTCATATCATCAACTCTTGTTCAAAACCCGTCAAATCTTGAAGGTATAAGATTCACTTTAAAAATCATGTTCTTGATTCTTGATGAATGTTGATGATGATAAAAGTTTCTCTTGTTCTTGAGTTTAAACACTAACTTGAAAATAAACACAAATGGGTTTTTAAAAGAAATAAAAATGGACATGTATAGATACATGTAGGTGGCCGTGAGTATGTATATATGTATATATGAGATTGAGTTTTGGTTCTTGAATGATTCTTGATTAACATGGTATTTCTAAAGTTTAAAGTTCATGCATGCATCAAAAGTTGTCATAAGAGAATGTTCTAAAAGGTTTTTAGTGATTTGAAAGAATGAACATGAAAAGTGGGTTTTTGGAAGCATGCATGTATATGTGTGTGAGCCGTGTATATATATATGTATGTATATGCATGCACACAAAATTTGTAGTTAGTTCATAAGTGTGAAGGAATATGTCTTGCATTTATGTTGAATGATGAGATGATAATGATATGAAGATTTGAATGTCATGGATAATATAAACATGAAATAAATGTATGTCTAGATGCATATGAGTACATGCAAGTTGAAAATAATATGTTATGGATGCATTAGATGCACATACAAGGACATGCATGTTGATATATAATCATGGAAAGATGATTTGAGCATGATTTGATAAAAATAAATTATGAACAGATTCTAAACACCAAAATATGAATATTTGAAGTGTTAAAATGATATAAAACTTTGACATAAAGTTTACTAGCTTTGCATGTTGTACTATGTGCTTAAAAGTGTTGTAAAATACATGAAATCGCATGATTTGTGTGCCTTACACAAAAAACTGCACTAATCTGGATAACCGTCATTTTATTCTGAATATAACATGTATGTGTTAAAATATGAAGTCGTTTCAAGTTCGGATGGTTATGGTAACGTTTAACGCAAACTATGCGATAAAAACGGTAAGAATCGCCTTTTTAAGAGGGTTTTTATAAGTAATTAAACTGATATTTTTAGTATAAATATAAGCATATTATATTTAGTTTATTTGATGTTTGGTTAGTCATACGTGACTTCCGGTGCCCGAAAATGTTACCGAATCGCTAAAATACTCATTTTTCAACATACACTAGAATGGGTTGTTCATGGGTGAACCTTATGTGTTTAAATGTGTTATGTGATTTAAATATGTGAATATGATAATATGTTAAGTGTTGACATGATAGCGGGAATTAAGACTATGCATGTACGCTTGTATGTTTAAAACGGTTAGAATCGGTGAAATCGCGTTAAAATGTGTAACTTATTTATCGAGCATGAAAATTGATACATAGGTTAACTTAATTAGTTATTTCATGTATTCATTCTTTAAAAATTATAAAGTGAATAAGTTAATGAGTTTTCGCGTGTTATGATATTGTGAATATGTGCACGTTTATGTATATATATTACGATGCGCAAATCGTAGATATATAGTATTTATAAACGGGAGTGTAACGAATATAATATTAAGGTCACCAATAAAATCATTCAAGTCGCAAAATCTTAAAAATATATATATATGAACTCATATATATATTAATATGCCAACATAATTAAAAATAATAACTTTTCGAGAAAATCTCAAAGTTATGTGAAAATTCTAAGTATTAGAGAAACTTAGGAATTGTGTAATATATTGATTATTAAATCGTGCCTACGTATGTTAGTGTAGAATCAAATTGTGGGATCGCGCTATTTTAAATACGCACCCAAAGGTGAGTGTCACTAAACCCCTCTTTTTACTGTTTTAGTATATGTTTTAGGGGAAGAACACGCCTTAAAAGGATAAGTATACGTTTTGGTATAAAATATGCCTTTGATTAAACTATAAATATATTTTCGTGGAAAATAAGATTTGGAAATTATGTGATATGTGTTTGGAGAAAACCATGGTTTTGGATACAAATATGTTTCGGGATGAAACGGATTTTGGAATAATGATATACACGTTTCGGGGATGAAACGGGGATTTTACGGCGTTATGGGATAGAACGAACGTGTGGATTTTAAATGTTTAAATCTAAAGTTGTAACGAATTGGCCCGGTCTCAGGAGAGTAAGTATCGGGATTAGGCTTACGTTTCGGTGGGGACGTCGGGGATTCGTACAACGTGTTATATTAAATTTTATCATTTTAGTAGGATATATATATATTGTTCATAAGGTTGGCACCTTGGGTGACCCATTGCGGGCACTTTGCGTGAACTTAGCCATTTAATCATTAATATGGATTGCGTGGAATGTTGATAGATCTATCGGGTTGAAAACCCCATCGCGACCGGTAGCTCCGTGTCATGTCAAGCGATGAATTTATATTCTGTTATTGTCTAGCGTTGATTATACCCTTAATGTTAATATATAGCTCGTAATGTCTTGCAAACTTACGAATCTGAACAAATGGATGCAATAAATTTAATATGTGTAACTTGGGAAGATGCTTAGTTCGGAGGTTTCGGGGAAACGCTTGCGATGGCTGACCATTTATTAAGGAATAAAATAAACTTTCGAAAATATTATTTGGATGTTTTGATAACAAACACATAATTAGAAAGTTTTCCTTGTTTTAAATTTGAATATGTGAGCTTACCCTCCTTTGTGTTGACACTTGATTTTAACGTGTTCTTCAGGTACTTGAGCATGGCTTCAGGAATCTTTGGCGTATTCTTGTTGTTGTGATGCATGTTTGTTTAATAATAAACGTTGGACACTTTTAAAACTTATTTGGGACCGACTGTATTAAGATCCATAAGGATCAAGAAAACTTAACTATGTTATGGTTATGGTTTGAGTTTAAATTTGGAAACAATGTTTAATTTAAGTAATATGTCCAAATTAACAATGCATCATCCAGTAAGATATTTATGGGCACCAACTTCGGTCACCATTATGTTTGTATTTCCGCTGCGACGTTTTTGGGGTGTTACACCTGCTTCACTCCAAAAGCTAATTGGTAGATTGGAATCTGCAAGCATTGTTCGGGCCATCTCAATAAGTGTGCGATTCTTCCTCTCGGCTACTCCATTTTGTTGTGGAGTGTATGGAGCACTAAATTCATGAAGAATGCCTTTTTCATTGCAAAACTCTAGCATGCGACTGTTTTTAAACTTCGTTCCATTGTCGCTTCTGATACTCCGAATGGGTAAATGATAAAAATTTTCTAACTTCTTAAAGAGTGTCATAAGGTTATCAAAAGTCTCATCCTTGCTCTCTTGGAAGAAGACCCACGAGAATCGAGAATAATCATCAGTTACAACAAGACAATATAAATCCTCAGATATAATTTTCACATTGACTGGTCCAAAGAGATCCATATGCAATCTTTCTAGCGGCAATTTGATGGAATTCAATAATTTCTTCGGGTGTGACTTTTTCTGTTGCTTGCCTTCTTGCAGCTTACATTGTTGTCATTCATATGAAAACTTTTCAGATTAACACCTTCCACTGGATCGTTATGAACTAATCGATTCATCTTTCTCAGGTGAATGTGACCCATCTTTCTATGCCACAAAACTGACTCTTTTTCAGTACCTTTTGTCACAAAACATTGTTCCGTCTTTGATGTGGTGGATGCAATGCTCATTCTCTCTTGGAGCACGCATTACAATCCACTCCTCCGGAATCTGAAATCCTTGTCTCAAAACTAAGCATTCTTTATCATTGAACTGTGTCGTGAATTTCTTATCACATATCTGCGAGATACTCAGCAAGTTGTTCTCAAGCTCAACAATATAATTCACTTTATCAAAAGAAATCATTCCATTTGACAATTTCCCTTCCCAACAATCCTTCTGCCTTGATTTCCGGAAAGCCAACATAACCACCACGGATAGTCTGACGTTGTATAGCAAGGCTAGCATCCCTGTCATATTCTGGGAAGCTCCCCCTATCCATTATCCATTTAGAAATGATCGATCTCGGGAGCCCCTGCATACCAGATCAAAAATTTATTTAAACATAGAGACCCAAGCCTTTGTGGCTTGGGGGATTTGGAACGACAACCATTGGAATTTTAACCTCAATTTTTTCTTTAACAATTTGTTCAACTTTTGAAGATGTTGTAACAGTTCTTTTACTTCAGATGGTGATTTAGATTTTGCCACCCAAGTTTGTGTAGCAGTGGCTTTCTTGATATAATAC
Organism: Scalesia atractyloides; assembly: GCA_947069175.1. NCBI lineage: Eukaryota > Viridiplantae > Streptophyta > Magnoliopsida > Asterales > Asteraceae > Scalesia > Scalesia atractyloides. The sequence goes on from CAMTDV010000010.1 coordinate 33,368,540, forward strand.
TTTGAATCTTTTTGTTCATTACCTTTGGATGTTTCCCCAATTTCTGTTTTTGATTCTTTGAAAACTGGTGGCTTAACATTTAAAGTCGATTATGTACCTCTTTTTAAGATCTGATACTGCGCAAACTTAGTTGTTTTGCTCTTTTCGTCATCCGAAAATTTCGATGCATGGTGAACAGGTTTACGTTTCAGACAATTATGAGCAATATGTCCTACTTCGTTGCATTTAAAGCATGTCCTACTATCAGTGATAGTGGATTTATTTGCCTATTCTCTATGATTCTTTTCAGCATAAAACTCTTTGTTTGATTGTTCTTTACCCAACCTTTCCTTCTCTTTACCATGTTTGATCCAAAAACAAAGTTTACGTCCTTTTTGAAATTAGGTTGTTGGTATCGATCATTCTTCTTCTTCACATATCCCGAATGTAACCCCTGTACAATTTTGATCGTTTCTGTACTTAATAAAGTTTTATGTTTTAATTTTTTATTTTACATTTATGAAATTATTCACAATAATTGGTGTTAAATTATGATATTTGAAGTATTGGCGAGTCTAAACTTTATTTAAATTTATGTTGGCAAAAATGCAATACAAGCTTATCGCGTATCAATCAAATTGCGAAACGAATGTCGGTGACCGTCCGATTAATGTTAAAATCCTAAAAATATTCTGTTATGATTAAAACGTTATTCTTAATCATATTCGTGAGGAAAATTATTTAAAACGCTTAAAAACTCTATTTTTCGAGATTTAGCGCATACTGCGCAGTACAGCGCGTATACTGCAAAATACAGACAACGCAGCCGGTCTTGGCAAATAAAATATATTTCAGCAATATTATGGCAAGTTTATTTTTGTAGTATGATAGAAATAATTTTAAACGCCATAATACGCAAATAAAACGCTAGATAAAATACCCGGTAGTCCGTTAAATACCTGCTTTTACCAATGATATATCATATATATGTATGGTATGCATATATATGTGTGTGTTGTCGTGTGTATATGAGAGAGATTCCACCTCTCAGACATTCATGCCACTTTTCAAAATGCATGCAATCATACAAATCTCCATATCTTTCAAATTCCAACACAATCTTCCATAAATCCAAGGAAATCATAAAACAAAATCAAAACTCTCTCTCTCTTGGCAAAAATTCAGCCAAACACCCTCCATCGCACACCCATTTCAGATTTTTGAAACCATTTCTTGAAGATCCAAAAGCATTTCAAGGTGATTTCAAGTTTATATGAAGGTTTAAAGGTGATTCCAAGAAGTTTCAAGCAAGAACCAAGCTTTGTATCATCATTTTCATTCAAAAACCCACTTGAATCTTGAAAGATATAAAACCATCTCTTTTAAAAATGTTCTTGATTCATGGTGATGAAGATGACAGTAAAAAGTTTCTCTTGTTCTTGGATTTAAACACAAATTTGAAAACTAAAACAAATGGGTTTTTAATGTCACACCCCGACCACGTAAAACAACAAACCGTGGCGGAAACGTCGGGGAGTGTCATAACAGAAGTATTGTTTCAAAAACCATGGTAAATAAAGTTTTGTATTATTACATTAAGTTTAATTACATTGTCTTGGAGTAAAGGAAAACAAAACAGAAATTTAATTGTCTTTTCGAAATAACAACATTATTTTTGTCTTGTAGATTTTAAGTCACTAAAGCCCAAAGTCATCCTAAGTGCTGGTGGTTGAATTTTAATCCGAATTGAAGGTAGCAATTCGTACGAATTGTACGGCACTTCATACGAAGTGTCTTCAACAGTTCGTGCGAATTGTGTTTACAATTTGATGAATTTTGCAATTTTCAACATGAAGTCGTTTGTTTTTAGATCTGAAACTTTCAAGGGTTTATCTTTATGTCATATTACATGACATATTTGAAGATTATTCCATTAGTTCATTTTAAAAGTGAAAAAGAAGAAGAATGGAGTAGAAATAGAAGTCTTCTTGTGTTGATGTCTACAAATCAAGCTCCCTGAGCACTGATACTACTTGTAGGACCGTTTTCCTCCTTAGCAAAGGTTCCTTGATTTGTTTCTAGTCCATATATGCGGAATTTATATGAAATAGTGATAATACACAAGAATTACTATTTAAGCATTGATTTCATTCATTAAGTAAACTTTACAATCAGTCTGAAATCCGGCAGAACTTCGCCGTCTGCTTCGCAAAAACTATTACATTGAAAGACCCAACAACCCTATATATAGACCACCCTAAGCTACCAATTCGTATGAAGTGCTCACTTCATACGAATTAGCCAGTTCGTACGAAGTGGTTTACAAATCAACATAACATTAACTTTTGACTTTTCTAACCCTGTACAATCAGACTAGACCTAAGACGCAGACAACAGACATCGTGCATCAACAGATGAGACCTTATACAGATCGATGATTAGGTCATTAATGTACCTCACAACATCAAGGTCAGATATCATGTATCCAACATGCCTTTGTGCCCGATATCAATCGAATCCAAGAGTGTCACACTTGGAGAGCGTTAAGCAGATTTTCAGATACTTAAGGGGTTGCCCAAGCACCGGCATGTGGTATCTGTGAAACGATGATTTCAACCTCGCTGGATATGCTTACTCAGATTTCGGATGCTACAAATTAAATGCTAAATCTATAACGGCCGACTGCAAGTTCTTCAGAACTCGTTTAGTAACGTGGCAATGCAAGAAACAAACCACTGCCGCTCTCTCTATTTGTGAAGCAGAATGCGTTTCAGCTTTCGGTTGTTGTTCCCAAATCTTATGGATACAACAACAGATGAGAGACTATGGCTTGCAGTTTCTTGATACGCCTATAAATGTAGATAACAAGGCGGCCATTTATATAACAAAAAACGCGGTTCAACATTCTAAAACTAATCATATTGAAATTCAACGCCACTTCATCCATGATTGCCACGAGAAAAGGTTGGTTAGAATTGAAAAGATCCACACTAGTGAACAAAAGGCAGATTTTTACACCAAGGCTTTTAATAAAGATACTTTCAGATATCTTTTGAAACTTAATGGGTTGGAAAATCTGACATCAGGAGGGATTCTAGAGGATGTTGAATTCGAGGGGGACGACGAGTTGGCGTGATCCTCATCGGTTTAGTCATGTTTTAGTGTTTCAGAATTTCTTTCTTTAAATACAAAAATCCGGAAAATATGTTTTTTATTTTAGGGGGAGAAATGTTGTGGAAAATACAAAAACATATAAAATTTGAAAAAAGTAAAAATGTTGTGAAAAATACAAAAACATATAAAAATTTGAAAAATGTACAAAAACATGAAAATACAAAAAGAGTTTTCGTGTGAAAAGAGGAAATGATAGTACATCAGTGGACTATCACAGTATGCTAAAGAAATGTATTGTCAATATGTTTAAATAGGTCTCACTGATGATGTGCCAGTAGGCTTCGCACATTCAGTAGATTTTTTATAAGATATAAACATAAAGAAAAACTTCTTAATTAGTGGTTTAACATCTCTCGGATATATGGTATTAGTACACCGAAATTTCATTTGACAGATTGCCGGATTCTGAGATACTAGGTCTTTATAGATAATTCATATATGGAGTATTATAAAAGTTCTTCGGATTTTGCGTCAACAATGGCATAGACCTTGTGGAATACTTTTGCTTTTAAACCTGAAAACTGCAGCATATTGAAAGTATCAAAAGATCTAACAATCGCAGTCAAAAGATTCCAAATTGGAACATCACTTTTAAGTCGAGCCTTCATCTCTTTGTTTGTACGGTGGTACTAACCTGAGCTCTCAAGGTCTCGCACAACCCTGATATAGATATCAGTTAGATATATTCACTTGTAAGATGAAATTTAGGTAATCTTGATACAGAGTATATTCTACGGTGGGAAACACGGTTAAGTCAAGTTCCTAAAATTGCCTAACATATCTTGGAATAATTGAGAAATGTGTAGAGGTTTATGTGGACAAGCATACTGACAATCTAAGTGAATCTGTTTAGAACTTAAAGTCTAATCAAGGTCAACGGTACTAGTGATTTCTCTCAAAAACTAATATGATCCTCTAACACAAACTCACAAAAATATATCTGTAATATGTTTGAACATAGTTATTACATTTCATATTAGAAAAACCAAAAAAGATTTTCAGTATGTTTTAGCATAAACTTTGGAAAAATCAAAAAGTTTTTATTTTTATCTTAGTTTCGACTGCCCGATGATGGAAAGCGGATCTTCAAAGTCCAAAGATGATGTCTGCTGAGGAAAATCAAGAGGACAACGAGTTGGGAGCTTATCCAAAATGAGAAATTGTTTTGAAATAATTAAAAGTTCATTAATTGGAAACTTTACATTTCCTGAAAACATCAGTTTGTCCACAAAGGGTTCAACCAAGATCATTAACTTGGACTTGGTAGACAAATCAGTTAACCAAGGTCATTAACTTGGACTTGGTCAACTGAGTGGGTCGTTAAAACTGGTAAAATCTTTGAAAAGGTTAAAATTTGAAAAAATTAGAAACCACTTCGCACGAACTAGACATTACTTCACACAAAGTAGGTCACTTCTCACGAAGTGATTCACTTCGTACAAAGTGAACCAGTGCTCTATAAATAGAACCCAGTTCGCACGAAGTGAACGTAATTGCTTTGTACGAACTGAGAGAACTGTTAGTGCGATTTGCAGATTTTGTGTTAATTTGAACGAAGTGCTACCAAATTTAACATTGAGGAGGTTGATTCACACACCTCTTACAATGGTGAAGGTATTGGACCGTGAATTGAACGAGAAAACACGAGTTTTGGCACCTTCGACTTTAAAACTTAGATCTAGGAAACTATAGCCGGCCAAATCTAAAATTGAACATATATTTGTGTTTATCATCGTAGATAGCATCTATTAGAACAATCAATTTAACAAAATCATCAAGTTTGATAAAATGTGCTCAATATCAGTTGGAACATAGTGGCACTTTGTACGAAGTGACATTGTCACTTCTCATGAAGTGTAATATGGTAAAGACAAATACCACTTAACACGAAGTGGATATGGTCAAATCTGATTTTTGTTGTTATTCACTTCGTGCGAAGTGTAAAATACCACTTCGTACATATACCACTTCGCACCAAGTGTTAGAATATTTTTCATCAACTTTTTTTTCTAAGTTTTAAGATTCTAAGTGTTTGTGGATTGTTTTCGCAGGAAAAGAAGTCGATGTTTGAAAAGATGCACAATACATATTGTGTATTAGATGAAACTATTCCCGAGATAGCTCCGTTTAAAGAAGTACCTGAGTTTATGGGACGCTTGTCACTGACGAAAGCACTAACGCATCAGCATAAGGTTTATAGGTCATATATTGAACGTTTCTGGAATTATGCTGAGTTTGTTGCTGAACCACGTGCAATTCATTTTGTGGTTAAGATTAATGATAAAGAATTTAAAGTTAAAATAAAGGAAGAGTTGATTAGAAGTTTGTTGGATTTGAAAGATACAAACGATGATCCCACAGGCTATCCTAAAAAATGGTTAAGGGTTGTTTCTATCGGATGAGATACAAGGGCCATGTGAATTCTCTATACTTCAAGAAAGCTAATCTAGGAAAGCCATACCAATTCTTCGTACATACGATCATTCATGTTTTAAGTTTTGGTCGAAAGTCACAACAAGGATAATGTAACCAAATCTATTTTTGTGAGGTTGAGTGCTTGAATTATGAACAATTGTGTGAGAAAATATGAAATGTAAACGGTGATAAACACAAGTATTTATACGAGGAAAAGCCCTTGATAGTGAAAACTATCACTATCAACTATATTGCATGCAAAAGAGTACAATTTTGGAAGTATTGAGCTTGTTACAATGATTTCTAGTGTGAGTGTATACGAGAGAGAGAGAGAGAGAGGGAGAGTAGCAAAGTGATGTTTAGAAAAAGTGCAAGTGTTGTCTATTATAGCTCAATACCTCGGTTAAACTAGCTAAAATTATCCTTAACTAACTATGCAAAAATCTTGCTAATTCTCCCACGATCTCACAACGTCCACTTTCTTCATTTGCACGTGTGGAATAAGGGCATATTCCTGCGAGATTCCCGCTATGAACAAGTCTTAACTCGTAACCTACCTGCAATCACAAGCTAGAAGCATAGAAGACAATTGTTAGACAATTATAGATAACAGTAAGGATCCTTAATCCTTGGACTCTCTGCACCACCCGCTAAGGATAGTCCATCCAAGTTAGCCTCAGGATAAGGGATCCATGACTACTAAAAATCATCCCTAACAACTGCCCCCAAACATGACTAATTTAATGCTCAACTAATTAGTCATGTTTCCGTTAGAATAGGACTAGCCGTTGCAACTTGGATATATCTGTTGCACAGTATGACGTCGGTGACAAGATAGCCTGCAATAAACATCATTACAAATAGGGTGTAGATAGAGATGAGATTTTCCCATTTAAACCAAAGATCCCTGCTTTAAATCCTCATATCGAAGACGTTCAGGTATTTTCTCTCTCTATCTTCCTCAATTCTCTGTATCCTTATCATGTCTTCTCCATGTTCTCAAAAAAAATGGTTACCCAGTCCTCCCCTCTCAAGGATCAACAACAAGATCCTAAACCTCAAAGCCAAAATCTTCTCAAAAACCCTTTGGGGGAGCTCTGCCGCTTTACCGACCCTGAAATTGACTAAATCCGCTCTTCTTTCTCAGAGGGAACCATTTTCAGACCCTTTGATTCATCATTAGAAAATGATTGTGAATCAGAATTCTGGATTTATTTCCTTGCCGCTCCGTTTCAAATAGGCTATAGCTATCCCTTTCCAATATTCACCCAAACCTTCTTTAGCCAAACGGAATGTGTTACAACCAAGCGATGCCCATGTTATGGAGGGTTATGTACACTCTCGAACAAATAATCAGCAAAGGTCTGACTTTTGCTCTCACCGAGCTTCATCACCTATACAACCTGGTAACCTATGGATCCCATCGATACCTCTTCAAGGCTAAACCTCAGCATCCCCTTCCACTCCTCAAGACCACCAGGAATGATACCAACTGAAAAACCAGTTCTTTTTTCGTCAAAAGAGATTCTATTCCCAACGAAAAGTATCTCCCCAAGAAGTGGAATTTGAAGGGTATGATCTAGGGTTCTTAGGATAGGACCATTGGTAACTCTGTTCTTTTGTTCTTTTTTAAGGATAACTGATCCTATTTTATCTTGTATTGCAGTGACTAGCTTTGCTGCCTTGAGAGATTTTCCTGCTACCGCTGAAAGAGTTGCTGCCTTCTAGGCCCTAGACACAACAGTTAGAACTTTCTATCCAAGGCCAAGGATCTAGAAGAGACCACATCTGCCTCCTACACCATGTCAAGTAAGTATACATGCATGTATATATACATAAGTATTTGAAGTAAATTAGATAAATCATGAATACTTATCTGGATTTTGGTATCGCAAGTGCTGCTAAATCCTCCTCCAAATCCGCCTCCAAGTTTGGCCTTGGGGAACTCGAAGGAATAATCTCCCCACGATCCTTTAAGAAGGAGCTGTCTACAGGCCAAAGCCAACCGGAGAACAAGGGCATGACCTTCCGTGCTAAAGCTAGGTCCAAGAGGAAAAAGCCATCTGAGCCTGCACCACCAAGTGACGCCTCTCAACTTGAGCAAGACATCCATAGTTGCGTCTCCGAGGTAAGGATCACTGATTCTCTGGTGTGTGAAAATTTTTAGGATCAAGGATCCTTTTCTTTGCATATTATCCTATGCAGAAAGTTGCACAAATCCAAGCCCTGCAAGAGAAAAAGTTAGCTGAGGCAGAAGAAATCGTTGCCAATCTCCGAGCCTTCTGCACTGCGAAAGATAAAAAGATTGCGCAGCTGGAGAGGGAGATCAATCGCTTGGAGAAGACGGCCATAGTGGATGCAGTTCAGGCGAATAAGGATCGGTTGGAGGCTGCTGATGAAGCCAAAATCTCTACTGTCAAGGCTATCCTCAAGGCCAGGATCCAGATAGCTCAGGAGGCAGTGGATACTTCCTTCAACAAGGCTGGATGGGAGGTAGATTCTTGGAAGCAGAGACTGCGAGAGCTAGGCGACGATGATGAGCCAAAAGGGACATCCATGCTTGAGGCTACTCCAAGTGGTGAGAAGGATCCTAAACAGGCAGCAGCTGGTGGCAATGGCGAAGGTGGTGAAGCTAAGGGTGATGAAGCAGCGAAGGAATAGGCTGCACCAATGGGTGATGATGGAAATTTCTAGACGTGGCTGGAGCCCATTTTTAGGATTGTCGATTTGGTGATGGTGTTTTTATTTTGAACAATTTGGTCTGTAATTTAAACAATAGTATTTAGGGTTAAGGATCACTGATCCTTTGGACAATAGGGGGTAGCAAAGGTGGATGGGTCCTTCTGTTTGTGGAGGATGAAGCCTTTAATGCCCCCTGCTTTTATTTTCCTGCACTTTATGAACTGTTAGCATGGACACCCTTTGTCAACCCAAGTGGACGGGCCACGTTTTGCTGGTAGAAGCTTGGGTAGGCAAATTTGACAACCTTTTAAAGGGTTTTAAATAAAACTTTAACTTTTGACTATCTTTGGTGCTGTTCCTTTTTTTATTTGAATATCATTATACTTGTACTTGTTAGCAAAATTCAGATTTAGGAATTCATAAGTTCTTAAAAAGAATATTAAGTATTTGTCAAAACAAGTTTTATTTTAAAAGGTTAAATAATATATGATCAAGGATTATATAGGCTCCCGTCAAAGATTGAGGGTAATATCCGAAGACAAAAAGAAGGCTGAGTAAAGGATCATACCAGTGAATCCATGTTAGGATTCTTTATCCTTATAACTTACAATCTTAGCAACAAAGTATAAAAATTAGTAGAACTCTAGGATCCAAGATCCTTATTTGTTAAGCTTCAGGAACCTGTAATAACATGCAACTTGGGACTAAGCCAAACATCAATTGAATAACTCACTAGAAACTGGGGATAAGCCCAAATAACTGGGGACAAGCCCAAATAACTTGTAATACTTAAGCTAACGTGAAGACGTTAGAAACCTTAGGAATCTGGTGTATGGCCCATACTGGCGACTAACCAATTATAAGTGACATGAAAATGCCAAAACCTTAGCTAACGTGAAAATGTTAGAAACCTTAGGAACGGATGTATGGTACTCCTACCATTATACTTAGGATTCTACATATAGCCAACAACAATGTAATTGCCAGCCCCTAAAGCGGGTACTGGTCCCATTGCCTTGAACTATACTTGGATAATGTGCGCTGCTGGCGGGGTGTTGAAACCCAATTCGTGTGAAAGGTGAAAACCTTTAAACCTTAGAAGGTATTGGATACCTTAAGTTGGGACATGCCCAAAGTCTTGGAGAGGTGGCCAACCTCTTGATCCTGTTGGAATCGATATGCCCAAGACACATATTAAATTCATGTGGCTAGTACGTTATGATCCAAGTTGGGTCATACCCAATAACAAGCTAGACAAACACTTATAATATTTATTTATGATATGATCAAACAAATAAATATTAACACTTAGAATATTTAGAAATTGGTTTTCTAAGTAATTGCACTTGAGAAACTAATAAAATATATGGATAATTTATTTTGAGAGAATATTTTATATTGTTATTTAATGGGTTAAGTAACATTATAAATAATTGTGATATGTTGCATAAGTCTTATAACATGTGATGTTATAATTTTATAAAAGGTTATAAAATAAATGTAAGACTTATTTTAAAAATAAAATTGAAAAATCTTGGTTGGAAAAGGCTTTGTGGCCGTCCACTTTGGGCTTCCCAAGGTGGATTTTCCACCAATGAAACTTCATGCAACAATCACATAATCCAACATAAGATTTGGTGAATTCTCTTATATATTTTTAATACACATTTTCAAAAGGGTGAACACCTTTTGTGCTCTCAAATTTCCGGCCGATTGTCCATGAGTTTGTCAAGTGAGTTCATAAGTGTAGAAATCCTAGCATAATCAAGGTGTTTGTTGGAAGCTTGGGGTATGCAAGCTTGAGGTCTTCGTTTTAAAGATTACCATTCAAGAATACTCATCTTCTTCAACTATTTTTCATTGAAAGGTAGTATTCTTAAACACCCTATGTTTGTGTTTTGATAGCATGCATGTTCATATATGGATCCGGGTTTTTGGTTTTACATATAAAATGGGTTTTATATCATGTAAATAACATATTTTAAATAATTATTCCGCTGCGTTTTTATTTTATACGGATAAAATAACTTTGATAAACATGTCAAAACCCCAACAGTGGTATTAAAGCCGCTTATATGAATGCATGCTTCAAAGGATTTAAAGATTTCGGGATTTTGGGTTTGTGGAAACCCTTTGGCCGAAATTTTAAACATGGTTTTCCCTTGTTTTTCAAGACACTTTTACTAACATGCATAAAGGTATCTTGAAAAATTATGTCATATGGATGATATGTTTGTTTGGACAAAATAAACCCATCTTTTCGGTTTTAACTTGGCCGAAAATTGGGTTACAAGAGGGAAACCATTCTTGCTCTTGAATTTAAATATATATGTGGATATATATTTTTGGTGTTCATAACCTAGCCATGACCTTGTGATTAAATATGTTGAATAATTGTGTTGTGATTTATTTGATTATTTCAATGGGGTTATAATAATTAATTATCTTTGTTGTTCCATTTGAAGATATGTAATTTATTTATTTCCATTTGGTATGTAAGTAAATAGATTAGTTGCATTTCTTTTACTAGAAAAATGTATTAGGATACTTTATTGTAAAAGAAGATGCACACACAAAATGTGTTTTTTGTTAGGGCCAATTTTGGGCCTAAAGAACCTCATGGTTCTTAACGGGATTTTAGCCCAATAATCAAAACACATTTTTGAAGCCCAAAGTAGTTTGGAGCTGAATTTAAAGTTCATTTGGAAGCCCAAAGAAAGTGGAGAAATCACAACACAAAAGGAAGACTTGAAGCATTTGGATGCGGGTTCAAGTGGGAGTTCAACGACACATTTTTTGTGTCAATATTCACCCTTTAGGAAGGACCTTTTGGCACACTTGTTTCGGCTAACAAGTGTTGTCAAAAATAGTTGGCTATGGTTATGCACCTATTGTTTTGTGTGTTATGCTTGTATGATTATTTATTTATGGTTGTTTAGATGATATTTGGATATGCATGCTTAACAACTTATAATCCATAACAAGCTTAAAATTGGTTCTTTAAAAATCATTAAAGTGGTTAATAAAATGGTTTTATTAATAATTAATGATTTTTAATAAAATGGGTTTTATTAAAAGAACCTTGAAAATTGGTTTTCACAAAGGTACCATGAATTTGAATGCATGCAAATGTATGGTACATAAAGTTTTCTAAAACTAGAATTTTTGAAAACATTAAATCCCTTTTATAAAACAAGTCAAACACCATCCTTTTATACAACACTCGAATCACTTGGGAATTCTTTGTGGGATAAAGGTCACCTAACCATATTTGAAGGAACTTGTGTGTTTGAGGTAGGCTTACCATATTTGTGGGATAAAGGTCAGCTAACCACTTGTATGTGTAAACTTACATGTGTGTGTAAGTAGGACGATTTGATTTGGAAACCATGTGCTTAGAGTCACCGAAGCATGCTGTACAAAGGTGTTGATGGGATTAAACATGCCATCTAAACATTATGATGTTTAACCGATCCCATATGGCTAGAAATTGTAAAGGGTTGCAATTGTCAAATGTTGACTACCTTGTTAATTTAAATAATGGAATAAAGGTCACCTCCAATATTTAAATGTAACGTTGGATTCTAGATTTTAATTATTAATTGTCTATGAGACACAAAAGGGTATTAATAATTAAAAATTTAATAATATCGAAAATACTAAAATTAAACTTTGTTAAATTTTGTAGATGGCCGCTAAAAATGCAAACACAATTACCCAAACCGTCCGTAACCTATCACTAAGAACCATCCTTGAAAAGGATCGTCTCAACCATAATAACTTCATGGATTGGTATCAAAACTTGAGAATCGTTCTCAAGCAAGAAAAGATATCTTATGTGTTGGACGATCCTATTCCCGATGAACCTAACGTGGAAGATGAGGATGCCTATAACGATTGGGTTAAGAATACCAAGGACTCCATGCAAGCCTCTTGCCTCATGTTGGGAACTATGATTCCCGAGATTCAAAAGGATTTTGAACATCATGGGGCATACGACATGATTACCCAATTGAAGGAAATGTTCCTTCAACAAGCAAGGGTAGAACGCTTCGAAACGGTTCGGGCACTTCATGCATGTCGAATGGAGGAAACCCAATCGGTCTCATCTTATGTACTTAAGATGAAAAAGCCACATTGATCGCCTCCAAAGGCTCAACTGTCCCGTCTCAAAAGAGTTGGCTACAGATTTGATCCTCAACTCTTTAACAAAGAAGTTTGAGGCTTTTGTCATGAATTATAACATGAACGGATGGGACAAGAGCATTGGTGAACTTCATGCAATGCTCAAAACTGCCAAGGCGGGCATGGGTAAAAAGGCTTTACCCATTCTAACGATCAATGAGGGAGGCAACAAGAAGAGGCCCCCCGACTCCAAGGCAAGTTTTGCCAAAAGGAAGGGCTACGTCAAAGGGAAACGAAAAGGAAAAGTTAAAGAGGAACCCATGAAACCAAAGGAAAAGAAGCAAAAGGTTGCTTCGACTGACCCATGCTTTGAGTGTGCAGAGATAGGATATTGGAAAAGAAATTGTCCAACCTATCTCAAGGAGTTGAAAAACAAGAGGGATGCGGGGCAAACCTCAGGACAATCTTTATGATACATATTGACCTTAATGTTATTTCTTCAAACACATGGGTATTGGATACCGGGTGTGGAACTCATATTTGCAATTTGTTGCAGGGGTTCAAAAGAAATAAACATTACAAGAATGGAGACATTAGTCTCTTCATGGGCAATGGAGAAAAGGTTCAAGTTGAAGCCCGAGGAGACTATGTTTTGAAACTTCCAAGTGGTTTGGAAATCATCTTGAAAAATGTTTTGTATGCTCCTAGTTTGACTAGGAACATTATTTCAGTTTCCCTCTTGCTACAATATGGTTTTAATTTAAAGTTTGTAAACGATGACATTTATGTTTTGATGAATGACATGTTTTACTTTAAAGCTATGCCTTCAAATGGTATTTATGAATTGGTTCATGATAATACATTTGATAGTTCAATGTACCAAGCAACCACCAAGAAACTCAAGATTTGAGTGATTCCTATCTTTGGCATTGTCGCCTTGGACATATAAACAAAAATCGCATGCAAACACTTCGAAAGAATGGTCTTTTGGAAACAAATGGAGATGATTCATTTGATGTATGTGAATCTTGTTTACAAGGCAAAAGACTTATTAGGTATCATGCATTCGGATGTATGTGGTCCTTTTAAGCCAATGACTAGGAATGGTGAAAGATACTTCATTAGTTTTTACCGACGACTATAGTCGTTATGGTTATGTGTACTTGATAAGACATAAAGATGAAGCATTTGAAATGTTCAAAGATTTCAAAAGTGAAGTAGAAAATCAACTCAAGAAAACAATCAAAGTCCTTCGTACTGATAGAGGAGGTGAATACCTTAGTGATGCTTTTCAAGATCATCTTAGGAGTGTGGGATTATCTCACAACTTACTCCATCTGGAACACCACAACATAATGGTGTGTCTGAAAGGAGGAATCGAACTCTATTGGATATGGTTCGATCTATGATGGCTAGAAGCAAATTGCCTCTATCATTTTGGGGTTACGCTTTGCTCTCCGCGGCCCGTATAGTGAATATGGCCCCAACCAAGAAAGTGGATAAGACACCTTTTGAAATATGGCATGGACAGGCTCCATCATTATCATATTTGAAGGTATGGGGTTGTGAAGCTTATGTGAAGCAATACACCCAAAACAAATTGGAAGTACGATCCACTAAGTGTATCTTTGTAGGATATCCTAAAGATGATATAGGATATTACTTTTATGATCCAACAGAGCAAAAGGTATTTGTTGCTCGAAAGGGTAAGTTCTTGGAGGCTAAGTTCCTTATGGAAGGAACTAGTAGTAGAATAGTGGAACTTGATGAGGATCAAGAACCACAAGCCGATACACGTTTGGTTGATACTAGCACTCAACAAGAGGTTGTTGAAGAGGATCAAATGGTTGATAAATACACATAAAACGTTCACATATCTGGTAGAATTAGTCATCCACCCGAAAGATATGGATTTTTCATGGATGGATGCTACGTGGTAGATTCAGATGAACCAACCACATACCATGATGCAATGTCACAATCCGATTGTGACAGGTGGCTTGAAGCCATGAATGCATAGATGCAATCCATGTATGACAACCAAGTATGAGAATTGGTTGTACCACCTCTTAACTCCAAAGTAGTTGGAAGTAAGTGGGTTTTCAAGAAGAAAACTGATATGCATGGTAACTTGGATACTTATAAAGCAAGACTTGTAGCAAAAGGTTTCAATCAAACTCAAGGGGTTGATTATGATGAAACCTTCTCGCCCATGGCGATGCTAAAGTCAATTAGGATATTATTTGCCATAGCTGCATATTACGATTATGAGATTTGACAAATGGATGTCAAAACGGCTTTCCTCAATGGATATCTTAATGAAGATGTCTATATGGTTCAGCCTGAAGGTTTTGTCGATCCAAAACATCCTAACAAAGTATGCAAGTTAAAGAAATCAATATATGGATTGAAACAAGCATCTAGAAGTTGGAATCATCGTTTTGATGAAGAAATTAGGAATTTTGGATTCATCAAGAACGCCGATGAAGCTTGTGTGTATAAGAAGGCTAGTGGGAGCATCATCACTTTCCTAGTACTGTATGTTGATGACATTCTACTATTTGGAAATGATATTCCAACCATGGAAGGTGTTAAAACCTGGCTTGGAAGTTGTTTTTCCATTAACGATCTTGGTGAAGCCGCCTATATTTTGGGAATAAAGATCTATAAGGATAGATCAAGGCACTTGATAGGTTTGAACCAAAGTGCATACATTGACATAGTCTTGAAAAGGTTCAAGATGGAGAACTCTAAGAAAGTTTGGTACCTATTCAAAAGGGAACGATATTGAATGCGTCTCAATGTCCAAGCTCAAAGGATGAGCAAGAGAAAATGAAAGGAGTCCCATATGCGTCTGCTATAGGATCCATCATGTATGCAATGATATGCACAAGACCGGACGTGTCATGTGCCTTAAGCATGACAAGTAGATACCAGCAAAATCCAGGTAACAGTCATTGGATGGTTGTTAAAAGCATATTGAAATACCTTAGAAGGACTAAGGATATGTTTCTAATATACGGATCTGGTGAATAGGAACTCGTTGTAAAGGGTTATATGGATGCGAGTTTCCAAACTGATCGAGATGATTCTCGATCACAATCTGGGTATGTCTTCATTTTGAATGGAGCTGCAGTCTCTTGGAAGAGCTCGAAGAAGGATGTTGTAGCATTGTCCACTACTGAATCAGAATACATCGCCGCTTCATTAGCAGCACAAGAAGCTGCATGGTTGAAGAAATTCATCACCGACCTAGGGGTAATCCCTACCATTCAGGATCCCCTAGAAATCTTTTGTGATAACGAGGGTGCAATTGCACAAATTAAGGAACCTCGTGCACATCAAAAGACTAGGCACATTGAGCGGAGATTCAACTACATAAGGGATGAAGTTGAAAAGCGAAAGATATGTATTCGCAAAGTTCACGCCGATCAAAACATTGCGGATCTACTCACGAAGCTCCTTGAACGGCCAAAGCATGAGGGTCATACTAAGGCTGCCATAAGGCGAGCATGTACACGAGTAATAACGAATTTGCATACTTACATCAGTGGTGTGCTCGCACTACTCACCAGTAATCGGATTACGTCATAAGGATATGAAATTTCTATAATAATACTTGTAGTTTGCGTTAAGTTTCGGGAGCTTTGCTTTAGCTGTTGTATAACTGTTTATGTCTTCTCTAGAAGGAAACAACTTAGTAGCTTCGATAACATCGATGTGATTCTCAGGGAGATAATCGTATAAAAATTCCCATATACCACGAATGGTAGAGTGTGTATCCAATGCGGTTTTCATTCAAGTAACACCACCTCTAGAACGTTACTCTTACGTAGACATATTTGAGGTGTAACGAGTGTCTAGTGACCACAAGTATCACCATGATGCCCCTACAAGTGGGACCAGATTTAATCGTAGACGTACAGGTAATTTTGTAAAAGATGACTAAGTAACGAGTCATCGAGTCAAGATTCCCCATCAACGGAGTACCCCTCGTAGGGTAGGAACATAGCCACGCTGGACTAACGTTTTATAAGGATGTCGTTAATGGAGACAACGAGAAGTAATAATTTCCCATCATGTTCTCGAAAGATTACCTAATGCATAGGCGAATATAGCCCATACTAGTCACAAGGTGGTTAATCACCACTTGACCGTCTCGGTCTCGTGGTTTTTCGAGTCAACTTCAGACTTGGTATGATGTTAACTGTATATGAGTATAAAAAGATATAATGCCTTCCCATCTTGGCACCTCCGCCATTTGAATCACCGATTAAACATAAGGGTTTTGTCGAGTTTGTTCATGCCAAACCTTCTTGGTTTAGATTGAGAAATTCGTGTGATTTTATGAAACCATGGGCTAAAGCCCGAATTCATAGTCACCCTAGTCCGATAGGGACAGTTGACCACTGAATCTGATTTCTCCCGTTAGTTTCATATTTGTAATAAGGTATTACAATTCGTATCGTATGTTAAGTAACTCTCCCCAAGTTCCAGGAGAATTAGTTGTAGCGTCGAAGTCTTATTCTTATTTTAAGTATATAATACGTGCTTATCAAAGGAATTCCCCCTCTGGATGGACATGATATCCGAGGGATGTATTCGGAAGATTCACTAGTCCCTTTTTCTGGAATGATCGGGACTACTAGATTTCTGGTTTAGCTTTCCCCCAGGTGGGTTCAGCGCACAAAAGACACCAATTACGATATTCGGACAACTCGTGACTATTCCTATTTCAAAGAGAGTTTGGATTTGACCATGTTACTTCATGCAGGGGTAGTTCTTGCTTTTCATAGGATGGCGTATATACATCACTCCAGTGACATGTTTTGACCGCACATTAAGCACTTGCCCCTTTTGGGTTAAGTCTAAGTGCAATTTTAACGGTGGTATGATGACGGATATTATTACATACATGATAATGATGTTGGTTATACATGTTGTGGACTCATGCATGCGAACAAATTGTGTGATATGGGATGATTGAATATGTGACACTAATACATGTATATAAGTATTGTTTATAATAGAATGGCCCCAAAACGCTCATCACAAATGACCGAGGCGGAAATCGCGCAAATGATAGCGCAACAGCGTCCGAAAATCATCCCCCTGATCGTGAATTCACAGTTAGGATCTTGGTTTTAGAAAACTGATTATACACGAAAAATGTTATGAAAGTAAAACAATGCAATGACACAAAGGATTTATGACGGGGAAAAAGCCCTTGATTGTGACATTTGTGGTGATTCAATCATGTAACAATTCTAAATCAAGTTATCAATTAATGAAATTTGGTGTTTTATTTATGAGTTTTGTATTTTTATCATGACAATTGCACATATTCGATTTTTTCACGAAAACAAACTCTCGAAACGACTTCTGGAAGTGAAATCGCAAACTGTTACGTAAACGTAATCAGTTTAATGCGACGTACACTCCGGAATGATGACACAAGCTTAACATACTTTAAATATCCTTTTCATAACTTAGAAATAAGTTTTGAAAGGTTTGGTATGTCAAAAACAAACTTATTCGATCACAAGGACTATTTACAACAAACTACGAAAGTCTGCCGATTGATGCACACTCCGAAACAAGGTCATAAGCTAAACATACCCTAAATACCCTTAACATAGCTTAGAAATAAGTTTCGAGGGCTTCGGTATGGCAAAAAACTGCTTATGCAACTTGAGGAGCTATTTTGCAAATTCTGCGAAACTATGCAGTTACACGTATTTCTTAATCCTGGACATGTTCGCACATCCAAAAAATTTTGTAATCATTAAAATCTTGTATTTAAATGATTGGACTACAAAATATCATTTGTTACGCATTTACGGCCATGCATGCGATCATTACGATTTTTGTCATAATTAACCGAAAACCGCAACCGTACGACCAAACGAACCGACATCCGGGACATTTTTGAATGCATATCAAGTTCCCTTTGCTTTAACATCCTTGTAGAGCTTAAAAATCAGGATAACGGGTGTTAGAAGTGCCGATACGCGACGAAACGAGTGCATGGGCCTATTGCCAATTTGTGAAACTTGCTGCCAGCTGAGGGCCATGCAGACCGCATCCAGAACCCCATACGGTCCGCATGGGGTGCCCAGCCCAGCAGTTGCTGGCAGCAGCTGGTTAACTCTCTTGTTGACTATGCAAACAAACTTGCCACCCATATCCTGCATCTAACAAGTGTTATGACACTAATCCAAACCCTTGACGACTCATGGACACATGTTTTGATATAACTCCAATTCAACTATAAATACCATGTTCATCATCACATTCGAACTTTACAACATCCAATCTTGCTCTCATCCGCTATTATCTGAAGTTGCAACCATTTGGAGATCATCCTCTGAGTTCTAAGGCTCTCCTAGAGTGTATGTAAGTGTATCTTTCAGATCTTGTTCAGTTCTTTTTGTATTTTTGAACTAAAAATCAAACAGTTTGACTTTCTGCTTGACTTTCGATTCTGACCATGAATTAGTCAAAACAAAGTTCAATTGAACTTTGCAACGTGATCGTGATCATGATGGTTATGGTCCTTAGTGATCACGCCTACTAATTACCATGTTTACTAGTCATTGTTGCGAGTCAAAGTTCCGATCAATAATGCGATAAATGCACACTATACTACAAAACTATATTCGGGTATCAAAACAGTTTGTTTTGATACCAAAACACTTTTATAACTTAATTAGACATGTCAAAACATGTCTAACTCGTCACTTTTAGTTTAGTGCTTGTTTAGGATCGATTGTCGAGCGGTTTTGACCACCGCTTTGACTTTCGAATCCGACCCGTTTGGTTGATCTTTGAACCCAACCAAATTCATATTTGTGACCATAGTTGAATAGGGAATAACCCCCTGAGGTTATACCTTATGGTCATATCATTTGGTTAGTATTATGATACTTAGTTGTTATGATCTTCAATAATGACCAAAATACCCTTTTTTGCAAATAAATCAACTATAAGCATATGGAACATAAATTTTGACTTATACACTGATGTTATAACATAATCAGACATGTTTTGGCATATATGACTTATCATAACATATATCTAACCATCAAACCACGTGTTTATGAAAATGACGCGTTAAAGTGGCTTAAACTACCTTAACGGGTCATAACGGGTCAAAAACACTTAGGAACCTTTTCAAATAAGAATGTAGACTTTGTTAAACCATTTCATTTGAGTTCCATCACTCATTTGGTTTACAAGATCTCGTTCTATCCGATCTTCCGATTAAGTCTCGATGTTTACGCAATTATCCGAATTTAGGAAACGCTTGATTTGTCAGACTTTTGAGGTCGTTTGATCTTTGATTCAAGGTTAGAGTAGCAATCCCACATGAGTACATAGCTCCCTCTTTTTACATTTTGCAAATATTTTGGGGTGATTCATATGTGCTAAATTCTTTTCAAGTTATCAAGTTACAAATGCTATGGTTTATATAAACGAGACGATTTCAATAATGTGAACGAACTTGTTGGTGCGTTGTATTGAGGACAAGAATAACATTCATTAACTTTGGCCAAGCCGACCACTATTACGTTATGGTACCATAGGACTGACAATCCCATTACCAAGGTTCCCGGAGTTTGTGGGGAAGTTTGGGGAACGACCGAAACTGTTTACTTTAACAAACCCTATGGTGGTTTGTTATTGCAATTTAAAGATACCCTTTGGTGGTATAGACGAGTCAACAAAGGTTTGAATGTATTCAACGAAACGACCAAAAGTTTTCATAATTAAAACAAGGACGATTTATTTATGACAATGACGATTGGTTTATGACAATTGGTTTATGACAATGACAATTGGTTTATGACAATGACGATTGGTTTATAACAATGATGATTTGATTATAATAAGAACGATTTGGACGATTGGTTATAACAAAGGCGATTGGACGATTGGTTTATGATAAGTAATTTGAATAACGTGATGGGTGTAATGTGATAAAAGCATGGTGGATACGCCGTTGGTACTTCCTATATATAAGTGCTTTCATCGCATTACATATAGTGGCCTTATCTAAATTTCTTGGAACAATGTTTTCAAATAATGACACGCAACGATTTTCAATTAAAGATATAAACCATACAAGGTTTCTTTCAAGACGATTTACTACTCGAATTTACAAAATAAATGTTTTGGTCAAGATTCATGGCTACAAGTCTTTTATAAACTATAACTAACTTGTTTTAGTTGGTTAGTTAACATTGCAATACCAAATACTTTTCGATAACAAGGTTTTCAATTAACGACTCTAGTAGTCTGACGAGGTATTGCAATACATATTCAAGGCCATGAATTTGACACACTCACAAAACCTATGTACTCGCCGGCGTATTTTTGCTGACTCGTTTTTCACATATGTTTCAAGGAACAATGCTTGATGATACTGATGCATGCTCACGTAGGAATGGACATGGACTTTAGTGCCTTAAAACAAGAAAGACAATTTGTTATGTTTGTTTAGTTTGTTTAATATTTCAAAAACAATGCAACTATGTGAATGAATAATTAAATAAAACAAAACTTCAAATACCATGTGTTTTTGTAACAATCTGTTAACGTGACTCCCCGACGTTTCCGCCGTGGTTTGTTGTTTTTTCACGATCGGGGTGTTACATTGATCTTCTTGTGAAGTTGATCTCCGGCACAAAAAAACCCCGAGAGTTGTAAACTACATAGCTCCACTACTATTAATATGAAAAATGATTACAATTGTGTGGCTTGATCGATCAAACTATGTGTTACAGCAGATGATGTTGTTTGTGAACGAGTGTTAAGTGTTTGTAGGGAGTGTTTCGTGTCTCTAAGTTGATCCAATCAAGCCATTTTATAATAAAAGTCAAAACAAATCCTAACTAGAGCTCTGAGACATCCGGGATCCTGAAAGAATTAATCATCGACCGTTGGCAGCTTCCAACTTCATTTCTACACGTTTTCTTGAGTTAACTCCATGATAATTCAGGTGCAAGGTCCCTAATGGCCATTAACAAAGAATAATACTACAAAATATCCTTTCAAGATCGTAACAAATATATTCGGGATCCTAAGTCCCACTAGGATCCTCGCATTTTTTAAGCGTATCAGGATCTTACCGCAGACCCACAGAAGTCAGGATGTTGACTATAAAAATTATATCTAAACAATTGCCCCCAATTGGTGTGTAACAGGTGTAAAATTTTAACTTTCAAAAAATTTCAATGGATAAGATCGAAGGATAAGAACTTGATACTTATCGCATGGATGGGGTTAAGGATAAGAATCCTGGACTTTTTTATCCCTTTAATTTGATGGTTATCAAACTCTTTATATCCAACAACCTTTGCCTTCACTCCTTTATCAATATAACCTTTAGAATTCCAAGGAACACATGTCAGTTCTCTCCTCTCTTCTTCTTTACCGTACAACTTTTTCCATATTGGTGAAGCATGTCTCCAAAGAAGAACCTACATTTTTCGATGTCCCGTAATTTGTCGACCAGAAAATATTACCATCCTTTGCAGAGGAGCTTTGTACCTTCAATGACAAATGTATCACTTCATATAAGTAACACATTTACAATCATACAACTCGAATGTTCAACGTTCTGCATATAAGTAATACATTTACAATTCTAACAATTTTTGCTAGTTATGTCGGGTTCTAGAGATCGATGTGCCACACGCGTTAAACATTGTTTAAACATATATATATATACACACACACACAAATAGATAGTCGGGTACACAAATATACCTCCCTGAATGACACGTTAGTTAACCGACACACGCACGCCTCTAACTATGCGTTGCAAGTCTGATCGTTGACTCGCTTTGACCGAGGCTTTGAATCCGAACTTATATCACATCCATACTCTCCAAGACCATACCTCTACATCTAAACATCGCGAAAAGCATCAAACAATCGACAATCACTACCAAACACCATTGTCCGCCTGCTATCACCCTCCTCACCACCTTAAATTGTTGAATCTACACCTAAACAAGCTCCCGAAACCCGGATCTTAGCAAAAGTTGAAGGAACAGAGTTAAAATGGTTGAAATCTTACCCTGGTTGTTCGAGCACCCACTTCTCTTCATTGTATATGCTCGAACACCGCCCGCTGTCACTCGGTTTGCCTTGAAAAATGACCCTTGAGCATCACTCAAGGTTTCTAACCCTTGTCGTCGCTCCCAATATCCTGGAGTTGTTGCTTTTGCTGCTTATGACGCATGTCGATGAGGGAGGGAGGTGCAGCGCCGTCGCCGATGACTGCAAGGCCGAAAATGCAAGATGAGCGGGGGTCATTGTTGCGCCGTCATATGCCAGTAACACGGTGTTGTTGCTGCTGCCTCTCCTATGCGCCACCCTCGCGACTGTTGTCGAGCGCCACCATGGTCGGATACCCAACTCTCACACATTTCTCTCTCTATCTTTGGTCCTCTCTCTCACTTTTGTCACTCTCTTTCTAGATTTGCAGATTTGTGTGTTGTGAGAGAAAATTAAGGATGGGGGTTAGGGTTTTGATGGAGAAAAATGAAGGAGAAGAAAAGAATGAGATGGTTATATACTTAGGTAGTATTTGGTATGCCAGAATAAGAGGCATAATTGAATTTACCATTAAACCATGTGTAGTCATAAAGCCCCTTAAGGGCATTATGCGACAAGTGGCGAAATGCGTAAGAGAGTGGCTTTATGGGGCTTTATATCACAAGAGGGTGTAATGGTAAGGGATATAAACCATTCAATTATATGTACATATGTATGTATATATATATGTGCGAGTGGGGGAAGATGGGCCATGGCGTGATGATTTTCGTGAGGAGACAAGATCAACCACCCATAGCACCGACCGTAGCGGTGTGGCACGGTGCTATGGGCGCTATGTTGTGTTTGGCCGGGATATGGCGCCTCACTACGGGTGGCCTTACGAGGGAATGGAGAAAAGGGTGTTTCGTTGGTAAATGGAATGGAATCACCCATTACATAAGGCATTCCATTCCCTCAAAATCATTCCATCCACCCCCCATGATTTTTTCATCCCATCCCCTTTTGCACCATTCATTAACAACACCACAACCCACCACCGTCGCCACCACCCACCAACACTGACGCCCATCGCCACCCCCAACCCGCCACCGCGGCTACCCGCCTCCGCCGACACACTGACGGCCACCACCGCCACCCACCCGCCACCGTTACCACCCGTCATCACCTCTTCCACCTCCAACCACCACCAACGTCATTGACGCCCACCCGCTACCATTGCCACCCCCACACGCCTTTGCTACCATCAACCACCACCAACGGTTACCACCGCTGCCGCCACCCATTGCCGCTGTCACTCGACGTCATTGCCCCCATCGCAGCCGCCACACCACCACCAACCTCCGGCACCTAAAACCACTCACCATGATTTTATTCCTTTGTTTTTTCTTGCTTAGCAAACAATACACGGTAATAATTCATTTCATTTCCACATGGTAACCAAACAAGACATGGAATGGTAATGATCTATTCCATTCCCCCATTCTTTCCATTACTTCGTCCATTCCCTCGTCCATTCTATTACCCCATATCAAACAGGCCCTTAGGGTTTTGTGTGGGTGGGTTAGGTGTGTACCGTGTATATGAACCCGCTTGCGTCAATGTTTCTCGCGTTTAAAATAAATCTGCTCGAATAAATCATCGCATAAATATACCTTTTAAATTGTATTTACTAATTTGAATAAAAATGAATATGTAAAATATATATATATATATATGCACACACACATGTATAAAAATATGTGTATAGAATTTGTAGCAAGGTGTCACTGTGATTGTCAATTAAATAACGTGTTCACACGTATAAGTTGTTATTATTTACACTAATAGTAATAAATAGTTTAAGATGTATAACCATTTCACATCCTTAGGGTCAAAAGTACGAGCTATCACATTTTTCCCATGTTATAGAAATTTCGTCCTCAAAATTTAGGCTAAGATATACTCTATACTCCAGTTATGGGTTCGTCAATAACATGTTGTTACGCTTAAATATATGCGGTTATGAACATATACGTCACATAACAAATAAAGTCACATGGCATATAAATTCACCTAATTTATATTTATTTATTTGTTCAGGAATAATGTTCTGATTGTTTATCAACGTTCAGGTGCAAACCCATGTGTGATTCTGGTAATTCCCCGAATACTATTCTGATTCTTTATCTTCTTTGAGGTTACATGTCCTATAAACGAGGACAGGGATGAGGTGGTGAAAGCGATTGATGTGTATCTCGATTATGAGCTGCAAAAATAAGAGCAAAGGAAGTGTCAGATGTGCATAAATGACCTTAGGTAAATTTTTCGATTGGTGGATGAATTGGGGACCGAATTGAGAAAAATCCAAGCTACAGGGGAAATCACGAAAGGTGACGGTTAAACGTGTCATTGAGGATCACAAGGCAAAACCCCCCAATCAATGATCTCTTAGAATGACTCTCGAGAATTTACCCGAGTTTCGGAGTTTGTATATTTTTCGTAGTGTTTATTTTTTATTTTTGTCTTGTGTGTATTTCGAGTCTAAATTAGTTGGGTTAAGTTTGAGTTAGTGAGTTTTTGAGTCGGTTTTTCTTTTTGAGTTGATATAATGCTCGGGTTTGCTTTGTTTTTAGTTGTGTAGGTTCGTTTTACCCGTCCGTACTCAATCTCCATTCAGGGTGGGGATTTCGGAGCTGGTATCTTTATGTAATAGGCAATCCCAGCTGAACAGAGATGATTGCGAATAAAATACTATACAACTGTGTGCTTGGATTGGAAATGAATATTTGAAGATTTCACTAACGAAGTGAGTTTGTTCCTCTTATATTTTCTTGTTTGATTTTTCTTTTTAGTAGTCTCCTATCCTACATTTGGTACAATGTAGAGTTTAAGTGTGGGGATGGGAGACTATGTCTTTTTGAAAATAAACTGAAACCTATAGAAAATTTGGAAATTTTGGTTTTTAAAATATTATATATTTAAGATTAATTAGATAAAAGAAGTATTTTCTAGGATGTACTAGTAGGCCCAGCTAACTTAGAGGGTTCCCTAGATTGCTTTTAATATACATGTTGTTAGGGCATGGAATTTATGCTGAGGATCATTTATCCTGAGACTGGACCTGGATCACGGATCCTTAACGGAAATCGCATGGAGTCTAAGGATCAAGGATCCTTACCTATATCTATGTTAGCTAACAATTGTTCCTTTGTGTTAGTTTAGGTATGCAGGTAATCGTGGACTAAGTCATCGAGGGAATGTCGGAGGAATATGCCATTTCTAGCACGTGCAAGTGAAGCCATGACCGTTATATGTGAACGTGGGAGCTTGCAAGGATTTCGGAGAGTTAGTTAATGAGATTAGCTAGATATTTAGTGGGATATTGAGCTTGATAGATAGAACACAATCTGACCGAACACACATCTGCAACCTACACTACTCTATTGCACATATTAGCAACATTGTAACAAGCTCAATATTTCCAAGTTGTAATCGTTGTTGTTCATATAGTAGATAGTGATAGTTTTCACTATCCGAGGTTTTTATGCCGGTGATCTACTAGTGATCAAGGGCTTTTCCTCGTATAAATTCTCGTGTTCATCATAGTTTACACTTCATTTTTTGTTCATACAATTGTTCGTCAATCAATCGATATTCAAGCACTCAACCTCATAAAATCAAATTTGGTTACATTATCCTTATTGTGATTTTTTACCAAAATAGTTTGGCACCCACCATGGGGCAATCGGTGCTTCAATTGTCAAAATTCCGTTCATTTCATTCATCTTCATCCATTCTTTTCAACTACATGGCTTCTCAGGGAAAATCCAGTTCAAGTGCCATACCAACGGTTACATCTCAGTCTAGTGCATCATTGCCACCCATTCCTCCTGCATATCAGAAGAATACTGTGAATCCTCAGAAGAAAACTACTCATGTTTACACAGGATCAAAAACCTCTACTGTTTCTTCATCTACTGTTACTAACAATGATGTTTCTACCTTGATTTTGCAGATGAAGAATTACATGGAGAAGCAGGACAAAACCAACCAAAGGATCCTCAGGGAGATTGATGAAATCAAAAAGCAAAAGATATCAATGGAGGATCACTCTCCGCTGATACCCAGATCATTGGATTTCACTTCTCCAGCATCAGCAATCTAACATTCTAGGGGATCTGGTGTTCAAGTCCAAGAATCCTCCGTTTACCAGCAGGATCAATGGCGATGACATAGGCTCAAGGATCCTTAGGATTGTAGCATGGATCATTGGCAATGACGCAGCTACACGCATCTCATTACCAGCCTTATGGATCCTCATCACAATCTTCAGGGTCATCGTATCAGTATCAAGGAGGCTATCTCAGTTCAGGAGGATATTTGGGGATAGTGGACCAAAGGAATCCTATTTCCAGCATCAAGGACCCTTTCCTCAGAATCAAGGATCCTTTCCTCAGAATCAAGGATTCTCTGTTTGGGACAAGGTTCAAGGATCCTCCACTCAGGTTCAAGGATCGATGCAATATCCTTCAAGGCCTTCAGCATCCGTGTATCCTGGACCCAATGTCTTTTAGGATCAAGGATCCTCAGGAAGTCAGTTATTCAAAGATTCCGAAGTTCACAAAGGGGACTTCATCCCTATGCAGACTATAGCATCATCTGGATACAGGTATCAATCAGGCTATGGCGCGGGAGCTCCAGAAGCTCAACGATATGATATCCAGCATCCCAAGAGTGGTTAAGCCCATTCCTGAAATCCCAGATGGAAGTCAAAGGGTGTCTTGTTTCACACCTCCTATATGCAATGCTGAGATACCAAAACGCTTTCAAACCCCCAACATGTAGTTGTACGATGGCACGACTGATCCAGAGGAGCATGTGGCACAGTACCGGGAAAAAATGGAGATCAATCCCATTCCAGAAAGATTAAAGGAAGCATGTCTTTGCAAAGGCTTCGGATCCACACTCACTGGATCAGCACTCAAATGAATTTAGGTGACAAGGCTAGATGGCCAAGGAAAACTGATAAACCTGTAGCTACTAAGGATAAATCCAAATGGTGGGCTTATCATGAGGATTTTGGCCACCTTACTGACGAGTGTATAGCGTTGAGGAAGGAAATTGGCTATCTTCTTAGCAAAGGGTATTTGAAGGAACTGTTAGGAAGGAAAGGTTCAAGAACTCAGGATACTGAGAAGGTGCCTGAGAGAGCTCTCCCCGCCAGCAGATGCTCAGATCATTAACTTTATTTCCGGTGGTTCTGATATCTGTGGAACATTGTTTTTGGCAGCAAAAAGGCATGCTAAGGAGATGAAGATGGAGAATGGGGAGAGACCAGTTCGAACATCTACCCTCACACAGCAAAAAGTGATATCCTTTGATGAGGAGGATCGTGTAGACATTCAGGATCCTCATCATGATGGTCTTGTCATTACTTTATTTATTTCTAACCATTTTGTTCACAGGATTCTTATTGATGGAGGGAGTTCAGTGAACATAATCCAGTTGGATGTCCTCAAAAAGATGAACATTCCTGAATCCGAGATCATTCCTAGATCATCGGTGCTCGTGGGATTCAGTGGGGAAACCAAGAATACATTGGGGACATCAAACTTCCAATTTACATAGAGGGGGTGAATTCTATCCAAAAACTTTGTGTAATAGATAGCTTATCTTGCTGTAACGTTATCCTTGGCAGGCCATGGATACATGACATGAAGGCGGTCCCATCAACATACCACTAATGTGTCAAGCTTCCAAGTCCAGGGGGAATAGTCAAGATAGAAAGTGATCAGCAGGAGGCAAAGAATTGCTACACTTCCTCGATTTCCAAGTCTAGGGAAGCATAGCAATTAAAGCATCCTCCAAAAGACGTCTTGGAGGCAAGAGAATAGGACGTCAAGGATATACTCTTAGATCCTGAGGATCCTGAATCCAAGGTGTATATAGGATCCGGGATCCAGGAGAGCATAGAGCAGGATCTAGTATCCTTCATTAAATGAAGAAAATCTACCTTCGCCTGGAAGCACGAAGATATGACAGGTATATCTAAGGATGTTATTACTCATAAACTTGGCATTGACAGGTCTTTCAGGCCAATTCACCAAAAGAGAAGAAAGTTTGCTCCTGAAAGAAATGCAATCATCCAAGAGGAGGTAGATAAGTTGCTAAGGGCAGGTATGATTATAGAAGTCAAGTATCCAAGATGGTTAGCCAATGTGGTTGTTGTTCAAAAAAAAATGGAAAGTGGAGGGTATGTGTCGATTTTACTGATTTGAACAAGGCATGCCCCAAGGATCCTTTCCCTTTACCCCACATTGACTCCATGGTGGATGCTACGGCGGGTCATGAGTTGTTAACCTTTATGGATGCTTCTTCTGGATTTCAGCAAATTCAGATGGAACCATCTGATCAAGAGGATACAGCATTCATGACACCCACCGGCATATATTTCTATATTGTTATGCCCTTTGTTTTAAGAAATGCAGGTGCTACGTACCAAAGGCTGGTGAATATGATGTTCAAAGAACAACTTGGATATACGATGGAGGTATACATAGATGATATGGTGGTCAAGTCTAAAAGAGCTGAGGATCACCTTAAGAATCTCGAAGAAGCATTCAATATCCTTGACCAATACAATATGAAATTGAATCCTTCCAAATGCCATTTCGGAGTCAAAGCTGGAAAGTTCTTAGGATACATGGTGACCAAAAGAGGGATTGAAGCAACATCAAGTCTCCTGCAAATGCTAAGGATGTGCAAAGATTGACAGGAAGAATTGCCGCCCTGAACAGATTCATTTCAAAATCCTCAGAAAGATGCAAGGATTTCTACGATATTCTGAGGAAGAATAAGAAGTTCGAGTGGACGGAGAAGCATGAAGCTGCTCTACAGGCTCTCAAGGATTACCTATCCTCAGCACTGGCTTTAATGAAACCTGAAAATGGGGAACCATTATCCTTATACCTAGTTGTTTCAGGTAAAGCAGTAAGTGCGGTCCTTGTTAAGGATCATGAAGGCCAACAACATCCGGTATACTATGTAAGTAAAAGTTTACTTGATGTTGGGGCCAAGTATTCTCATTTAGAAAAACTTATTCTTGCTCTAATCATGGCTTCTACTAAATTAAGACATTATTTCGAAACTCATACTATTGTCGTTAGAACTAACTTTCCTATCAAGAATGTTCTCAGGAAACCAGAGATGTCGGGGAAAATGGCAAAATGGGCTATTAAACTTAGTGCATATGACATTAAGTATGAGCCTAGAACTGCTATTAAATCCCAAGCTTTGGCTGACTTTGTGGCTGATTTCAGTAGTGGTCTACAAAGAGAAGCTGAGTTGGAGGTACAACAACTTGAGGAAACCAAGGGTCCTTCGACACTCTTCACAGATGGAGCCTCGAATGTCAAAGGAACTAGACTAGGCTTACTACTAAAATCACCACAGGGGGACATTATACCCCAATCAATAGCATGTGAATTCCAAACCACTAATAACGAGGCAGAGTATGAGGCCTTAATAGCAGGTTTGCAATTAGCTAAGCACATGAGGATCAGGTATCTTCAGGTATTTGTAGATTCTTTATTGATCGTTAATCATTATTACGGATCCTATGCTGTCAAAGGTGAAAACCTAATTAAATATTTGGAGATAGTCAGGAAATTGGCGGATTCTTTTGCTTTTTTCAGTCTAACACAGGTACCCAGGGAAGAAAATGCAGAAGCAGATGCCTTGGCTAATCTAGGATCCTCATTGAAGATGCCTGATGATGTGAAGACCATGTTCTAACTCCAGCAATCGAGGAGAGTGAGACAATGGAAATAGTGGACGATGCTGCAATCGTACCTAGGGATGATGCACAATCAACTCTAGGATCATGGATCCTTCCAATCCTGAAGTATATCCAAAATGGGGAAGTTCCCATTGGAGAAAATCCTAGAACCTTCAAGATAAAGGTATCCCAATTCACTATCATTAATAACATCTTATATAAGAGATCTCTTGCTGGACCCTATCTACGATGCATTGAGGATCCTGAAATCTAAGAAGTCTTAAAGGATTTTCATGAAGGAGATTGTGGATATCATACTGGGGGCAGAGCACTATTTTCAAGGATCCTCAGAACAGGATATTATTGGCCTACAATGAAGAAGGATTCTGTGGAGTATGCAAGGAAATGTTATGCTTGCCAAAGACACAGTAATATCCTTCATCAGCCCGCAGAACCTCTGCATCCTATATTCTCCTCTTGGCCGTTTATGAGATGGGGAATGGATATAGTAGGCAAGCTTCCCAGGGCACCAGGAGGAAAAAGTGTTCATGCTAGCTATGACAGACTATTTCTCTAAGTGGATAGAAGCTGAAGCTTTTGCCCAAGTCAGGGAAAAGGAAGTTATATCCTTTAATAAAAGAAATATCATTACTAGATTTGGTATTCCTTCTGAAATTGTTTGTGATAACGGATCCCAGTTTATTGGGAATCGTACTACTAATTTTTGTGACATCTGGGGGATTAGGATGATTACATCAACACCCGTCCACCCACAAGCTAATGGCCAGGCAGAATCATCCAACAAGATCATCATCAACAACTTGAAAAAGAAGCTTGGATCCAAAAAGGGCAAATGGGCTGAGGAATTACCTTATGTCTTATGGGCAGATAGGACAACTCCCAAGAACGCAACGGGTCGGACTCCCTTCTCCTTAGTCTTTGGAGCTGGAGCAGTGATCCCTACAAAAATGGCAGTACCAACAGCCAGAATAAGCATCCGTGATCCTGAAGCGAATGCCAAGACTCTAGTTCAAGACCTGGATACCGTAGAAGAGCTTAGAGATATGGCAAGAATAAGGATGGCTGGTTATCAACAAAGAATGGCTGGTGCTTACAATAAAAATGTAAGGGTCAGAAGGTTTCAAGTTGGTGACATGGTATTAAGGAAGGCGTTCCAGAATACCACGAATCCTTCTGATGGTAAATTAGCACCAAAATGGGAAGGCCCCTATCTAATTGAAGCCAAGGCAGGAAAGGGGGCATATCGATTACTGACTATGGATGGTGATCTTCTTCCAAGAGCTTGGAATGCTATCCACCTAAAAAGTATTTTATGTAAAGGATCAGGGATCCTTAATTATCCTAGTGATCAATTCAGATCGAAGGATCCTCAAAGGATATGAGATTCTTGTTTTAGTAACATTTAACTAATGCTTTCATTTTTATACTTCTTATAAAGTAAGGGTGTTGAATTTTCAACATACAACCTTATCAAGCTTTAAGTTTTGCAGAAGTTATTACAAAGGATCAAGAGGTTGGCCACCTCTCCAATACTTTGGGCATGTCCCCAGCTTAAGGTATCCAATACCTTCTACGGTTTAAAGGTTTTCACCTTTCACACGAATTGGGTTTTGACACCCCGCCAACAGCGCATGTTATCCAAGTATAGTTCGAGGCAATGGGACCAATACCCGCTTTAGGGGCTGATAATTTCATTGTTGTTGGCTATATTTAGGATCCTAAGTATAATGGTAGACATACCATACATCCGTTCCTAAGGTTTCTAACGTTTTCACGTTAGCTAAGGTTTCGGCATTTTCATGTCACTTACGTTCAGATAGACGCCAGTTTGGGCCATACTCCAGTTTACACCAGTTAATTTGGGCTTGTCCCCAGTTTATTTGGGCTTGTCCCTAGTTTATTTGGGCTTGTCCCCAGTTTGTTAGGCTTGCCCCCAGTTAATGATCCTTTCATTTGATGTTTGGCTTAGTCCCAAGTTAAATACTGCTACAGGTTTACGAAAGTTAACTGCTACGGATCCTTAATCCTAAAGTCTTATCGGTTGTTATGCTTTGTTTGACACAACTGTAAGTGTTAAGGATATAGAATCCTAACTTGGATTCAATGGTATGAGCATTCATTTATCTTTGCTTTATTTCTAGTTTATTTGTATTACCCTAATTCTTTGACAACAGGATATGTGATCCTTGATCATATGATGTCTATCTTTAAGGAATATATTTTAACAAACTCCTACAAATTTCTTAGCTAAATATTATGAAATCTATTGACATATACAATTGTAAACATATTCAAAATTGAAGAGAAGTAACAACAAAGATAGTCGAAAGCTTAAAGTTTTATTTATTTATAAAAACCCTTTTAAAAGGTTGTCAAAACTACTAACCCAAGCTTGTACCAGCAAAACGTGGCCCATCCACTTGGGTTGGCAAAGGGTGACCATACTAACGAGTCAATAAGTGCAGGAAAGTAAAGGCGGGGGCATCAAGGGCTTCATCCTCCACAAACAGAAGGACCCGTCCACCTTTGCTACCCCCTATTGTTCAAAAAGGATCAGTGATCCTTAACCCTAAAAACTATTGTTCAATACACACCAGAATTGTTCACCATAAAAACACCAACAACCAAAAAACGTAAAAAATGGGCTCCGGCCACGTCTAGAAATTTCCATCATTGCCCATTGTTGCAGCCTACACACCAGCTGCATCATCCACCTTCCCTTCACCACCTTCACCATTGCCGCCTGTTGCTGCTACTTCCATTATCTCCTGGGTACCGCTAGGCTCAGCCTCAAGCGTGAGCTCTTCCACTAAATCTTCTTCAACCCCTGATCACGCAACCTCTGCTTCCATCTAGCAACATCCCATTCAGACTTGTCAAAGGAGGGATCCACAGTTTCCCTGGGCCATCTTGATTTTAGCCTGCAGGATCACATGGGCGGCACAAACTTTAGCCTCATCAGCAGCCTCCAAACGCTCCTTGTTTGCTAGAATCTGGTCCACCAGAGCTTACTTCTCAAAGCGACCATTCTACTTTTCCAACTGTGCGATTCTCTTATCCTTGGCAGCAGCAATGGTTCGGAGTTCAACCAACCTTTCTTCGGCATCGGCGAGACGTTGATTTTGGGCAGCTTGGATCTCAGCGATTTTCTGCAATAAATAAAGTTCAGGATGAAGATCAGTGATCCTCAAGGAACATGGGCAAAAGGTCAGGATCAATGATTCTTACCTCAGAGATG
Organism: Scalesia atractyloides; assembly: GCA_947069175.1. NCBI lineage: Eukaryota > Viridiplantae > Streptophyta > Magnoliopsida > Asterales > Asteraceae > Scalesia > Scalesia atractyloides. The sequence goes on from CAMTDV010000010.1 coordinate 33,401,995, forward strand.
AAGGCAAAGATTTGATGTTCAGGCTCAGGGACCTCCTCGGCAGGCTCGCTTGGCTTCTTCCTCTTTGACCCGGATTTGGCGCGGGTAGTCATCGTTTTTGGTTCGGCATGGCTTTGGCCTTTGGCCAGCTTTTTCTTGGAAGAGCTTGGGTTATGATGCTCTCAACCTCACCAAGATCAAACTTGATGGCGGACTTGGCAGCAGCTTTCGATGCAGATTTGGTGGCACCTAAAACAAAGATAAGTCTCGAACCTTTACTTTATTATAGTTTTATCACATATGTACATGCATACTTACTTGACATAGTGAATGATGTAGAGCTGGTCTCCTCTAACTCCTTTTCTTTTGCTTTGAAAGTTCTAACACTTGGATCCAGGTCCCAAAAGGCAGATATCCTTGATGAAGTAGCAGGAGATTCCGGAATAGATGCAAAGCCAGTTTCTACATGAAAAATACAAAGGATCAGTTATGCTTTATATAATAGATAAAAGGGTTAACTTTCTACTGGTTTGCCTAAAGAATCCTAAATCCTACCCTCAACATTCCACTTTTTGAGAAGGTCTTTCCCGTCGGGAATGGAGTCTCTCCTGACAAAGAAGAACTGGTTCCTCCAATTTTTACCGTTCTTGGTAGTTTTGAGGATTGGATGTGGTTGTAGTGGTTTAGATTTGAAGACGAATCGGTGGGAACCATTTCTAACCAGATTATACAATTGCTTGAGTTCATGAAGACCAAAGCTAGTGCCCTCATTTGCTATGAGCTGTTCAAGGGTACACAAAACCCTCCACATCATAGGCATCCCCTGGCTGTAACATAAGCCGGTATGAGTGAAAAAGCTTTGGGTGAAGGCTGGGATGGATATGTATAGCCTATTAGGAAAGGAGCAACTAGAAAGCACACCCAGGTTTTGGATATGCAATCGATTTTCATGGACGAGTCGAAGGGCCGGAAAACGGTACCCTCCGGAAAACAGGGGTGTAACTGATCAACTTCAGGATCAGTGAATCGGTAGAGTTCAGACGAAGAATTGTCGAGCAGGTCTTGGCTTCTGGGTGGGCTATCTTTATCAATATTCTTCATCGGTGAGGATCGGTTGATCATCTTCGCCATTATTTGAGAAAAAAGAAAGAAAAGAGGGTTGAAACAAAAATTCAAGAGAAGAGGGGAGAGATATTACCTTTCAAGTTCCTGGATGCGGTTATAAATGCCCAAGATCGGGTTTTAAATGGAAGATTCATCCTTATCTAACCCATATATATAATGATGATTGTTGTAGGAACTATCTTGTCGATGACGTCACAGCAGTAACGGCTAGTCCGGTTTAAACGGCTAGTTTATGGCTAAGGATAGTTCGATTCTAATGAAAATATGACTCATTTAATTACATTTTATTCCTCATATTTTGGGGGCAATTGTTAGGGCATGGAATTTATGTTGAGGATCATCTATCCTGAGACTGGACCTGGATCACGGATCCTTAACAGAAATCGCAGGGAGTCTAAGGATCAAGGATCCTTACCTATATCTATGTTAGCTAACAATTGTTCCTTTGTGTTAGTTTACGTATGCAGTTAACCATGGACTAAGTCATCGAGGGAATGTCGGAGGAATATGCCATTTCTAGCACGTGCAAGTGAAGCCATGACCGTTATATGTGAACGTGGGGAGCTTGCAAGGATTTCGGAGAGTTAGTTAATGAGATTAGCTAGATATTTAGTGGGATATTGAGCTTGATAGATAGAACACAATCTGACCGAACACACATCTGCAACCTACACTACTCTATTGCGCATATTAGCAACAGTGTAACAAGCTCAATATTTCCAAGTTGTAATCGTTGTTGTTCATATAGTAGATAGTGATAGTTTTAACTATCCGAGGTTTTTATGCCGGCGATCTACTAGTGATCAAGGGGTTTTCCTCGTATAAATTCTCGTGTTCATCATAGTTTACACTTCATTTTTTGTTCATACAATTGTTCGTCAATCAATCGATATTCAAGCACTCAACCTCATAAAATCAAATTTGGTTACATTATCCTTATTGTGATTTTTGACCAAAACACCTGTTAGGGGTCATTTTTGTGCTCGGGATCCTAAGGTCTCAAGATATTTTGTATCCTGCTAGAGTTGAGGATCCTAAGTCAGGTACTAATAATCCTTGTTATTATTGATTGGTAAGGTTGGACTCAACGACTCCTTGAACGAGTCTTCCTAAGAAGGCGTATACGGAGTTGCTGGAAACGTGTCTAATACGTGGAGAAGACCCACAACGGTCACTTTGAAGACCGACTAAGTCATCTAAAGATACCAAATTTGTTGGAGACTTAGTTAGGATTTAGTTTTATGTTTATACTATAAATAGAGTAGTTTATTCGAGTTAGAAAAACACGAACACTCGCACAACTCCCTCTAACACATAGCAATTGATCTGCTGCTCCACATTGTATTTGATTTTCCTTTTTTTAATAAGATTGAAGCTAGACGATTGTCAGCTCTTGAGATTTTTGTGTTGGCGATCATCTTTCAAGATATCAAGGGCTTTTCCCCATAACAAATCTTGTGTGTTTAGTTTCTCTTTGTTGTATTCCATCATTACACATTCTACTTTGTTCAAATTCATTAAATTTACAACTCATAATTCTGTTTTACAAAGCGGTATCCCAAAGTCTATTATAGGGATCCCGAGACCAAATTGAACTTGTTATTTTTTTACCAAAACAAAGAGGGCCCCACCATGGGGCTAGTGGTGCTTTTGATCATCAAATCTTTCTTGAAATTTTTGTTGAATCATTTTGTTTGGAAACTATTCTTAAAAATGGCATCTTAGTCCAAATCGACTTCATCCTCTATTACCTCTTCAATCTCTTGAGTGAGCAACCCTCTCCCTCTTCCTCCAATATATGAGAGAAAAACTACTTCTGCTGGAATCACCTCTTCTGGATCAGGCATACCTGCTAGAGGACCAGTCCTTGCTTCTAATGATGAGATCATATCGATATTCACTCAGGTGAAATAGCAAATGAAATAACAACAAGAGATCAACCAGTTGTTGTTCAGGGAACTTGAAAAGCTAAAGGAATCTAGGAAGTCGATGGAGACAACAACACCCTTACATCCAAGGATCCTAAACTTTGACACTACAAGATCCTCAGGAAACCACTAGGGAGATTTCCTACCCATGCGATCAAGAACAACAACGTTTGAATCACTCCGGGATCATATTCTTAGAATCCTAACATCGGAAACACTAGCATAATTATTCTTTGAATACTAACGAACTCATGTGAAACAGCTGTTAGCCCAGAATTGGCCAGGGAATTGAAGAATGTCTCCAGTGTATCGGTTGTGGTGCAACCCATACCAGAAGTATCTCTAAAGATCTCTATATTCGCACATCCTATATGCGATGTAAAGATCCCCAAGTTGTTCCAGACCCCCAACATGAAACTCTATGATGGAACTGTTGATCCGAGGAACACGTAGCCCAATATAGAGAGAGAATGGAGATTTACCCCATTTCAATAGAATAGATCATTTCAATAGAATAGATCTGAAGGAAGCGTGTCTATGCAAAGGATTTTGCTCAACTTTAATAGGATCAGCCTTAAAAGGGTTGCTGAACGTCCCTCCTTATTCTGTTACATTGTTTGCTCGTTTAGTTAATTTATTTAACAACCAATGTTTTTACAGCAGGACTTTTGAAAGGTTAACCAATTATCTATATAAAGTGACCCAAGGTGCTAACGAATCTGTTAGGGATTATGTGAGCAAGTTTGGTCGGGTATCATTGGAATCTCGAATCTTGATAACCTTCAAAACTGGATTACAAAGAGATTCCCCATTCTCTGAAGATCTTGTAATAAATCCTTGCAGGGATTTGGATGAAGTTAGAAATCGAGCTTTGAGATTCATAAGGCTTAAAGATGACAAGAAGATCCAACAAAGGATCAACACACTTGTCAACTATGATCATCCCAACAGAAGGTGAGAATCATCACAGAAATCCTACAAATCCAAGCGATATTCAAGAAATGACAATCAAAGAGTCAATGCAGTAGAAGACGAGGATCATGAGGATGATTATCCCAAACTAACTGATTATTGTTTTCATGTTGATGTTTCAGGATTATTGTATTCCATGCAAGATCTCGGGGAAAAGGTTCAGTGGCCTAGAAAGAATGACAAAGCATCTGGTTGTGAAGGATCTGAGTTTATCAAACTTGTGTATTTAAGCAATCTAAGATCAAACAATTTATAAATTGTAAAGTAAATATATTAAACACACAAGCAGGAAGATGTATCAACAATTGTTTTATATTTAACTTCAAATATTACAATTATAGTATGATGATTATACAATCTGCCCCTCAGCCTGATCACTCACAGTTTTGTTCATACAAAAGGGAATGAAATGAAGTGATGAATAGATCTCTAACATGTGAGATCTATTTATACTAAGTACAAAAAGTATGTTCGAAATCTGATGACATCACCTGATAATGACATCTGACATTCCTATGAAGTGATGAATAGATCTCTAACATGTGAGATCTATTTATACTAAGTACAAAAAGTTTGTTCGAAATCTGATGACATCACCCTGATAATGACATCTGACATTCCTAACAGAAAATGTAGGATCGTATTTATGGCTAGAAATGCCGAAAAAACACAAAAAGCTCAATAAACGGATATCTAACGTATCAAATGACATGCAGAATTCATGATATGATCTTGTAACAAACTTGTATCATAATTCAAATTTCATTCACAATTGAACAACAATTCCTTACAACTGATAAAAATCTCCCAAACCTCAAAGTGTGTAAAAGTTATCACATGCGCATGAGGGTTGTTCTATTTATAGGATACTCATGTGTATATGTCCTCATGCGCACGGTTGAGCGGGTCTCATACGTATGTATGACTCATACGCACGTATGAGCCTGTTTTACATCAAAACTTAATCTCAAAACCCTAAACACACTGAATTACTGTCCTATACATTGATACTAGACACAACTAAGACGTAGGCATTATATATTATGTATGAACAGAATCCCCCTTGGATGATGCCGTAGTCTTGTCTTCGTTGGTCTTTACCCTTTGTTTCTGAAGAAACTCTTCTTATAATTCTGTTCGCGCCTTTCAAATCTTTCAGTTGGCGTTTGATCTGTCTTTGGAGCCCACTTCATATACTGATATCCTAAAATAGCAACTTTTTTTGTCAATCTTCAATCCTCTGTTCTCATTTCTTTTCTTTCGTATCTTCGTTTTCTCAATCGTCCTCCATTTGGTATCCCACATTCTACCCGAATGTATATTATCATGATCATAGAAAACCTTCACAACTCTCGGATATTGCAATGCCTGATCAAGATCAACCTTCAAATAGAATATCTTGTCATAAAACAGCATCCCAATATCTCTCTCCGACATGTTGACAATCCACATCAGATCATATAATATAATCTGATAGATCTCTAGTTTCCCTCCTTGCATAAAACAATAACTGCTTCACCAGTCTTTTCATCATAATGCCACCACCTTAATTCAACATGAAAATCCTGCTCCAACTCTATCAATGGCATGTTTCTGATAGTTTTCGGCCGTATGTATTTCAGCGTAACCTATGGCTTTGATGTCTCTAGATCAATCTCAGTTTTTGACATGATACGTTTTGGCTCATAAGGCTTCCACCACTTAAAATCATTCTTTGCTTGTTGTTTGATAAACCTCGAAACCCTTTGATTATACTGACTAAGCTCATAATTAATTAGTCCCGTTCTACCCAACTTTGTTGCATTCCACCATGGTAAGCTTTTAATATGATTGATGTTCCGGAGATACTTCACACCATATTCTCTACGAATAGCAATCACTTTCAATTCAGGAATCCAGCACCATCTTCTAATGTCTCCCAACGATATGTCCTTGTTTCTTGTAAAGATGGATAACGGACTCCAAAACTTCCTTTAATGGAACATTCTTAAACCGTTTCTATTTTTGAGACACGTCTCTCATTTGTCCATTCTAGGAGATTTACCTTTCTTAATTCTCTCTGACATGTTTATTCTCACGATATAATCTTCTTCTTAAGCACAATCTCACAAAAATATGACTGTTTGTACATACTTTACAGTTTTTATTTTTAAACCAAAAAGATTTTCAATGTTTTTTAGCTGAAAATTGTAAAAACTCAAAAAAGATTTTATTTTCCCGTTTATTTTTTATTACTGGTTATGGGCTAATAAAAAATGGTTTGGTAAACTGGGATTTTGTAACACATAAAACGAAGGTCGTTTAATTTGAACTTCAAGCCAAGGTCATTATTTTGTACTTGGAATTGAAGTTTTTGAGAAAATCAGAAAGTGAAAGGACCAAAATGTTAAACCAAAGTCAATAATTTGGACTTGGTTGAACAAACTAGTTAATTGGATTGAAAATTGAAAACATAATGATTCACATACGCATGAGGTTGATCCAAACGTATCAAAAGAAATTCTAAGTGTGACATTTGTGCCATTTTAATCATTGTACAATTCCGAACAATTTCGAATCCAATGAAATCTTGTGTTTCATTTCCAGGATTGTATAATTACATGTGACATTTGCACATTTTAGTCCTTGTACAATTTCGAACTCTCAAACCTTTTCTGGAAGTAAAATCATAAAGTATTATGCAAACGTAATCAGTTTTAACGTGACATACACTCCGGAACAAGTACATAAGCTAAACATACCCTAAATACTATTTACATAACTTAGAAATGAGTTTTAAGGGGTTCGGTATGGCAAAAACACGCTTATTCAAGCTCAATGACTATTTGCGACAAACTGCGAAAGTCTGTTGATTCTCATATTCAAGATACGAACCGCATATAAATATTTTTAATCAATAAAATATTGTATTTTATTAATGAGAATGCAAAAATATCAATTGTTGCGCAATTTCGATCATTTTCGTGTTTGTTATAGCGTTCGTCGTATTTAAGCGAAAAACGCAACCGTACAACTGAACGAACCGACATCCATGATGATTCCGGGCAAAATTCAAGTTACATATGCCTTAACATCCTTATAGAGCCTAAAAATTAGGTTAACGGGTGTTAGAAGTGACAAAACGCGACAAAACAAGTTCAGGGGCCAAATCTGCCAAAATTGAAAGTATTGAGTCTCTGGCTGGGCGCGAGAGACATATCCTAAGTCTCTCATGGGGTGCGAGAGACTGTCAGAAAGCACAAAGTTAGCTGTCACACACAGTTGCATTCCTTGGCCCCCAAGTCACGGATTTTCCATAATTTCACCTCCTTTAGACATGTGTACTGACACCTAGCATGTGTTAACACCTGGAGGGACACTTGGCTTGATCTTATGAGCTCATTCACATTATAAATAGCCAAGAACTTCACCCATTTTCACTTGCCCATTTCCATTTTCATTCTCCCACTCTCTTGGAGCTTGTTTCCCGCAATTGGAGACCTCTTAACTGAGTTCTTAGAGTGTTCCCAACACAAGTAAGTACTTTTCCTTAGTCTATTTCATTTGTTTTGGCTATTTTAAGCCAAAAGTCAAATAGTTTGACTTTCTGTATAACTTGCAACGTGATCATAATCACTAAGGTTATAATCCCAAGAGATTGCACCTACTGATTACCACGTTCACTAGTCGAAGTGAAGAGTCAAAGTTTTGGTAAAAATGCGCATAATGTGCATTTTACGACAAAACTATTTCTGGGTATCAAAATACCAAATCATTTCTATAACTTAGTTAGACATGTTTTTAACATGTCTAACTCATCACTTCAAGTTTAGTGCTTTATTAGGGTCGTAAGTCGAGCGATCTTGACCACCGCTTTGACTTTCAAATCTGACCCGTTTGGTGAATCTTATGATCCGACCAAGCGCATATTTAGGACCATAGTTGTATAGGAAATAACCCTCTGAGATGATACCTTATAGTCTTGTAGTTGGTTAGTACTATGATAAGTTGCTCTTATGTTCTTTAAAAATGACCAAAACCCCTTTTTACGCATAAATCAACTTTAAGCATATGCAACCAAAGTTTTGACATATAAACTAATGTTACAACATTATCAAACATGTTTTGCCATATAAACTAATGTTACAACATTATCAAACATGTTTTGCCATATAAGACTTATTATAGGATATATTTAACCATTCGAGCATATAATTACGCTAATGACACGTTAAAGTAGCGTAAACTACCTTAACGAGTCATAACCGCTCAAAAGCACTTAGGATCCTTTCCAAATCAAAATTTTAAGTTCGTTGAACCATATCATATGAGTTCCAACACTCATTTGGTTTATAAGACTTCATTCTATTTGATCCTCATATTGAAGTCTCGACACACTAACATAGTTACCTGACACATTAGGACATGTTTGAAGCTTTGTTTATTCCTTTGAACAAGGACACATACGCAATCCCAAGTGAGTACATAGTTCCCCTCTTTTACATTTTGCAAATGTTTTGGGGTGATTCATATGTGCTTAATCATTTTCAAGTTTTCAAAAATAAAATCTATGGTTTATATAAAATAATACGTTATCAATAATTTAACAACTTGTTGGTGCGTTACCCATGACACGAATGACATTCATTAAGATTGATCACGCCGATCGGTAGTATGTTATGGTACCATAGGACTAACAATCCCATTATCGGACTGTCCACCGGATTTGGTGGAAGTTTGGGTAATGACAGAAACTGTTTCTGACTAACAAATCATTTATTGATTTGTTATTCTAGTTAAAGAGACTCTTTTGTGGTCTATTAAAGATACCCTTTGGTGGTATAGTCAACACAGGCTTGAATGTGTTCACTAAAGAACGACCAAAAGTTTTCACAATTAAAACACGGACGATGTGATATCTGTGTAATTCAATCTTGTAATGATTTCCAAACAATTTGATGATCAATGAAACTTTGTGTTAGTTACAAATTTGTAAATTTAGTCCTATTGGTTCAATTTTTAATAGTTGTTCAATTTTTATCTTTCAAACATTTTCTGGAAGTGTAATCGCAAAACGTATTCAGTTAAACGCAACGTATATTCTGGAATAGTAACTTACCCTAAATATCCTTTATATAACTTAGAAACAAGTTTTGAACGGTTTGGTATGTCAAAAACAAGCTTATTCGATCACAGGGACTATTTACGACAAACTACAAAAGTCTGCCGATTCTCGTAGCGACGCACACTCCGGAACAATGACACAAGCTTAGCATACCCTAAATACCCTTTACATAACTTAGAACTAAGTTTTGAGGGCTTCGGTATGATAAAAACATGATTATGCAACTCTAGGGGCTATTTTGCAAATTCTGTAAAACTATGCCGTTTCGCGTATTTCTTAATCTGGAACATGTACGCACATCCAAAAATTTTTGTAATCGTTAAAATATTTGATTTTAATGATTGGAATGCAAAAATATCATTCGTTACGCATTTACGGTCATGCACGCGTTCGTTATGATTTTCGTCGTAATTAACCAGAAACCACAACTGTACAACCAGTTGGTTAATTGTATTGCAATATCAAACACTTTTTGATACAAGGTTATCACTTAACGACTCTTGCAGTCAGACAAGGTGTTGCAATATGTATACAAAACCATGAATTTGACACACTCACAAAACCTATGTACCCGCCAGCATTTTTATGCTGACTCTCTTTTCACATATGTTTCAGGAGTCAATGTTTGATGATATGATGCATGCTTCATGTAGGATCGGACGTGGGCCTTAGTGACTTAAAATATGAAAGACACTTTATTTATATTTTGTTTCTGTTATCCCAAGGCAATGTAAACATTTAACTTAATAAAAGAAAACGTTAATTACCATGTGTTGTGAAACAATTTCCTGTAACGTGACTCCCTGAAGTTTCCGCCGCGGTTTGTTGTTTTGCGTGATCGGGGTGTATAGAGATTGGTATCAGAGCTCATGGTTATAGGGAATTAGGTTATTAGTAATACTTTGACCTAGACTATAACCTTCCTAGGACCCTAACGTGAGTTAACTTGCGTTTAGATTTTAATACAATACCATCACCTATCCTTAGGTGATTACCAAAACAAATCCACAAGTTACAAATTCGTTTTGAAAATCAATCGTCTATCCTTAGATGATTTGTTTTGGGCTTAAAGCCTTCAAAGTTTTCGAAAATCTCGTCAAAGTTTGGGTTTTAATAATGTGAACACATGCAATCTTGAAGGTTGGATGCCTGTACCCTGAGTTTTATGTCTAAGGCTAGAGTGTTCGTACAAATCCACTTAATCCGACCATTCAATCTTACCTGGAAACTCTTGGGGTGAGTGTCATAGGCTAAAGCATGTCTTCGCGATACATTATAAAGACCCATTTACTTTGATCAGTCACCGTGTGTCGTTTGTTTGTTTTAAGTAACGAACAAACGACCACCATCCTTATATTTCGTCGATATTTTTAACACCTCTCTTGATTTTCCAATGTCAATCTCACATATTTGTCCTCATGTTCTCTTCTAGAATGCCTCCTCGACGTAATACAACTCAAGATGCCGATATGGCAACTATGATCGCTCAGCAAATTGCTGTTGTACTCCCAAACCTCATCACCCAACTAAACTAAGCAAACAACAACAATAACAATAACAATGCACCCGCTCCGTGCAAGTATAAACAATTTAACTCGGCTAAACCACTCAAGTTTACTAAGTCGGAAGGAGCTATTGGGCTCCTGCAATGGTTTGAGAGTCTCGAAAGCGCATTTCGACATGTTCAATGCCCGAATGAGCGAAAAGTTGAGTTTGCATCGAGTGTATTTCAAAATAGAGCACTCACATGGTGGAACGGAGTGATGAGAGATAGGGGTGCCGATGTGGCAATGGCTCAAACGTGGGAAGAGCTTCGGGCTCTTATGATGAAGGAATTTTTCCCACGTCACGAACAACGGGCACTCGAGAATGAGTTCCATGATCTTAAACAAGATAGTGGAGAGCATCGTGCCTACACCGCCAGATACGAAGAACTGAGCCTGCTGTGTCCCACCATGGTCACGCCGTTGGATAAAGCAATCGAGAGGTACATCGATGGCATGTCTGACCCCGTTCAAGATATTGTCACTGGTAGCAAAGCTACCACTGTTAGACAGGCTATTGAATTAGCGGCTACCCTGACTGAAACTCAAGTCAGGAAGGGGAAATTGTTTCGCAAAGGCAACAAGAAATAGGCTGCTAAGACCACTCAAGAGAAAACCAAGAAGAACGAAATTGAGCCTTCCAAGAGATCGAGGAAGCGTAAGGCTTCACAAAACTTTGCTGTGGTTGCTCAACCCAACCAAGCCACTCAAAACCAGCCAGCACAACCTCCTACAAGGAAACTTTATGCGGGTACTGCACCGTTGTGCAATCGGTGCAATAGTCACCATCAAGCTCACCAACAGTGCCGCCAATGTCCCTCGTGTGGAAGATTCGGTCACATAGCCAATGTTTGTCGTTCTGCCCGAAATCAAGTTGTACAGAAGCCTGTTCAACCCCAAGCCAACCCTGTTAGACCTCCATTCCCACCAGGTTCTTGCTAAAACTGTGGCGAGATGGGCCACTTTAGGAACATTTGCCCAAAACTGGTGAACGTGAATGCAAATCCAGCCCATGGACGCGCATTCAACATCAATGCCAACGAGGCTCGTGCTGATAACGTTGTGGTTAACGGTACGTTCCTTGTTAACAATCATCATGCTTTTATTCTTTTTGATTCGGGTGCCGATAGAAGCTTTGTATCACTAGCCTTTGAACCTTTGATTTTGATGCCTAGAAACAAACTAGGAAAGCCCTTGACAGTAGAGATAGCTAATGGCGGACCTCTTGTACTCGATTATGTCATTCGTTGTTGCCAGTTAAACCTCAATAGCTATCTTTTTCCCATTGACCTCGCGTTAATGCAACTTGGGAGTTTCGACATCATCGGAATGGATTGGTTAACCAAACACCGTGCTAAGGTGATCTGTTTCAACAAGGTTGTTCCTATCCCTCTTTTGTCTGGCAAAACCTTGGAAATTCATGGAGAGAAACCCCTAGTAACCTAAAACTCATGACTTGTACCCAAGCCTAAAAATACCTACGAAAGAATTATGTAGCCTTATTGGCACATATAGTAGAGGAGAAAGGCAAGGGCAAAACTGTTCAGATCATCCCCATTATTCGGGATTATCCTGAGGTGTTTCCTGAAGAGCTACCTGGTTTACCCCCAGCACGTCAAGTTGAGTTTCGCATTGATCTTGTACCTGGTGCCAACCCAATAGCTAAATCTCCTTACCGTCTTGCACCGTCTGAAATGCAAGAGTTGTCAAAGCAACTCCAAGAACTTTCAGACAAAGGATTTATACGTCCGAGATTTTCACCTTGGGGTGCTCATGTCCTATTCGTGAAAAAGAATGATGGATCCTTCTGAATGTGTATCGATTATCGTGAGCTCAAAAAACTCACAATCAAAAATCGATATCCCCTACCTCGCATTGATGATCTCTTTGATCAACTACAAGGTGCTACCTGCTTTTCAAAGATCGATCTACATTCTGGGTATCATCAGCTTCGTGTACTCGAAGAAGATATTCCCAAGACTGCATTCCGCACTCGATACGGCCACTACGAGTTCACTATCATGCCTTTTGGTTTGACAAATGCTCCAGCCGTCTTCATGGACTTAATGAATAGGGTTTGTAAACCTTATTTAGACAAGTTCATCATCGTATTCATTGATGACATCTTAATCTATTCAAAGTCTCGAGCCAATCACGAACATCATCTCCGCCTAACGATGGAACTCCTAAAGAAAGAATAACTTTATGCCAAATTCTCCAAGTGTGAATTTTGGCTTAAGAAAGTTCAATACTTGGGACACATTGTCAATGAGCAAGGTATACATGTGGATCCTTCCAAAATCAGTGCAATTAAGGATTGGAATATACCCACTACTCCCACGGAAGTTCGCTCATTTCTTGGGCTTGCTGGATACTATCGATAATTCATCGCGAATTTCTCAAAGATCATGGTTCCCCTCACTGCTTTGACTCAGAAGGATAAGCCTTTTGAGTGGGAACCCAAACAAGAGGAAGCTTTTCAAACACTAAAACAAAAAAAATTGTGATGCTCTTATTTTATCTTTACCCAATGGCAACGACGATTTCGTTGTCTATTGTGACACATTGAATTTAGGCCTTGGCTGTGTTCTCATGCAACGAGATAAGTCATAGCTTATGCGTCAAGACAAATCCATGAGAAGAACTACACAACTCATAACCTTGAGTTAGGTGTCATAGTTTTTGCTCTCAAGATTTGGAGACACTACCTTTATGGTATGAAGTGTGTGGTTTTCACAGACCACAAAAGTCTCCAATACATATTCAATCAAAAGGAACTAAACATGAGACAACGACGTTGGGTCGAACTTCTGAACGACTACGACTGCGAGATTCACTACCATCCTGGTAAGGCGAATGTCGTGGCTGGTGCGCTTAGTCGTAAGGAACATGTCAAGCTTCATTGTGTCCGAGTTCAATCTCATATCCAGAAACGTATCCTCAAGCACAACTTACATGTATAACCCAAAACTTGTTGAAAAATGAGTTGCCACAAAATCTTGAGCTTCAACTGGAAACGAAAGACAATGGAATACTCGATTACATGAACCGTTTGTGGGTTCCAAGTCAAGACAATGTCCGCACCTTATTGATGGACGAATCTCATAAATCTCGTTATTCAATCCATCTTGGTGCAGACAAAATGTGCAAGGATCTTCGGACCCAGTATTGGTGGCCAGGTATGAAGAAGGATATTGCCTTGTACGTGTCTAAATGTCTAACTTGTTTTAAAGTTAAAGCGGAACATCAACGCCCATCTGGTTTACTGGAGCAATCAGAAATACCGGTATGGAAGTGGGAGAACATTGCAATGGATCTCATCACTAAACTACCGTGCACATCTAGAGGTCATGATGCCATTTGGGTAGTCATTGATCGTCTAACAAAGTTAGCACACTTTTTGTCGATTCGTGAGGATCTATCTACTGACAAACTTGCCAAGATCTATGCTGATGAGATTGTATCTCGTCATGGTGTTCCTTTGAAGATCATATCTGACAGAGATGCTCGATTCTCATCTCACTTTTGGAAGACCATGCAATCTGCCATGGGAACCAAACTCCATCTGAGCACTACCTATCATCCTCAAACGGATGGACAATCTGAAAGGATAATTCAAACACTGGAGGATATTCTTAGAGCCTGTGTAATCGACTTTGGTGGTAGTTGGGATTCGCATCTATCGTTGATCGAATTCTCCTACAACAATAGTTATCAAGCCAGCATCAACATGGCGCCTTTCGAAGCTCTATATGGTCGAAAATGTCGTTCACCTGTCTGATGGAATGAGGTCGGTGAACCTCCGCTCACTGGACCTGAACTCATTCACGACACAACAGACAAAGTCATGAAAATTCGCGATAACCTTCTGACAGCTAGAAGTCGTCAAGAGAGTTATGCGGACAAACGACACAAGCCCTTGGAATTCCAATTCGAAGATCACGTCCTTCTCAAGGTATCCCCTTGGAAAGTTGTAGTTAGATTTGGAAAGAAAGAAAACTTGCACCACGATATGTTGGACCATTTAAGATCATTGAGAGAATCGGAAATGTGGCCTACCGACTTGAGCTACCTCCTAAACTTGGGAATATTCACCCAACATTCCACGTGTCCAATTTGAAAAAGTGTTTAGCTGATATAAACCTCCACATCCCCCTCGACGAAATTCACATTGATAACACTATGCACTTTGTCGAGAAACCTGTGGAGATATTGGACCGTGAAGTCAACTCAAGCATAGAAGAATACCGATAGTTAAAGTTCACTGGGTATCCAAACGTGGCCCAAAATTTACTTGGGAATGAGAGGATCAGATGAAAGCGAAATACCCACATCTGTTTTCACAACTTTCCTCTAATTAAATTTCGAGACGAAATTTCCTAAAGTGTGGGAGACTGTGACATTTGTGCCTTTATTGTACAATTCTGAACAATTTCGAATCCAATGAAATCTAGTGTTTCATTTCCATGATTGTATAACTACATGTGACATTTGCACATTTTAGTCCTTGTACAATTTCAAACTCTCAAACCTTTTCTAGAAGTAAAATCGCAAACATGATCAGTTTTAACGCGGCATACACTCCGGAACAAGGACATAAGCTAAACATACCCTAAATTCCCTTTACATAACTTAGAAATAAGTTTGAGGTGGTTCGGAATGGCAAAAACACGCTTATTCAAGCTCAAGGACTATTTGCGACAAACTGCGAAAGTCTGCTGATTCTCGTATTCAAGATACGAACCACATATACAAATCCTTTGTAATCAATAAAATCTTATATTTTATTGATGAGAATGCAAAAATATCAATTGTTGCGCAATTTCGATCATTTTCGTGTTCGTTATAGCGTTCGTCGTAATTAAGCGAAAAAGCAACCATACAACCATACGAACCGACATCCATGACGATTCCAAGAAAAAATCAAGTTACATATGCCTTAACATCCTTATAGAGCCTAAAAATTAGGTTAACGGGTGTTAGAAGTGACAAAACGTGACAAAACAAGTCCAGGGGCCAAATCAGCCAAAATTGAAAGTATTAAGTCTTTGGCGGGGCGCGACAGACATAGCCTAAGTCTCTCGCGGGGCGCGAGAGACAGGCAGATAGCGAAAAGTTAGCTGTCAAACACATTTGCATT
Source organism: Scalesia atractyloides (assembly GCA_947069175.1). Lineage (NCBI taxonomy): Eukaryota > Viridiplantae > Streptophyta > Magnoliopsida > Asterales > Asteraceae > Scalesia > Scalesia atractyloides. The sequence goes on from CAMTDV010000010.1 coordinate 33,417,787, forward strand.
CCTTGGCCCCCAGTCACGATTTTTCCACCATTTCACCTCCTTTGGACATGTGTAAGGACACCTAGCATGTGTTAACACCAGGAGGGACACTTGGCTTGACCTTATGAACTCATTCACACTATAAATAGCCAAGAACTTCACCCATTTTCACTTGATCATTTCCATTTTCTTTCTACCACTCTCTTGGAACTTGTTTCCAGCAATTGGAGACCTCCTAACTGAGTTCTTATAGCGTTCTTAACACAAGTACTCTTCCTTAGTCTATTTCATTTATTTTGGCTATTTTGAGCCAAAAGTCAAACAGTTTGACTTTCTGTTTGACTTTCGGTTATGACCATAATTGGACAAGTAAAAGTTCAATTGAACTTTGTAACATGATCGCAATCACGAAGGTTATAATCCAAAGCGATTGCACCTTCTAATTACCATGTTGAGTCAAAGTTTTGCTCAAAAATGCGCATAATGTATATTTTACGACGAAACTATTTTTGGGTATCAAAATTGCAAGTTTTGATAGCAAATCATTTCTATAACTTAGATAGACATGTTTTAACATGTCTAACTTCTCACTTTAAGTTTAGTGCTTTATTAGGGTCGTAAGTCGAGCGGTCTTGACCACCGCTTGGACTTTCGAATCCGACCCGTTTGGTCAATCTTAGGATCCGACCAAGTGCATATTTAGGACCATAGTTGTATAGGGAATAACCCTCTAAGGTTATATCTTATGGTCTTGTAGTTTGGATAGTTTTATGATAAGTCGCTTTTATGTTCTTTAAAAATGACCAAAACGCCCTTTTTACGCATAAATCAACTTTAAGCATATGTAACTAAAGTTTTGACATATAAACCGATGTTACAACATTATCAAACATGTTTTGCCATATAAGACTTATCATAGGATATATTTAACCATCCGAGCATATAATTACGCTAATGACACGTTAAAGTAGCGTAAACTACCTTAACGAGTCATAACGGGTCAAAAGCACTTTAGATCCTTTCTAAATCATAATGTTAAGTTTGTTGAACACCATATCATATGAGTTCCAACACTCATTTGGTTTATAAGACTTCATTCTATTTAATCCTCCGATTAAAGTCTCGACACACTAACATAGTTATCCGACACATTAGGACACGTTTGAAGCTTTGTTTTTCCTTTGAACAAGGACATATACGCAATCCCAAGTAAGTACTTAGTTCCCCTCTTTTACGTTTTGCAAATGTTTTGGGGTGACTCATATGTGCTAAATCATTTTCAAGTTTTCAAAAACAAAATCTGTGGTTTATTTAAAACAATACGATTTCAATAATTTAACAACTTGTTGGTGCGTTATCCATGACACGAACGACATTCATTAACATTGATCACGCCGACCGGTAGTATGTTATGGTACCATAGGACAGACAATCCCATTATCGGATTGTCCACTAGATTTGGTGGAAGTTTGGGTAATGACAGAAACTATTTCTGATTAACAAATCATTTGTTAATTTGTTAGTCTAGTTAAAGAGACCCTTTGGTGGTCTATTAAAGATACCCTTTGGTGGTATAGTCAACACAGGCTTGAATGTGTTTATTAAAGAACGACCAAAAGTTTTCACAATTAAAACACGGACGGTTGGTCTATAACACGGACAATGGATTGATGACACGGACAATTGGTTTATGACACGAACAAATGGTTTATAACACAAACGAATGATTCATAACACAGACGATTGGACGATTGGTTTATGGTAAGTTATTTAGATAACGAAACAGGTGTAATATGATAAAAGTATGGTGGATACGCCGCTGGTACTTCCTATATATAAGTGTTTTTATCGTATTACATATTGTGGCTTTATTCGAATCACTTGGATAAATGTTTTCAAACGATATCACGCAATGATTTTCACTCAAAGATATAAACCATGCGAAGTTTTCTCTTAAATCGATTTACTCCTCGGTTTTACAAAAGAAACGTTTTGGTCAAGTTTCATGGCTACAAGGTTTTTCACAAATTCTAACCAACTTGTTTTAGTTGGTTAATTATATTGCAATATCAAACACTTTTTATACAAGTTTATCACTTAACAACTCTTGTAGTTAGACTAGGTGTTGCAATATGTATACAAAGCCATGAATTTCACACACTCACAAAACCTATGTACTCGCCGACATTTTTATGCTGACTCTCTTTTCACATATGTTTCAAGAATCAATGTTTGATGATATGATGCATGCTTCACGTAGGATCGAACGCGGGCCTTAGTGACTTAAAATATGTAAGACAATTTATTTATATTTTGTTTTTGTTTATCCCAAGACAATGTAAACATTTAACTTAATAAAACAAAACTTTAATTATCATGTGTTGTGAAACAATTTCCTGTAACATGACTCCCCGATCCGTCGTGGTTTGTTGTTTTACGCGATTGGAGTGTTACACTAAGTGCATGTGTCATACCTTGCGCATAAGTGAGTTTGAACGGTTGAAGGTTGTGAGGCTGATTCATACGAATGTATGAGGTCATACGCGGGTATGAGCCATTCGTTCCATATAAATATCAAACTCATACACATAAGGACTCCTTCGCACATAAAACGATTCGAAGAAACATTTCTAACTCAAGGAAACTTGTTAAATTTGTTTCAAATTGTTAAAATAGTTCCTGTGAGTGTTCTCGTATAATTTACAAGGTATAACTTCCGTTAAATCATGTTGAATCTGTGGTTATATGAACCGAACGCTTACTACTAATATATAACTTGAATCATGGTTAAAATTCAAATTAAATTTAGGAGTTTTAATGAACTGTGTTGTCTGATGCTTAGTATATGTTTGGATACACATCAAAATTTGAGATGTCGATTGTTGAACAGGTAAGATTCAACATATGTGGCTTCATACGCGCGTATGAAGCTCAAACGTGTGAAAATTAGCTTATATACATTTACATTGTACATACGTGACACGAATCTCATACGTGTATCATGTGTTCATACGTCTAGGTATCTTCATACGTACAAAGTATGCATATGCTCACTTAGTCTCATACGTTTGTTTTGTCTCATACATCTAAATGTGTTCATCTGCACATAGTCTTATATGTTTAAATGTGTTCATACGTTCACATTCTTATACGTGCCAAATGTTTATAAGTGTGATATTTTTAAGTGCGAAAAACTTGCAAAATTTGTCGGATTTATGCTTGTGTATATTTGTGCAGATGGTGAAACCTAAGAAAGATAAGGATCATGACTTGAAGCACAATATGCACTTTTAGACGAAACGCTCAAAAAAGCTAAACCTCCCGCACCTATAATGCCTTTCTTGAAGGAGTCAAGAATCTTCAAGGCAATTAAAGAAGTGGGTGCAGCATATGATAAAATTATACGGAAATTTTGGAAGAATGCACGATTGGAAGGCACTTAATTACATTCTGAAATGCAGAAGAAAAAGATTGTGATAACCGGGGCATTGATTCGTGAAGTGCTTGAATATAAAGACGAACCTACTGATCCAGGGTTGCTAGATGAGAAGCAAGTGAAAGGTTGCTCTCTAAGGATGCGTTATGACGGATTTATAAATGCTACGAGCTATGCTAAGAGTTGTTTGCCAAAGCCATACAAATTTTTGATGCATGTGGTTATTATGTGTCTGGGATATAGAAAGGGTGGATACGACGTAGCAACAGGTTATCAAATGAGTGCAATTGTTGCTTTATTGCTATAGTTGAAATTTAATTTCTCAACTATGATCTAGAACAATATGAAAGGAAATTTGGGTGACAAGAAGTGGATTATGTATCCTAGATTTATGTAGATTCTGATTGACTTTCAAGCACCAGATCTTGTTAAAGAAGACGGAGACATCATGAAGTTAGAACATATGAACAACGCGACGTTTGAACGTTTGGGTGCTTATCGAGGAAGAAAAACTTTTTCTAAGTTTCCATATCGAACACAAGTTCTTAATTCTCTGATACCACTTGTGAGAACAGGAACGGTTCGTTATCGAAGACAAGTTCTGCGATGAATCCGGTTTGACGTGTGGAATCATTAAACCAAACCGTAATCGTACACGTGAGACGTAAATATAATCATTTCACGTTTACTGTGTATCAATCGACAACCGGACGGAGTTTTGTTACAATCGTACACCTTTCTAAGAGCTCTACTAAGATCGGATCTTGAAGATGTGTGAGAACTACTTTGAACGCATGAGAGTGATGTATTTATAGTTGTAGTCCAAACGTATCTCATGCGCATGCCTTTTGTACATATGAGCTTGTGATGAAGTATCCATCCACATGAGTTTCATGCTTTCCTTATGCGTATGAAGCCATGCATTCTCATACGTATTTCTTCTATCAACTTTTATAGTTATGTAATCTCATCCTCATGTAAGATTATGATGGCATGTCATATGATGTCATTATGTAGCATCATGACATCATACCCGATATCTAAACGCATCGTACCGAATCCTAACTCAACAAAATTAATCCTAGCGAAACCTTTGTCCGGAATACATACAGACTCAAGACTATACCTAGGTTTTGATGAATATTGTTTGAATGAAAAATTCTCACATTTGTTTGATTGATTGGTGAATGTTTTAGTAACTATTTTTCTGTTGTGGTTTTTGACGTATATGTGTGCTGGATTATTAATTACCGTATATTTGTTCCACATGATTCTTGTGGTTAATTGATTGTGTATTAGTTGATCTAGGTTTCGTGTGACTATCGTTGACTTGGTGTTTTTGGTTATATCGGGTGTTTGCTAGATCGGGTAGTGAACCCTAGGAACAAGTGTGTTATTTGATGATTTAATGTTCTACCGTTCTTGAGACCGGGAGGAGATAGAATGTCGGGTTGTCTAGATCTTTAGGTGTCAGGTTACGCTGAGATAGGAAGTGGTCCATTCCTAGCGCGTCTTTAGGTTCCTAGCGATTCCAAGTCATAAACCTGTAGAAAGACTACTCCTTGCATCCCTTACCCTTTTGGATGTAGTATTTCTGGTGAGACCGGGAGGATATGCAGATTTTGAGTACTTAGAATTCTTAGTTTATTGAGACCGGGAGGTGATCTAAACCCCTACACCGGTGAGTTGTACACGCTTTCTTAGGTATGCTGTTGCGATTTTGTCGGAGAGACCTGGAGGTGATCTGCATTCCGTAGTGGCTTAAGTTTGTCATATCTTTAGATCCGGTAACTAATCAGTTATTCAAGTTTTGAGAGTTGTGAATTTATCAATAGGATTCTTTACCTAGGTGTCTTTTCTTATCACACAACTCTTCGAATTTAGTCGTTTCCTATTTTCTTCTTTATTTGCTTTCGTGGTTGTTAGATAAAAACCAACCCAAATTCTTAAAAATAGGCTAGGAGTCGATGGAGGCTTAGTTAGCAAAAGTTGCAGCATAGTGTCCATGAATAGATGGTCTTGCCTACTTGCGACATTGCGACCGGTAAAGTTAGCGATTGTGTGTAGTTTAGTTAGCGATTCCATTTTAAACTTGTTTCGAATTTAATATACACACTCACACATTAGCACCGTTACAAACCAGGGAGCCTCAAACTGTTAAATCGCGGAAGGGGAAGAGGAACAAGCAACAATAGCAACTTAGCAGAATTACTCTAGTGCATTGGCTGAGATAGGCCTTGATGTTCTCTTTGTCAATTAACATCTACCGAATTAGCAGTAGCAGAGGTTCTAGTCATAATTGCCAGAGGGTTGACACATAACTTCATTTCGGATAAGTTTCTGAGCAACTTAAGGATAACACAGTTTAATGCCCCATTCGGTGTCCAGAACGGGAATGAGTGTTATTTGTTGTAGCCGTGTTTGCAGAAATGTTAACTTCAGTTAAGTGACCTCCAGATGATTCAAGACCTCTACCCTTTTTGTTTTAGGACGGTTTGATCTGGCATCACTCAATACCATCCAATAGAAACATGGACTTTTGTTAAGAGTTTAGTTGTATCTTGCTCCATAATCGTCCATTATTAGTTCATGAAGTATTCAATAATCCATGGAACCATTAAAAGTATCGCAAAACACTTGGATTTCAAAACCTAATATTAAAAGTTGAAGATATCAATACAAAGAAGCTATATCCCACCCAATATGGACTATGGAATTCATTTAACTACCCATTATATATACAAAATAAACCATGTTATCTAAATTTATATCAGAAAAAAAAAAGGAGAACAAAGGAAGAAAGTATTTAAGGTTGCATGATGATTTGATGCACTTTGTCCTTTGTTTTGTTTCATCTCAACTCAAGCAGATATAAATTTTCACACGTGCGCATTCTGAAGATGCTTTGCAGCTTCAGGCAACTAAACATTTGTGAAAACCGCAAACCATTTGCCCGTTTAGATCAAGGCGGAATTACCTGTTTTGAACCGGAACCCGTGTTGCGGGTCCTTTGGGGGCGGATTTGAGATGGTGGTGGACCAAGAATAACTGAAGTTGGATCAGGAGGTGTGGCATGGCCGGAATTTGTATCTGATTCAGCTTGCCGCCTCCTTTTCCATGCTTCAAATTTTTCCGTATCTACTAACCCTTTGTTAAGTAGGGTAGATGATTGACTCTTCCCGTTTATGTGGGATGATGATGATCCCGTAGTCTCCTTTTCTTGTTTGAGTTTGGAATATATTTGATGAAGTTTGGGCCCCGATAAATTTGAGAAGGTTGAGACGTAGTTCCATAGTCGTGTTGTCATCCCTGTCAAACAAATCCAACCATTATGACCATCCCGTATATAATAAGTTGTTGATAGGTGTGAATATTTTTCAACCCACTTACTTATGAATGGGTTCGATTTGGTTTGTGTTTGTGTTTAAGTCTAATGCGCCAAATGGGTAGTAATCTAAACACTGAAACGGGTTTAAACTTCACCTAAAGTGCATTTTTATACTGTATGCAACTTCTATGATTGTTTTACTTAATATAGTTACAAAAATGCTTGATAAATTATTAATAATAAAATAATAATAATAATAATTAATAATAATAATAATAATAATAATAATAAATGCTTGTGGCTCAATCCAACCCAGCCCAACCCAACCCGATTATAATGAAAATTGCTTGTTTGACCCATGTAATCATGCCACTGAGTCCTGCTCTAGTTCAATAGATTAGAAGGAAATGGTGTGCCTAGGTGTGGCTACTTAGAACACACAGAGTATGATGACCTAAGAATCACAATGCTATGCATAAAAAAGAAAATATTACTTTCTTGTTTCGATGGATCAGCCTCGTGGTCGATAACAATTTGATCAATCCTTTTCCCAAGAAGCTGCAGATAGTTTCTGATTCTTGAAAGCACCTGGAGGCAATAAAAAAAGTTAAACCGCCTGGTATGAACCATTTTCATGAAATCGGTTAATATTAAGTTTGCTTATGGGTTCATTTGGGTCTACAGATTGGTCTATTCAAATTATACAATGGATCAAAGTGTCACTATTACAGATATTGCCAACTCAAAACGGGTCCAAACCAAGCGAGCACTAACCACCACCTACTAGTTGCCACCGTCACCACCGATGCCCAAATGGAAACACCCCACTTTGACCCAAACCCATTTCGACCCATTACCTAACCCGACCATTTTGCTACATCCTGGCATATGATAAGAACGAGTTTAAAGAATAGTGTGAACCTTTTCTTTAGGAAGATCAGCACTAGTGGTTTGCAACCTGTGAAGACGCTCAAGTGTCTTTTTTTCATCAATCAAGACATCTTCACACCATTCCATCCATTTAACTTCCTTGAACTGCTCATACACTTGTTCATTGTCAGACATCTCACCTTCCTCTTTGACCAAAGCATTCTCCTTGTGCGCGCGTGTCAGTTTTAATTTATTCATTGGCTCTGCTTTTGCTTTGCTACGAGAAACTGGCATGTTTGGAAGATGATCTTTCTGCTTTTTAGAACCCTTTCGCCCACCTTTGGCCCCCGAGGTTTTCCCACCAACAGCAACAAGTTCCATTTCAAGAAGTTGAGAAGCCCTTTCTTTTAACTGGGGAGCTCGTGGTAGGAAGGTTTCGTGATGCTGAAGTTCCATGGGGGCAATCTTTTTCGAAAGACCGAGCTTTTCATCTAACCTTATCTTTTCCCAGTTCCCAAACCCATGATAGTGAATCCCTAATAGCAATCTAGCATCATCCTCTGACAACAAACATTAAGGGCTAATATTACAAGTACTAACACAAGAGAAGAATAACACGAGAATCATAAAGGCATCGTATAACTTACTTTGGTTCCACCCACAACCTTTAGACCAGGTAGCAGGTTTGAGGTACATCAAAGCCTGAAACTGTGAGATGGGATCATTGTAGCGGTTAATCCGCTTGGACAGAAGTTGAAGCTCCTCAACACGACTTAATAAATCATCTGCCTTCACTGGAACACCAAAAAAATCCAACAGGGGTCCCTACACGTGACAGCAAGCCAGGTGTCAGTTGAAATTATTAACCAACAATCTGAATCTGAAATCTCGTATATAATGAAGGACAACCTTTGGGTCCAGGCTTCCTACATTAACTGCTTTTCTGCATCCCTCTATCAGTATATCAAAAAGTTCAATCTGAGTTTCTACAGGAGCAGCTTCAACAGACCCACCCACTTCTGCTGCAATTAAGCTAATTTGACTATCGTTACCGTACTTCTTGACCGCACGGAAAAAACGAGTAGCATCTCTCTTTGGCAAGGTCCCATAGGACCAGCCTCTTACTTGAGCAGAAGCTCCTTCAAGTGGTGGGGGCAAATAACTAGAATGATCAGCAGCATTTCTCCTCTTTGTGGCCCTCTCATGAGATTCAACACCCTTCTTTTTCCTTTTGTTCACCCGTTCTGGTGGGATGACCTCAACATAACTCTTGCTGTTTCTTGCAGCTCGAGGCGCTAGTGCTTCCTATATTACAGAAAGAAAATTCCGTTAAATTAGTAGTCTCATATACATCCTTCAGAATATAAGTTATAACAATAATAACTAGCCAAGAGAAGTAAAACAATCTTATCATCTTGTTAACGGAGACGAAACTATACGTGTTGGATCAGGACTCAAGAGTCAAAATTAGATAATCATTTATGAAACAATTTTTATCTTAGTGTTGTCATTTATAATCACAAAGATCGTATTATTTCAATTATATCTATAAAAGATGATTTAGGAGGTTTTATGCATTGAGATACACTTTTGGAGACCCATTTCCTTCTTAGCTAATTTCTTTTATTTACCAGTTTGATATGTAACATAACCCTAATCATTCCATTCATAACTAAATGTGCATACCTCAGCCTGTGAAACAGCATCAGGTTTTATCCATCGACTCCAAAAACTTCCATCATCTTCAGCACACGCAAAATTAGCAACCTGCAAACATAGTAGAAGATGACAAATGCAATGGTAAATCTATATACACATAACACAGTAAATAATGTCATATTTAAGAAGGAATCCGAAAAGTATATAAATCGTGAACTGCCAAATTATGCATCTAAAAATATGCTTGCCTTAAATGCACTCAATAATTCATGCCCTTTTTCATCCTCCGCTCCCTTTTGTTCGACCTTTTCTGCTCTTTCAAGAATTTCATCAATGTCCAGGCTCAAAAGCCTCTTTTTGTTTTCTTCATCGTTTTTCTCTTCTTTAAACAGCTCCTCTGCCCCAAACCGCAAAATAGCTGATAGCTCATTCTATTGCAATAAATAAAAAATGGATTTTAAAGAGGTTATATAAATAAATATCAACGCCTTTACTACAAAAGCTTTTTCGAGAGGTACTGCTGATGAATACCTTGTCAAAGGTACTCGCTTTTTTTGCTTCTTTCTTCTCCAATCTTCCCTCTGCATTTAGTTTCTGAATGACCAAATGGTCGAGTACCTAGTGATACAATGGACAGAATTCATAATAGAACAGAGCTGAGAAGTGATACAATGGACAGTTAAATGATTACAAAACAACCAATAGGTTATATACCATTTTCTTTTTAGCACGTTCCAAGATGTCTTCCTCAACACTTTTGCTAGTCACGAACCTATAAATATTAACCACTTCTTGTTGTCCAATCCTGTGAGCTCTGCTCATTGCCTAAGAAAAGTCATGAAATCAGTATGTAACGAACATCCATCAGATATACAATCAAAAAATAGAGATAGATATCATACTGTCCCAAACCTGCAGATCATTCTGAGGATTCCAGTCCGAATCAAATATGATGACAGTATCTGCTGTGGCAAGATTGATACCTAAACCACCAGCTCGAGTGGAAAGAAGAAAACAAAAATCATCGCTACCAGGTGCGTTAAAATGGTCCATAGCCTGGTGGCGCACCTCAGCCTTTGTACTCCCGTCAAGCCTCTGATACTTGAGCCCTTTAATTGACAAATATTCTGCAAGAATGTCCAACATCCTCACCATCTGAATATTAAAAGAAAAGGATCAGCCAATAAAAACCATGCAAACTTAATTTGATATATATAATAAGTTGAAAAACTACAAGATGGCTTGTTGCATCTAACACAAGTCAACACAAAAGGATTTGACTATTCAGGATTGCTTTTGTGAATCATGTAAGAGGACGTTACTTATGATATTTGACTATCTCCAAAACACCAGCTTAAACCCTATAAATCATAAAACAAGCCACCTGTCCAACATGCCCATTCCTCACAAAAGCAGTTGAAATACCTGCGAAAATATTAAAACCCGGTGATTTGTCTCGTGCAATCGGTCAAGAAGCTTGTCAAGGATAACAAGCTTTCCACTGCTAAGAATTATTCTTTCAAGTTTACTGCTGCCTGTAATACTAGAGTCTCCACCATAACCGTGGTCCGCGCTCTCAAAGAGGAAAGGATGATTACAACATTTCTTCAACTCTACCACAATGTTCAAAAGAGAAACCTGCACAGTTACAAATTAATTATTTCAAGAAAGAAGTCAATCAATTTGAGTACATGAATTAACATAATAATATTTATACATAAAAATGGCATTGCTGGGCAAAAACCATAAAAGCTACCTGATTTCCACGTACACCTTTGTTTAAGTCATGAAAGTTGCGTTCCAAAATCCACTTGTAATACCTGAATAAAAACAAAGGATGTCACTGTGAGGCTAAAAACTGACAGATAAAAACCATTAAGAACACAGTAAAATGAAAGAGAATATTACCGTTTTTGTAGCGGAGACATCTCAACCCTGAGAACTCGTTCGATCTTTGGGGGCAAGGACTTCTCAACATCTTTAATAACTCTTCGCAGAATGTGAGGTCTCAGTTCCATATGAAGATTAGCAAGCTATTGAAAAAAAACTCACACTTCAGTCCCCGTGTTTATCTCACACACAGCATGTCAAGATTAACAAGCCTACTAATAAAGTTGATCGCTACCTCAATTTCATCAAATGAACCAAGGTTCTTGTAATTTTGAACAAACTCGTCCTTACTGTGAAATTTATCCGAGTCCAGAAAGTGAAGTAAGGCCCTATCCAAAAAAATATTAATCCACTAAATTCGGAAATCGTTGAAGAGAATAATTTCATAGATTGATTAATTAAGCGCAATTGTTCTAAATAACACTCGTAGCCAAAAACAAGTTACCATAGTTCTTCTACACTATTCTGCAGGGGGGTACCAGTAATAAGAAGCTTGTTCTTGGTGCTGAATTCCTGTGAAATAAGATTTGATTAAATAAGAAACAAGAACTCTCATGTCGCCAGTAAGAACCAATAACACGAGAGTACCTTAAGTGTTGTATACAATGAAGCTTCACTGTTTTTTAATCTATGTGCTTCATCAACCATAAGATAGTTCCAATTTATTTTAAAGAGCACAGTCCTATCCTTCAACAAAACTTCGTACGTAGTTAACAGAGCATCAAACTTCGTACCCTTGCCAGTCTTTTCAGAGAAAAATTCATACTGCTGACAAACCTTTAACCCAACAGAAAACATTTAGAACAAAAAATATACCACCAGGAAAGTATAGTTGGCCAGTTAAAGAGACATCATGATGCAGCATATAAAATTTTTCATTAAAATACTTTAATGCAGAAAGTATAGTTGGCCAGTTACAGAAACATCAAGATGCAGCATATATAGATATATATATATATATATAGGGAAGGGTTTAAATGAGACGCTAAATATTGCGAGAACCGTGAGAACAAGTGGAAAAACCACGAGAACTTGATCAAAAACAATTCAAATTCAAAATTTCTTTTTACACTTATCGTTATTATTCGAATACAATATCAGAAATTAAATTTACACGTTTAAATTTACATGCACTAGTAAATAAAGAAAATTTACGCGTGTAATTTTGCCATTTACACATGAAAATTTGTTGTATTTACACATGTGTAAAAAAAACTTATTAAGAGTGATTTTAAAAGGTATGATGAATTATTTAAAGAGTAAATTCTTTTTCTAATGTTGTATTTTAATTATAGTGAAGTTTGTATTAAAAAAATTGAATTTGATTGGTTTTCTAATTCCGTCTCACGGTTCTCGCAATATTTAGCGTTCTCAAAAAAAACCCTCCCCTATATATATATTGCGAGAACCAATGAGAAAATCAATCAAAATCAAAACTTTTAATACAAACCTCATTATAATTAAAATACAACATTAAAAAAGAATTTACTCTATAAATAATTCATCTCTCCTTTCAAAATCACACTTAATAAGTTTTTTACAGATGTGTAAATACAACTAATTTACACATCTGTTAATGGCAAACTTACACATGTGTAAATTTTCTTTATTTACAAATACATATAAATTTAAACATGTAAATTTAATTTCTAATATTGTATTCGAATAATAAGTGTAAAAAGAAATTTAGAATTTGAAAAGTTTTTTACCCAGTTCTCGTGGTTTTTTCAATCGTTCTCACGCTTCTCGCAATATTTCGTGTTCTCACTTAAACGCTCTATATATATATATAGAGAGAGAGAGAAGGGCTATCTTGAAAACTCTAAATATTGTGATAACCGTGAGAACTTGCAAAATAAAACAAGAAACAAAATAAAAGAAAAAAATTCAACCATTATTAATTATTAGCATTAAAAAATAATTTAATCTCCAATTAATTCATCTTTCCTCTTTAAATTACTCTTGAACAATTTTTTACACGCGTAAATGGTAAAAACTTACACATGTGTAAATGGTAAACACTCTCGTATAAAAATATATATTCACATTACATGTAAACATTTTTTTATGTATTTTAATAATAATGGTTGCGTACAAATTTTGATTTTGATTGGTTTTTGACCAAGTTATCGCGGTCCTTATGAGTTCTCATTTGAACCTCACACTATATATATATATATAGGTCAGCATATTCTCAATGAAGATCTTAGATTTATATGACCACCACTCATCTTAAATATTGTATTCCAAGAAAGACTTTACCAGAAAAAGAAACAAAAATTTGTCATTTGATATGATAGCATTAACACATAGTCACAAACATGTAGTCCGTCACATCTGAGATGATAAAAATCATCTTTCCGAAACAATGTTACAGATTTCTCTCAAGCCTCATCAATAAAGCCAAATCTCTTGATCATGGAATTCAAAAATGGTCTCCGTTCGGATATTTCAACAAGAAAAATGAGGCATTATATTCAGTAATCACTAGCTTCTTCAAGAAATATCACACTAAACAACATCATATAGCTGCAATGTGTGTATCATTCTTTGTACATACGGCTTCTTGAGTATGTAAAAGCACAGTACCTTCAACAGGATGAGCCTCTAGTAACTAAGTACTAAGTAACGATCATAAAAAATATTTTTTAATATGCATGAATGAAATAGAAAGTTATCAAAGTGATTTGAGGTTACATCATTGAAATCAATGAAACAACTTCAACCAAAATCACGATCATGCAGCATCCTAATCTAGTAAAATTTTAACCACATGAAACTTAAAAGTAAAAAAATACATACCTCTCGGCTTGCACGAGTCCCAACATATATGATTACGTTCATATTAGGAAGCCACTTCCTGAATTCCTTGGCCCAATTTGACAAAGTCGATAGAGGTACAACAACAAGAAATGGGCCACGAATCTTTTGAGCATTCTGTGGGAACAATAAGAAAATAACCAAATATGACCAGTAGTTCCAGTTAATGTATAGACAAAAGAGAAACCACAGTGAATGTATAACAACCTGCAAAAAACCAAGCATAGAAACTGACTGAACAGTCTTCCCAAGGCCCATTTCATCAGCTAATATGACATTAGTATCATTTCTCCAGCTGCACCGTAAAATAAAATTATAAGCGGAAGTGCCCAACTCCAGAAGAAACGCACTATAAGGTACTATCTACTTTATTTTGACAAAACATACCTGTTAACAAGAAAATTCAAGCCATCAAGCTGATAATCTCTAAGTTTACCACCTTTTAACCACTCAGGCTGTTGCTCGAGCTTTCTCAAACTTGCTATAAGTGAATAAATATATAATTTGACCAAAAAGTATAGTTGATAAGTCAGAAAAGCAATACAAAAGTCACATGATAATATATAGAGTATAGTTGATAAGTCAGAAAAGCAATACAAAAGTCACATGATAATATATAGGAAACTATTTATTATGAGTAATCCCATCATGTCATATACAGTCAGCCTAATTGCATATCATTAAACAAACTTACTTTCCTAGTAGTATTAGTTTTTTATTATCATATAACATCTATGCCTGTGTGGTTGATAACCCTTGAGATCTTCCATCATTTTTTTCTTTTCTTGTTATTTTGATTTAATTCGTAATACCAAGGTTTCTAGAAAATACACCATCCTTACACACATCATTAACCTAATTAGCAATCATTGGGTTTCTTGATAAGACCAAAAGAACACCAGTAGACAGACTGACAGAGGTGTCATAGTGGACGCAGCAGGAGTGATGTCATCCATCAATTGACAAGAACAAACTTCAACAGATAATATTGTGTTCCGATCACTGGTAGTCAGCACAGAAAAGTATATGTAGAACTACCGCATCAAAAATCATGCCCTCCCAATTTCAACATCATAAAGCAACAGAATAAAAAATATACTTCACCCACTAAAAGAAACTCGATAAGCATAAGTCCGAAACCGTTGTTACTTGTGATACATAACAATAGAGACTACACCTCCATAGAAACATAATTCTCACAGATCAATGACTCCATAAATAATACGTGTCATGGTTACAGCCAGATGTTCTTTAAGATGTCATGTTCTTTTGCCGCTCTCCGATTCAAGTGTGTGGTAACTTATTAAGTTATTATACCGTCTCTTGTGACCAAACTACATATTGCATACCTTTGTAATTTATTATATTCACTTAATAACATTAATCCTCTTGCCTTTGAGTATATAGCTAGCTTCATGTGCCTGTGTCCTATAAAAGGTGTTCCACACTTCCACTAAAATCTTTTTGCTTTCCACTTCTAGGGTTTTTCTATTACTTTCAAGTAGGGGAAATATACATGACGTCAATACTACTGCAATATGAACATTAACTAATGCAAACAAATAACAAATCAGGTCTTCATATCATTAAATATAACTGATGTGCAATCTCCAAATATCTAAGGCGGTATAATTGGCTCAAGTTTGATATCAAAAATAATTTGAGTTGTAATTTTAGTTCAAAATACACAAATACTCGAGGACACACATATAATTGTATACATTAAAGTTTAGGAAATGAACTGTGAATTTATTAGTTAAGAAAAATCTCAAACCTGATCTAGTTAAAAACCAAACCAAAGTAAAAACGCTCATTTGGTATGTAGTGCAGAGGTAATGACTCATAAAACGCTTTAGTTACAAAATTTGGAGTTGTTATCTTAGTTCAGAATATACAGCAGCATACCTTTACTATTTCTTCGCTGGAAATCTACCATTTTTCCCTGATTAGCTGTCAGGGCAGCTTCACGAGCCTGCATCCAAACTTGGAAATTTGAGAACCTTAAATACTAAAAACATTCTTTAAACATGCTAGATAGATGGCCAAGATAGAACGGAACACGGGTTAGGTTCAAACACAATTAGAACATGAGATTATATCGCAACTTCTGTGATAATAACTTTAAATGAAGATATTTAGCTGTAGTATGAAACAATAGAAACTTTAGTGTCTGACTGACGAGCAAAAAAATAACATAAATTATCAAATTTGGCATACTGAGTACATACATCTTAAAAAAGATACCTTATATTCATCAATAGCTGCCTGAGCAAAAGCAATATCAACAAACTTCTCCCTGAAGATGTCATACAACACCAAATATAAGCATTCCGGCAACTGATCCCCCAATTAGATCTACTAAAGACTCCTTGACATCGAATGCAAAGCCAAAAGGTTATAAAAAGCAGAGACCTCCCCACTTATGTAAAACATTACACATATCATTCCTTTTTCACATGTATATAAGCTATGAACAAGAACCAGTATATTTAGGCAATTACTATAACCAATTACCAACATAGAAAACATTATCCATATATGCAAAACAAAATAATATTCCACTCCCATTCCCATATATGGATGTGAATTTATTTAAGTTCTAAGTGTTAAACAAAAGGAAACATAAATATGCAGCAGTGTTACTAAGGGTAACAAACAAGCAGACTAATCGGTTACTAATCAAATATCTTAAACATATACTTGTACTTAACCTTGCATCTAAATTGAAGTAAACCATATGGACCATAAAGAGTTACAAAATTTATGTTAGCATAGATAAAAATTAGTAAATGAACTTGAAAGAGTAACTCTCATTTGTTCAAACAAAAGCACTCCTGTCTCTTGAAAATTACAGTAAAAAAATACATATGCTAAATTCCATGTTACACGATGAATAAATAAATAAATATATAACACATCTACATACCATGTAGCTTCAGCATAAGAGAGACCTTGCCACTTGACCAAATATTCTGGTGTTCCAGACCCTTCTTTGCTGAGTCTATCAGCAATTATCCGCTCCACCTAATTGGGTCAGTTGAAAATCTGAGGCAAAGAAAGTAGAAAAGAATAATGCAATAGAACACGAGGATCACATAAAATGTCAAACCTGACAATTCTGCTTGATAAGATCCAAATCCATCTCCTTGCTCACATCGATTACCTCAATCTACGTAGTGAAAACAAAACTAGATATTTAAGACACTCCTCAAAACTAGATAGTTGCTACAAGAACATTCTAACAAAAGGTCTCAATGTTACGGTATGATAAGGAGGTAGCTGTCAATATATATAATCAAGTTTCACAAGTGAGATTTTTCAGTTTTGTAAATCTACACTACAAAGGGGACTCTCAATATTATGTAATCGTGTTTCTGTTATATCCTTGTGAACAGTAACAACTTTCACCTTAAATAGGTAACTACAAAATATGGTTTGGTGTCTTACAACATTAAGTGTCTCTTGCTTGCTTATACATCAAACAAAATTAATATAAACAGACAAAGAAGGGAAGAGATTAACTGAGAACAAAAGGAAGGGGAAATTTTTCAGGCGGTGTCCTTTGGCACGAAAATTGACGAATTTTGTAAATGTTTCAAAATCTTGCACGTTACGTCCTTTGGCCCTAACCCAGTTAGTTTTTCTTGTTAAATTTGATCCTGTGGACCCCCATATAAGGGTATTATTGTCTTCTCACATCTTAATATATTAATAAACCCTTTTTTATAAAAATATATAAATCCACTCCTCCCTTCCCACCCACACTATTCTTTCTCTCTAAAAACCCACCATCAACACCACCATCCAGCACCGCAACCACCATCCACCACTCTCTCGTCGTCACCAACCCACCATCATCAACTGCATCTCAACAATCCACCACTCTCATCAGCCTTCAAATAAAATCTAGAGAGAGAGATAGAGAGATAAACCGAGAGAGAGACTAGAGAGAGAGACAGTCAGATGGAGAGAGTGAGTGGTGGTGACAGGAGAGTCCTAAAAGCATGAAATAAAATTTTATGCTGCGCCTATCCCCATCATTGAACTAATCTACCCGAAAGCTGCATCTCTGTTTTGAGATTAACCATCCTCGAACTGTTATTAATGTTTTGGCAACAAACCATTTAGTTTCAAGTATTATTAAAAAGAACGAAGGCAAGTTAACATATGATTGCAAGGATGAATAACTTCTAGATATTCTGCTATGTGTTTGACATACTTATATATATATATTTTGTGTCCTTAATAAACTCACCTCAAATGAGTTTGAACAGTTTCCTCATTATAAACCAGTTTATAACAAGAATACAAGGAACATACATTGAAGTTTAATTTTATTTGTTTCTCCTGAATTTTTATTGCCATTGAGGTTCTTTAACGGCCTTTAAGGATAACTTCTCACTGTTGAAGTGAGCATATTCAGGCATTGAATAAGCGGATTAGCACAATTGCACATTAACACTAGCATGTGCAATTTCAGTGTAGCTGCAAGTTCATGGCTGGGGTGTGTATGTACTATGGTAAATGATCAGTTATTGATTCCAGCTGGAGTAAAAAATCGGCTTCCTTTACCAAGATGTAGAGAGAGAGTGATCAGTGGTGGCTGGTGAAGACTGAGGTGGGTGGGGGCGGTAAAAGCTGAGGTGTGGTGGGTGGGGTGGCGGTGAAGGCTGAGGTGCGGTGGATGGGGCGGTGAAGGGTTGTGGGGTGGTTGTGGTGGTGGTGAGAGGTGGTGGTAGTGGTGGGTGAAGTTTGAGAGTTGTAGAGAGAGAGAGTTTAGAGAAGATGAAGATGATGATGATGATGATGATGATGATGATGATGATGATGATGATGATGATGATGATGATATTAATAACAATTTTTAAAAGAATTTTGTTTTATTTTTTAAATAATATTAAATGAATGGGAAAAAAGACTAAACTACCCCTGTTTGACCAAATTTAACAAGAAAAACTAACTGGGTTAACAAGAAAACTAACTGGGTTAGGGTCAAAGGACGTAATGTGCATGATTTCGGAACATTAAGTACAAAACTCGTCAATTTTCGTGCCAAAGGACACCGCCTGAAAAATGGTGTAATTTTCCCAAAAAAGAATGATGGTCAACATTACCTCCTCACGAGACACTTTTCTTCTGTACTTGATATCCTCCGTTACCCTTTTAGTGTAATTCAGAACTTTCTTAAAGCCACTCAACTGATCATCAACAAAAAGGTACAAGTTTCCATAAAGAATATCAAACACCATATTATATCAAGAAAACAAATCAAAAAATACACGGACTAAAAACTTACTGTTTGTAAATCCGAATATGATTTCCACTGGCAATGCAAATGTGATTGACCTTTCCATTTGATAAAAAATTCAATCACATTCCAATCTGGTTCCGAGTCAAATAAATGGCTCAACAATAAAGGCTCTGTTGATTTGTTGTTCCGTTCAGCTTCTTCAGCCATTCCTTGTGGCTGATGCCATAGCACTTTCTCAATAGTGTCACGATCTTCCTCTTCATTTCCCTCCTTACCTCACAAACAATAAACACGTTATGAAAAGCAATATAAAATGAGAATACCACATCAAGAAAGCATAAGAAAAGGAAGGAAACATTGATAGCTACACGCTACACACCATATAACCGCAGAAAAATCCTACTAAATTGAAGAACTCAGAAAGTGATAAAAAAGCATTATTATTCAAACTCCATGTATTCGACTTTCCAACTTCATGGTGCATAACTATAAATAGCTTAAGTCTCGATGTAAAGCCTTTACTGGCCAAGATCAACGTGTCTAAACACATATGTTTGAACACATCACCACCAGGCATATCATAGCATAGTGTTACATTGAGGTACAAGTATAACCATGACATGAAGTTGTACACCTTGAAAATAGCAAACCACCACCAATTATCAGTAGTACATCAAGATACAAGTAATTTCATGATACAACCTCCATCCACTAGCCCAACTTGAAAAGAAAGCCACGAGTTTTTGTCAGACGCATTAGCTATGCAGTTAATATCGGTGATATATCGGTTACATCGGTCCCCTTGTAAAATATCGGTCTCAAATATCCGTCAAAATATCGGTACCGATAATATCGGCGATATTGACCGATATAACCAATATATCACCGATATTTGACCGATATAACCGATATATCACTGAATTATCAGTGTTAAATTGCTATATATATAAATTCTGCATTATTTAAAATTACCGATATCCCACCGATATCTCACCGAGATAACCTATATCTCAAATATCGGTCCTTGACCGATATCCGATATTTTACCACATTAACTGCATAGCGCATTAGCGGTATGTATTGTTAAATATGCAACTATTCTATAATTCTATAATCTTATTAGATTAGAACGAAAAAACTCATAGACAGGAGAATGTACGAGTGGAGAAATATCATAATTTTTTGATGAAAAACCACATAAACTGTTCATTTGTGTTTTTGTTTGTTTAAAAGTGTCCAGGTCATACCAAATGTTTATGAATAAAACTATGCTTAGACAGTTTACAACCTACATCTATGCACATAATTTTACAGCGTTTGAACTCAAAGCCAACTCTGACCCAAAAACAACTTGCTCAATGGACCTCAAAATAGATCTATATATCAAATGAAGCATTTAGAACTATGTAATGCAGCATGCATATGATCGCTGAAATAGGAGTATGAAGAAGAAAATTCATTAATGTGCATACACAGATATTTCCAAACCTTTTGCCTCTTTCTCTTGATATCTTCATCATGTTCTTCACTTTCTTCACTTTCAGCATACGATATTTTCTGCACAGTTCGAGTAGAAGTTCGCACTTCATAATTACTTCCAGGAGCTTTTGAAAAAATGGATCGACCGCTAGTTTTTTTGTGGATATGTCTGCTTCTCCCGCCTGTACTTTTAAAGTGATCTTCGAAATCATCCTCTGAATCATTTGCTGATGAGTATTCCTCTTCAAAAATTGTTCTACCTCTTTTCCTCCGATTGGAAATTGTAGATAATTTAGGTTCTCTACCAGACTTCACATTGCCACGCACACCCTTCCGCCTTGGTTTCTTATAAAAGTCGTCATCATCATCAACTGAAATGTCTAACTCATCATCATCAGAATTATCAACTTCATCAAAGTCTCCACCTTCCCAGTCTTCATCCTGTTCTTATAGAATATCAGAGGTCTGTTTGTTCTCCCGCAATTAAAAATTCAAATAATATGAGAGCCAGAACAAAATTGCACACTAAGAAACAATAAGGTTGCTAATGTCACAGTTGCCAACTGAAGTCCAGATTCAATCACATGTTATTAAGAAAATACATCTACTGTTTATGTCAAGTTGAATAGCTTAAAAACGATCACACATATCATGTGACAGTATGATGATAAACTTGCAAGGAGTTGAAAGACAGTATGATGTATAGAAACTTATACAAACTTTGGTAATCTACGTTTGCTACACGAAGAATTTAGTAAGTGGGTGTGCAATAGCACACGCTAAAAAGTATAAACCTAATGACTTTTACACATAAGAATAAGAGATATAATTAGTAATTAAGTAGTTAAGGCCATCTAATTTACCTCTGTTTAAGCATGTAACTGAGGAACTAAGTGTTACAATACTCAGCAAGAATTATTCAGATATGCTCAACTAGAGTTCAACAATCATCTCTCATGCCCAACGTAATATTTCCAATCCTACATGAGCAATTATATCACCGGAAGAAAAAAATAAATCAATTACAAAATTAATTGTAGAAATAATATTACTGGATTCGTAACTCAGATGTGTATACATGATCTAATAATAACTATATTTAATATATTCAATTGAGTCACTTATGGGTCTGCTTAAACATCCCATAGTCCCAGCTTAGATGATTAAAAGAATAAGCACCATATGATAACATGACCACCTAGTTCCAGTTGATGCTTTGTAGAACATCATCAAAATAATGCCCGCAGTCACCTTAACCCTAAAGTAAACTTGACCAAGATCCTTCTATGAGCTGGAACTAAAACCAAATCAAGTACATATTTAATCATGTGGCACCAGTAAAGTTTAAGTGACAGGCAGGAAGCAGTGGGTTTGTCAGACCATATCACATTCTTTATAAGCAGTAGTACAAAAACAAAAATACAACTAGGATGAATGTATGTATAACCAAAAAACAACCAATGAGTAGTATCAGCAGTCGAATTATCAAGGTCTAGAAACCACACAACTAAAATAAGGCAGAATTAATTAACCTTGTTCTCTCTTCCAACGCTTGCGGTGCCAAAGTCCGGATCAAAATCCACATCATCAGGGTCATCTTCTGCAGAAATTCAAGGAAAGCAAGTTGTGTTTAGGGAGAGTGAATATGCAAATGATAGGTGAAATTCACTTTCTAACCGAAGTCCAAAACTCCATATCAATCTAAGAATCTAAGATAATACAAGGCGCATGAGTTACCATCAACATCATCGTCCTCATCCTCAAAATCGTCTTCATATTCACCAACATATGAAGCTTTTGACTTCTTCCCACGCACGAGGTTATTGGAAGCAGCTACAGTCAGGTTCGACTGCGATTTTGAACGATAGTCATCGGTATTATTTAAAAATTTGTGGCGCAAGGCATCGCCTTGATCTTCCTCCTGTTCGTAGTAATCATCGGACAACATCTCATCCACATTTTGACCTTTATGTACCTTATCCACTTCTGACAAGTCATTGTCAGAGCCTTCTTCATTTTTATATCCAGAACTGCTTTTTGATTCCTGCATGGACTCTAACTCGGGTTTTTGATGCATGGGTTGATAGTCCTTCCAAAAAGTCAAGCCCCATCTCCCAGCTGCCTTATTTATACTAGTAGAAGCTTGTAAATTTGATAAGCTACCTCCACCATTACCAGCTGTTGTGTCGTACTGCATCCTACTCACAGCATATGGTTCACCATCACTCCCGTACCGTCCATCTTCCATCTTTGTTTCAAACTCCTTATCGATGCTTAATGTTGCATCTAAATCATCATTGCTGACGTTATTTTCAGCTCTATCAATACTTCCATACTTGCTCTTGTCATTTAATACATCGTCTGCTGCGACCGTTCCATTCGTGTATTTTCCAAAATAGGCCATCCTCCCTTCAGTTACTCCACTTGCAGTGCTTCATTCAAATTCCGTGCCTTCTTTCCCAATCACCTTCACATAATCAGAATATTAGATATAGTTTAAAAGTTATATAAATGATGTTACTGGCAAACATATAGTCAAACGTCCAATAAATACAATTAGAGGAGCCTAAACCTTTCCTATACAAAAAATAGCTATCAAATCCATACGAAATCGCATTAACAACTAAATCCAATTGATTAAACAATGGATCGGTCACGGTACGTGCATAAAGCATCAAAAACCATGGCAAAACCTAAAAACGGAAAACAATCATAAATCCACACACTAAAGCTAGGTCAAATTTCACAATCAGAGAGTGTGACTGACTCCTAAACAACGGTATCACAATTCAGCGAGAAGACTCACCGTTCCTTCCACAAACATATGTACATCTATACGTATTACGTGCGTCGGTGTAGGAACAAAACAAAACCAAACAAAACACGGCGCAAGTTAGCAATCGGGAGGACGCCGGAGAAAAGGCCTCGGCGGAGGAGAAACAGGCGCCGGCGGAAAACGGAAATAACAACGAGAGAAGTGTTGCGAAAACGAATCGAAGGAGACTCACGGGCGTACGGTTAGACACGGGATTAGCGACGGAGGCGACTGGATTCACCTGTTTGATAATGTCCGGTGAGAGAGAACGAGAGGTTTTGTAATGCGTATTCTGTGTGAGACTGACAAAGAAAGAGGGGGGATTTGGGGAATTTTTTAGGAAGGCTTAGTTTTCTTTGGACAAACGTGTTTATAGTATGTATAAAAAAATATATATGTATTCTCTTGCAAATTATCATAGTAGATAATTTTTTTTATTTTCTTACGAATTATTTATAGATCGATCATGATTAATTCGATTATTTCACTTTCCATTTTAGCTCGAGTTAGTTAGTTCGTGTAAATTTCTGAGTTGTGGGCAGTGGCGGAACTACAGGGGGTCAGGAGGGTCCGTTGACCCTACCGCGACTCTCCGGCGAACAGATTTCCAGTCCTTTTTCGTAATAGAAACCTCTTAGTCGTTTTTCTGTTAGTTTGACCCTCCTTATCAACCGTCGAGTTGTTTATGTGAAAAAACATGTTCTGAAAAATATTCTGCTGCCTTCTGTGGCGTCGAGGAAGGTTGGAGGTGAATAATACGTAAAAAGTAAGTTCAATTCTCCAGAAAAATGTGTAATACATAATATTTTATTATTCTTTTACATGTGATAGAGTGAGTACAGTAGTCACATACAATATTGATGAAACATTGTCTAATTGATTTATAAAAAAGTTTGATGTAAACGTTGTCTAATTAATTTACAGAGAAGTTTAAATGTTACTTTTTAATTTATATGGTTATTTCATTTAGTCTAAACACGTTTATAAAGATTCACCATAGATATAAATTATAGTTAAAGGTTTTTTTTCATAATAAATTTTATAAATATTGGTTTATGTGACAATAAATGACGCTTATTAAACATACATAGAAATTTTATTTTAAATGTTTTAATTACCAACTTACCAACTTCTAGATGATCTTAATCGTGTTGTATATGGTTAAAAAATAGTGGAATGGGTTGGTACGACCCTACGTAGCAGTAATACCACATAACATAAAGAAAGTGAGGTTATGTGGCACTTGTCACATAACATGAATGTGCAAGTTTGATAACATCTGGATGTGGTGACACCACATAACCCCACAGATAACCACACAAAACACATCCCCCAACACACGTTCACCTCTCACCTTAACCACATAACCCCGTTTTCACCATCGCGACATACGAAATTTTCAAGCCATGGCGCCGAGGGGGGTAGTGTTCCCCGACGCTATACGGTGCCATGCACCCCATCACACTACCATGACTTACCACTACGCAAAGTCTAATAATGTGTATTGTGACCCCCCCACTGGTTGTGGTATCTTTTGAAATCCTCATAGCAACATTTGGTTATTCAACATAATAAAACATTCAAATCAATTGTTATCCGAACCAATAAGACTTAGTATATTAGACTATCCGTTCATCCATATAAAAACACTTTACACTAAACTAGTGGGAATGCCGATGCGTTGCAGCGGGTCTCCCGACTCATGTTAGATTTAGTCATGATGTCTATCACAAACCATAACCCATTCTGGGTTTGTAACACTTTGTTCCATTCAACCAAAAATAGCCTAAGTTTGTATTCCGGATATACATGTATTTCTAGTATGGACATAAATGAGTAGTAAAGTAATTTGACTTTAGTATCTTAAGATATAGTAGGGTTTCAAAACAAAAATGACCACCTTGCATTTATTGCAAGAAGTTGCAATTATTGCACCAAATTACAATTATTGCAAAGTATGGGCATTTAGTGTTGCTTAATGCGACAAACAGCTCCTTGTAAGTCATGATGGTAAACCAAAGGATAGTAGCATGTGTCACCATTCTCAGTTGTATCTATTTCATGGGTATCTCCATAATCTGAGACCACCAAAAATTGCCCGTGTGCATCAAGCATGTAGTGGTGCACCTAAGAGTACTGGCATTGAGCATCTCCATCTTCTATCTCTCCTCGAGCATCGTCCGCCTGGTTTGGAACATCGTCATTGAAGATGCCCTGTTCGTATGTGCTCTTTAACGGTTGCCTTTCTCATGTTTCCCGAACCGGCTCGTTGTTTAGCATTTGTCATCTTAGTTTTAGAATATAAGATGGGTATTAACAGAATGTTAGTATTGCAGTACACCATAACTATATTTTGTTAAAAGAACAGCAAAAGTATGGTATTACAAACCAATTTATATGTTATATATTAAACATATTTTTTTTCTTTGTTCTTATAAGAATCGTTATCAATGCGATAAAAAATACAGTAAAAATGCAGTTAAAATGTAGTTAATATTACAGTAAAAAAGACACTCAGGATGCTGGAAATATGCAGTTAAAGTGCTGTTAAAATGCAGTTTTAGAAGGCAGTCAAATACGCAGTAAAATACTGGAAACAGTTAAAATGCTGCAAAATGAAGTAAAAAATGCATTAGAATGCAGTAAAAAAGGCAGTTAAAATGCAGTAAAAAACTGAACATACAATGTCACATATAAGTTGCTTAAGCAGACCTAAAAATGTAATAAAAACAAGTCATACAAACTTTGGAAAGTCACCTGTAGTCACGCGTGGTATTCTAGAAAAAAAAAACTAATGATGATGATGTTAGCTTGTGGGAACTTGGGCTACTGTTTGATATCTGAACCATCTTATAACAAAAAAGATTAAGATGCAAGCAGTTTGGAGCCTATATATGATATCTTGGAGAAGGAGAAATTGGCATTTCATAAATTTTCAAAACCAAAACCAAAGAACCAAAGTTTTATGTTTTATATCTTATGCTTTGAACTGAGTAAATGCATAATATATAAATGAGAAAGTATTTGTAATAGTGTATGTGCTTGTAGAGTAATAAGAAGTTGGTGACTTCATGCTCGACTCATTTGACCCGTTCGAGATTTCATTGAATCGTTAGGCTAGATGATTACGAGAATGATGGTTATTGTAATGGGATGTTATTTAAGTTATCAAGTGCTCTGGAACTTCACTTTTCTAACAACCCTCTAGTTTCCAAGACACGAGGACTATATAATGTGAGTTCTACTCACCGTATCTTTTTAAAACACTACTACTTACCTAAAGAAGGTTGTGGGTCAAGAGTTTTGGAGTTACTGATTACATGTATATTTTGCATAACACAGAGTCTAAAGCAATGTACCATTTCCCTAAAAACTGAGTGACAAAACTCAGCACCCATCAAACAATTGAAGCACCCACCAATCAAATGACTATATATCTATTGCAAGAAATAAACACAAGATGATAGCATCTAAGAAACAATAATGAGCTCCACATACATACATTAATTTAGAAATCAATCTATTGTTGGGTTGGGTTAATCTGTTGTTCGCGGGTTAGTTCATAGGTCAACGGGACGGAAAAAAAACAGTTCAGTAGCTTGCGGGTTACCCGGGGCAGACCAAGACCGGGTTGACAGACCCGTTAATACATACCACTTATCCGACCCATCACACGTGACCCAGTTTAATGTGAAAAAGGAGTGAAATTGGAAAGTTGTTGATGATTTTAGGGAGATGTGGGCTGAGTTTTTTCAAGTGATTTCTTTGTATTTGTTATTATAGGCTAGCACTATTTTATTTTGAGATGTACACCATGTTCATTCGACAATATTTCAACCTTTCTCTATCCCTAGATTTCCATTCAAATTATAAATGAATTAATGATAAAAAAAAATAGGAAAGGTGCAATAAAAATAAGTGATGCCTGAAAACACTTATGGATAATGCTACTCTTTATCCTTGAACTTTTAAGGACCAAGGTCTATGTAGGGTATTTAGAAGCCATGACAAAAATTCAACATGATCAAACTATGTCCCTATATGAAACCGTTTTTTACTCGCTTTCGTAACCACTTGCGAAAATACATAAGGACTAACCTACAGCTCAAACAAGTAACTATTAGGTATGCAAAAGACATAAATCTAAAGACAATTCTTAATATTATGCAAAGTCTCAATCAAGTAAAAGGGTTTCGCTTTTCTTTAACTAACAAGTCAGATAATCATAACCATCTAATTAGAATGTGTTTGAGTGAGAAGGCATACCTGGTCGGAAGCAGCAATGTCTCTTCTAAAATTAGGGAAGCACGGTGGGAAATTGACAAATATAAACTGACGGGATTTATAACTGATCTGACATTCATTGGCAAAATTGAATGGCCGATTGAATGAATTTAGCATGGATAACAGAATCGAGGACGATTGAATAGACTATGTTTTTCGGGCAAACCTGCCACCATGGCTCCATTGCTCTTTGTTGCTTTTCCCATCTATATTGTCTATCATATCTTCTCTGTTTCTTCATCTTGTTTCATTTGAACTGTTGGTATCTCAGATCTGTAATGCATACAGAATCCAAAATGTAAACGTTATGCTTAAATAAAACCCTAATCGAGTGTAACTGGAAACCGTAAATCCAAACTAAGAACAATGAGTGCCATCTATTTTATCCCATATATGCATGAATCCCAATTACAACAATTAATCTGACCATCACACTTTAATTAGATTTGAAAAGCTTCACAAAGACACACACATCATGCGTAAGCTGTTATTATATATCATCCTCATCTTTACAACCTTAATCAACACACACCCTTTCTAAACCATGGCTAAGAGACATAACATAAACTTAATATATAAACGGAGTCATAAACAAAAGACAAAATGGTGGTGATGTACCCATGAGTGAAGCCTCTAGCTAATGAGTTATCCAAAGAACCTGATCCATGGGTGTCATTGTACCAATCTTAGCACCCTTTTTCGGAATCCATAGCCATCGTCGCGTCAAGTGCGAGTCGTCGGAACCTCACCCCCTGCTGTTCGTAGAACACCGTCAACCATCGCTGAACCCTAACCATACATGTGTCGCCGTCGCCGGAACCTAAAACCTTCGACCTTCTGGTGTCTAATCAAACCCCGATTCTCTTTCTGGCGATTTATTCCCTATTCTCTCTCTGTATGTATAAATTTAACATTGTAACAACTCGGAAATTTATTGTTATTATTTTCCTTTTTGTTCCGTTGTATTTATCTTTGTACTCCGAGATTCGGTTATGAGAAAGTTTATGTTAAGATAATTATATTTTATTACAACTATATCGCATCTAATCGCTAATTCAACGCAATCACAAGTAACTGTGTTACTTTAATAGCCAGGTGTGTTATGGTTTAATAAACACTTGTGCCATCGCATCGCAAAACGCAATTAATTATGTGGAATTATGTTTTATGTGTGTTATATTTGTTTAGGTTTGGTTATAATCGCTATCGCAACGCTCTCACAGGCACGAGTCACTAAATCACACTATTGTATCAATTATAACGCTTAACATAACTATCTAATACGAACCGAACCGCCAAACGAACGCTTAACATGAAACAAACGAACAAAACTTGCCAATAGGCCAAGTTCGGCCGAACTTGTCTAAGCCGCCAGAAACCTTCCAACATACCAAGTCCGCCCGGACTTGTCCTAATACTCGGGAAAACAAATAAGTTCGCTCGAACTTGTAGCAAGTTCGCCCGAACTTGATACAAGTTCGCCCGAACTTGATGTATCCAACCCATCTTTTCACCTCACCTATAAATACTCTCCTCTCCTCATTTGAACTTGCTGCAAGTTCGCCCAGAGCTCCCCAAAACCGAAACCCTTTGTTTTCTAAGTAAGATTCAACCCCTTTTAAAGCTACAACAACGTTTCACAACGATTTTGCACAAGGCTTTGCCTTCGTTTTCATCAAATCTCTTCTGTTCACAAAAATCTTCATCTTTTCATACAAAACTTCTGTTTTTCACTTAGATCTATGCCTAGATCTAAGTAAAACCTTTTAAACATCGATTTCTACACAAGATTCGGACTAAATGACGTATGTTTCGTTCACTTTGAAGTGGAACGAGGCGTTGTCAAGCAAGATCTCAGATCCGGAAGCACAAGGACGAAATCATCACTTTACACAAGATGGACTAACCCGTACGAACCATCAAGTTCGCCCGGATTAGCCCGAGTTTCTGTAAAATGGCTAAACTTGCTCCAAAAGACCTCTCCAGCCTAAGTTTTACTCAGTGCTTAAGGTTGGAGGGATGAACACTCGATTTTCTCAGCAAACGACGCGAAAACGCACGATTTGGATGCCAAAACAGTCAAGTTCGCTCGGATTACATCAAGTTTGCTCGAACTTGCCTAAAACCTCAACAATTCACACAAGTTAGCCCGAACTTGTCCAATTCTCAAGAGAATCAGACAAGTTCACCTGAACTTGTATCCCACCTCAGCAATTAGGGCAAGTTCGCCCGAACTTGTCTAGCTTCTCAGAAAACAAGACAAGTTCGCCCGAACTTGTACCTCTAGTAAGTTCAACAGTCAAGTTCGCCCGAACTTGTCTACTGCTCTCTCACCCGTTCACCGTTTTAGCATTTCGGAAGACTGATGCACTTATGTTCGCTTACAGGCTGATCCGGCGCTCTCCTCAACTCATCTCAAATCTCGTATCTCTCCTAAAACGCACCAACAGTGAGTATACTTGAACCCTTTTACGCTTAAATGCACTTTTGGGTGTTACATATGTTCCTATATCAAATCACATCACACAAATCAAACGCTTATTCGCAATCCCACTTATACATGACTATACGTAAAACATGCTGAATTGTATGTGTTACTTGATTGCTTACCCTTAACATGATAGTATACTAGAAGTTGACCCGCCACCCGGAGGCCCGGGGTTGTTAAGGCTCGCATTTTTATTTCTCATTTATTTTCTCTTTTAGGATGTGGACACTTGTTCGCATGCCTCGATCAATCGCGGTTTGTTGGTTTACTTGAATCTAGTAGATACATAGTTCACAACTCTTACGTAAGTAATGCGGTGTATGCTAAATGCTTTTATATCTATTATGTACGAAAACCTGTATGCTCACCTTTACTTAATTGTATTGACGTTTATTTTAACATATGTGGCAGGTTGAGGATATTGCTTGGACGCTTAGTTTTAGATTTGCCTTTAAAAATCATGTAATAAATCCAGGGAAGATCGAATCAGATGTTATGTTTAAGAGATTGTTTCTAATTATGTAATGATTGTTTGAGGATTATATGAGTTTGATAGTATGGGATGTTGGACGTTGAATATTATCTCTTAAATAATTGTTATAGAATCTCTTGATCAATCCGATTCGCCTAGTGCCACGCCCTGATGTTTCCGCCATCGGTTAGGGTGTGACAAACATGAATTGAAACAGGGTAGAAGGAATTGAATCGATCTGAAACTGAAGCATTCAATCGTAAAATGTAGTGAGATTTGATAAAATTTAAATCAATTACAGAGATCGATTAGGTTTCTTGAGGGCAGGGAGGAAAGGATTTTAATAGTGTATGTGGGTGAAATATCTAAAATTTCCCTAAAGTGTCTTAAAAGTTTTGAGAATGCACAAGTTTACCCCTTTTAAAATAGCTTGGCTCTTTTGTACATGTTGCTTCAATATGTATACACAATGTAAAATTACCAAAAGGGTAAAAGTTCTAGTTCTCTTAATAAGGTAGTAAAGATATTTAAAACATGATTTTCACAAAGAGGTAAACCTGAGGAAAATTAATCAAGTTTTATACAAATGAAAACTAAAATAATATAACAAACTACTTCTATTCACTTTGTGGGTTTAGGTGTTTGTGGATCCAGAACGTCAGGATTGTCATTTTCAAATAAGATTAAGTTGTCTTCATGTTCTTAAAACCAATCTTCGATTCCTTGATAAGCTTGTCATGCAACGAACTTCTTTTCATGACATTTCTTCGATTGAAAAACATAGAAAGTACATAACTCTTGCAAATCCATTCGTCTCCACGCTTTAAAGTCCTTCTCCTCTGCATAATAGTCAATCCTGTGACTTTCCTTTTCACCGTCCACATATACTTAACATCATCAAACTTCTATTGAGAGATGCCAGAACAATCTCCAATTCCTGGTTCCTTTCCCCCACCTACATGTCTAACAAACTTTGAAGGTGTTGGAACAGGATCTCTAAAGTAATCATGACCTTCACGATACACATTGTGCATTACGATTGTCTTTTTAGGCTACTTAGGTCTCATTGTCTTGGGAACAGATTTTCTTTGAGAAGCCGGATAAGTTTCAATATATTTTTTGCATCGTCACTTCATCCATAGCTAATCTTTCTTTTACGATTGGATGAAGCTTTTCAACACTAGCTGTATCTGAACCACTTATTTTTCGATTAGTGGATTTGGTCTTCTTCGTTGTCTTAGTAGACTCTTTACCAAATCTTTGAAACAATTTCTACTTCATATCTAGACCTATAGTTGTCAAATCTCCTAGATTTGTCTTTAGTTCCTTAATCTTTTTATCCTTTTTCTTCATTTCTCTTTACAAGATCAAGAATCTTAACATCTTTAGTGACAACATCACTTTCAAGCATGTCAACCTTTTTCTTCAACTTGACAATCTCGCCATCATCTTCACTATCACATGCTCTTCCTTTTTTGTTCCACACGATACCTATCATGAATAGCCTGCAATCGATCTATGTCAAGCAAAACATTACTTGAGCTATCAGGATTAGAAGATGAACTTGGTTGAAAGTTAATTTGTAGTTCAAATTGTGGTTCTTATCAGATAGAGTCAGCAATTATTGTATAATGACTCTGGTTTGTGGTGGAGACTTTGGTAGTTTTTTAGTTGCAACCTCAACTACAAATGGTGTTATTTTTTTGGCTTGTAAGTTGGGGTTCCATCACAATTTCGGGTCTTGGGTCCTTTTTGCTTATTTTCCTAAGATGTAGATCAATGTATGAATTTTGTTCAACTTCACTCTGTTGTTCATGTATAGTAGAAGATACGAGAGGAGGATTCTCAATATTTCTGTCACACCCGAAAATCGTAGCAGAAGGTGCACACATGGGGTAACGTCATTGCATATAAGACCTAAGGTTAAGCAAACACTACTTTAGATTAAAATTTTGATACCATTAATTAAAAGTTTTACAAATCCCAAGAACTATGTTTTGAAACAATATTCTTGCATTTAGATACAAAACGCATGTACTAAGTAGAAAATCTTCTAAATAAGTATCCACGTAATGCACATGCTTACTTAAATCGATTCCATGACTTGCTTTAATACCTGAAAAACTTGCTAAAAAATGTCAACACGCTACTTGGTAAGTTCACATAGAAAATAATAGTAAAATCTAAACCAATGCACTTTTATTTAAACTTAGGGAAGTTTATATCACACACTTCCTTTGAAATTTTTTATCAAATAATTTCCTTGGAATTCTCGTGAGACATTCCTTAGATTATTTTAGAAAAGCTTTATAAATCTTTTCCTTGGAATCCCTCGAAAGGCATTCCCCATAATATTTGGAAAACTTTGTAAATCATTCCCTATGAATATTTGCGCAAACCTCGCACATTTATCATTATAAGTTTTCCTTCGTAAGATGAATAATTTCTTATACCAAATTTCTCTATCAAAACACTTAGGCAAGTTCACCACGTGAAACTCCCTTTCTAAAATCAAAGACAAATCAAGCGTAGATTCTCTTTTTAAAAACAAACGCCTAGGCGGACCGCATTCCCAAATCACATAAAAGCCCATGATATGTAAATTTTAAACATCAATTTTTCGGATCATAAACTAGCCAAGAACATGACACATATTAATACCATA
This sequence comes from Scalesia atractyloides, assembly GCA_947069175.1. Lineage (NCBI taxonomy): Eukaryota > Viridiplantae > Streptophyta > Magnoliopsida > Asterales > Asteraceae > Scalesia > Scalesia atractyloides. The sequence goes on from CAMTDV010000010.1 coordinate 33,451,223, forward strand.
AGCTCATAGTCAACACAGGACATTAGTTCCCCTAATAACAATTTTAAAGGTATTTCCTGTATTAGTCGCCGGCGTGGGTGATCAAACCCGATAGATCTATCAATACTTCTTTCTGCCCTCATCGAGGCAAATGATTATGGCATTCGTTAAAGGTTATATAGAGATACCAAGATGTGCACAAACTGGTGCCATGCTTATGAATAATATATATCTATATAGTTATTAATTTAATATATATATATATATATATATATATATATATATTCAAACAACGTATCTTCCCCAAAAATGTTTGTAAAACTTTATTCAAAATGGGGTCACAAAGACTAATGTGTAAGATATAGTAAAAACACTATGACTTCTCTTAAGAATGTTTTTCCCCAAAACATTCAAAAACAGTAAAATAGTGATCCTGAAACTCACGTGTAATGTAAGTGTAGTAACATGTAAGTAATTGTGGCTTTATCAATTCTAGTCAAAGAAAGTCAAAGTATGTGAGAAGACCAAGTCAAAGAACAAGTCAAAGTTGATATTGCCAGAGAATGTGGAGTATTCCGGACACCATGTAACATCAGGGAAAGATGTTTTCCCTGATGAAGGTTTGGACATATTCCTAAATGTGTGTAGATTACATTCCTGGAAGTGTGTGTGGATTACATCCGAAATTTGTTATTCCCTGATGAGTGTGGTTTTGTTAGGGAATAATATTTGTTATGGGTGGAATTCTGAGCCCATATCCTGACTACATATCTTGACTTTTTAACTTTTATAATGATCAGGATACCAAACCAGGATATTGGTAACGTCCTACGGGAATATCCTGGTTATGACTAATGGTTTACTTGTAGACTTTGGCTGCAGGTTGTAAATGTTCACAAAGACTAATTCCCCTGAAGACTCGCTCAATATTGTTGGAAGAAAGACGTTGAAGCCGGAAGACTAGGCCTGCAACAGTCATAAGGGAATATCTAAAAGTATCCCAGAATTATAGGATAGTTTGTTTATTCTTGTAACTATAAATAGGGAATGCCGGATCATAGGAACACACACTTTCGAGCTCTCTTACTCGCACACTCTTCTTCTAGCTGCAATCACACTCTAACACTCCCCACTTCCGATCACTGTAACACTTGCGATCCAAGCATTATCCTGAAGTTGTATCCTACTTTTACAATCAATAAGAAGAACAAGGCAGCTGACAGTTATCAGCTCCCGAGGTTTTATGCTGGCATTCTAGATTGATCAAGGGCTTTCCTCGTATATCCAGTGTCAACATTTACCTTTATTGCATTTTTTACCATTTTGATATAGTTTATTATCCTGAGACTATATCCTGAAACTGTTTTCATAATCAACCAACTAAACTTATTTTTGCAAATCATAATAGCACACTACCTCACATACTAAGTTTGTCACTTAATTGCTTCAGTAATTTTTACCAAAACAATTTGGTGCCCACCGTGGGGCAAGTGGTACTATTTTTAATAAAAACTTTGCTAAAATCACTAGTCGGTTTTTTGTTCTCAAAGATTTTCGCAAAACTATTTTCAATGGCTTCTCAGTCAGGTTTGAGCTCTTCTTCAATGCCTACATCAACCTCTTCTGCAATTGGTTAATTGCCTCCTCCACCTCCATAAGTTCGGACTTTCCAAAGGAGAAATGAAAGCCAAACGCCTCGAGACACTACTTGTCACACCCCAACTGATGGCGGAATCATCGGGGCGCGACACTAAGCGACTCAGATTGCTCAAGAGAATCCATATCAATTACTATATGACAATATTTAACACGGTTCAATTTCCCATAAAACTAAACAAATATCCATACAATAATTGAAATAAATCCAAGTTTCTCAAACAATAAAATAAAGTAGACAACTTGATTAAGCGTGTATCTAGAGAGTCCTAATCTTGATTCAAGATAGCCTGCGTTTAACCTGCAACATACGTTAAAATAATGACAATACAAAAATGTATTGGCGAGCATACAGGTTTTGTTATAATAGCATAGTAGGGAAAAACATCGCAAATTTCCACGTACATAAACATGATTCACATAACATATAAACTAAACAAGACAAATTTCACATGTTAAGCTCTCGAGAAGGCTGGTAAGCGCGATGTGTCCTTCCTAGCTAGACCCCGTCGGGTGTCAGCCGATCTGTAGTACCATACTAGCTAAGGTGGAGTTAACGAAAAAGTGTCCTAGTATATATGTTTCTAGCATCACGTATAAATATGTATAACAGATATTCGCGTGTGATAAATCGGTTTAGTTTGTGTTGTGTACTTTTAATATGAATGTATATTACACCAAAAAGTGCGTTAAAGCGAAAAGGGGTCAAGTATACTTACTGTGGGTGCGTAAACAGCAAACACAGCTGATCTTGGGGAGCGAGGAGAGTGTCGAGTCAGCCTACGAGCGAGAACAGAAGTGCATCAGTCTTCCATGGTGCTGAATCAGTTGAATGGAGAAGTTGTTCGGGAAACAGACCAGTTCGTGCGAACTTGGCCGGTTCGTGCGAACGTGGCCGTTCGTGCGAACTTGGCCGGTTCGTGCGAACTTGGCCGGTTCGTGCGAACTTGACTGTTTCGTGTCCATAATCGAGTGTTTTCGCGTCTTTCGTCGAGGAAATCGAGTTTTCATCCTTCCAACCTTGAACTACTGAGCAAAACCAAAGCTGGGGAGGTCTTTTTAGAGCAGTTAGCCACTTAAGGAAACTTGGATTGGTTCGTACGAAGTAGTACTTCGTACGGAACAGTCCGGTTCGCAAAAGTTGGATGTTTTGCGTCTTCGTGCTTCCGGATCTGAGTTTTCGCTTGAAACAGACGTCATTTCGAATCCAATTTAAGTATATTTCTGACAGTGCCTCGTTCCACTACTTAGTGAACGAAACACACGTCGGTTAGTCCGTTTTTAGTGTAAAAATCAATGCTTTAAACAGTTTTCTCAGATCTAACACTTGGTGAGTCGAAATCATCAAGATCTCTAACTTGGGAGGGCAAGGCAAAGCCCAAAATACTCGTTTAAGTGTAGATCTAAGTTAAAAATAAGAAGTTTTATGGAAAAAGATCAAGTTTTTGTAAATAGAGAAGTTTTTATGAAATCGAAGATAAACTCGTGTAAATCGTTGTGTAAATCATCTTGGTTTGCTTGAAAATAGTTGTATTCTTACTTGGAAATCAGAGAGAGTGCGGGTTGAGACGTAGGTGCGAAATGGTAGCAAGTATAGGAGCATGGGGGTGCTGGAGTTTTCATAGGAGAGGGTGGATATGGCATCAGTTCGTGTGAACTTGCAGTTCGTGCGAACTTGCAGTTCAGTACGTGCGAACTTGCAGTTCGTGCGAACTTGCAGTTCAGTACGTGCGAACTTGCAGTTCATGCGAACTTGTAGTTCGTGCTTCGTGCGAACTTGCCAGTTTCGGTTCGATGTTTTCGTTCGTTTTCGTTTATTTTAAGCGTTTTCGATCGTTTTAGCGAGGTATTTATATATATATATGTATATATGTATGTATAACTATAAATAACATAAGTAACTACGTTTCGAGTTTGCGATGCGTTGAGCGTTTAAGCGTTTTAAATTTAATTAGATAAATAAGCGAGGTAATAAGCGTCTAAGTTCCCAAGTCTTGCGAGAGTCGTGTTGTTGTTTAAGCAAGCAGATATTCTTGGAAACCTCATGTCATTGTCATAGTATTAGCGGCTGAGTTGTAAGCGTTGGCGTTGTGAAGTGCGATGCATGTGCGAAAATAAACGATGTTGTGCGAAAATATGCGATGTAGCGTAGGTAGCGATATAGTTCACATTGAACCGTATCTCTGGTGCTAGGCGTAATGAGGGCAACAAGCGCGAAAATGCGGGTTATTACAGTCTCCCCTACTTTTGGAAATTTCGTCCCGAAATTTATCCGTGAGGAAGACTTGAGATTGACACAAGTAGGTGGCGAGAAAGCGTTAGGGTAAGTTTGAGGATGAATGAGCGATCGATCGGGGATTGACGAGTGAAAGTGTCTCAGTGGTGTAGGGAATCGATGAGTAAAAGCGACTTAATTGACTCGTGGTTGATAACTCACGAGTTGGCGATCCAAAAATGTTTTTAAGTTTTTGAAAAATTTTGTCAAACTATTACGACAAGGCTTTTAAAGGAAAACTTGATTTAGGAAAATTTTCTTACGATGCGGCGTTAGGATGAGTCGGTTTAACCCACGTTGTAAGAAATGTTTTTGTTGGTCAAAGGTTTTAAATAATTCAAAAAAATTTTAGAAAATTTCTTTCCACTTACTTCCAAATCATAGGTACAAATAAAAAGTTTTAACGGTATCAAAAAGTTTACTTATCGTCGAACCCCACATGGCAGCTTTCCACGAAAGTTTGTTAATATGGCTAAAGCACTTATATATAGAAAGTACCAGCGGCGTATCCACCATGTTTTAGCCATATCGCCTCCATCCCGTGAAACTACGTCATGTATGTCGACATATAATGGATAGAGTTTGGTGTCCCTGGTCCCAGCGGCAAGATGGTAGGACCAAGTTTGATTAGTAAACCAAGTAGCTTGCGCGGAGAAGCTAATTGCATACTTGGTTAGCGATAAGAGTGTGCGAGAATGGTTCGGCGATTGGAATAGCGAAGCGGTAAGGATGAGAGATGCGATAAGCGTTAACGCGTCACGAGGTGTAAATGATAAGCGAAGCGATAGCATTCAAGCGTCGGGGGAGAGGGGAAGCGATAAGCGAAATGATATCGTTTAAGCGTCGAGAGGAGAAGCGATAAGCGAAGCGATAGCGTTTAAGCGTCGAGAGGAGAAAGCGATAAGCGAAGCGACAATGTTAAAGCATCAAGAGGGGAAAGGGATAAGCGAAGTGATAAATATGTCATCGAAACCGAGATTGCGTTGCCGTAGACTTGCGAAAAGTCTAGCGATGGTGCGATCGAGAAGTGATGAGATGTTACGCCTTGCGAAGGAGTTTAGCATGTGAAAATAATTACCATAATATAAAAAGGTCTAATAACGTTCAACTACACATGGCATTTCTCCACGAGAGTTTGTTAGCATGGCAAAGCACTTATATATAGGAAGTATCAGCGGCGCATCCACTATGCTTCGACCACGCCGTCTCCATCTCGTGAATAGATGTCACACTTTGTCGACATGGTTAAAACGCTTATATATAGGAAGTACCAGCGATGTATCCACCATGTTTTAACCACACTTTTAATGTTAGGGCACCATTAGAATTCCCTACGATCCCCGTGCAGGCACCAAGATAATCCCGTGTGCACTCGTGATTAATTTGTTGTTTTCATGTTTATCGTAACTTATTTTAAAGGTGCATAGTAGGGGTAAAAACATATTATATCGTTATATACTATGTAGCATTAGTAATAAGATTTAGTGTGTGAGCTTAGACTAAGTGCGATGACTCGAGAGAGGGATAGAGAGAGATGTCGTCGTATGCTGAAGCAACATCGAACGATAGAACAATCATAAAGTATAAGTACTAATGTCGAAAATCGCACCATTAACAACGTTGTTATGCGCCTGGTCGGTGTTGATGTTGACGTCTTCTGCTGCTGGGGCTGTGGCTGCTGGTGCTACTGGGGCGGTTGATGCTAGGGTTACGAGTTGAGTCGGCGATGCTGGAAGGGCTAGCATACCTTGTTGTCGTAGCCCTGTGCGGCAGTTGCTGGTGAAGTGACCGAAATAGTTGCAGTTGATGCAATAGCGGCAACTGGCTCCGGCCTGGTGGTGATACGTACATTTCGGACATTGGGATGAGTCCCTGTGTAGTTACGCCTTGGGTAAAATGGAACTGCCTGGAGAGGTTCAAGGTTGAGCGGTGCAGTTGCTGAGAAGTTGAGGCTCAAGCTTTTTTTCTTGCGGCTAGGTTCGGCGGTGGCTTGCGGCGGTGCGTCGTCGTCGGATAACTCGATAGTAGCTTGGTTCAACTTCTTGGTGGATTCTTGGAGAAAAATCCAGCCATGACTCGCTTGTCATTGATCTCCGCGGCCAATTGATAGGTTTCTTCGATGTAGCTGGTCTTGTAGCTTCGACAAAATCGCCCACACATTCAGGCAAGGCACGTATGTGCTTTTTGATAGCCTTTTCGGGAGTTCGACCTGGCTTGGGCAGATGATGCTAAGCTGTTTAAACCTTGCTGTGAGGCCGGCATTGTCACCTTCGACTTGCTTGAATTTCCAAAACTCATTTTCTTTGGTTTTGGACTTCGTGGGGAGGGCAATATTCTCTCTTCATGAGCTCTTTCAGTTCTTCCCATGATAACGCGTAAGCTGCATCGTTCCCATGTTTGATGCGCTCAGCTGTCCACCAGTCGAGTGCTCTTGATTGAAATACTCCTGTAGCACACATGGTATGAAGATGCTCAGGCCACCCACTCTTAACCTCGATTGCACCAAACCACCGAAGCATCTGAGATAAACTTCCTTCACCTGTGAAGACCATTGGGTCACAGGCCTTGAACTGTTTGTAAGAGAAAGTAGACTTTGGTGCATCGGACTTAGAGTGTTCCGATGTCTGAGAATTGCTGAGGGCTTGAACTTGGGTGATGATTCGAGGAATGACCTTGGCCATTTCCTTGGCCACGAGCGAGGCGATCCTCTTATCGGCGCTTCTTCTGGCTTGACGTCGCAAATTGGAAGCGTTCGAAGACATCTAGACAAAGAGATTTGGAATGAGACTCGATCATAATGATTTTGAAATTGCGATGCGATTTAGCGCGTTAAAAACTTGTTATAGTTGATATAGTAACACGTATTTCTAAGATCAGATAGGAAAACACATATATTCTAGATTCTCACGTATTCACATAAGCACATGTAATAACATACTATATATGTATATATTTAAATACGTATATACTTGCAGGTATTGCCCGAGGACGCGGCTAAGAGAGTTGTTATGATTTAGTTTTGTTGCGAGTATTAGTTCTTGTTTTGGATTGCGATGGTTGTGTGAGTCGTGCATTAACATAGTAAGATGAAAGCGGTAAAAACGGTAAGCGAAAAGCGAAAAATCGAAAACGTTAAAAGTTTAGAATTCGTTGAAATGTACACGAGACATATTGTCACACCCCGTTTTCCACGTGTATTCTGGTGGGCCCGACGAGGAGTATCGTGACATACAGTTGATATCATCATAACCAATTACAACACAGAGCAACACAGCGGAAGGCTTGGAGTAAAATATAACTATTACAAACCAAAAGTGTCCAAGTGTTCGAAATACAAATATACACAAGGCTTGTAATAAGATCCACAGGCGGATAGGAAATAAACATACACAAAATGATAACAGACTCCACAGGCACAACTTATGAGGTCGCAACTCCTTAGCGTAAATGCCCCGCAACTTACGGCCAATTTTGTACTTGTACCTGTAACTTTAATCTTTTGAAAATACGTCAGTTTACACTGGTAAATACAATTAGCCGACACATTTTGAAAATCCTTTTGAAAATGGTTTTAGGTGCACAAGGCACATTTTCATAAATAACGAAGTTACACCCGTTTCGATTATTTTACGTAAACTAGTTACGTATGCTTAATCGTAAGCGTATAAGCGGAACCGGGTAGCCGAGAGAGTCATATACAAGTTCCACATGCCTTTATGTTTAAAATATGTTATGATATCAATAGGATATCAATATGTAGGCCCGTTTTGGTTTTAAACTCTATTTATGCCTCATAAGGGCATTTTGGTCATTTTATCATTCATAAAAGATGTTTGTAAGCACTTTGATGTCAAATTATATTTATTCAGTAAAGACATAATTCTTATGATGTTATAACAGTAGGATACCAAATTTATGTGTGCTTAACTATTTTGAACTAAACTATGTCTCGTAGGGGCATTTTAGTCATTTCACACATAGCTTTGAGGTCGTAATTCGGATTCTGAGTTCGGAACTTGTACTTACTGAAAATATATTGAAAACAAGTTTATAAATCAGTAGGTAACAAGTCTTGGCTCATAGTTATGGTTTTAAACCATACTATGCGCCGAAAGGGGTAAAAGTCGATAAATGCCATTAAATTCGATGTTTGAGGTAAACCGAGGTTATGGCATGTTTTATTTAACTAAAATATGTTATTTAACATGTTATATCAGTAGATAAAAGATTTGGTTATAAAAAGCTTGGTTTAAATCATTTTACGCGAAAAAGGGTATATTGGTCATTTATCGGTATTTAACGAATCTTACACTTTTATTCAGTTTGTAATCTGAATAAATTTCCTAATATGTCCTACATATCATATTACATCAGTAAGTATTTCATCTTGGTGATAAAACCATGTTTAATCGTTCTAAAATGCAAAAAAGGGCATTTTAGCAATTTAAAAGCACACCTTACGTCTTTTATCTAAACTTGGTTCATGGCCAGATTCTTGACATCAAAATACTCAAGTTATATTTACAAATAAGTTTATAGCATATTTTACATGCATGGATGTTTAAAACCTTAATTTGTACAAAAGGACCTTTTTGCAAAAGTTTATGTAATTTAGCGGAACTTGTATGTAAGCTCAGATTCTTAAGGAACCAAGTAGTATAACTTTAAGAGGTTATACTATACTTGAATATGGTCCTAGAATAACCTAAAGTCAGTAGCCAAAATGGCTAAATCGGGTCAGAACAGAAAGTCAAAGGAAAGTCAAATATTGCGACTTTCGGTTGCAAACCGAATCTAGACCGAGTCTTGATGAGTCAAATCAATTTATATAAGTTCTAATACTTATTTTTAAGTTGTTTGTGCATCAAAACATATTTTATAACATCTATATAATTAGTTATGCATTTTTATAAAATCTGACCAATTTGACTTTTGTTGACTTTTACGTTGACTCATCAATTGATCAAGAATTCGTGGTAATCAGAAGGTGCCCTTTTTAGGGATTAAAACCTACCTTATTACCATCACGTAGCCACTTTCGTTAAGACCAATGGCTAGACTATCATAGATTTAGATCAAAGTCAAGGCGATTTTACGGTGGGACTTTGTTCTAAGCTTTAAACCTTAACAAAAGAACTTAACGCGAATTGAAACACTTACATAGTGTGACATCCCGGTTTTTCAGGTATCTTAAACGCGCTACTTCACGGTTATTCATTCCTACGGTAATTTAATTTGGAGAATTAAATTATACGCTCGCAATAACTACGCTAACTTTGTGAATTTATTGGGTGAATTACGTGCTATGTGTGATTAGACGTTGTATATTTTGTAGATTATTGTATCATGCCTTGAATCGCGATTATTAGTTATATAAAAAAATAATAATAAATAAATAGCCGAACCGAACCGAGCCGCGAAACGTGTCGACCTCACCTCCTTGCGGCCCAAGGAACTAACCTAAACTTGAGGCCCAAGCTACTTACCCAAACCGCCCCTCCCCTTGCGGTTGCCCCCCCACCCATTTCCCTTCTTTTCCCTCGTGCTATATATGTACATGTATGCATGAGTTGTGTTTTAAAAACAAAAACAAGAAACCCTAGTCCTAAGAGAACCGACGGTAGCCCCCCTGTCTCTCACGATCGCAAGCCTCCAACCTTCCGGATTGATTCCAATCTTGTCCCGGTTAGCTAATCATCATCGTTTCAAGGTTAGGGTTTAATTGTTTTGCAAATCACGTTAGGGTTTGTGTAATCTTGATCATGATTATGGTAATGGTAGGATAATTGGTTTGAAAAGTGTTATGATTTATGATTAGTTCGGATAATTGTACGAGTTTTTGCGATTGTGATGTTATGATGAATACAAAAATCATAGGCTGCGTTTTAGCGATAAAGATCATGTTATATGATTAGGGTTTGCATGAATATTGATATACATGATGATATTTGACAAATAAACCAGTTCTTGATCATTATTATTAAGCGTCTTGATCGTTTAAGCATGTTCTAATGCGATAAAAGTCGAAAACAAGTTGCTGAATGGCATTTACAGCCAACTTCAGTTGGCTGTAACCTAATCATTATTTATCGAAAAGTGGATTTTCTGAAGCCTAAAACGTGTATTTTTGAAAAACGCTTCTAATGGCGCCGGATTCATATTTTTCTGAGGTCTTTTGCTATTTTTAAGTGGTCATTTAGTGCAGCAGCTGAAGCTGCGTAAATTCTGCAAAATTTGCTAGTTGTTTATCGAGTCGGATCTCATAGTATGTAGAGGGTTGTGTCACGAAATTTGTACAGTAACTGGAGACGGGAATTTCCGAACTCCCACTGGAATTTTGTTAATTGGACGAACGATGATTTTTAAATAATTTTTCCCGTGGACTGCAGTCAGAAAGCGACGAATCTGACTGCAGCCTAGTATATAAATGTTTATAAATAATTGGTAAAGCGTTAGGACTTGAAAAGTTTATATAAAATTCTACAGTTTAGTTGACACTTCCTGTAAAAAAATCGGAATTTTTGGAACGTTGGAACTATTTTATAAAAATCCTCGAAAACAGCCCAGTTATGAGCGTACAAGCTGAAACATGATAATTTGCGTTTGTGTGTACCAAAGTGTTGTATGAGTTAATCTGTGTTTATGACAAGTTTGTTTGATCATTAATTTGGTATGATGATACTTTGCATGCATGATTGTGTTTTCGAATTGGTTATTGCGTGTGCCGCACTGTGTGTTAGTTATGCGTAGGGTTTTGTATCGGTGTGTTCACACACTAACTTTAAATCGGTTGACATGTTAGGAGGCGATTAGCGGTCCCATCATTTGCTACTTTTGTGTTACTCTAACCGAGCAATTAAAGGTGAGTTCACGGCCCCTATTTTATCCGGTTTTAAACAACAGGGGAGAAACATGTATACACTCTATAACTCTATCTTTTACGTTATGCGAAATTAACGTCGTTAAACTACTCGGTGGACTTTTGTTAATTGGACGAACGATGATTTTTAAATAATTTTTCCCGTGGACTGCAGTCAGAAAGCGACGAATCTGACTGCAGCCTAGTATATAAATGTTTATAAATAATTGGTAAAGCGTTAGGACTTGAAAAGTTTATATAAAATTCTACAGTTTAGTTGACACTTCCTGTAAAAAAATCAGAATTTTTGGAACGTTGGAACTATTTTATAAAAATTCTCGAAAACAGCCCAGTTATGAGCGTACAAGCTGAAACATGATAATTTGCGTTTGTGTGTACCAAAGTGTTGTATGAGTTAATCTGTGTTTATGACAAGTTTGTTTGATCATTATTTTGGTATGATGATACTTTGCATGCATGATTGTGTTTTCGAATTGGTTATTGCGTGTGCCGCACTGTGTGTTAGTTATGCGTAGGGTTTTGTATCGGTGTGTTCACACACTAACTTTAAATCGGTTGACATGTTAGGAGGCGATTAGCGGTCCCATCATTTGCTACTTTTGTGTTACTCTAACCGAGCAATTAAAGGTGAGTTCACGGCCCCTATTTTATCCGGTTTTAAACAACAGGGGGAGAAACATGTATACACTCTATAACTCTATCTTTTACGTTATGCGAAATTAACGTCGTTAAACTACTCGGTGGACTTTTGTTAATTGGACGAACGATGATTTTTAAATAATTTTTCCCGTGGACTGCAGTCAGAAAGCGACGAATCTGACTGCAGCCTAGTATATAAATGTTTATAAATAATTGGTAAAGCGTTAGGACTTGAAAAGTTTATATAAAATTCTACAGTTTAGTTGACACTTCCTGTAAAAAAATCAGAATTTTTGGAACGTTGGAACTATTTTATAAAAATCCTCGAAAACAGCCCAGTTATGAGCGTACAAGCTGAAACATGATAATTTGCGTTTGTGTGTACCAAAGTGTTGTATGAGTTAATCTGTGTTTATGACAAGTTTGTTTGATCATTATTTTGGTATGATGATACTTTGCATGCATGATTGTGTTTTCGAATTGGTTATTGCGTGTGCCGCACTGTGTGTTAGTTATGGTAGGGTTTTGTATCGGTGTGTTCACACACTAACTTTAAATCGGTTGACATGTTAGGAGGCGATTAGCGGTCCCATCATTTGCTACTTTTGTGTTACTCTAACCGAGCAATTAAAGGTGAGTTCACGGCCCCTATTTTATCCGGTTTTAAACAACAGGGGAGAAACATTATACACTCTATAACTCTATCTTTTACGTTATGCGAAATTAACGTCGTTAAACTACTCGGTGGACTTTTGTTAATTGGACGAACGATGATTTTTAAAATAATTTTTTCCCGTGGACTGCAGTCAGAAAGCGACGAATCTGACTGCAGCCTAGTATATAAATGTTTATAAATAATTGGTAAAGCGTTAGGACTTGAAAAGTTTATATAAAATTCTACAGTTTAGTTGACACTTCCTGTAAAAAAATCAGAATTTTTGGAACGTTGGAACTATTTTATAAAAATCCTCGAAAACAGCCCAGTTATGAGCGTACAAGCTGAAACATGATAATTTGCGTTTGTGTGTACCAAAGTGTTGTATGAGTTAATCTGTGTTTATGACAAGTTTGTTTGATCATTATTTTGGTATGATGATACTTTGCATGCATGATTGTGTTTTCGAATTGGTTATTGCGTGTGCCGCACTGTGTGTTAGTTATGCGTAGGGTTTTGTATCGGTGTGTTCACACACTAACTTTAAATCGGTTGACATGTTAGGACGCGATTAGCGGTCCCATCATTTGCTACTTTTGTGTTACTCTAACCGAGCAATTAAAGGTGAGTTCACGGCCCCTATTTTATCCGGTTTTAAACAACGGGGGAGAAACATATAACACTCTATAACTCTATCTTTTACGTTATGCGAAATTAACGTCGTTAAACTACTCGGTGGACTTTTGTTAATTGGACGAACGATGATTTTTAAATAATTTTTCCCGTGGACTGCAGTCAGAAAGCGACGAATCTGACTGCAGCCTAGTATATAAATGTTTATAAATAATTGGTAAAGCGTTAGGACTTGAAAAGTTTATATAAAATTCTACAGTTTAGTTGACACTTCCTGTAAAAAAATCAGAATTTTTGGAACGTTGGAACTATTTTATAAAAATTCTCGAAAACAGCCCAGTTATGAGCGTACAAGCTGAAACATGATAATTTGCGTTTGTGTGTACCAAAGTGTTGTATGAGTTAATCTGTGTTTATGACAAGTTTGTTTGATCATTATTTTGGTATGATGATACTTTGCATGCATGATTGTGTTTTCGAATTGGTTATTGCGTGTGCCGCACTGTGTGTAGTTATGCGTAGGGTTTTGTATCGGTGTGTTCACACACTAACTTTAAATCGGTTGACATGTTAGGAGGCGATTAGCGGTCCCATCATTTGCTACTTTTGTGTTACTCTAACCGAGCAATTAAAGGTGAGTTCACGGCCCCTATTTTATCCGGTTTTAAACAACAGGGGGAGAAACATGTATACACTCTATAACTCTATCTTTTACGTTATGCGAAATTAACGTCGTTAAACTACTCGGTGGACTTTTGTTAATTGGACGAACGATGATTTTTAAATAATTTTTCCCGTGGACTGCAGTCAGAAAGCGACGAATCTGACTGCAGCCTAGTATATAAATGTTTATAAATAATTGGTAAAGCGTTAGGACTTGAAAAGTTTATATAAAATTCTACAGTTTAGTTGACACTTCCTGTAAAAAAATCAGAATTTTTGGAACGTTGGAACTATTTTATAAAAATCCTCGAAAACAGCCCAGTTATGAGCGTACAAGCTGAAACATGATAATTTGCGTTTGTGTGTACCAAAGTGTTGTATGAGTTAATCTGTGTTTATGACAAGTTTGTTTGATCATTATTTTGGTATGATGATACTTTGCATGCATGATTGTGTTTCCGAATTGGTTATTGCGTGTGCCGCACTGTGTGTTAGTTATGTGTAGGGTTTTGTATCGGTGTGTTCACACACTAACTTTAAATCGGTTGACATGTTAGGACGCGATTAGCGGTCCCATCATTTGCTACTTTTGTGTTACTCTAACCGAGCAATTAAAGGTGAGTTCACGGCCCCTATTTTATCCGGTTTTAAACAACAGGGGGAGAAACATGTATACACTCTATAACTCTATCTTTTACGTTATGCGAAATTAACGTCGTCAAACTACTCGGTAACTAAGTTATGTTAATGTACGTTATGGTCACTAAGCAGCTATATCACGGAAGTCCTCAACAAACTCTCGGATCGTTAGTATTGGGTTAGATAGCGGGGAAATTATAAGTAGTACTACTGGCCCGACAAGCCCCACTGAGCTAGTCGGCTAGCCGACCGGTATGGTCAACGGGTGATTAATTTGGCCTAAACTTTCGCCATGGTCAGTGATAGGCCTGGCAACACTGAGGCACAACAGTCAGCTTCAATAGCGAACTCTTATGTGACGTAACTTTAGGCTCGCTACCTACATGTTAACATTGAACTTAATACGAACCAACATCATTATTCCGGGTTAGGAATAATGGAACCAACATTATTATTCCGGTTAGGAATAATGGAACTATAATCGTTATCCCGGGTTAGGATAACGGGGGAAACAAAACTTTTAACCGAACTTGTGAACTTATAAAAACCTGTGAACTCACTCTTCTTAATGTTGACACTTGTTTCTTTACATGTTTCTCAGGACGCTAGACGCTAGTGCACTCACTTGCATTTGATCAAGACTTTTTATCGAGTCTTATTTACGAATATTGTTTGGGATTTTTGGTTTTGGCGTTTATGTTGGCGCCCGTTACTTTACTTTACTCTAATGCTTCCGCTCAACTTTGAAACTAATGCTTCCGCTAAACTTTGAAACTAAGATAATTTGAAAATAACTATGAATGGTTAAACAAATGTTTTTGGAAAACGTTTAATAAATCATATAGAGTCGTTGGATATTACTAGTGTCTCAGATTCGGTTTGATCACACGCCTCGCGGTAAAACTCCGCAAGTGGAAATTTAGGGTGTGACAGATTGGTATCAGAGCCTCTAGCTATAGAGAACCAGGTTTGCATTAAAAGTAGACCTAAACTATAGCTGTTACACGACACTAGACTTAATTGGCACCGAACTTTGATATCTTGTTATGTGTTATACTACAACTGTTTTATATCAGATATATATGTATATTGTGATGCACGCAACTCGTAACTAACTACACAACCCAACAGGCAATGTCATCATCATCATCCAACAAATCTCGACAACCAAGGGCGCCGGGGAAGGCACCCATGGTCGAACCCTCACCACCTCATGGCGTGGAGACACGCTCAGCTGCTAGGAAAAGACTCGCTCTAGGAGAGGAGTCGTCCTCCCGTCCGACCACCGCTATACCGGTCGAACCGGTCAACTCGTTAGAAGTAGGGGACGACCTAGTTAGGGATATGTTAAGAAAACAAGAGGAACAACTAGAGAGAATGCAGGAGACTATCGAAGCACAGGGATGGATGATACGTCAACTAACTAGTAAAACTGGAAGGCTCGAGGAAGAGCAACATGAGAATAGGAAAGTTCGAAACATTTTAGCTAAGGATCTTCGTGCTGAGCAGCTGAGGGCTGACTGGCTCGAAGACAGAGTTCTTGAGTCCAGTTGGAGGATTCAAGAACTGGAGCAGAATCAAGCACCTGTCCCAGTACCCGCACCAGCACCGGCCCCTCCAGCGCTGGTAGAGGAAAAAGAGGAGGATCCCGAGGAAGACCCAGAGGAGGATCCAGAGGAAGACCCGGAGGAGGATTCGGAGGAAGAAGAGCCGGAACAGGACCCGGCTGTTGAAGCTGAAAACGCCGCAGAGGATGACGGCAACGATAGCTACTTGGTAGATGGAGGCGTAGAAGACTGACTCGTCTCGCCAATCCCCGCTTTGTTTTCTTTAGTTTGTTCGTTTTCCACTTATGTTTGAACTCGAAATTTTATAATTAAACTGAGATGTTTGGTTGGTATTTTGTGAGACGTTGCAATTTATTTAATCGAATGTTCCTTTTGATTATTTAATTTGTTGGGTTGACATAACTTGTGTGATGATTGAAGTGTGGAATATGATAACTATATTGGATATATATACTTATCAGTGTGTGTTTGTGTTGTCTTGCGAAGATCTGAAATTGCAACTGGACGTCGCGGAAACCTCAACATGTCACCTGAAGAATTAGCCGCAATGATCCAAGAACATGTGAATGCTGCTCTAGCAGGTGTTCAAAAACCACCAGTAGGTAACCATTATTAAATTTTCATGGGAAAATCTAATAGTTGGGCTAGTAGACCTTCTCGCTGACTACCTATCCTCTGTCTTCAGGAGGGGGTCTTAACCCCTACAAGATGTTCCTCGATGCGAAACCGAGCAAGTTCATGGGTGTTGAAGGACCCATAGGACTGGTCTGTTGGATTGAAAAGTCTGAATCGGTGTTCGAGATGTGCAATTGCCTTGAAGCCAATAAGGTCAAATATGCTGCCTCAACGTTGGAAGATGGGGCATTAACCTGGTGGAACGCACAAGTCCAAACGCGTGGACTTGTTGCGGCAAACGCAATGGCCTGGACCGAGTTTAAGGTCCTAATCAAGGAGGAATACTGTCCGCGGGACAGAGTTCAGCAGTTGGAGCAAGCGTTATGGAACCACAAGATGGTAGGGTCTGAAATTGAAGCGTACACGGCCAAACATCATGATCTGGTGTTCCTATGTCCCGATCTGGCTAACACCGTCGAAAAACGACTTGAGTTTTATCTTGGGGGTCTGGTCCCTGAGATCCAAGGCATGGTAATGTCTAGCAACCCTACGACGGAGCATCAAGTGATTAGGCTGGCGCATAAACTCACCGATAAGGCGGTGGAGCAAAGGAAATTGCTACCTCAGGGTGCAACTGAAGTCGTCCCTGATAACAAAAGAAAATTTGAAGACTCACCTGCTCGACAGTCTTCGTCAGCCCAGCCACAACAAGGAAACCAGAAGCGGTCCAACAATTTCAACAACAATCGGGGTCACAATAATCAGTCTGCCAACAACACCTAGAACTCAAGCGGCTATGCGGGTTGAAAGCCGCAATGTAATCGTTGTAACCTCCATCATCACGACCCTTGCGCCGGAAATCGCTGCCAACGATGTGGCAAAGCGGGACACGCGGCAAAGGATTGTCGCGGGGAAATCATGTCTCGACAAAATCAAATCAGCACCAGGTTCAACAGCAAGGTATTAACCGGGGGTGCTATCAGTGCGGTAGCAGTACCCATTTCAAGCGAGACTGCCCGCAGCTTCGCAACAACAACAACAATGGTGGGAACAACAACAACAACAACAACAATAACAACAATGGCAACAATGGAAACGGTGGCACAGGAGGTGCCAAAGGTCGTGCATTCACGCTGGGCCGCGGAGAGGCCAGAAACGACTCGAACGTGGTCACCGGTAAGTTTCCCCTTAACGATTATTTTGCTACTGTACTTTTTGATACGGGTGCGGATAAGAGTTTTATATCTGAGTCTTTTAGGAAGAACCTAAATCTCACGCCTAAACCCCTAGAGACCCCTTATGTCATAGAACTAGCCGATGGTAAATCTATAGATGTGACCCATTTAGTAACTGGCTGTCAACTTAACACGCGGGTCACACCTTTACCATTGATCTGATGACAACTACCCTGGGTAGTTTTGACGTAGTAGCCGGAATGGACTGGCTATCCAACGTCCGGGCTGAAGTTCTCTGTTTTGAGAAAGCTATCCGTATTCCGCTCTCTAACGACGAAATCTTGATGGTGCAAGGCGAGAAGGCAGGCGCCGTCACAAACATCATCTCTTACATGCAAGCTCAGAAGTATCTTCGAAGAAAGAACTCCTTCGCTCTGCTCGCACTGGTCACCGAGCAGCCTAAGGACGAGAAGCGGATTGAAGATATCCCCGTACCGCCTAGCTCCAGCAGAGCTGCAAGAGCTGTCTACCCAACTTCAAGAATTGTTGGAAAAAGGATTTATCCGACCTAGTACTTTGCCATGGGGAGCTCCGGTCCTTTTTGTCAAGAAAAAGGACGGGACCTTCCGCATGTGCATCGACTACAGGGAACTCAATAAGGTTACCATCAAGAACCGATACCCATTACCTCGCATCGACGATCTCTTCGACCAGCTTCAAGGGTCAAGCTACTACTCCAAGATTGATCTACGGTCCGGTTATCACCAGTTACGCGTCAGGGATGAGGATATCTCCAAGACGGCATTTCGTACTCGGTATGGCCATTATGAGTTCTTGGTATGCCCTTCGGTCTCACCAACGCACCCGCGGTGTTCATGGACCTCATGAACCGCGTGTGTAAGCCGTATCTCGACAAGTTTGTCATCTTGTTCATCGATGATATACTTGTCTACTCTAAGGGTGAAGAAGAACATGCTGAGCATCTACGATTATTGCTGGAATTACTTCAACAGGAGAAACTATATGCCAAGTTTTCGAAATGTGATTTCTGGATTCGGGAAGTTCAGTTCCTCGGGCATATTGTGAATGAAAAGGGTATACCCGTTGATCCCGCCAAGATCGATGCTATCAAGAACTGGGAAGCACCCAGGACACCGACAGAGATCCGCCAATTTTTGGGTTTGGCTGGTTACTACAGACGTTTCATCGAGGGATTTTCAAAGATTGCACAACCGCTTACCACTCTCACCCATAAGGGCACTAAGTATGCTTGGTTCAATTGCTGAAGCATAAACTTTGCAGTGCACCCATTTTGTCCTTGCCAGAAGGGACATATGATTTTGTGGTATATTGTGACGCCTCCATTCAGGGATTGGGATGCCTACTCATGCAACGTGATAAGGTCATCGCGTATGCATCCCGACAGTTGAAGGTTCACGAGAAAAACTACACAACACATGACCTGGAATTGGGAGCAGTTGTGTTTGCACTTAAGATTTGGAGACACTATCTATATGGAACAAAGTGCACAATCTACACGGATCACAAGAGCCTCCAGCATATCTTTGACCAGAAGGAGTTGAACATGCGACAGCGTCGCTGGGTCGAACTCCTGAACGATTATGAATGTGCCATTCGGTATCACCCGGGTAAGGCTAACGTGGTAGCTGATGCCCTCAGTAGAAAGGAGCACTTGAAACCTCGT
Organism: Scalesia atractyloides; assembly: GCA_947069175.1. Lineage (NCBI taxonomy): Eukaryota > Viridiplantae > Streptophyta > Magnoliopsida > Asterales > Asteraceae > Scalesia > Scalesia atractyloides. The sequence continues at coordinate 33,470,305 of CAMTDV010000010.1, forward strand.
TGGGTACGAGCACTACAGTTCAAGATTCATTCGGGGTTACCCGAACAGATACGCGACGCGCAGCTAGAAGCAGTTAAGGAAGAAAACATCAAGGCCGAATCTGTGGGAAAGATGGAACGCGATTGGGAAGTGAAACCCAATGGTGCCCGGTATTTCATGAATCGTATATGGGTACCTCTCTACGTAGACCTCAGAAAGCTAGTTATGGACGAAGCTCACAAATCCCGATACTCTGTCCATCCTGGTTCGGATAAAATGTATCAAGACCTTAAAGCCGCGTACTGGTGGCCCAACATGAAAGCGGATATAGCCACCTACGTGAGCAAGTGTTTGACTTGTGCGAAAGTCAAGGTGGAATACCAGAAGCCATCAGGGCTACTTCAACAACCTGAGATCCAAGTGTGGAAATTGGATCAGATCTCGATGGACTTTATCACTAAACTCTGCGAACTCCGTGTGGTTGCGATACCATCTGGGTAATCGTGGATCGTCTAAGTCTGCACACTTCCTAGCGATCAAAGAAACAGATAAGATGGATAAGTTGACTCGCATCTACGTTAAGGAAGTAGCTTCTCGGCACGGGGTGCCAACGTCCATCATCTCAGACAGAGATGCTCGTTTCACGTCCAACTTTTGGCAGTCACTTCAGAAAGCGTTGGGTACACGCTTAGATATGAGCACAACTTATCACCCTTAGACGGATGGTCAAAGTGAAAGGACCATTCAGACCTTGGAAGACATGCTTAGGGCATGTGTGGTAGACTTCGGGAACAGTTGGGAAATCCATCTGCCTTTAGTGGAATTCTAGTATAACAACAGTTACCATACGAGTATTCAGGCAGCACCGTTTGAAGCATTATACGGTCACAAATGTAGATCACCGGTCTGTTGGACAGAAGTCGTTGACAGTCAACTCACTGGTCCTGAGTTGATACTTGAGGCTACCGAAAAGATTGTGCAAATCAGAAACCGCATGGCAGCGGCACGAGATCGACAGAAAAGCTACGCTGATCAACGACGCAAACCGCTCGAATTTCAAGTAGGCGACCGCGTCCTACAGAAGGTGTCACCCTGGAAGGGTGTAATCCGTTTTGGGAAACGAGGCAAACTAAACCCACGGTACGTAGGCCCATTTGTGATCTCGAAGCGTATCGGGCCCGTAGCTTATCAATTAGACCTTCCTACCGAACTCAGTGGAGTTCACAACGTTTTTCACGTGTCCAATCTGAAGAAGTGTCTATCAGATGAGACCCTAGTTATTCCATTGGATGAGATTCAAGTGGATGAGCAACTGCATTTTGTGGAACAACCTATCGAGATCATGGATCGTGAGATTAAGACTCGAAGGCACAGCAAGATACCGATTGTCAAGGTTTGTTGGGACTCTAAGCGTGGACCGGAGTTCACCTGGAAAAGAGAGGACCAAATGAAAAGAAAATATCCACACCTTTTTGCAGCTTAGCAGCAATCTAACGTTACCACCAACTAAATTTCGGGACGAAATTCTTTCAACATGGGGATGATGTGACAGCCTGGGAATTTCTTGTACCATTGCTAACAAACTGAATCTTTGTGCGTTGCATTCTAAACCGCGTTTACTCAATTTTCGGGACGAAAATTCTTTCAACATGGGGATAATGTGACATCCCGGATTTTCAAGTATCTTAAACGCGCTACTTCACGGTTATTCATTCCTACGCTAATTTAATTCGGAGAATTAAATTACACGCTCGCAATAACTACCCTAACTTTGTGAATTTATTGGGTGAATTACGTGCTATGTGTGATTAGACGTTGTATATTTTGTAGATTATTGTATCATGCCTTGAATCACGATTATTAGTTTATAAAAAAATAATAATAAATAAATAGCCGAACCGAACCGAGCCGCGAAACGTGTCGACCTCACCTCCTTGCGGCCCAAGGAACTAACCTAAACTTGAGGCCCAAGCTACTTACCCAAACCGCCCCCCCCTTTGCGGTCGCCCCCCCCCACCCCTTTCCCCTTCTTTTCCCTTGTGCTATATATGTACATGTATGCATGAGTTGTGTTTTAAAAAAAAACAAGAAACCCTAGTCCTAAGAGAACCGACGGCAGCCCCCCCCTCTCTCTCACGATCGCAAGCCTCCAACCTTCCGGATTGATTCCAATCTTGTCCCGGTTCGCTAATCATCATCGTTTCAAGGTTAGGGTTTAATTGTTTTGCAAATCACGTTAGGGTTTGTGTAATCTTGATCATGATTATGGTAATGGTAGGATCATTGGTTTGAAAAGTGTTATGATTTATGATTAGTTCGGATAGTTGTACGAGTTTTTGCGATTGTGATGTTATGATGAATACAAAAATCATAGGCTGCGTTTTAGCGATAAAGATCATGTTATATGATTAGGGTTTGCATGAATATTGATATACATGATGATATTTGACAAATAAACCTGTTCTTGATCATTATTATTAAGCGTCTTGATCGTTTAAGCATGTTCTAATGCGATAAAAGTCGAAAACAAGTTGCTGAATGGCATTTACAGCCAACTTCAGTTGGCTTTCACCTAATCATTATTTCTCGAAAAGTGGATTTTCTGAAGCCTAAAACGTGTATTTTTGAAAAACTCTTCTAATGGCGCCGGATTCATATTTTTATGAGGTCTTTTGCTATTTTTAAGTGGTCATTTAGTGCAGCAGCTGAAGCTGCGTAAATTCTGTAAAATTTGCTAGTTGTTTATCGAGTCGGATATCATAGTATGTAGAGGGTTGGGTCACGAAATTTGTACAGTAACTGGAGACGGGAATTTCCGGAAAACTCCCACTGGAATTTTGTTAATTGGACGAACGATGATTTTTAAATAATTTTTCCCGTGGACTGCAGTCAGAAAGCGAGGAATCTGACTGCAGCCTAGTATATAAATGTTTATAAATAATTGCTAAAGCGTTAGGACTTGAAAAATTTATATAAAATTTTACAGTTTAGTTGACACCTCCTGTAAAAAAATCGGAATTTTTGGAACGTTGGAACTATTTTATAAAAATCCTCGAAAACAGCCCAGTTATGAGCGTACAAGCTGAAACATGATAATTTGCGTTTGTGTGTACCAAAGTGTTGTATGAGTTAATCTGTGTTTATGACAAGTTGGTTTGATCATTATTTTGGTATGATGATACTTTGCATGCATGATTGTGTTTTCGAATTGGTTATTGCGTGTGCCGCACGGTGTGTTAGTTATGTGTAGGGTTTTGTATCGGTGTGTTTAGTTATGTGTAGGGTTTTGTATGTTAGGACGCGATTAGCGGTCCCATCGTTTGCTACTTTTGTGTTACTCTAACCGAGCAATTAAAGGTGAGTTCACGGCCTCTATTTTATCCGGTTTTAAACAACAGGGGGAGAAACATGTATACACTCTATAACTCTATCTTTTACGTTATGCGAAATTAACGTCGTTAAACTACTCGGTAACTAAGTTAATGTTAATGTACGTTATGGTCTCTAAGCAGCTATATCACGGAAGTCCTCAACAAACTCTTGGATCGTTAGTATTGGGTTAGATAGCGGGGAAATTATAAGTAGTACTACTGGGCCCGACAAGCCCCACCTGAGCTAGTCGCGCTAGCCGACCGGGTATGGTCAACGGGTGATTAATTTGGCCTAACTTTCGCCATGGTCAGTGATAGGCCTGGCAACACTGAGGCACAACAGTCAGCTTCAATCGCGAACTCTTATGTGACGTAACTTTAGGCTCGCTACCTACATGTTAACATTGAACTTAACTACGAACCAACATCATTATTCCGGGTTAGGAATAATGGAACCAACATTATTATTCCGGGTTAGGAATAATGGAACTATATCGTTATCCCGGGTTAGGGATAACGGGGGAAACAAAACTTTTAACCGAACTTGTGAACTTATAAAAACCTGTGAACTCACTCTTCTTAATGACACTTGTTTCTTTACATGTTTCTCAGGACGCTAGGAGCGCTAGGTGCACTCACTTGCATTTGATCAAGACATTTTTATCGAGTCTTATTTACGAATATTGTTTGGGATTTTTGGTTTTGGCGTTTATGTTGGCGCCCGTTACTTTACTTTACTCTAATGCTTCCGCTCAACTTTGAAACTAATGCTTCCGCTAAACTTTGAAACTAAGATAATTTGAAAATAACTATGAATGGTTAAACAAATGTTTTTGGAAAACGTTTAAATAAATCATATAGAGTCGTTGGATATTACTAGTGTCTCAGATTCTGGTTTGATCACACGCCTCGCGGTAAAACTCCGCAAGTGGAAATTGAGGGTGTGACACATAGGGTCCAAGGGTTTCTAAGATCATAAATGAATGCTTAGAAGATGCCTGGAACTCCCTTAGATGAATTTTGTGAGTTAAAGTGGAATGAAGGTTGTTGCAACTCACAAAAATGGCATCATTTAATGACCAAGGGGTTCCTGGAGTGTTGCCAGGTGTTCATGGACGTAAACCAATGTTCCAAGTCGTGGCAAGCATGCAAGAAGGGTGTTAAATGTGACAAGAGGTGGCAGATTTGAGTTCTGCCACATTTCTGCTCGCAGGCAGGTCCTTGCGGACCGTATGGGTATGCCTTACGGTCCGTCATGACCTCAGGCGCCAACAGAATCAAGTGGCCTTGCAGACCGTATGACTAGAGCCTTGTGGTCCGCAAGAGGCCTCCAGAACATGAAAATTTTCCAATTTTTATTTTAAGTCCCTCAATTTCATTAATTACAACATGAGGTTATAATTTATCATTTCAACGGCTTTGGTCCATCCTATGGTACACGAGGATTACCGGGACACGTGTCGGAAAAATATTGGATGTAAAAACACGAGGTGTTACACATATGAAAATCGATGATGCGTAAAATTGAGGATTGCAGGCTAAAAATTAATAGAGCGTCCTGGGTTTTGAGACAACGACTACCCATAGTGATTCGATCATTCCGTTGAGTTTGGACACACGCTTTGGCCTAATAGGTGAATGCTCTCACCGCCTCGCGGCTAACGACATTACCCTTCTGGTTACTACGCGTCCCAAATCATTGAAACAGTCGAGTCTTTAGTGAGATTGAAAATCGTTGAGTGGGATGAGTTTTCAAGGTTTGGATTTAACCCCTAACTTGATAACTTCAAATCCCTAATTGTGGTTTCCCTCCCGGACCCATCAGGAGGTTTCCACCGGATAAAATGGGAAATTTCCGTTAAGATGTGGATATCACTCCTAACTTAACGGAGATTTTCGTGCTAAAAGGAATACGCAGAGTGAGTGATTCGTCGAGAGTTCGCGGTTTTCACACCTAATCTCGACAAATCAACTCGTTTGTGATGTACGAGTATCTTTGCAGCTCCATGTGTTGTGTCCAAGTCTTAGGAAAGACTTCGTATAGTATTTTAAGTCCAAGGACAATGTTTTAATCAGATAAGCTAGGAATAAGCACATAGTTTCCTACTATAGACTAGGCAATTTACCTAATTCCCTATAGTTATGGCACTGATACGAATCTGTCACACCCCAACCGATGGCAGAATCATCGGGGCGCAGCACTAAGCGAATCTGATTGCTCAAGAGAATCCATTTCAATTACTATATGACAATATTTAACAAGGTTCAGTTTCCCATAAAACTAAACAAATATCCATACAATAACATACAATAATTGAAATAAATCCAAGTTTCTCAAACAATAAAATAAAGTAGACAACTTGATTAAGCGTGTATCTAGAGAGTCCTAATCTTGATTCAAGATAACCTGCGTTTAACCTGCAACATACGTTAAAATAATGACAATACAAAAATGTATTGGCAGCATACAGGTTTTGTTATAATAGCATAGTAGAGAAAAACGTCGCGAATTTCCACATACATAAACATGATTCACATAACATATAAACTGAACAAGACAAATTTCACATATTAAACTCTCGAGAAGGCTGGTAAGCACGATGTGTCCTTTCTAGCTAGAGCCCGTCGGGTGTCAGCCAATCTATAGTACCATACTAGATAAGGTGGAGTTAACGAAAAAGTTTCCTCGTATTTATGTTTCTAGCATCACGTATAAATATGTATAACATATATTTGCGTGTGATAAATCGGTTTAGTTTGTGTTGTGTACTTTTAATATGAACGTATGTTACACCCAAAAAGTGCGTTAAAGCGAAAAGGGGTCAAGTATACTCACTGTGGGTGCGTAAACAGCAAACACAGCTGATCTTGAGGAGCGAGGAGAGTGCGGGGTCAGCCTGCGAGCGAGAACAGAAGTGCATCAGTCTTCCATGGTGCTGAATCAGTTGAACGGAGAAGTTATTCGGGAAACAGACCAGTTCGTGCGAACTTGAGTGTTTTGTGTCCATAATCGAGTGTTTTCGCGTCTTTCGTCGAGGAAATCGAGTGTTTATCCTTCCAACCTTGAGCTACTGAGCAAAACCAAAGCCGGGTAGGTCTTTTTAGAGCAGTTAGCCACTTAAGGGAACTTAGACTGGTTCGTACGAAGTAGTACTTCGTACGGAACAGTCCGGTTCGCAAAAGTTGGCTGTTTTGCGTCTTCGTGCTTCTGGATCTGAGTTTTCGCTTGAAACAGACGTGACTTCGAATCCATTTCAAGTATATTTCTGACAGTGCCTTGTTCCACTACTTAGTGAATGAAATACACGTCGGTTAGTCCGTTTTTAGTGTAAAAATCAATGCTTTAAACAGGTTTCTCAGATCTAACACTTGGTGAGTCGAAATCATCAAGATCTCTAACTTGGGAGGCCAAGGCTAAGCCAAAATACTCGTTTAAGTGTAGATCTAAGTTATAAATAAGAAGTTTTTTGGAAAAATGAAGGTTTTCGTAAATAGAGAAGTTTTGATGAAATCGAAGATAAACTCGTTTAAATTGTTGTGTAAATCATCTTGGTTTGCTTGAAAATAGTTGTTTTCTTACTTAGAAATCAGAGAGAGTGCGGGTTGAGACGTGGGTGCGAAATGACAGCAAGTGTGAGAGCATGGGGGTGCTAGAGTATTTATAGGAGAGGGAGGATATGGAATCAGTTCGTGCGAACTTGCAGTTCGTGCTTCGTGCGAACTTGCCAGTTTCGGTTCGATGTTTTCGTTCGTTTTCGTTATTTTAAGCTGTTTTAGCGAGGTATGTATAACTATAAATAACATAAGTAACTGCGTTTCGAGTTTGCGATGCGTTGAGTGTTTAAGCATTTTAAATGAAATTAAATTAAATTAGATAAATAAGCGAGGTAATAGGCGTCTAAGTTCCTAAGTCTTGCGAGAGTCGCGTTGTTGTTTAAGCGAGCAGATAGTCTTGGAAACCTCACGTCATTATCATAGTATTAGCAGGTGAGTTGTAAGGGTTGGCATTGTTAAGTGCGATGCATGTGCGAAAATAAGCGATTGGGTGCGAAAATATACGATGTAGCGTAGTAAGCGATATAGTTCACATTATGATCGGAATCTCTGGTGCTAGGCATAACGAGGGTAACAAGCGCGAAAAATGCGGGTTGTTACACTATTCCTGCTCAAAATGCTTCCAGAGTTGGGGTTTCAGGGAGAACTCCTATTTTTTTTTTTCTAATGATGAGATTCTGTCTTTGTTTGGTAACATACAAGATCAAATGAGAAAAACCAGCTCATGATGAAGGAAACACAACTCTTGAAGTCCAACTCCAAGAGACTTGTTGAGGATACTGTTACCCCTTTGCAGCCCAGGATGTTGAACTTCAGTTCGGCAGTATATACTGAAGATAATTAGGGCAATGTCATACCGAGTCGTTCCCAGAGCAATATTCCAGAGATACCCTCAATGGCCAGGATATCGGCTGTGAGAGATCCAGGATATGCTCCAGGATATGGCCAAAATCGTCAAGCTGGTAACTTGTCCATTAACACTAGTATTCCTGCTACTAATAACTTTGATCCTTCGCAGGATGTAGGTGTAACATCGGCATTGTTCAGAGAACTCTAGAAATTAAAGGATATGATATCAAGTGTGCCTCGGGTAGTGTAGCCGATACCAGAAGTATCCCAGGATAGTCACAACATATCCCGCTTTGCCTGCCACATTTGTGATGCAGAAATTCCAAAGAGATTCCAAACTCCCAACATGAAGCTATATGATGGGATGACGGATCCCGAGGAGCATGTTGCCCAATACAGGGAAAGGATGGAAGTCAATCCAATTCCACCAGATCTTAAAGAAGCATGCCTATGTAAAGGCTTTGGTTCCACCTTAACACGATCAGCCTTGAAATGGCTTTTAAATGTCCCACCTTATTCTATTACTTCTTTTGCTCATTTAGTTACCTTATTTAACAGCCAATTTTCTTGTAGCAGGAGCTATGAGAAACTAACAAGTGACCTTTACAGGATAACACAGGGACCACAAGAATCCCTGAGGGATCATGTTAACAAATTCAGCAGGGAATCCCTAGATATCCCGAATCTTGATGTTGCTACGGCAGTACAAGCCTTCAAGATGGGATTACAAAAGGATTCCCATTTTATCAGGATCTTGTGATAAATCCTTGCAGGAACTTGGACGAAGCTCGGAATAGGGCCTTAAGATACATAAGGCTCGAAGATGACAGGAAAATGCAAGAGAGGACGAACACATCCTCAACATATGAATCAACAAACATGAAGTCAGAATCCTCATACAAGCCATACCGCTCTAAGCTATATGCTAAAAACGACAACAAAAGAGTGAATATTGTCGAAGATGGATGGAGTAGAATATCCTGAAGTTTCACAATATTGTGTTTGGGTAAATATCCCTAAACTAATGTATGCCATGCAGGGATTGGGGGACAAAGCGAGATGGCCAATAAAAGATCAATGAAAGGTTGACTGGAAAGACAAATCCAAGTGGTGTGCTTATCATGAAGATTTCAGGCACATGACAGTGGATTGTATAGCTCTGAGAAAAGAAATAAGTTACTTGCTGAGCAAAGGCTACCTGAAGGAACTCCTTGGCATGAAGAAGGATAAGACTCAGGATACTGATAGAAATCCTGAGAGAGCAGCATCTCCACCACTAGATGCCAAAATAATCAATTTTATATCTAGAGGATCTGACATATGTGGAACTTCTTATTCTGCAGCTAAAAGGCACGCTAAAGAAGCAAAGGCAGAAAGAGGAGACAAATCAACCAGGATGACAATGTTTACGAACGACAAAGTGATAACATTCGACAGTGACGACCGGGATAACATCCAGGATCCTTATCATGATGGTCTGGTAATTACTTTATATATCGCTAACCATTTTGTACGCATGATATTGGTAGACAATGGTGGCTCGGTCAACATCATTCAATTGGAAACCTTGAAAAGAATGAATATCCCACAAGACGAGATTACCTCGAAGTCAACGGCGCTTGTAGGATTCAGCGGAGAAGCAAAAAATACTGTCAGGGAGATAAAGTGCCTGTGTATGTCGAGGTTGTGAACTCGATGCAACCGTTTTGTGTCATGGATTCGTTATCTTGCTACAACATCATACTAGGAAGGTCATGGATTCATGATATGAAAGTTGTACCTTCCACTTATTATCAATGTGTCAAGATTCCCACTCCTTGAGGAGTAGTCAAAGTTGAAAGTGACCAGCAGGAAGCGAAGGAGTGCTACTCCTCTTCAATGAAGGCCTCAATAAAATCCCGGGCAGGATAGCAATTAAGGATACCAGCACAGGATATCGTGGAAGCTTCAGAGCAGGATGTCAAGAAAGTTGTCCCTGATGAGAACAATCCAGATATCTCGGTGCTTGTAGGGTCAATATTCCTCAGGATATGAAAAACAACTTACTAACTTTTTGAAGTGCAGTTAGGCCACGTTTGCATGGAAGCATGAAGACATGACAGATATATCGAAAGATATCATAACTCATAAACTTGAAATTGACAAATCTTTCAGGTCTGTTCAACAAAAAAGAAGAAAGTTTGCTCCTGAGAGGAATGCAATCACACAAGAAGAGGTAGAAAGATTATTAAAGTCCAAGATGATTAGAGAAGTCAAATTCCCTAAGTGGCTAGCAAACGTGGTGGTGGTCCAGAAGAAGAATGGAAAGTGGAGAGTCTGTGTTGACTACACGGACCTTAACAAAGCATGTCCGAAGGATCCATTTCCATTGCCGCATATAGATTCCATGGTAGAAGCAACTGCTGGGCATGAAATGTTGACTTTCATGGATGCATCCTCAGGGTTTCAACAAATCCAGATGGAACCATCTGACCAGGAGGATACATCATTCATGACACCGATAGGTATATACTGTTATACTGCTATGCCCTTTGGTTTAAAAAATGCAGGTGCGACGTATCAGAGGCTGGTCAACATGATGTTCAAGGATAAACTGGGGGACACTATGGAAGTATATATCGATGATATGGTGGTGAAATCCAAGAAAGAAGAGGATCACCTCCAGGATCTAGAATGTGCCTTCAATATCCTTGACCTGTATAATATGAAACTAAATCCTGCCAAGTGCCACTTCAGAGTGGGGGCAGGAAAATTCTTGGGATATATGGTGACCAAGAGAGGGATAGAAGCAAGCCTAGAGCAGATCAGGGCCATCTTAGACATCAGATCACCATATAATATGAAGGATGTTCAAAGATTAACCGGAAGAGTAGCGGCATTAAACAGATTCATATCAAGATCCTCAGAAAAGTGTAAAGAATTTTACGATATCTTGAAAAAGAATAAAAAGTTTGAATGGGGAGAAAGACATGAAGCTGCTTTACAAGAATTGAAGCAATATCTTTCAAGTGCACCTCTACTAATGAAGCTTGAAGATGGTGAACCCCTGTCCTTATATCTTGCAGTATCAGGGAATGCAGTAAGTGCTGTCTTGGTAAAGAATCATGAAGGTCAGCAGTATCATGTCTATTATGTTAGTAAAAGTTTATTAGATGCTGAAACTAGATATCCACACCTAGAGAAACTAATATTAGCCATAGTTATGGCCTCAACCAAGCTAAGACATTACTTTGAAACACATAGGATACACGTTAAAACTAATTATCTTGTTAAAAATGTGCTTAGGAAACCTGAAATGTCTGGTAGGATGGCTAAGTGGTCTGTTAAACTAAGTGCTTATGATTTAATATATGAGCCTAGGAATGCTATAAAGTCTCAGTCCTTAGCAGGCTTTGTGGTTGATTTTAGTAGTGATATTCAAGAAAAAGCTGACCTAGAAGTCCAGCAACTAGGAGAAAGCTCAAGTGTTTGGACATTATATACTGATGGTGCATCCAATGTAAGAGGTATAGGATTAGGAATTCTACTAAAATCGCCACAGGGGGACATATTACCCTAGGCTATTAGGTGTGAGTTTCCTGCTACGAATAATGAAGCCGAGTATGAAGCTTTAATAGCAGGATTAGAACTAGCTAGAAGTATGAATATTAGATGTTTACAAGTATATGTTGATTCCCTGTTGATTACTAACCATTTCAATGGATCTTATGCAGTAAAAGGTGAAAGGTTGGCTGAATATCTTGAAATTGTTAAAAAATTAGCAGGATATTTCGATGTGTTTACACTTGAACAAGTACCAAGTAAGAGAATGCTCTAGCAAACTTAGGATCTACTGCCAGGATACCGGAAGGAGCTAGGATACCGATACTACATATCTTGTATCCTGCGATGGAAGATCCTAAGTCCCAGGATAAAGAAGTAGCAAGTATCCAGGATCCTGGTGATGGATATCATGAGAAGGATCATGAATCCTGGATGGCTCCGATTATGAAGTATCTACAAGAAGGAGATGTTCCAAAGGATGAGAATCCTAAGGCTTTCAGAATGAGGGTATCTCGCTTTACAATAATAAACAATATCTTGTACAGAAAATCTGTTGCTGGTCCATACCTAAGATACTTGGAAGCTCCCGAAACCAAAGAGGTACTTTAGGATATACATGAAGGAGATTGTGGCAACCGTACTGGGGGCAGAGCTTTGTTTTCAAAGACGTTGAGAACATGATATTACTGGCCAACCATGAGAAAGGATGCTATGGAATATGCTCAGAAGTGTGATGCATGCTAGAGGCACAACAACATATTGCATCAGCCTGCAGAACCATTATATCCTATCATGTCCCCTTGGCCGTTTATGAAGTGGGCGATGGATATAGTGGGAAAACTCCCAAAGGCTCCTGGAGGAATGGTTTTCATGTTAGCAATGCCGGATTACTGCTCCAAGTGGGTTGAAGCAGAAGCCTTTGTGTTAGTGCATAATGTCTATGTCTTAGTCTTGGATCGAGTCTGTTTGTTTTGGGCTAGATTATATCAGAAATAGTGATATTTATGTAAATGGTAGATCAAGTTCGCCCGGAAATGTAGTGTTGGAAAAAGTTCGACCGAACTTGGTCAAGACAAGTTCGCCCGAACTTGACCTCCTCCCATCGAACTTGAACTACTATAAATAGGTGACTTGATTTCTTCATTTGTAACTTCTGCAACTTTGTCACCCTGACGGTGAAGCTCTGCTCGATCTGGATTCGACATGTACTGAACATTTATGATCAATAAAACAATGATTAAACAGTAAATCTTGCATATTCGATTAATGTGTCATATAATTTCCGCTTATATGGACATTAGATACAATTTAGGTTCCCGAGCTTAACGTGGAGCGATCTAACAAGTGGTATCAGAGCCACGGTACCTAAATTCGTGAAATCTTTGCAAGATCTACTCTTATTCTACCTCTTTCTATCATTTTTCATCATTTTTCAAGAAAAACAATGAATTCACGGATAAAAGTTGCTGATTTTTGAATATTTCATGTAAAATACACTTGTGGTAAACCCCTGAGAGTTTGGACATCAAATTCAATCGAATTGATATCAAAAAGTTCAAAAAACCATGATTTTCAAACAATATTTGGTCGAACTTAGGATCAAGTTCGCTAGAACTTGATTAAAATTTCATCAATTTTAATCAAGTCCGCCCGAACTTGATAGATTTTTCAAGATTTTTTTATAAGTCCGCTCGAACTTGCTAGATATTTTAACAGTTTTAATCATGTTCGCCCGAACTTGATCAAAACATGTTAAAATGCATTTACAAATTTGCTCGAACTTGATAATCTATTGAAACTCAACATAAGTTCGCCCGAACTTAATCAGCGAGAAATTTTCAAAGTCTTCAACAAGTTCGCCCGAACTTGTTGAAAATCAAATCTGATTTTTCTCATACTGCAAGTTCGCCCGAACTTGTCAGTGTACTAATCGTTTTTCGAAGTTTGTGAACATGTGTTTTTCAGTCAAATTCGTCAAGATGGAAGATCTGCACAGTGCTTTTATGACGGCAACCACATCAAATGCTCAGATGGTTAACCAAGTTAACATCGATAACGAAATGGGCACATCAATTAAACCGCCAAAACTCATGAATATGGATGAGTACGAGGGTTGGAAAGAGAAGTTCTCTAACTGGGTGCAAGCTACGTATTTCCACAGTTGGGTTGCAATTCAGACTGGCTACACGTGGCCTCGGGATGAAAGTGATAATGAGGTCGAGATCAGCAAGTTTTCAACCTTACGAAAGGAAGCATACATTGCAGAGAAGAAAATGATAAGCTTGATCCAACAATCAGTGAAAGAAGATATACTTGTGCTGCTACCGGAATATAAGACTGCACAGGAATTATGGACATCCGTGCAAAAAAAGTATCAGGTAAGTGCAGAAATGGTCAAAAGCAAGAAAGCGCTGATCATGAAGGAGTTTGATATATTCACGATGATTAAAGGCGAAACGATGAAACAGATGATTGAAAGGTTTTGTCATCTAAAAGTGATTATGAGGAGACACGGGCTTGAGAAGAAAGAAGAGGAATATATTGATAAACTGGCTGACGCTTTGCCTGAAGGTGATTGGACGACATATCTCATGGTTCTTAAAGAAAGTCCGAGCAGGCAGTTCTTCAAACTATCCACGTTTATTGATAAACTGGAAGGGCATGAGATGGAGTTATTGAAGATAGCTAAACCAAAGAATGCGAATGTGACTCAAGATGTAGGGCTATACTACAAGTCAGGAGCTCAAGATAATATCACTAGCCCGAAGATCCAAACCGCTTTTAGCGCGAATCTGAATTCTTCGAATCATTTGCCACAAAGTCAAACACAATCATATCCGAAATATGATCAAAGTCCGCAGAGTTCTTCATTTTCAAGCATGGGTTCGAATCAGAATAGTCAACAGAATTCTGATCCAAATGTTTACAAATGCAACATTGTTGTTAATCTAAAAATGCCGTTTCTGAACAAGTTGCCAAACAACACATGGTACTTCTTGCCACAATGTTAGAGTCGTATGAAAGTTTGGTGGTTGGGAAGATTGGTAATCAGGAAATGACCGTCGAAGACTACGATCAAGTAGACTAAGAAGAGCTTGAACTAATGGATATCAAGTGGTCTTTAGCCTCGATCATCCGGAGAGTTACTAAGTTTGTTGCACTTACCGGCAGAGACATCGGGAATTCAAGCAACAAATTGGGATTCGACAAAACAAAGGTTACTTGCTTCAGATGCCGACTGAAAGGGCACTTCAAGAGAGAATGCAAGAATCCAGAGGCAACGGGTAACCAAAGTCCATTTGGAGGTGGCAGTGAATACTACAAAAAGTTACTACAATACAAGCCTTTCCCAAAGAAGACTCAACTCAAAATCCAAGATAAACCTTCAAACACAGCAGAAAAGGCAATGGTTGCTTTGAATGAAGATGATGGTTTTGACTAGAACTCATATATTGCCAAAAAGACCGGTGTTGCTCTTATGGTCGAGATCGTGGAAGACACATCTGCTCAGGATGCAGCTATGGAAAGTGCATTACTAGAAGAGTAAATGCAACAAGCTGAGGAGGAGGAAATTTATCAGCATACAAAGATGCAGGGTATCCTTTCCCCTAACATGTCTATTAGTTTTGCAGGTTGTTTTGGCGATACAACATCTTTAGGGCATGTGGCTGAGGAAAAATGTGTGGTTGAGGAGGTTATCAATGTAACGAAAGAAATGAATGAAGAAAACCTTACAGAGATCGCCAACAAGGCTATGATGGCAAATCTGACGAAGGTAAGTCCAGAAGTAAAGGTACAATTTGTTGAGGTAGAAAAACCATGTAAAAAATGTGCTGAGCCGTGTATTCAATGTGCTGAAAAGTCTCATATCATAACCGAAATCAATGTGCATAATAATAATTTCAAATACGATTATCGCACAATGAAGGAGGCATATGACAAAATGAAAGATGATTACAGCAGATTGGATAATAACAACATTGAACAAGATGATACTATCAGAATGTAAAAAGCTACTTTAATGGAAAAACAAAAAGCTATTAACGTTTATATCAACAACATTGCTGAAGTAAAATAAGAGCTTCAAGACATGAAAATCGAAGCCGAAAGGGTTCGACAGCTTCTAAAGAGCTATACCACAAATGCCTATGTCATCGATCACATTCTTCCAACTATTCAGTCGGAAGAAAATGTTTAGAAAGCCAAAGGTAAGAAACGTGGAGATTATAGTAATGTTCCACCACCCCTATGCGAAAATTATTGTCGCAAAAAGGCTGAAGGGATGGAAAAGGCGCTTAACATTGAACTTTTAACTGAAAAGAAAAATGAGTTGCCTGAGAACATTGATATAACCTACATGAGTGATGATGGCGAAGCAGTGGTTAAGGATGTTGTTGAAAAGGTTCTGAATGATTCTAATGATGGCAGCTTTAAAAGTGCCAACTCGAGTTCGAACAATTATGATTCACAATCTGAAGATGACGACACATCATCGGAAGATAGCCTAAGTGATGATCCTAACGTTGTGATGTACAAAGTTAAGGATTCTGATAGACTACACTTTGATGATAGCTTTCCGATTCGGAATGTGAAGGAAGATCAACTTGACAAATTTTTCAAACTCGTTGAAGTTACATCAGATGATTTGGAAATTAATGAAAATAAGTTTTACTCCAAACCTAAAAGAAACAACTACCGAACGAATGGTGGTGATTTTCCTGAACATAAGAGAACTGGGTTGGGTTTGGATGTGGAAGAAGAACCGGTTAAGAAAAAGTCACCATTTCGCGAATATAAAGATAAAAGCATGAAATTTGTGTATGGGACGAGCACGGTTCAAGAGGAAAGTTTGATTGGAAAGCAATCAAACGATGAGTTCAAAAAGGCAAAGAACTTCGAGATAAGGCCAAAGCCACAAGTGGTGTAAAACCCACTAGTGGACATTCTCATGATGATCGGACTTGCTTCAAGTGCAATGAAGTTGGTCACATTGCACGCAAGTGTCAGAAATCTAAGCCGGTCTATCCTCGAAGGAAAACAAGTTCAGATGTTGTAAAGGCTAAGCAACCAGAGTTTGTAAAATCTGTCACGATTCTGAAAAGAAATGAATCTAAACTTGAAGTTAAACCTAAAACTAAATTTGAAAACTTAATTTTTGAAAAAGGTGAAACTTCCAAGACAAATGAATCAAGGTTTTATATAAAAAAGGCAAACGTAAAATCACAATCCTGGATTGCTAAAAAGAAATCATCAACATTTGAAGTTACCAAGTCTGAGCAGCTTAAGACTGGTAACAACAAAGAGTCTAAATCTGAAATCAAAACTGAACCTATCAAATCTTTAAAAGATAAAAAGAAAGTTAAGTTTGAAAATGTGAGTGTCAGTGATGGTTCAGATGGTGATTTTGAGGATCATTATGAAGCTTTTTATCCCAAACCCAAGACCAAGAAGGCTTGGGTCACGCTTTTTAACTGAATGATAATGTGTGCAGGGGCTCCAGAGATCCGTTCTTTCAAAGTGGATTCTGGATAGTGGAGCGTCAAGGCACATGACAGGGATGAAAGCTCTTCTCTTTGACATCAAGGCTATAAACGGTGGATATGTTGGCTTTTCCGGTAATCAAGGAGGAAGGATTGTAGCTGAAGGGAAGCTTTCAAATGGAGTTATATCGTTTGATCGTGTGAACGACATTGCTGAGCTAGAGATCAATCTTCTAAGCATCTCGCAGATTTGTGATAAACAGTTCGCAGTTCACAGTTCACTTCAATGATAAAGAGTGCATGATATTAAAGCCGAGTTTCAAAATACCGGATGATTGGATTCTCATGCGAGCCCCGTGCGAAAACGATCTCTATGTGTTAGATATGGGCAATGCTACCACATCATCGAAATCGGCTCAATGTTTTATCACTAAAGCACGGGGAAAGATTCTATTCTATGGCATAGAAAAATGGGGCACATTCATCTGAGAAAAATGAATTTTCTGGTTCATAATGATTTAGTCGAGGGGGTGAATCTTCGAAGCTTCCATATGACGGATCACTGTTTAGAATGTAAGAAAGGGAAGCAGAAGAAAAAGTCACATCCTAAGAAGATTCTGAATTCTATAAAGTTGCCGCTTGAACGTCTTCATATGTATCTTTTCGGTCCGGTGAACGTTCGAAGTATTTCAGGAGATCTATACTGCTTGGTCGTCACAGATGATTATTCTCGATATTCATGGGTTTTCTTTCAAGAGTCAAAGGATGAAACGTTTGATAATCTGGTGATTCTCTTCAAGAAGCTCGAAAATTTATATCATCTCCCTGTCAGACGTATTCGCAGTGACAATGGCACGGAATTCAAGAACAAGATGAAAGAATTTTGCAACGCCAAAGGAATTCTGCACGAATTCAGTGCACCACATACTCCACAACAAAATGGCGTAGCTGAGAGGAAGAATGTAACATTGATCGAAACAGCAAGAACAATGCTTGCAGACTCGAAACTTCATGTTAGCTTCTGGAGTGAGGCGGTTGCAGCGGCATATTACACATTAAACAGGGTCTTAACTGTCAAACCGACTAAAAAGACATGTTTTGAAATGATCAACCGAAGGAAACCAAATTTGAAATATCTAGAACCGTTTGGTGCACCGTGTAATGTGATTGATCAAGATGGAAAGTTCGGTGCCAAATCACTTGAAGATTTCTTCGTTGTTACAATAGTCCGCTAAGGAGAGTTTATGTTCCTGCTTTGAGAAGGGTGATTGAAGCACAACACGTTGATTGCTTTCGGTACACAACTCCTATTCAAAGAAAAGGCGACGCGTAGTTGTTCAATTACCAAGATTTGTGGAAGTCATTCGACTTGCTAGAAGAACCGTCTGATGAAGAACTTGCAGCGCTTTATTATCGTCAACAGTCGGCAAACCAAGAACAGATTATTAGGCCAATTATGGTTAATCAACCCACGTTTGGTACCTCATCTTCTGGTGCAGGTCCGAGTAATAGTGGTGTTCCGGTTGAACAAGTTTCTGAAGCAGAACCTACTACAACTCCAGCAAATGCTTTCACTGAATCAGGAAATGCAACTGCAGAGCCCAATACTTCTCAGAATCAGAATTCCGACTCTGATGAAGCTCCGACTTTCGATGATGATGGAGAATCTTCTTCTGATGAAGAATCCGAGCAGATATCAAACATGTTGAATCAATCTGCTGGCCCGAGCAACCAAAATGAAGCAACATCGAGTACTCCTTCCGTTGATTTGATCGTTGATCTGAATATTACAAATCAGAATAGCTCTGTTGATGTTCCTAGTGAAGAGATGCCACGATCTTATTCATACCATCCTTCAACAAATATTATTGGAGAGTTACAGACTGGTGTGCGAACAAGAAGCCAAATCAACAAAGCATTAAGTTGTTTCTATACCCGAGTGGCTCCTACTCAAGACTACTATTATTATTCATGTTTCATATCTCAAATAGAGCCGACGACTGTGAATGAAGCTCCGGATGATGAGAACTGGGTGATAGCGATGCAGGAAGAGTTGTTACAGTTCGAGAAACTGGGAGTCTGGAGGCTTGTTGACTTACCACCTAAGCAGAAAGCGATAGACACGAAGTGGGTCTTCAAGTGCAAAAGGGATGATTGAGGTGTGTTCATTAGAAACAAAGCTCGGTTGGTTGTCAAAGGTTTCCACCAGCAAGAAGGAATTGACTATACGGAAGTCTATGCACCGGTTGCACGATTAGAGTCAATCCGCATTTTCCTTGCATTCGCAACTTGGAAAGGTTTTAAGGTGTACCAGTTAGATGTGAAATCCGCATTTCTCTACGGTAAGCTACGCGAATAA
Organism: Scalesia atractyloides; assembly: GCA_947069175.1. Classification (NCBI taxonomy): domain Eukaryota; kingdom Viridiplantae; phylum Streptophyta; class Magnoliopsida; order Asterales; family Asteraceae; genus Scalesia; species Scalesia atractyloides. The sequence goes on from CAMTDV010000010.1 coordinate 33,489,441, forward strand.
GTGTACGTCAGCCAACCACTGGGGTTCGTCGATCCGCTGAACAAGAACAAAGCTTATCTCCTAGACAAAGCGTTATACGGATTACACCAAGCCCCGAGAGCTTGGTATGAGACGTTATCGCAACATCTTGTTGGAAACGGCTTTACGAGAGGCACAGTGGACAGTACATTCTTTACCAAGGAAGTTGGTAATCATCTAATCATCGTACAAATCTATGTGGACGATATCATCTTTGGTTCAACGGATGATAGTCTTTGCAAAGAGTTCGAAAAGATCAAGAAGAAGAAATTCGAGATGTCTTCTATGGGCGAAATGAAATTCTTCCTCGGATTACAAGTTGATCGGTTACCAGACGGCATATTCATTCATCAAACCAAATATGTTCACGATATTCTGAAGAAGTTTGAAATGGATAGCTCGAAGCCGCTTTCGACTCCTCTGGCACTAAATCATGGAATTTGCATCGATGAAACAGGAACCAAAGTGGATGATACGCTCTATCGGTCGATGATAGGATCTCTTATGTATTTGACGGCATCTCGCCCAGATATCATGTATCCTACATGCCTTTGCGCGAGATATCAGTCCAGTCCTCGAGTGTCATACATGCGGATAGTCAAAAGAATATTCTGTTACTTGAAGGGATGTCCAAGCACCGGCTTGTAGTATCCAAAGAACAATAATTTTGATCTGACGGGATATGCTGATTCAGATTTCGGGGTGGACAAGCTGAATTCTAAATCTACGGCTGGTTGCCAGTTCTTCGGAACAAGATTAGTAACGTGGCAATGCAAGAAACAAACCACGGACTCTCTTTCTACCTGTGAGGCAGAATACATTTCTGCTTCCAGCTGTTGTTCTCAAATCCTATGGATTCAACAACAGATGAGGGACTTTGGATTGCAATTTCTTGATACGCCTTTATATGTAGATAACAAGGCAGCAATCGACATCACTAAAAATCCTGTTCATCACTCTCATACTAAACACATCGAAATTCGTTATCACTTCATTCGTGACTGCTACGAAAAGAAATTGGTGCGAATAGAAAAATCCACACCGATGAACAAAAAGCTGATTTTTATACCAAAACATTTCCTTTAACAAGATTTAAATATCTCATGAGGCTTAACGGTATTAAAAATTTGCTGACAGGTGTGGAAGCAGAGGTTTAATACGGATCGAACGACGAGTTCACGTGATCCACATTGGTTTGTATATCTTTTAGATTAGTATTTCTTAAAAACTAAAATACAAAAATATGTTTTTGATTTTAGGGGGAGAAATATTTGAGAAAATACAAAAACATAAGAAAAATTCAAAAAGTACAAAAACATCGAAAAAGACAAAAAGAATTTGTTGTCACAAAGGAAATGATAGTACATCAGTGGACTATCACAGTATGCTAAAGAATTGTAGTTTAAAAGTAATAAACAAGTCTTACTGTGGATGTGTTGATAGGCTTTACACGTTTAGTAAATTGTTTCTGAGATATAAACTAAATTTTACAACTTCTTACTCTTGTGGATTAACATCTCTTGGATATATGGACTTAGTACTCCGAAATTTCGTTTGAAAGATTGCCTGATTCTGATATACGAGGTCTTTATAGATAGTTGATATCTGGGGTATTATACAAGTTCTTTTGATTTTGCGGAAGCAATAGCCTAGAACTTCTATAATGCTTTTGCAATAAACCCCTAAAACTGCATGCAAAGTTGAAAAGAATCGAAAGATCCAATCATTTGTAGTGCTGAAAAGATTCCTTAATTGGAACACACCTATAAGTCGAGCCTTCATCTCTTTGTAGATACGGTGGTATTAACCTGAGCTCTCAAGGCTTCGCATTAACGCAGATACAGATATCAATTACGCTATATTCACCTGTAAGATGAAATCTTGGGAATCTTGATACGAGAGTATAATCAAGAAGTGGGAACCACAGATAAGTCAAGTTTCATAAACCATACCTTAACATATCTTTGAACAGTTGAGAAACGTGGTATCGACAATCTAGGTAAACGAGTTTAAAACTTATAGTCATCTAAATGTCAATGGTACTGGTGATATGTCTCATACAACTGATATGATCCTTAGACATGAATTCACAAAAATATGTGTGTAAATATGTTTGTACATAGTTTATATTGTTCTGTACATAGTTTATCAGCTTTACAGATTAAAACCAAAAAGATTTTAAGTGTGTTTTAGCATAAAGTTACAAAAATACAAAAAGATTTTGTTTCTACATTAGTTTCTACAAGCCAATGTTGGAGAACAGATCTTTGAAGTTTGGTAAGGTGCTAAACTGGTGGAAATCTAATTGACAACAGGCTAGAGCTAATCTGTAAAATCTGATAAGCCAAAACGATTAAAAGCTCATTAATTTGAAACTTGATTTTGAGAAAAACCAACAGTTTGTTCATAACGGGTCAAACCAAGGTCATTAACTTGGACTCGGCAGACAAATCGGTTAACCAAGGTCATTAGTTTAGACTTGGTCAACTGAGTGGATTGTTAAAACTTGTAAAATCTGAAAAGTTCAGGGTCTAAATTGAAAATTTTGAAAAATTTGAAAAATTTAAGTTTGAAATTGATCAAGTTCGCCCGGACTTGTAATCAAGTTCGACCGAACTTGTACATGCTTTGAAAGTGTTATTAGTTAACAAGTTCGCCCGGACTTATCATTAATCTTAACTGATTGATGAAGCAAGTTCGCCCGAACTTGACAACTATAAATAGATGACAAGTTCGCCCGAACTTCATTACTTGGCTTCTTCACATAGAGCGAACTTATCAGGCGATTTTGAGCGATTTTTGAAATTGGCAAACATACGTCGAATTGCTGCCCGAATTGAACTTGATTAGTGGTGATATATACACTACTCGTCATGGCAATGGTGAGTGATTCGAGTTTGAACCGCGAATTAAATAAGTTTGAACAACTTGGATCTGAGATGAACTGTTAGACATGTTTTAGATGATTAATGGACAAATTGAAACCTAAAACATGATAAACATGAATAAACGACCATAAATATGTCATAAAATTGAATCAGAACAGCTTGGATATGTTTGTTACAGGTTTTGGTGAACAAGATGACAAGTTCTCCCGAACTTGTCTATTGGTTCGTTGAACCAAGTTCGGCCGAACTTGTCCTCTGATGATGATATGTTATAAAACTCATAAGTTTGCCCGAACTTTGTCTCAAGTTCAATATAAAATAAATGGTTTCACAAGTTCGCCCGAACTTGTGAAATGATTTTCAAAATGTTTCTGACAAGTTCGCCCGGACTTAGTTATTGAAATGTTTATTTGTTAAACAAGTCCGCCCGAACTTGAAGTTATGAAATGTCATATTGACAATCAATTTCGCTCGAACTTGATAAAGGGTTTGTGAAAATTGTAAAATTTCGACTAATTTCGTCTCGATCTTCGTGTTTGCAGAATATTCAGCTTTCGTTCAATAAATTCATAACACGTGCATTACGCTAGACAAGGATATCTGTCCATCGCTCGGAGCATTTGATGATATTCTCGCATTTATGGAACGGATTTCGATACATAAGGCGATTACAGAAAAGACAGTGGTCTACAGATCTCACGTTTACAGATTTTGGAGCTCTGTAGCTATGAGTGATGATGATTCGGCGATCAAATCAGTGGTACGTGTTGGAGAAGAAGATAAAGAGATTACTGTAACAGAAGCCGATATTCGAAACGTTTTGAACTTCAACGACAACAAAGATGATCTGATGATGCTGGTTGAGAGGATGGTTAGAGGGTATTTCTGTCGAATGGGGTACAAGGGGCACGTGAATGAGTCTACTTTATAGAAAGGATCAGTTCCTAATCCTTACAAGTTCTTAATGCACGCTATTATTCATGCGTTCAGTCATCGCAAAGCTGGTTTAGACGATGTGCAAGACTATATGGCATGTATGGCCAAAGCGCTTATTCTGAACAGGAGATTCAACTACTCGAAGTTGGTTTTCACGCATATGAAGAACAACATGGGAACCAACAGGCTCGTCATGTATCCGAGGTTTGTACAAATGTTAATCGACAACAAATTTAAGAAGATTACGAAGGATCCAAACGATATTTTGTATCTAAGTCACCTGGATGATACGACTGTCAAGAAACTTATCACATTCTAGAAGCAGTCATCAGCACCTATTGCAAAGCCTCTGATTGGTGCCATTGATTCCGAGAACTATATTGCGCCGCCAGAGTAGAAGTGGAGGAAAGATGATAGTGGTGATGAAAATGAGAGGAATGCTGAGATAGAATGGTTGTCGACTTTCAAAGAGAAAAGAAGTGATTGGTTCTTGAAAAAGGTTGTTGGTCAAGAAAAGAAGAAGGCATCGCGAAAGCCAAAGAAAGTTGATACGATGTTAGTTGACGAAGATGAGCCTGAAAGTGTTCAACATGAAGCTGGTTCAAGTGCAGGGTTATTATTGAAAGTCAAGAGGCAGAGAAAACAACACAGGAAGACGATGTTATTTCGGCTACATCAGATAATGAAGAAGATAGCGATGATTCATTAGATAAAGCAACTAAGAAATCAATCGCCAAAACAGCTGCTGAGAAAGTAAAAGAGACTGACGCAGATTATGAGCCAGAACATGAAAAGGATTCAGATGAGGAGAGAGCAAAAAAGAAAGCTAAAAGGGTCAAGTCTTCTGCAATAGCTACAACTACGAAGATTACAGGGTCTCCAAAGACAAAAGGCAAGAAAAGTCAGAAAGCAAAGAGCAGATGCTATATTTGAAAGCCGAAAAGCACAGAAGTCCCACAAGAACCTTCTGGTGCAAAATCTATACAAGAACCTCCTATGGCCGAAACAGTGCAAACATCTGCTGTTCAAGAAACTTTAGTACAGACAGGAGTTACACAAGAACCTCCTGAGCCTGAATTGCTCGAAATTCCAGTTATTCAATCGCAAGATCCTCTAACGGCTGCTCAACCTGAAAGCTCAACTCTAAAAGCATCTACACCAAAGAGTACTCTTAAATCTACACCAAAGACGACTCCAAAGTCGAAGTTATTTTGAGATATTCCTAATGAGCCGATGGATATTCAGCATTTAAATGATTTCTTTCCAGAATCAGATGTTGATGAGCTAGAAAAACGTGTGAAAGCTCTGGAAGACAAAGTCGCAAAGAATGAAACAGAGAAAGCTGAGTTAGAAAAGTTGGTGAGACAGAGCAAGGTTAAAAAAGAGATTCTAAGTGACAAAGTCAAATTCTTGGAAGGCGAATCAGGGTATTTGAAGGCCCTAATTGAAAGCTTACAAGATACAAACGAAAGACTGTGTAAAGAGATAGAAGAACTACGATCGGAACGTGATTTGAATGATAGAAGATTCAACAGATTGCAGAAAGTTCTGACAAATAGTTTTGGTATTGACTTTGATGCTGAATATACTCGAATAGATCTGCAGGAAGCGAAAGAAAAGACAGAAAAGGAAGATTTGTCTGATGAACACAAGGGAAGGCAAGAACGTGATTGAAAGTATGCCTGTGATTACAAAGCCTCTGATAGAATATGCGAAAGCTTCTGAGTCTACTATTGTTCCAGAAACAGAAACTGAAAAGAAAGACGATGAAGAAGCTGAAGATAAAGATGATGATGATGAACCTGCAGATGATACAAAAGACGACTCCGACAACGATGATGGTGATAATGATGATCAAGGTGGAGTTGGTCTGAAAGTGGTTGATGCTAAAGTGAATGAAGAGTTTTATTTTACTTCGTTGCTGAATGATGAATCTAACAAAATTGATGATCAAACTCAGGGGAGCAAACAGGAGAAAAAGGTCAGAAAGATGATATTGATATGTCTGATGCTATTACGGCGATGCCTGTTGCTGCTATGCCTACTAAACCATTGATTCTGATGCTCGAACACAATGTTGAGGAAGGCGAGTATGTACAGAACTACACAAAGGAAGATTTGGCAAAGCTGATTGAAGTTGATGCTGAAACGTTCAATTTTGATTTTGAAGAACAAGTGTTGAACGTTAATACATTTGAGCCGAATGAGTATTGTTACAAACGAAGGTATGAAGCTGACGAGTATAACAAGGTTATAGTTGAAGATTGGTCGTCAAACGATGAGAAAGAAGAAGCTGAGAAGTACACAGGTCAGAACACTGATAGTTTTCCAACATTCGAGGAAATGTACGAGCAGCTTAACGAAGATATGTTGAAAGAAAAGATAGAGGAGTATGTACGTGAAGGAAAAATCCCTAAACCGATGACAAAGGAAGAGATTGCGCAAGCAAAAAAGTCTTGGTTTAAAGAAATGCCAAGAGAACGAAAGTTTCAACGTCCACTAGCATTCTTTACCAGAGATAAAGATGTGTCGTTGGGAGATATACTGAGCTGGGGTTGGTTTAAAGAGTTGAATGTTTATGCTATTAAACATGAATTTGGAGTTCAATACTTCAAATACCTGGCAGATTTCAACTTCCATATTGGGATGTTGAGGAGTTGGTGCAGACACGTAACGTCACATATCTTATGAAGTTTATTGATCAGTTGCTGTGGAAAATGATTAAGTTCGAAGCAACGAAAGGTTTTAGATACTGGAAGCCTTATATTCCGAAACGTTGAATCAAAACAGATAAGAAGACTAGTATAAAAGACATAACGTTGATAATGAAGCGTCCACGAGCGATGAGGAATATGCCCCTAATGCCGATTGAACAGAATTTCTATCCATTATTTAGGTGGTGGCAAGTTGATCCAACGACTTGTGAAGCAGTGATTGTTCTAAAGTTTGAAGATCATTTGAATATCACTCAGAAAAGGGTTGAAATGTTTGGAACAGAAGGTTTAAGAGGGCTGTGGAGAACGATACGTATACTAGACCCGATGTGGCTAGTGAACTGCTCGAAGGAGGATATCAAGTGCTTATTCTTCAGCAAGATCTGTTACGAAGAACGTGAAAAGGAACAAGCGATGCAATATCAGAGGGTTGTGAATGTCTGCTATGCACATGAAGTAAACTCTGGTAGAATGTGGGAATCGAGTTGTAGAGAGATTGAACGTGAAGAGTTTCTAAAGGAAGGAAGGCGTCAGGAACAGTTTCTTGAATGAACAAAGGAGGCAAGATTAGGATGTTTCCAATTCATGACAAAGGTGCCGCCAACAGATCAAACGCCGATTTCATCGCAAGAAAGAAGAAAGAAGCCGATAAAGAACTTCTTTGGACGTGTCAGACAGAAGTAGAGCTTTGAAGACTGATCAAGACGATGACGATATCCAAGGGGGAGTCTGTTAGTGCATAATGTCTATGTCTTAGTCTTGGATCGAGTCTGTTTGTTTTGGGCTAGATTATGTCAGAAATAGTGATATTTATGTAAATGGTAGATCAAGTTCGCCCGGAAATGTAAATGGTAGTTCAAGACAAGTTCGCCCGAACTTGACCTCCTCCCGGCGAACTTGAACTACTATAAATAGGTGACTTGATTCTTCATTTGTAACTTCTGCAACTTTGTCACTCTGACGGCGAAGCTCTGCTTGATCTGGATTCGACATTACTGAACATTTATGATCAATAAAACAATGATTAAACAGTAAATCTTGCATATTCGATTAACGTGTCATATAATTTCTGCCTATATGGACATTAGATAAATTTAGGTTCCCGAGCTTAACGTGGAGCGATCTAACACTTTGTCCAAGATAGGGATCAAGAAGTGATGTCTTTCATAAAGAGGAATATCCTGAAAAGATTCGGGATACCTGCCGAGATAATTTGCGACAATGGCTCCCAATTCATCATCAAGAGGACTGTAGACTTTTGTAAAAGTTGGGGGATTACGTCAACGCTGGTGCATCCTCAAGCTAATGGACAAGCAGAATCCTCAAACAAGATAATTGTCAATAATCTGAAGAAAAGGTTAGGTGCCAAAAAAGGAAAATGGGCAAGGAACTACCATTTGTCCTATGGGCAGACAGAACAACTATGAAGAATGCTACTGGGCAAACCCCGTTCTCATTGGTATTTAGGGCAGAAGCAGTAATTCCAACAGAAATGGTGATACCAACAGCTAGGTCAAGTTTACGGGATCCTGAATCAAATCCCGAAGTCTTATGCCAAGAGTTGGACACCGTTGATGAAACAAAGGAGCAATGCTTAGGATGGCAGCATACTGGCAGGGGATAGCCAAGTCATATAATAAAAATTTAAGGACAAGAATATTCCAGGTTGGGGATTGGGTATTGAGAAAAGCGTTTCAGAATACAACCAATCTAGCTGATGGGAAATTAGCTCCAAAATGGGAAGGGCCATATGAAATTGAATCAGAATCAGGAAAGGGAGCATACCGGCTCATGACCATGGAGGGAGGTATGGTGCCAAGATCCCGGAATGCCATACACCTTAAGGCTTATTACAAGTGAGTTTGGAATTTGAATTCTAACTCAGGATGGTATAAATTCTACGTTATTTAATTATGTTTAATTAAGTTTATTATTATTTGAAACCCTATACTGACTTAAGCATCAGAGGGGTGTTAGTAGCCAAGCTAACACCCACTCTCACCCTAGTTTGAAGATGTCTTGTAGGGATACATTTCAAGATGATACTCTGGGATATTTGCTCAAGATAGATCGAAAGATTAGAAGATTGGCCCCCTCTCTCACGTTTAAGGGATTCAAATCCCTTCTAAGGTTTAAAGGTATTCACCTTTCCCTCAAATTGGGTTTAAACACCCCGACTGGAGCGCTAGTCATCCAGGTGTAGTTCAAGATGGCGGACCAGTTCATGTATTAGTGGCTGACAATTTCGTTATTGGCTATATCCTGGATCCTTACGGTATATGAGGATTGATCACCCTCTCTCACGAAAGGGTATTTTCATACTCTCTAAGGTTTAAAGGTTTTCACTTTTCTAAGTCCTGGAGTTTATACACTCCCGCCTGTAGCACACCTATTATGGGTTTATCCCCAGTAAAATAGAGGATTTTGAATAAGCTAAATTACAGTTGTACACATTACTTTGTTGATGGAAGAATACAGAGTTCAATTACTAATTGAAGGAATACATAAAGAAAGTTGAATGCTGATGCAACGTCTTACACAGTGGACATGTATGCTGGAACTTGATCTTAAATCCCACCGGGGACAGTACGAATGGTTCTAAGAATCTCTTGTATAATTCTTATTTAAATTTTTATTCAAGGGCCTTATCTAAGTAAATGGAATTGAATATCTTTGAAAGTTTATATCTTTTATATTCCTAAAGTTGTTTTTCAAGATATAAAAAAGAAAGTGTTTTTCATATTGTTAATATCCTGATTAGGATACTCAAACATGATTTTCAAACACAACATAACTCGAGATAAGGTCAAAAGATTAGTTTGTTATTATCGGTTCGAAATGTCACACTCTTGGCTTCATCTCAAACCGAGACCCATCCACCAAGAATGTGAATATTTCAAAAGCATATTAACATAAAAAATTGAAGGCTTCGTCTTGAAAACAACAAGATCCCTCCACCTTCAGTTGTTTAACTATTCTAAATGCAGGAAAAGTAAATTGTTCAACAAACATTAACCATCAAATTTAAAAAAGTGGGCTCCAGCCTAGGCATCAACATCTATCATCGCCCACTTCGCTGCCCTCATGCAGCAGCACCTTCAGCAGCATCCTGGACAGCATCCTTACCAGCATTCACCTCAGCCTCCTTCTTCTCACTAGCTTCGACTACCCCCTCTGTCTCTTTTGAAGACTCAGCAACCCCAGATTTGGCAGGATATGGTACAGGGCTTCCTCCCAAATCCTTCAGCTTAGCTTCCCTGTATCAACGGGCCAGGTTGGACATTCGAAGCCCGCTTCTTTGGCCTCATACGCCATTTTTATCCTGGCCTGGAGAAGGGAAACTACAACTGAGTTTTTGAGACCATCCTGGAAAGAGGTCATAGCCTGCTCGTGATCGGTTTGCGCAACGGCCAACTTGACATCAACATCTTGGGTGACCTTCTTCAGCTTATCTTCATAATGACGGGTCCTGGTGGATGCAGCTGTCCTCAATTCTTTGACTGTTGCCTCAGCCTTCTTTGCTTTGGCCTCATGAAACCTTGCTGACCCACAAGCTTCCTCATATAGGGCTAGCGGATGTTTTAGACTCCACGAAGCGATATACATATATCAGTAAAGGTAAATTATCCAGGATACTGATTCAATATATATATGTACAGAATATGAGACCAGGATACGTACCATGTTAAGGGAAGAGGTCATAGGCTCGAAGGAGTCAACGAAGCCGAGCCCCTCGTAGGGAGAGCTTTCAGGAGTAGCAACTGTAGCGTCTGGACCCTTCTTCCTTTTGGATCCTGAGGCCCGGGCCTTGGACTGGGAGTCGGACTAGGAGGAGCACTTGGCTTAGAACTGGTGGTAGCTGGCGTTTCCTTTCTTACCAAGTCAGGCCCTGAATAGCTATCCAATTCGTCAAGATCAAAGACTTCGGAGACCTTTGATTGGCTCTGCATGAAAAGGGGGTAATCTCAAAACTTTATTATGTCTCGATTGACCAATTTGCGCAAGAAACAAAAACCCTTACCAGACATGTTAGAACTGGAGTGTTGGCTTGAATTTGCTGGAAGAGGAGAAAAGCTTCTTTCGATCTCTGGTAGTTTGTAAATGGCTTCGATCCTTTCCACTGATTCAGGGCTTGGAGGAGCTAGCTTCCTGAAGTCCGCTGCACAAAAGAAAGGGGACATGTCAGTACAGGATATTAGAGCAGGATATTTTTGGGGATATTCTTAAAAACCCTAAGTCCTACCCTTAGTTAACCATTTCACCGAAAAATCCTTCCCCTCAGGAATGGAATCCTTTTTTACAAAGAAAAACCTTGTCTTCCATTCTTCCTCATTCTTGGTGGTCCGAAAATTTGAGCGGATTATTAGAGGTGGAATAGAATAGAAACCTGGTAGAACCATGGGATCTAAGGCGATAAGCTATGGGGAGGTTGTTGACACTAAGGGTGGGGACGTGATTATTCTTGATGCGATCAAGAACTACTAAAACCTTCCAAATCATGTGTCACACCCTGATAAGTCGATCACATCAGAGCCGGGCGTGAACTAACTGGTATCTTCATTGCACAACGGAAGTTTAATGTTGCTAAGACTTATAGCAACATGAACGCCTGCTAAGTACTCGAATCCCCATGGGTTCTCCTATTCCAAACGTGCCATAATTTGAAAATGTAACATGAGAAAGAAACATGTGAAAAATCAACATAATGTTGAGCGAGTTCATAGTTTATTTGAAAAAGATTTTAAACAAATCTTTTTGTTTATCGGTTAAAAAGTTGTTGAGAAAACATACTAAAATCATTTTCCTCGGCATGTCATATGAAAACCTTATATGCTTTTGTAAAACTTATTTAACCGTCAATGCCCGCGTACGACAAAGACAACATGCCCACATGAGCCTATAACCCACCCCAAGCTAGTAAGTGCCTTGCCAAACCGTTTACTCAAGACGGTAGATTAGCAGGTGGTTATAGTTTCGATATGTAGCGAGGACTTCACTGTACAGTTTTAAGCGACCCTACGGCCCTAAGAGTTGAGTAGTGGACAATCCAGTCCTTGAGTCTTCGTGCCTCGCACGAGTATAGGTGGGTCTAACCCACTCGAGTCTTTGTGCCTCGCACAAATGATAAATGGTCCTGGTCCGTTTGAGTCTGTAAGCAGGACCAACCTGTCCCCTTACTTGCATGTAGGACACCCCAGTCCTTGAGTCTGTAAGCAGGACTAACCAGTCCCTTTGTTTGTATGTAGGACAATCCAGTCCCGTTGTAGCTAAGACATTCCCGTCACTAGCCATGAAACTCATGCACGTTCTGAAAATACGCGTGTGTTTTGTAAAACCGGTATGTTGAGTATAAGCCTTTCGTAAACCATTTGGGTTAATCGAAATCCTTTCGCAACATGGTTTAGAAATATGAATCCTTTTGTTCCTCGAAATTTTGTGTCCTTTTCAAAACTTGCATGTCTTTTCACCCCCGAAAACATTTAAAAAAGTAAAACCGTAAAAAAAGTGGGGGTTATGAACTCACTTGTTATCCTTATGTATAGCTAGCTTAATTTGATTCCGTAATGTCATTCCAAGGACGTGAACTCGCTAGAGTGCAACTATAGCATTCCTATCAAGGAATCAAGTTTATAAGATTCTAATAAGACAACGTAGTTAAACTACGTGTCCGAGCTCTACCGAATCGTTAAAAGGGTGTTGCTATCTTGACTTAGAATAACCGATCTATGGTTATTTGATTTCATTTGTAGTCGGAATACTACTAAGTCGTGAAAACGACTTAGTTTTCGAGTGGATTAGAAGATATACTTATATATATAAATATAAATATATTTATGAAATCGCGTTAGTCGTCTTGAATAGAAGTACGTGTACGTGATGAATAATAATACGACTCGTCGTAGTCTTCGTAGACGTACATATATATATATATATATATATATATATATATATATATATATTTTAATATATGTAAAACGTTACATGTCCGAAATAGATGTCTTGCGTCTCGTTTATAATTAATAAAAATTCTGTATTTGACGCGTGTTATACTCTTGTAATAAAGTGTTGTTCTTGCTTAGGCGTCGGAAATAAATATAAATAGTTATATTTATTTTATGAAAACCTCCGACTCGTTAGCGTTGGAAGTAAATATAAACTATTACGTTTATATAAATAATAGAATCTGAATCGTCGACATTTGAATAAATATAAAACACTATATTTGTTTTATAAAATAATCCAACGTTTGAAATATATATACATAATCATATTTATTTTATAAACTTTGGGTTGTAAACGTTGCCGATAAATACAATACTAATTATATTTATTTTAGTTCGACGTCGGATAATAAACGTCGAATAATAGACGTTTGGATTAAACAGAAGAAATTATGCTTATACGAAATAAGTTTCCATGGTTTGTTACCTTGTAATCATTGTTGTCGAAATGTTATAAACTCGTTTTTGTTAGTCGTAAAGCGTCGCCAAAAATAAAGATACATTTATGTTTATTTTATAAAAATACTTTAGTTCCCAATAGATGTCGTTTTTATAATAAAACGTGTGTCGTATTACGGATTTTTATGAAAAACGTGGAGAGTTTCCTCTGTTTTTGGACGATCCCGACAACACAAGTTGTCGATTTAAGTTTTCAAAACGCAACAATCAAGGTAACAATATATATATACTATTCTATCGTAACTTTAAGAACGTCGCATTTTGTCGCGAGTAAGCTTAACAAATATATATTTTGTAACGAAGTGTCGATTTGGTTATTAAGTTAGCATATGCGATTTTTAATAGTATGAAATGCACAAGTTCGTGAAATTTAGTAGTTTACTCGAAAATAACGTTTATCGTTTCGCTAGTCGGGTCAGTTTGAGCTCGGTTTCGCGTGGAATTATTATCTATATAACACTATATATTATATATTTTGTGCCGTTAAAACTTTACCAAGTCGTGTGTCGACCCGTAGACCGAGTTTGACCGCGTTGACCAGTATAACCATGTTTGACTAAGTTGAGTCGTTTGACCCGACACCAAAACTGAACTGAACTGCTCGTTGACTGATGTTGACCAGTTTGACTAGGTTTGACCATTGAACCGAAACTGAACTTGTCGAACTGAGTAAATCCATAACTGAACCAAGTCACACCGAGTTGCACCATAACTGAACCGAGTTGACCCAAACCCAAAACTCACCCAAATCTGACCTGTACCCCGATTCTGTTGAACCGAACCAAATCTTGATGGAGACGAAACTGACCCGAGACACCCGAACCGTAGCAAATCTGAGCCAAACATAATCACCAACATCACCGCTGCCCGCACCACCGCTGCGTGGTGGTTCGGTTCGTCTGCCGTAACCCCGTGTAACACCACTAACATTAACAAAACCAACAAAACTTGGTAATAATCTGCATAGCCAGCTCAAGTTCACTCGAAACGATTTCTTACCGGAATTTTAGGGACTAGTCACCAGGATGGTCACAACTTCCATCACTGAACCGCCATCCCCCGACGGCCGCCGGACACCACCACCGCTGCTGTTTGACGGCTTTCCGACCAGAATAGCAGCTTTGCCGCCGTGAACGGTGCACCACCATCTCCGATCTCTCTATCTCTCTTCGTTTCTCTCTCTCTCTCCTGTTGCTCTCCTTTTCTCTCTAAACTTCAGATGGATGTGCATGTGTATCGTGTGTGTGCTGGTACAGGAGGGGATGATGTCTCAGGGGTGTGTGGCTCGCGGAAATACGTCGCCGAAAAACCGGCCGGATTTTAGAGAGAGCAGGGTAGTATTCTTGTATGGGGGCTAGGGTTTTCAACCAAAAATGAGGATGAAGATGATAAGAGTCCTTTTATAGTCTAGGGTTTACTTTGTAAGTGGGTTGGGCCTAGGCCCGTTATCGTGTATTCAGTTTTTAGTGCGGCCCAAAGACATTCCGATAGTCCGTTTTCGTTCCCGAACCTTACGGTATGTAGAAAATATTTATTTTGCGTCTAGATTACTTAAATTATGTCGGGCTTCGGTTTTTTAACGCGCACATCCGTCAGTCGCATTAAAATTGTGTAAAATTTCTACGGTCATCGTTTATATCCATTTTTAAAATCCGGTTTCAACCCTGAATATAATAATTTGACAATGAAGCTAAATATACCGTAATTTATAAATATCGAGACGTAACTCGAGTCTGGTGCTTCCGTTTTGTTCTTGGTTGCCGGTGCGTTCTAGTTTCTGCGTAACCTCCGCGTTTATGCTCTGTGACGTACAACGATCCGAATAATTCTCATTATTATAAATATATGATGAATATAGGCACATATTTTGTATACTTAGAGCGTTGTCGGTACTTCGTACAGTACCAGTCCGTTACCGTGTAACGTTCCTAAGATTTTCCGCAAATCTCCATTCGCGTGTTGTGAAAGCTGAATATGCGTTCCTGGGCATTCCAGATGCCTAATTAAGTTAATTCGCATTTTAAAACACTACTTTTAATTGTTTTAACATTTGTAATTTGTGAATTAAGTCCGAAAATTGTCAGTTGTCACATTCTCCCCCTGTTACAGAAATTTCGTCCTCGAAATTAAGACTATGTTATCTCCTTAGAGTTTTGTCATGCGCAGGTAGGTATGAATAATACTGTAACACCCCAACCCGGAAGGGCTGACGTGTCACAATAACATTGGTATCATAAACAAAAGTCATAATTCCATTTATCTATTTGTTAAAGGTACAACAAAAGGGCGAACTGAAATGAATATAGAATACTACTAACGCAACCACTAATTAAATTAAAATCTTCTTCATTTAGTTCCTAAGCTTTATTGCTCTCTCTTTATCCCGCCCAAAGTAACCGTGAACCTGTACATACAAAAGGTTTACGGAATGAGCCGAATGCCCAGTACGGAATAATAGGCTCAAATAATAAATAAATGCTCAATTAAAATGTCATCCAGAGAGACTTCGGTAAAATGGTACGACATAAAGAAAGATAACTTTATAAACTTACTTGTATCATACGGATGTACCCATGAGTTAAACATCACCCGTTATCCACCTCCTTAAACTTAAATCCTAGGATCGATCCATACGCCTCCTAGTAGCTTTGTACCACACTTGTACCTAGGGACGCCGTGAACTAATCTCTCCGTCAAGGAAGGAGCACATGTGGTCGATGCCGCAACAACATACTCGTGGGACACTCCACGAGAAGCGATAACTCAGGGTATCAGAGTACAAATGGTCTTATTCACATAACTTATAGCAATTTCATAACAATACATAACATATATGGGAACATGCGATAATGAGTACAACTAAACATAATTCTATCGCGTGGCATGAAAGCTAAATCCAATATATTATAATAAGAACAGGAATCCAACGGACAGTCAAATGAATCGATAATCCAAAGACGTGAGGAGTTTTTTTATATATATGAACTCAACGGGTTTATGGCAATTGAATATGAAGCAACAAGAAGTGGGGTAAGGATCCGTACCTTAAACTTTCCAAAGCGATGACCACAAATCTGAGATAGTGAATTATGTTTACATAGTTCCTACGATATTGTTGTATCTTAAATTAGATGTGTTAAACTCGGATAGGTGCTTAGCTTAGTTCATTTATTAGTTTCCGACGACTGAGATTAAATTTCTAGTTAACATCTTTATTATAGTATAATCAAAATTGAGTATATAATTTAAACTTAAAACAAGAATAATAATGATAGATTATTTATTTGTCATAGTTCATTATTAGAAAATATATTTTATGTAAGGCATTAAATATTAGTTTTTCCATTTACTTATGAAGTTAGTTGTAATTGTAATGTGTAGGAACGTCCATGATTAGCACGAGAACCTAAATTTGTTATCTATTATCTGATTACGCGGAAACTAATGACAAGTTAACAAAATAACAAACTCATTTAAATGTTGTTTTCATTGATCTAAAGTTCAATACATTCGAGAACCGGATCCGACAGAGCTTTGCCGTCTTTGTGCCAAAATCTCTCCAACTCTTACAAATGAAATCCCAAGGCACCTATATATAGTAGAGCAAGTTCGCTGGAAATGGACGAGGCATGGGGTAAGTTCGCCCGAACTAGAGGTAAGTTCGCTGGAACTTGACTTCCCAAATGCATTCCATGGGCGGAACTTGGCCTATACATTTCATAAATACGCCTCGTTCTAACAGATTAAGCCCTATTCACTCAGACTCGATACATAATGACGTAGGCAACAGACATATGCACCAACAGACTCCCCCTTGGATGTTGCCGCAGTCATTGACTTTTTAAAATCTTCTGAGTCTTCCGATCTTTAGTTCTTGAATAAACTTTAACATCTTGATATTTATATCCCCTTCCTCTTTTTTTAGCTTTGTCTTGATAAAACTTTTTAAACCAACATGCTCTCCCTAGCTTTAAGCTTTAGCCTTCAGACTCCCCTTTGTTTTGGTCTTTAAACTTCAAACTCTCCCTAGCTTTGAGCTTTCTGAAATCTTTGGACAATGTTTTATCAAACTCTCCCTCAAACATTACTACCTGTCTAAATAATTTTGACATTCAAATAAACATTTCAGATTCAAAATTTTGAAATTTTGTAACATCAACATTTCAAATTTCAATCTACACTTCAATCTTTTCAAATCTTGAATACTTTTATCATTTAAGAATTTGTCCTTTTGAAAAAAATTTCAATTATGAAATCCACTTGGTTGATCAAATCCAAATTAATAACTTTGATTAACCATGTCAACTGAGTCCAAGTTAATGACCTCAATTTGACCCGTAATGAACAAACTGATGTTTTCTTCAAATTTTAAAGTTTCAATTTAATGAACTTTCTATGAACAATTTTTCTGCACCTTACCAGACTTCGATGATCTGTTCTCCAACATTGGCTCATAGAAAACTGATGTAGAAACAAAATCTTTTTGAATTTTGGAAAGTTTATGCTAAAACACACTGAAAATCTTTTTGGTTTTTATCTGAAAAGCAATTAAGAAAGTAAACTATGTACAAACATATTTACAGACATATTTTTGTGACTTCGTGTTTAAGGATCATATTAGTTGTTTGAGACATATCACTAGTACCGTTGACCTTTTGATGACTTTAAGTTCTAAACTCGTTTACCTAGATGTCGATATGTTTGTCCACTTAAACTTCATCACGTTTCTCAATTGTTCCAAGATATCTTAGGATATGAATTATGAAACTTGACTTATCTATGGTTCCCATCTCTTGAATATACTCCCGAATCCAGATTCCCTAGATTTCATCTTACATGTGAGTATAGCGTAATTGATATCTGTATCTGGGTTATGCGAGACCTTGAGAGCTCAGGTTAGTACTACCGTACAGACAAAGAGATAAAGGCTCGACTTTAAGGAGTGTTCCTTTTAAGGAATCTTTTAAGCACTGCAAATGATTAGATCTTTTGATACTTTTCAAGTTTTGCATGCACTTTAGGGTTTATAGCAAAAGCATTATAGAAGTTCTAGGCTATTGCTTCCGCAAAATCAGAAGAACTTGTATAACCCCAGATATCAACTGTCTATAAAGACCTCGTATCTCAGAATCAGGCAACCCTTCAATCAAAATTTCGAAGTACTAAGTCCATATATCCAAGATGCGTTAATATACAAGATTAAGCAGTTGTAAAATTTAGTTTATATCCCGAAAACAATCTACTGAACGTGTAAAGCCTATCGACACATCCACAGTAAGACTTGTTTATCACTTTTAAACTTTACATTTCTTTAGCATACTGTGATAGTCCACTGATGTACTATCATTTCCTTTTTGACAACAAAATTCTTTTGGACTTTTTCAATGTTTTTGTACTTTTCGCATTTTTTAATATTTTTATACTTTTCGTATTTTTCAATGTTTTTGAATTTTTAACTTTTTCATATGTTTTTTATTTTTCTAAAAATTTTCTTACTCCCCCTAAAATCAAAAACATATTTTTGGATTTTAGGTTTTAAGAAATTCTATTTTAAAAAGATAACAAACCAACGCGGATCACGAGACCTCGTCGTCCGATCCTTTTTCAATGTCTGCATCATCACCTGTCAGCAGAACAAATCATTAAACCTTGTTAACTTCAACTTCTAAAAACCACTTGTAGAAAATCAATTTTTAAATGATTTTTCAATATAACAATTAGTGTTCTGTTTAACGGTGTGGATTTGAAGAAATTGACTTTTGACAAATTTTCTTTTCAACTTCTTCTTTTTTAACCACTTGTAAATTCGAGAACGACAAAGATTAAGACATTCTAGATAAGTTAAAACATCATGACGCTCCATTATCCAGATTTAACTTTGACAAGCGGATCTTTTGGAACTTCTGCACACAAAGCAACTATTTGAATAAGGAAACCCAAACCTTTTTGGTTTTTGGGTTTGACATGATAAGCATCATACCCATATTCTAACTCTTCATCGTATTCAAAATCATCATCAAACATGTCGTCCAATGTTGATTACTGACTCAGTTGATTTAACCTTTTCAGTTTTGTCAGCAACATACTTTGGTTTTTCTGATGATGAAAGCCTTTTCTTAGCAACCCATGATTGTAGTTTGCTTCTTGCTTTCTTGATATAGAACCTAGAATCTTTGATTTCATTAAACCTTGAAGTTTCACCTTTTTCAAAAATTGAGTTTTCAAACCTTGAACTCGGTTTAGGTTTCACTTCTTATTTAGATTCATAGTTTCTAATTGATTCTATGTCAGATTTTACAATCTCTGGTTGTTTTTGCTTTTCATCTTTTGAAACAGTTTTTCTTCGTGGAAATACAAGCTTTAAATTCAGACACTTGCGAGCAATATGACCAACAATATTGCATTTAAAGCAAGTCCGGTTATCATGAGTATGTTCACTAGTGGGTTTTACTCCACTTGTGAACTTGGGGTTAGCCTTGTCCCGAAGTTCTTTCTCTTTCTTAAATTCAGCATTTGATTGCTTACCTATTACACTTTCTACTTTATCCGTGCTTGTTCCGTACACAAACTTTATGTTTTTACCTTTGTATCCCTAGAACAGTGGTTTCTGCTTCTTCTTCGGTTCTTCTTCTTCAACTCCAAACCTAATCCTGCTCCCCTGTGCTCAGGAAAATCACCACCAAACTTTTGGTAATTGTTAGCATTCTTTTTAGGTTTCGAGTAAAATCTTTTCTCATTTTTCTCACGATCATCTGATGAAACTTCTACAAGTTTAAACAATTTATCAATTTGATCTTCTTTAACATTCCGAATCGGAAAACTATCATCAAAGTATAATCTATCAGAATCCTTAACCTTGTACATGACAACGTTAGGATCATCACTTAGATTATTTTCTGAAGCTGTATCGCCATTTTCGGACTGTGTATCAGAACTGTTTGAACCTGAGTTGGCGCTTTCAGAGCTGCCTTCATCAGAATCATTTCCCAACACATGTTTTACCACATCTTTAACCACTGCTTCATTGTTATTGTTTGAATTTGTAAAGTCTACGCCAATGTTCTCAGGCACTTTATTTCTTTTATCTGAACGAATAAGAATATTAAATGCCTTTTCGATCTCATCATCTTTCTTGCATGAATAATTTGCAAGAAGTGGTGGAGGAACACATCCGTACTCTTTACGCTTTGATTTCTCACCATTTTCCTCCGATTTAATCGCAGGTAAAATGTGATCAATGACATATGCGTTTGTGGTGTAGCTCTTTGGAAGCTGTCATACTCTTTCCGTTTCAATTTTCATGCTGTGAAACTCATGCTTTGTTTCAGCAATGGTATTAATGTACATGTTAATTGCCTTTTGTTTCTCGATTACTGTGGCATTTAACATTTTTACATTAGCGTTAAGCTCACTATTAGCATGTTCAACATATTTATATTTGCTTGATTTTTTGTCATAAGCTTCTTTTATGGTTCTGTAATCATAACGAAAGTTTTCGTTATGTACATCAATTCTCTTATGACTTTGACTTTATCAAGACATGGTTCACAAGGACTTGCGCACTTTGTGTAAGGTTTTTCAACCTCCATAACTTTCACAACCTCCTTTTCCGACATACTTACCTTAGCCTTTACCTTTTCTGCCTCTGCTTTCAAAGCTTCTTGTTTCTGCATCTCAAGGTAAGCTAATTCTTCTTCCTCAGCTCTCTGCCTATAACCTTCCAGAATGGCATTTTCCAAAGCAGCATCGACATACGATGTATCAGATTCATTCACTACCTCTGCCATCATAGCAACACCAATTTTCTTTCCGATGTATCTGTTCCAGTCAGAACCATCTTCTTCATGAGTAACAACAAGAGCTTGTTCGGTTATCTTTGCAGATTTATCTTCTACTTCGACTTGTGTTCTTTTCGGATATGGCTTGTATTGAAGAGCTTTCTTGTAGTACTCATTGTTGCTGCCGAAAGGATTTTGGTTTCCACTTGCTTCTTGATTATTGCATTCACGTTTGAAGTGTCCTTTTTGTCGACACCTGAAGCATGTGACTTTAGTCTTGTCAAATCCAAGCTTGTTGCTTCAGTTACCAATATCCCTTCCAGTGAGTGCCGCAAATTTGGAAACTCTTCTGATGATGGATGCAAGACTCCACTTGATATCCATGAGTTCCAACTCTTCTTCGTCCACCTGATCATAATCTTCAGCGGTCATCTCTGGATTACCGATCTTTCCAGCAACTAGACTTTCATATGATTCAAGGACAGTAGCAAGAAGTGCTATGTGTTTTTTGGCCACCTTCTCAGGATATACGTTCTTCAAATCAGCTGCTATGTTACACTGGAAAACATTTGAATCAGAACTGGCTTGGTTTGTCTGACTTTGGAATGAAGAGCTTAAACTTGCACTTGTATATCCAACATATGGAGAACTTTGATTTGAAGAAGAATTTGTATTTGCACTAAATGCTGTTTGGATTTTCGGGCTTTGAATCGGAGTATCAGGAATACCTCCTTTGTAATAGACACCGACATCTTGAACAACATTAGCATTCTTTGATTTTGCAATCTTCATTAATTCCATTTCATGTCCTTCTAATTTATCTATGAAGGATGACAATTTGAAATGTCTCCAGGATGGACTATTCTTCAGAATCGTCAGATATGTTGTCCATTCTCCTTCTGAAAGTGCATCAGCCAGCTTCTCGATTTGCTCTTCATTAGATCTTTTGATATCATGTCTCCGCATCTGGACCATGAGGTGACAATATCTGTCAATCATCTGCTTCATTGTTTCACCTTTAATCATCGTGAAGATCTCAAATTCTTTCTTGATTAAATCCTTTTTGCTTTTGATCATTTCATCACTTCCTTTGAATTTCTCACAAAAAGAATTCCATAATTCTTGTGAAGTGTCATATTCTGGCAAAAATATCAAGATATCTTCCTTCACTGATTGTTGTAAGTTGATCATTTTCTTCTCCGCAGCATAGTTATCTTTGTCGGCATTTGAAAACTTGTTCAGGGGAAGATCTTGATCACGTTCATCTTTTGGCCATTTGTAACCATCCTCAACTGCAACCCAGCTGTTGAACTGATTCGCTTGTATCCAGTTCACAAACTTTTCTTTCCATCCTTCAAATTCATCCATGCTCATTAGCTTTGGCGGTTTCGACGTAGTACCCATTTCGTTGTCGATATTCATCTGATTCGCCGCAAGAACATTAGCATTTGATAAAGAAGCCATTTGAGAGACAAATACGTTGTGGAAATCTTCCATTTTGACAATCCGTAGACTTATCTGAGAATACGATCAAAACACTAAAAAATCGATTAAAAACAGACAAGTTCGATCGAACTTGTGTGAAAACAATTTTTGATTTCAAGTATTCACAGGTTCAGTCGAATTTAGGTGAAATAATTTTCAAAATTTTATCAAACACACTCAAGTTCGGTCGAACTTGATGTGGGTTTTTGAGAAAAATCGAACTTCGAGCGGACTTGGGTATTTTTAGAAGAAACTGTTAAGTTCGGTTGAACTTAGGCTTGAATTACAAGAGAAAAAGTAAGTTCGGGCGAACTTGAGTGAATTTTCACTAGAATTATATCAAGTTCGGTCGAACTTGATGGAATATCAAGCAAAAATAAACAAGTTCGAGCGGACTTCAACTCAAAACCTTGAAAAACTAATCAAGTTCGGTCGAACTTGATAAAAACTCAAAGATTTTCAATCAAGTTCGGTCGAACTTAGTATCAAGTTCGGCTGAAATTGTTTTCAAAACATGGTTTTTGCAACTTTTTGATATCAAAACATTTGAATTTGATGTCCAAACTCTCAGGGGTTTGTTATTAGTGTGTTTTACATGACATATTCAATAATCACCATTTTTTACCATGAAATCATCAAATATGTGAAAATGTTAAGAAAAATGATAGAATGGAGTAGAATAAGAGAGATTCTTTTCTTGATTCCAGCAAATTTAGGTATCTAGGCTCTGATACCACTTGTAGGAACGTCCACGATTAGCACGGGAACCTAAATTTGTTATCTATTGTTCGATTAGGCGGAAACTAATGACAAGTTAACCAAATAACAAGAATTACACATTTAAGTGTTGTTTTCATTGATCTAAAGTTCAATACATTCAAGAACTAGATCCGACAGAGCTACGCCGTCTCTATGCCAAAATCTCTCCAACTCTTACAAATGAAATCCCAAGACACCTATATATAGTAGAGCAAGTTCGCTGGAAATGGACAAGGTATGGGGTAAATTCGCCCGAACTTGAGGTAAGTTCGCTCGAACTTGACTTCCCACATGCATTCCATGGGCGAACTTGGCCTATACATTTCATAAATACGCCTCGTTTCTAACAGATTAAGCTATATTCACTCAGACTCGATACATAATGACGTAGGCAACAGACATATGCACCAACATAATGCTTACTAACATACATAAAAAAAGGTAAAATTTATAAATTATAATTTATAAAGCTTACCGATAGAATTATATAAGTTAAATTCATGAAGGTGTTAAACTTAGAATACGTAAATTCTTACATTATACTATCACAAATAGATGATTACTTTAATTTATTTATATAGTACAAAAGTTTATTTAAAAATGACCAAATTCTTAATTCATAAAATTATTTTATCAGAAACGGTGTTGTAGTACAGATCTTAGTTATATTTCTAAAATATAATTTACACGAACAGAACTTGTGTTGTATAATTATTCAATTATTTTTCATTTCTTTTGTGTACAAAAGAATATGACCATGGCCTATGGTTGCCAGTGAGTGTATGTTATTAATTATATTTACTTTTAGTAGGTCATAAAGAATTTATTTCGTCATCTTCTTCTACAATTTTTTAAACAGATCGTCGGAATTATGATTTACAGTCCTTAAGTTAGTGTGCATTTAAATAAGAATATATAAAAGTGTATAGCTATGGTTTTACCTTTGCTTTGAAATAAATAGAAGATCGGACTAATTAAAGAGTCGCCGGAAAATATCGGTTGCGTGGTGATGTCAACTGCGGTGGTTCAGAAATGGTCAGATAGTGATGATAGAGTGGATACGGGTGACGTGATCATGGATCTCCGTCGGTTTTCTATTTCTTCGGAATAATGAGGGTGACGGTGATGGTGGGTTTCGGTGCTTCTAGTGATCGAAGAAAGGCAACAGAAAGTAGTGAATATATAGTAAATCTGGTTTTGTGTGTTTCGGTAATGTTTTGATACTCTTAACAAAGGTGGTGGCTTTGTTTGGTCTGACCAGGTTCAAACGGTTCTTCTAGTTTTGTAGTGGGTTGTCGGGAGGTCGTGGGGTGGCGAGTGATAGTATACATGGTTATGTTTAAATTGATGTCATAAAACATCCAAGAACCTGGGATATATATATAGCTGAGTATAGGAATGCAAGCTTGGA
Source organism: Scalesia atractyloides (assembly GCA_947069175.1). Classification (NCBI taxonomy): domain Eukaryota; kingdom Viridiplantae; phylum Streptophyta; class Magnoliopsida; order Asterales; family Asteraceae; genus Scalesia; species Scalesia atractyloides. The sequence continues at coordinate 33,513,891 of CAMTDV010000010.1, forward strand.
GACTAAGTTTCCTTTGTGGGTTAGTTCGAGAGGGGGACAGATGGAATTATTAAGATGAGACACGTTTCCTAAATTTCCAGCTTGACTTAAGTAAATAATTTTTCACCTGGTTTATTCTTTCCATCTTTCTATAATGTATTATATATATATATATATATATATATATATATATATATATGCATATTTCATGAACGTCATTTTTTATATATATATTACTTCAACAAGATTTGACTATACATATTATAGAAATCTTTTTATTTAGACATTTATTTTTAATTATTATTTACATATCTTGTTAACTTATTAAATTTTTCTTATGAATTTTACGGGCATTACAACTATTACCCCTTAACAAAAATTTCGACCTTGAAATTGACAAGTCAGGACATAAAAGCTCATAGAAGTGACATAGATGGAAGTTTCATAACATATATCAGAAATAAGGTTCACATTTATTTGGACTAAAGGTTCTATTACAGAGACTTAGGATCGTAAATGTTCGTACAGACACTAATCTATATTATAGGAATACCAAAAGTGCACATTTGTACCTGTAATTCACAATTACGTTCATAACCATAAATGTCAATTACCTTACAATCGTGCCCTAATGGTCCTCCTATAACATATCTTAGTAACTTATTTAACCATTTGAAAAGTGAACAAGACTTACAGAAAACATACATGGTGATTATCGGGACTGAGACATGCTTAATCATAGCTAAGAGATATTCACATAAGCCACATCATCTGATCATGGAAGTAACAAATATAGAATAACACAGATCGAAGAGCAAGGTTCACAGTTACTTGGACTAAGTGCTCTATGACTTGATGACACTAAGATACATTCTCCTAAGTTTCTTCGTTTCTAGAGTGGTTCAAAGGAAATTACTTTTCTATGCGTAACCCTTATCTTGTTTATCTAGAATAGCTTCAGGTTCGTCTTCGTATGACAAATCTTTATGGCTTGTATGAAACAAATAACTAAAAATGCGAAGTGGATGATAATTATATCCTTTTAACTAGGACACATGAAAAAACTATGACACGTGCGAGGACTAAGGTAGTAATACTAGTATGTATGAGACTTCTCTAATTATTTTGAAAAATTCAAACGGACCATGAAGTGAGAGGACTAAGCTTTTTCCTCGATTCTAATTCTGCAAATGCTACGTGAAGGTGATATATTTAAGAATATACGGTCACCAATTTTGAGTTCAAGTGTTCGTTTATCTTGATACGCATAACTCTATTGCCTGGTCTAAGCTTTTTTTAACTTCTCTCTTATAATAGTGACTTTTTGTTGGTAACTTGGACAATTTCAGGTGCCTCAATAATCTGGTCTCTAACTTCTTCCCAATAGATTGGTGTTGCTTGAGAAGTCGCACTAAACTTCAATCGTGTACCCCAAGAGTAAACTCT